>CM028379.1:56559773-56598357 GCA_013146195.2 Codonopsis lanceolata | reverse complement strand
GTGAGAGAGAGGTTGAGAGATCTGACATCACGACGGGAGTCTTTGGCAAAGTCGCAAAGCAACCGACGCATAGAAACTCTGTGCACGAGGGAAATCGTTGGCGAAGTCTTGGAGTGAAAGGAACCGGGGCCGCACACCGAACCTCCGTCGACGAGGCCGAGAGTCCTTGCTTTAAGATTCGGCAAGAGGAGTTAACGCTCGCTCGAGGTTTGATGGTTGTGTTTTGTTACTTACAAGATAGCAAGGTAAGTGATTATACTTCTTAAGTATTTTGATCACCATATTTTATTCTAGAGGTTTCGTTATAACTTTATTGGCTTAACACTTTCTTTGTAAACCCATGTTCGACATTCGCCGATATTTGCTTTGAACTCCGTCGAACCTATTTTGTTCATAATCCGAATTTTGAAACTTTTGTAACTCATGTTTGACTTCTTGAAATATCAACTGCTGGAAAAATGGATTACATATATTTTTGGACGCTTGACTTTATTTGGAACTCCTCCGTGATCACTAAGAAAATAAGTTGTTACGTGAAATATGTAACATTTGTGAACTTTAATGATTTGACACCACCTGACATGTGGTGAGGTTATCCGGATATACTTTTAGTCTGGGCATCGTAATCTATCATAAGTAGCTCAGTCGAATTGACCACTTAAGTGATCATTGACTTCACGGTGTTCTTTGTTTCCAACCTGAATGGGATGGTTAGCGGCAATTGAATATCTCGTATTTGTTTTGAGCCTTATCTTTCACTTGGAATTCTCGATTTACATTTTTATTTGATTTTATAATCTCTACATCTTGATGACGCAATTTTTGGTCATTTAAATTATTTGACCTTTGACGAAATATATTTAGGTCAACTCCTCCTTAGAAACCTGAGGAGTTGTATATGAATTGCTTGACATTGTTCGCTTACCCTTTTTTTCTATTTTCTTCTGGGTTGTAAGTAAATTTGAAATCCTTTGGGATCGTGTGGACCATTTGAAGGGCTCGGACAAGATTAATTTTCTTAGATTTGACAAATATTTTCAGGAATAAACATTTGTTTGAGATTTATTGTGTCTATTATATTTTGAACTTGTACTAGACTCATATGTATTGAATAGGAAAATTTGAATGTTTTATTTTGATGTTTTATGGTTTAGTATTTGGAAATAGTGATGTGGACAAATTGTAGGGATCTCATGATGTCGGAAGATCGAATTGGGGTGTTACATTATATCTCCAGGTAACAACTCATTGCGAAGTGAACAAGTGACTCTTTCTACTCCTTCCATGATAATGCAAATATGCAATGGCTGGGGATTGAATTCTGAAGGGTAGTATGGAAGATCTCAAAATGGCGTGCTGTATCCATGGACACAAATCGCCCACGTACTTTTTCTATAAAAGATAATATTACCCTTACCCAAAATTCAATGGCATGCATGTGGGTGGACTTAACCTTAGAAAATTAACAAAATTTGAGGAAAGACCTATTGAGTTGACATTGATATGCACAAGGACAAAGTTTTTCAAAATTTTAGTTCAAGAACCAATGGCAAGAAAACCAAAATTTACTGGGACCATTTGTGTCATTTACCTAAGAAAAAACTTCATAGTAGATAAATATTTATAATAAAGTTTGCTAGATAGTATGACTATATTCTTTATATAAGAGCAGAATCCCCCTAAGTGAAACCGAGGGTATGCACTTGTTACTAATTACTGTTATTGTTGGACCGCGCGCACGGTTAGTGGCGCGATCGCCCGTGGTGGCACGAATGCAAAGGCGCAAGAGTAGACAGAATTCGGAAGATGGCGCATAAGCGCCATGGGTGTGTGCATGAATAGTAACGTGTATTTTTCTATTTTTATTAGGGCTTGATTGATAAAACTGAAGGAGTATATTTAGAAGGCAAAAAATATTACAACCTATAGCTTGTGATATTAGTAAGATCTTTAGTGTTAGGGTCATTAGATGAGTAGGTTAGTGATGATTTGGAATGTTCATGTTATTACTTAAAAATACATATTTGATCTAACAATGTAAATACTCCCTCCGTCCCTAAATTATCGTCCTCCTTTCCTTTTTCGTCCGTCCCAAAATAATTGTCCACTTTGAAACTTACCTTTTTAGAACATCACTTTTACCACTTTACCCTTACTTTTTCACCCTACTTTAATTATGAGCCACATACACATGGGCTTTAAAGGAAACAACACATTAAACCAATATTAATAATCCAGTAAAATAGGTTTTTTCTTAAACGGTACGCCGGGTCAAACTGGACAATAAATTAGGGACGGAGGGAGTATTTAATTAGATTTGATGTAATCGCACTAACATTAAAACTTGTAATAATACCACAGACTCTAATTCGTGATATCATATATCTATTTAGAATGAAGCATGTATATATAGGACTGTTTCATGCACGTACGATGCGGGCTTCGAATTGTAACTTTAACAATGGATTAATTCAAGCCGGTTTACTTTTCAAGATTTTCAACCTCTTTAGTCCCTTATTTTTTTTAACCACTAAAGTCCACTTTTGTTAATTTCTTCCTAAAATACCAACACGTACTTCTCCTCTCCTCTCCCCTCCCTCTTCTTCCTCTTATGATATGAACTTCTGGGATATATAAAGGGCAAATTAAATCATTTGTCCTTCAACAATGGGACGTTCACAGTAATAGTCATTAACATTTTTTTTTTGTCAAAATTGCATCCTACGAGTATTGATTGTTTATAGTTACAGTCCTTTTGATGGATGCGTTAGAGAAATACCGTTAAGGTTTTCATGTCCATTTAGTAAGGGCTAAACTCAATTTTATTAAAACCTAACTTATATCAAAATTTACAATCAAATCCCTAAAGTTTGAAAAATGTCCCTAAGGACTTCTTCCCTAATTTGTTTTAGGAAACCCAACTGATTTTTGTTTTTACTCGCCAATTTCTCTGTGACTGTCCAAAGACATATCGCACCATTGATCTCCAACCCTAAGCCCTTAATTTTTTGTCTTTAAATAAAAAATTAAGGCCTTCTTTCCCAATCAAGTGGTTAATTAGGATAGTGCTACCCTATAGCATCAAACATGTCCCCCCCTTTTTTACCTTTCAATTTCTGAGTAATAATAATGTCGTACGTAATATCATTGGGAAACATGGGCAAATCCATTAATTGAAGCATTGTCGATATGGAAAACAACCCTTTCGTGAACTCTGCAAAGATCAATCAAATTCCCACACAAAACCCTAAATAATCTCTCCTCTCTTCAGAACCCTATTTTTTTTTAATAAATTATTCTGCAAAAGTCTAAAAATTAAAAAGGAAGAAAATGGCACACACTCGTCTCATTTGACGACTCCACGCCGTTTTCGTATCTCACAGTTACCGTCCCTTTCCCACTCCCCTTTGACCTTCGCCACATCATCCATCCACAAGCACAAACTCCCAACCGACAGCCACGCGTCGACTTTCCCCTCCTCCTTCTCCGACACTGGAGACGGTGTGCTCACCTCCAATGACGATCTCGAGAGCATCACTGCCCGCGGTGGTACGAAGTCCAACTTTGATGACTAGTCAGAGGAGGTCGTCGATGATGATGAGGAGGAATACAATCATTCCTCCATGTGGAACTTCACTGTGTCTCGGTTGGAGAACAACACTGGTCCCCCGGTACGGAACACTAAGCCTAAAACGGAGAGTTCTCCTGAGTTTCCCAAAAAAATTGGGGAAGAAGGTCTTAGGGTCCTTATTCAAAATTTAGGGCTTGGATTGAAAATTTTGATTTAAGTTAAGTTTGAAAATATTTCATTTTTGCTCTTATTAAATGTACATGGGAAACTTAACGGTATTTTTCTAACGACATTCATCAAAAGGCCTGCGCCTTTAAAAAATTAATACTTGCAGGACCCAATATTGGTAAAAAAATTGTTAAGAGACTATTACTGTAACCATCCCATAGTCGAGGGACCAATGGTGAGATTTTCCCAATCCTAAACTATAGAGAGTAAAGCTCTAAGACCAAAAACAACAGGAGAGCTAAAGCCAATTCCAAGGGATTCTTTTAAGATTTTGGCAAATAACAAAGGTTCCTAAAAGAGCTTAATTAAGCATAAAGGTGGATTGGGAGCTTCTTAAGCTCCCAAGCTTAACAATCCAACAAGCCAAAAACATGCCTCTTCCTCCCTCCTTTCCACATCCATCACTATTTACTTTTCCTCCATTTTCTTTTTTCGTCAATTTTCAGTCATAAAAAATATTTTTTTATATATTTTTTTTCATGTATTAAAGTAAATATTTTTACCTACAAATAGAGACTTGGTTTGTTTCATTTGGATATCATAAAAAATTTATATGAATTTTTCAAATTTCTAGCCATTTTTCTATAAAAATATTAAATTATTGGAGATAAAGATGACGAAGTATATAAAAGTATTGGAGTTTGTGCATTGTTGAAAGATTATTTTTATTGAGAAGCTTAAGTGGAGAGCTTAATGACATTTTATTTTAATAAAAAAAAAAAAAAAGAAGCTTAAGCTCCCCAAATGAGGAGCTTTGTTGTTCATGCCCTAATAAACACGCCATAAGCCTACCATTCTTGATACATTTTCATGTTCTTCGATCACGGACCCCCCACCCCTCACTTTCTTCATTACTTCTGCTTCACTCCATAGTCTTAGTCATCGCCATGAATGTCCGCTACCACTCCCTTCCTTTAACCAATAGATAGAGTTGTCAAAATGGGTTGGGTCTGTTGGGTTGGTCCGCCTTGCCACTTAAAAAGGTGGGTTGGTTTGGAAAAATATGAACCCATTAGGAGGTGAGTCAAACGGGTTGAGTCCGCGGCGGGTTGCGGGTTAAGGTGGGTTGGGGCGGGTTGACCCGCCATATACTAGTTTCAAATAACCAAGTCATAAGTTTTAAATAATTAGTTTAAATCATTTTTCCCTCAAAATGTAAGATTATTTTTTATATCTGAAATATTAGTAAATGATTTTGAATTCGTTCAAAAAGTGGCACTTATAGCAACGAAATATGTCAGAATAAGGTATATTAACCGCAATATTTATAGAAAAATGATTGTAAGAACATACAAAAAGAGTAATGATAAAACAATTTCTTACTTCAATTTTTTTTCTCATTTTATACTATAAATATTAGAGAAAGTTGTTAGAAAACACTATTAAAAATATAATAATAGAAAATATAATTTTGTAATGGATTGTGACATTTTTTTATGCTATTTACGATTATTTTTATTATTTAAATTAATTGAAAAAAAAATAGTTGGTGGGTTGGCCCGCCTAACCCACAACCCACAACCCAAGATGGGTTGGGTTGGATTGGCAATTTCTCAGCCCACCACATTTTATGGGTTGGCCCGCCCCGCCCCGCCCCGCTAAATGGTAGGTTATAGCGGATTGTCGGTTGACCCGTCCCGCCAACCTATCTTGACAACTCTACCAATAGATACAAAGAGATACATTAATTACTTATGGCCTTTTGTTCATTAATTTTTTTTTTTTCCCACCAATGATATACTATCATGCAGTATATATACATTTGTGTTTGTGGACTGTGATTATATCTCTTTTCCTAGATGCACGGATTTATAACTGTGATACATCAATTTTGAACACTGATGTATCGATTTTGAACCTCATATTACACAATTATTTGCGATGCATTGACTTTGGATTTGCAATGAACCTCGTGCCTAATGTGCGTTGCGATGCACCAATTTTAGATTTGTGATGTATCGCGTGCCTGAAGCATGCGTGTTTCCTTTCATTAAGAGTATATTCATTTTTTCACACCAAAAATATTCCTGAGCAGTTAAATAAAAAGATAGAGGATTTTGAGGCTAAACATTGTGTTCAGTGGACCTGCTATAATTTTCTCCTACCATTAAACTTCAAAAAAGAAGACTTCAAATTAATTAATATATGGATAATCGGCGGAAAAGACCATTCAATTTCATACCAAGACATGGTAACAATGTTTTCATCTAGATCTAACTTTGTCAATGTCTAATTTGAAATAAATGCTACGAATTAAAAAGTAGTACGAATTGGGTGTTCTATAATTTTGAAATAAATCAATATTTTTTTTGTCAAAATTCCATTTGAAAATTAAACACTTCACGTGGCTTGGAATATCAAACCAGCACAAGAAATTAGTATGTATATATCCAAAAAAAGAATGATAAACAAATTTATTGTGGAAAATCTTAATTAAACGATTTACTGAGTGTAACCAAACATGAGAAATGGAATTTTCTGCCCAAAGACAAATCTCTACAATTACAAATACGGAGTTTTTAGCACCATATTTTTTTTTAATGCCTTGAAAGACTACAATTATATAGATATAATGCCTTTGGTATGGCTCGAACAAATGGTGCCTCTGGTGAGGCTTTGAACACCAGACCTCTCGGTTGAGAGTAGTTAAGTCCCAGGGTGCCTACCCGACCTCTCTACTAAGAGTTGTAGGGCTTGTTTGGTAGTCGAACAAGGATAAGCAGTATTATTAATCTCAGTATTATTAGTGCCCTCACTATTAATCCTCACTTGTATATCGAGGGTAGTTTTGAGATTACAAATGTTAATCCAAATTTTTTTTAGTGAGGGCACTAATAATACCACCCTCTCCCTTGGTATTAATAGTGAGGGGATAATGACTTTATCCGGATAACTCGTGCTATTAGTCCCGACCACCTATTACGTACCAAACATCAGGCAACTCGGCTTATTAATCCTATCTGGCCTTAATCCTGGCTACCAAACGACACCGTAAAGTCCAGGGTGTCTCTAGTGAGACTCGAACACCCAACCTCTCTGTTAAGAGAAGTGAGCAGTACCAATTGAGCTAGAGCTCGTTGGTGGAGTTTTTAGCACATAGATATCCTAAATTCTAAGGGGTAGATTAACCAGCTAAAAGAATTTAACAAAAACCTTTGGATTTCTAGAACTTGTCTTTGGAGCGCTAGTCAATGATTAAAATTTAGAGCAAATTACACAATTGGTCCATGTAGTTTTGGATTTTTTTGGCAATTCGTCCCTACACCTCGCAAATAGTCCTTGAACTGAAAACTTTTACACCATTGATCCTTTTGTTAACTTTTGATCATTAAGTATGCTCATATGACACAAGCGTACATTTGTAAAAAGGTAAAATAGTCATTGCCTATTAAAAAGTATAGGAATAATCTTAAAATATAAAATGTTCTAACACTAGTTAACCCCTCCCCATTTTTTTTTATTTTTTTAAATAATTTTTTTAAATTCTTTTTTTTTTTCCCTCTTAAGGGGAGCATGGGAAGGAATCGAACATGAGACCTCATACTTTATGAAACCCAATGCCTACCACTGGGCCACTCCCTTAGGGGCAACCCCTCCTCATTCTCTCTCTCTCTATCGCTCATCCATGGCTACCCTCTCTTTCCTCTCTCCTCCTTCCCTCCACCGCCTGCCTCATCAGGGTCGGTCCTGAACTTTTGGGGGTCCAGAGCGAAAATAAAATAAGGGACTCTTAAAAAAATATAAGCATATGAATTTTAGACGAAAAATTTATTTAACTTTTCATCATTTGAAGTATTGAAAATAGATAATACCCAAACATCTAAGAAAATAACTATTAAATAATTACTGAAAACTGTTATTTTTCATTCGTTAAAATAATTTACAATAAAAAGAATATACTTAATCAATTTTTTTCTTTTATTTATGTTTTGACTTTTAGTTGGATATTTTTTTGGTAACATCTATTGTGTACTATAAATTCAAGTTAAAAAACAATCAACTAACAAAGCAAAGAATTAAATAAACATAAGAAATTATTAAAAATGATAGTAGCATAACAACAAAATTTGATTTTTGCTTGAAATATTGATATTATATGCCCAATCAATTGTTATTTTTTATGATCCAGATAAAAAATTTGATGGTCAACTAACTTTTTTTATAAGTAAATTTAGCGAACGCAAAATAAAATTAAGGTTGAATAACTCTACTAAAACCAAATACAAATTATTTATCTTTATATAGTAACTCTTTATTCATTAAGTTCCGGAGTAATTAAAACATATATAAGTAGATTTGAAGTTGATATTAAAAAAAAAAAAAACTTAAACACAACAATTATACTTACAATACAAGTGGAGGATAAAATGAAATATTGTGAAATTATAAGCATATTTTTTAAAAGTTGATTATTTACGTAAAACCTATCAAAATAATATAGAGGACTATTTAACTAAATCGGGGGAGTATGTGATATAATATGCATATAAAATAATAATAATAATAATTGACCGTAGACTCAAAATAAAAAAAAAAAGACAAAAATGTCAATGAGAACCTTGAACTTCAAGATTACACTCATCACATATACAGTTACTCAATCCATTGAGTCAAAAGATAATTTGTTCACTACTGTTACATTATTTATACTATATCTACAAAACTAGTCTACACGTATATAAAATTGAGCCTTCTTACATTGGGGGCCCTGTTCGATCGATCACTTTGAACCCCTCCAAAACCGGGCCTGCGCCTAATCCTAACATCCCCATCCCTCAACCTCCACACAACCTCTTACAGTACTTTTGGCACCATCAAGGCTTTCTCATTCCCATCCCCTTCCCCTCGTTTAACCCACGACGACTTCAAGAAACTCGCCGACGACAAAGATGTTGAATACGTTAGCAGCGGCAAAATGGCCAATTGAAAGACATAGTCAGCATCCCCACTTCAAAGCGTACCCAAGATCAGACGGCTTCATTGGGAATCTCTCTCTCCATCCTCGATGACCATCTGAAGCTCGATCTCGCCATAGATGTAATAGACGAAGTTGACCCGATTCTCAATTTGGTCAAAGGCCGAGGCGGCGCCCTCCTTATGAAAAATATGGTGAAGGCCGCTTTAGATAAATTTGTTGTCTTCGAAGTTGACCGGATCTTAATTTGTTGTTCGGTCCTACTAGGCTACTACCATATGCCTCAATTAGAGTATCCCACTAATTGTGTGGCATATTTATTTTAGTTAAAATATAATTGTTGTATTATAAAGATGATTGTTGTATTTATTTTAATCAAAAAAATAATTATTGTTTTGAACAATATTAAAATAGAATTGTTAAGTCATAATATTATAGTTGGTATGTTTAAAATTTTCAAGTTATACTATAATAAGCATCATTATTAATAAAAACCGTTTTTCATAAAATATGATAAAAATAAGGTGTCGAATAAAGGTTGAGGTGGACATGCTAAAAAATAATTTTATTAAAATATTAATTTTTGACTAAATTGAATCTTAATAACCTTATAATATATATTGATCATATATTCTAATAGTTTAATATTATTTAAACAATCTTTACAAAAAACAAAATAACAAAATTATTTTCACCTACACAGTTGGTCCCTATACTTTCAAAAGGAGAAATGACTATATTACCCTACCCAAAATGCATGTGAAGCGTATGTGTATCAATTTAACGAAAAAAAAAACCGGAACTAAACGGAATGACTAACTTTGTTGAAATTGGTTGGTACGAGGACCACTGATAAACAAATTTTTGTAGAAGGACGGAAAACAAAAAAATCAGAAACTACATGGACCAATTGTGTAGTTTGCCCTAAAATTTACTCCCTCCATTTCAGGTAAAAAGTCTCCGTTTGAAAGTCAAACTAAAAAAAAAAATTTAGTTGCTCATTAATAATAAAATGACACTTTCATGTCTTAATTTTTGAAAATATACTTTTTAATTAAAATATCTCAAAATGGAATAGTAGATTATTTGCTTAGAACGAAAGGAGTATTTCTTAACAGCCGATCATATAACAACATTCAACATAGGGATTTTGGCATGCCAAAAATAGCCGACTTAATTTGGTAAGTGGTGTACACTTATTTTTTTTAAAAAAGAGGGATCAATGATGCATTCATCTCTATACATCTTTTTTTAATTTTTGTTGGAGTATATGTTTTTGGGATTTGTTTTTTTTTTTAAACAGACATTTTTCCATATACATGTATAATATGTGAAACTCTTCTTGACGATCGAAGAAAATTATTCGATGGGGCAGTTGAAATAGATGTTTCTATAGTTAGGATGTAAATATTATTTTTCTTCAAAGTTTTACTTTTCCAAGGTTGAATTTAGTACAGTGGAAATAGATGTTCACCCACGCAAACAATTTCCATAGCCTCAAAATGTGTACAAGTACTGAGGATTAGTTTCTAATTTGCATCAAACAGATATCTTCTCATCCATTTCTCTCCCTCTTTCTGATACTCTCAGACATAGGTGAATATGGGTAGTTGTTCCGCTTCCTGCTGGAGATTGTTTAATGCTCTACTACTAGCAATTCTCTTCTTTCATGGCTTCGGCTTCTCTGAAAAGGGTATCAACTTATTTCATTTTATCTGTTTGTTGTTTTTGTTGGCCTGACTAATAAGCTGTTTTCTCTTAATTACTTTACTTCCTTTAATTTCCCTCTCCCTTGTCACAGCTCCTAACTACAGCTTCTTACACCATGCAACCACGGCCCCAATCGTTTCATACTATGACTATATCATTGTCGGTGGTGGTACTGCTGGATGCGCATTAGCCGCCACACTCTCAGAGAAATATTCCGTCCTCGTCCTTGAAATTGGCGGCTCCCCCTACGGCAACCCCAATATCACCAACCAAGATCGCTTGTTCCAACTCCTCTCGGATGTTTCTCCTAGCTCTCCCTCCCAGCGTTTCACATCCGAAGACGGTATTGCAAATTACCGACCGCGTGTGCTAGGTGGCGCCACCTCCATCAATGGTGGCTTCTACTCACGTGCCGAGACGAGCTACGTCAGAAGTGTTGGATGGGATGGGAAATTGGTCAATGAGTCGTTCCGTTGGGTAGAAAATAAAATAGTTTTTCAGCCACAAATCAGGGGTTGGGAATCAGCATTCAGAGATGGCCTGGTGGAGGCTGGGGTGAGGCCTTACAACGGGTTCACGTATGATCATTTGATTGGAACAAAGGTTGCCGGCACAATATTTGATCCAGAAATGCAAAGGCATACTTCTGCCGATTTACTTGAGTACGCCAATCCAAAACGGATTACAGTTTTACTACGTGCAACTGCTCACAAAATACTTTTTGAAACTAAAGGTACGAATACCTTTTTCCTCCTTGGGATTCACACACACGCGTGCGTATATTTCTACCCTAATTCTTTTGTATTGGGCACTAAAAGGAAATTTGTGTTTATTAATTCGAACAGAAAAATCAAGACCCATGGCTACTGGAGTGGTCTTTGCAGATGCTTCTGGGACTATGCATAGAGCATATTTGAAGAAAGGATCATCTAATGAAATTATACTTTCTAGCGGAGCACTTGGAAGTCCACAACTTTTAATGTTAAGTGGTTTAGGTCCCAAAGAGCATCTTAAGTCTCATAACATCAAAGTTGTTTTGGATCAACCTCTAGTCGGCCAAGGAATGAAAGACAACCCAAGGAATGACATCGTCATACCCTCTCCGATCCCCGTAAACATCACCCTCATCAGAGTTGTGGGTATCACTCGCTTTGGAAGCTATATTGAAGGGAACGGCCTTAACGGTGCTGTTATTAACTATGGAAGGTCTACTTTCACGGTATATATTTAAATTACTCTTTTAAAGTTTCAATATTTTAATCACATAAAATTTCGCCTCTATTACATTAATGAGGGCCATAATAGTACAATATTTTAATGTTTGTAAAATACGCTTTCCCTTTCCAAATGAGTTTTTATTTTTGTTCATGATCATGAACAAAAATGAATACTAATTTTGATAGGGAGAAGAGCCTAAATCCTAAAGGGACACTAACTAAGATTGGTTTACATTTTTTTAGATGGGTGGTACCATGCTTCAAAAGGTCAATGGTCCACGATCGTTTGGTTACCTAGAGCTTCGAAACCGCAATCCAAGCGACAATCCTTCTGTCACATTCAACTACTATAAGGACCTCGTAGACTTGCAGATTTGTGTTGATGGGGTTAGAACAATTTTACGAACTGTTGAATCAAAAGCATTCTCAAATTACAAAGTTTCTTCATTGTCGAGGCAAGACATTCTCAACATTAGTGTAAGTATGCCACAAGACTTGCCTGTAAATGACAATACATCCACATCTTTAGAACAATTCTGTAAAGATACTGTACGTACTATATCACATTATCATGGCGGGTGTCAAGTTGGAAGAGTGGTTGATCAAGATTACAAGGTTTTGGGAGTTGATGCTCTTCGAGTCATTGATGGATCCACCTTTAATGCCTCTCCAGGAACTAATCCCCAAGCGACTGTGATGATGCTCGGAAGGTAAGTCATTTTTAGTTATGAATATTTAACCTTTCAATTATTTCATAGAGTTGAAAATATTTTGAAAATTAGCAAGTGATTTTATTTTATTGTGATGTAGGTATATGGGAGTTAAAATATTAAGAGAAAGACTTGTGAAGTAATGGGTTCAGCTGACGATACCGTACAATGATTATGCATTTATCTACCCATCATTTGTGTTATCCACCTACATTTGTCCACAATTTTTTTTTACCTGTTTTATTTTGAATGCTAATAAATATAACACCACGATGATGGTATGAATTTGATGTAATTTAATAAGGTTTTGAGTTTAGATGACTAGAGGTTATGTAACTATACCTTTTCATGCCTTTTTGTCATTCTTTGTGATTGATTTTGAAATGTTATATGCAATTAGGATTCAGAATAATAAACAAATTGACACAGTCAATGATGATGCATCCCATGATGTATCATCTCATGTATAATTGACGACAAACAAAGCGGAATAAGTAAACAAATAATGAATGAAGCAAGCACATCAACAAGGAAGAGTTGTTTATGTCTACAAGTAAAAACACTTGTAGACGGCGCCTCGGGGCAAAACTTCCACTGAATTAAAAGATTGCAATTGTTGAGAATATGAAAATTAAACTTTAAGAGTGGAAATCATTACGAAAAACTCCTATGAGATAATAATAATCTATTCTAATATGAATACTCTTTGATTTATGAAGATATGAAACAAGAACACGGTGTGTAAACGAAGTTAGTGAACATCACGTCAAATGAGCCTTACAATGATGTATATCATCTACTGCCACATTGATTTCCAAGTAGCACCTTGTACAAAACTCTCTCAATATCTCTTAGCTTCGTTAGGTGTTGTCCAGACCATTCACTTCTTATATAGAGCTTCTAGAAAACTAGTCTTTCAAGCAAACCACTCAACAAGGCAATGTTAAGATTAAGAAAGATTTATTATAGAAATAAAACTCTAATTTTTACAATTTAGGGATTGCCATATAAGAATCCTTAAAGAGTGAAGTGACCAAGTTTCCTAGCAATTACCTAGGAAGGAAATAACAACACATCTCCTAAGAACTAGCTAGGACACGACAAGGAGGAGGAAAATACCCGTAGGATATTTTCACTTTGACAATCTTCCCCTTTGTTGTTGCCTTTCTGTTCAAAGCAAATACCATGAGCACTTGTGAATAACTTCCCTTGAATAAGACAATTAATAATATCCAAGATAATAAAAATCATCAAAACAACTATAGAAAAAGTAATATCCAAACCAAAAATGAAACATGTTTTTCAAACCACCACCACAAATAAAATTAGTCAACCGCTATAGAACTCAAGCTGCTGGGGCATCGAAATATCGCCTTCATCCATGGCATCTGATGACGTATCATCAGCAACCTCATCTCCCCTTCATATGTACTCTGCCCTTTCTTTGAGCAGAAGAGGCAACATCATGAATATCTAACAATTTCTGCAAACAAGTTTGAAAGAACTGGAGAGATGTGATGTAAGTGACTAGGAGAGGCATTAATTACTGGATGAATGAAACTGATATTGGAGAGGTGACACTTTCTGAAAGCAATGGCACCGATGATGTACCTGATGATGCAACATTGGGTGGCAAATAGGGATAAATCGAAACTGTGATAGTTTAAGGAACTTCTGAAGCATGCTGAATGAAAGGACAAGGATCTTGAGCATGTTGAGGAGCTGGTTGGGAACCCAAATGGCATGACAAAACTTATGCAAAACAGAGGAAAATGAATAATCCTTAGAGGACCAAACTTTGTACCTTTTCAACCTACCCTTTTCCTTCCTCATATGCCACACTGTCATTTTGTCTTTAGTAAGATCTTTGACCATGATATCAAACACTCCTTCCTCATGAACATTAGGCGTACCAAAAAATTCATTAATCCTAGCATGGGAGAAATCAATTATGAGGTAGCGCACAAAAACATGTGCATACCTTGGTGTACCCAAACTGGCAATATCAACCTCCAAATTGGCATATAACTTTATGAAAGTCTCCCTGATGAAAGAAGTCGTGGTAACAGCTCTCAACAAATGATGTTGTTGGAGAACAACATCCAACCCATATTGTGCAAGTGTCTCAATAGACATTCTACGTTCTTCAACAACATGTCTATTAATATTGAAAGGAAAAGAAGCAGATTTAGTATAAAATATGGGAGAAAAAGCCTGACCGATATTCAGAGAAATTGATGAGGCAGTCGATGAAGCTTCAATGGAATTATCATTAACTAGCACATTAGTAGCATCATCACTTGGCACATCTGTGACAGATTCTGGACTGTGTTCGTCTAAAAGAGAGCCTTCACTCACATCAGCCTCTTTGGCCTCAGTAAAGTCTTCATCACTCTTGAATTATCACGTTATGAACTGCTTGATGAAGAACAATGAGGAGAGCTTGGAGCTGAAGGAGATTTTGAGGCTTTTCTTTTGAATACTTTTGCAAACTTGGATAGCGGCACATGCTCTTAAGAATTTTCTTCATCTTCAGCATTTACAGGCTCAATAGGAGCCTGAAAGAAACTGTCAACAATAGTAGTTTCTCCAATATTCACTTTTATGCTTAAATTCTTTGTAACATTGGGGATGTCATCACCAACACCACCACTACCTAAGCTTTGACCTTGACCACGAGCATAAAAGACATAGCGTGAGAGGTTCATAGCCATGGAAAAATTAGTGCCATCTTTATCATTAGACGATAAAGCATCATACACTAGCTCATTGGGTGGCACATCCACACGAGCCCTCTGAATTGGTAGAGCAAAAACCTTTTCAAATGGTGATTCTAGGTTTGGATCGTAGCCACAGTTTCTCTTTGAGCGACGTAAAACTTGAAAAGGATCCATAGCCATAATTTCCTTCAAATTTGGTGGTGGATAGACCAAATCGATGACATAATCGCACGCACAAGGCAACATCATTGCAATTGGGGCTACTTCTTCAAAAGTGACATCAAAGGTGGAGTCTGTAATTGGAGAAAAAACAATAGGGGTTGATGAGGTAATGGATGTTGCAACATTAGGTGCGTCATCGACTGGAACAGCAAGTGCTAGACATGGCAACCTTGATTCCATGGTAGACGAGCTAGATTCTTAAAGCATGCAAAATCAAGGAGTAGCTAGGGCTTGGAGAAGAAGAAGAAGAGCACGATGATGAGGAGGAACTGTAGAATAAGTGATCCAATTTTCTTGACAATATATGCAACCATAAGCCTAGTCAAATTGTTAGAACAAACCCAATAGAATCCAAACTCCATTAGAATATAAATGATTAAAACATGTAACGTTTATAAAAAAATTAAGGAGAGTTTAAATTAAACTCAACTACTTACCATCCAATGTATTATAGGCGCTCAACATAATCTTTTTGAACATGAACGCAGGATGATGAAAGCCAAAACAAATTAGGAAACTAGTTTTCTTGGTCAAAAACCAAAAGAAATAGGAATTCCAAATTTAATCAAGATAAAATAGGAAACACAATTAAATGCTAACTAGAATACCATGACAAACCCTAGCCGTGCTTCAATGCACCATATTTTTTAGTATCCAGCAAGCTCTTTTCCAAATAATAAACCCTCGACATCAACCATTCTTGAACATGAGAGTGTAGCACATGTTTGCACATATTTACTTAGGGCATAAGAATCATAAGTGTTATATAATCACCAAATGTGCATTCCCTAATGTGTATGACTAAAATGATATAGGAGAAATTATAGACACATGCGCATACACATGAGGAATGAGACAACTAATGAGGTACCCAATGATTCTTCACTTCGGAACCTCATCGGAAAATCAGAGTCACTGAGCCAAGTTTCTTATCTCACAAAAATTTCCATATGGGAATTGAGCTTTTCAATTTCAAGCTTATTTTGGCCACTAGGTAGCTTTCACACCTTTTCAAATATAGCCCTCTTTTACAAGATCAACCCATGGGAGCATGAAGCTCGTCCATGCACCACAGTACCAAGTGAACAGCTACAAACCTTGTACATAGATAGCTCTTTCCTTTATGGGCTTCATTTTGAACTTTGATAAGAGCACCTTCAAACATGCCCAAAACTGGGAAAAATAGTAACCATTTGAAAAATGACTCACAACTGATTTAGCAAGAGAAACCATAAGCAATCTGTGGGTTCCCGGGATGGGTGCTCCCGCGCCTCGCGCGCCCTTGGATAGGGGTGCGCGTCCGTACGGATGCGGTGACATCCACTGCTCCCGTTCCACCCTCCCTTGTCTAGGGGAGGACGAAATCAAAAGTGCGGGAGGAATGCTGTCAAAATAGCGCGTTGGAATGCGCCTCGGTTGCCTTTAGTGGATTTTTGATCCAATATGGGAGCTTTGGAATTTCTATGTCAAGTTATCCCTTTTTTAGGGGATACCAGGATATAGGAATACATCAGCTTTCCATTCCCATTCTCCCTTGTTTAGGGAGAACGTGAAAGTGCGAGAGAGAAAGATGTTGCGCCGCCCCACTATGGATTTTATGAAAATAGCCTTATGGCCTATTTCGGATCACTATGAGTGCTTTGGGTTTTCTACGTCAAGTTATCCCTTGTTTAGGGGATACCAGGACATAGGAATACATCACCTTTCCATTCCTATTCTCCCTTTTGTAGGGGAGAACGTGAAAGTGCAAAGAAATATGTTGCGGGACCCCACTGGATCCAAAATGTTTTAGAGTCGCCATCTTTATTTTAAGGCAAAAATAAAGCAAAACCAGAGATGAAGAAAACGGGTACGGAGGCTAAGTTACGAGTTGGGAAGGTGCTAGGCACCCAACTCGCCCTTTCGGTCTCAAAACAGTTTTTGGCTAAAGTATGCTTGTTGTTATATTAATTTAACAGATAAATAAAGCATTAACTGCCTACAAATACATCCATTACATCTATATTATTTACGGACTTGCAACAGTCTCTTTTACCAACAATCACAAATATACTTGAAAATATTTTGTCATTATAACGGCTACATTTAGTATTATTTCCTAACAAAATCCGGGCAGTATAACTGCTTATATATTTACATTAGGCCGGATTGGAAATAATACTGTTACAAACAAAGACTTTAATGAAAATAAAGCAGATAATTACAAATGTATCTGAAAATATTTAACTATAACAACGGCTATATTTAGTACTATTTCTTAACTAAATCCGGGCAGCACAACTGCTTGTATATCAACATTGGGCCGGATTGGAAATAATACTTTTACAAAATGAAAGACTTTAAAATAAACTTACAGACAGCCTAGGGTGTGCTCGCTCTGTCCCTCGGAGAGAGAGTCTTTTTTTGTTATTGTTGTTGTTGTGTGTGTTGTGTGTTGTGTGAATTTGGGCAGCGTGACCACTTCTGAAAGTTACTTTTGGCCTAGGGTTTTCAAGGCGAGTAACTGTTTGTGTTTGGTTGTTTGTTGGCTTGAGGTAGGCCGAAATCAAGGCAATAACGGCTTTTTCGGCGATTTGACCTTTTAAATCGGGCAGAGAAACTGCTCTTTCCATGATTTTTGGACCGGGGAAAAGGGGTGGATACCTAGCTGGGGGGATAAGGTTCACTTCTACCGGTTGGTTTTGTGTTTGGTGGAGGTTTGGCAGGGTTTCGAGGCTTTTTGAGGTGATCACTCACTATCTCACATCGCTCTCTAATTCTCCAGCGTAACGTTAATGCGGAGAAGCTTTACGAAGGAATGTCTGCTGAAATGAGAAGTCGGGTGCCTCTATTTATAGGAGGAAGCAGGGACATCGACGTAATTTAATTTCCTTCTCTGCGCTCCGTTTGATTGTACATCGCGTTGTGAGAGTTGCATTTTACGGCAAAATATTTGATGAACAGTGCACAGAGAAGCATTTTGGGCGCCAAGCCCAATTTAATGGGTAGCCACGCCCATTTTCAAAATATGTTATTTTTGAACACTTTAGTCCCTGCAATTCGTCCTTTTGCGCATCCTGCTTTGTCCTTTTGCACTTTTGACCCTGTAACTTGACATTTGTTAATGTTTTAACAGGTCTTGATATTTTATGTCATGTCACATACCAGGGGTACGAAATTGGGGTGTCTACACAATCATAGACATAGGGCAAGAGATCCAATGAAACAATCATGCAAACCTAAAGTGAAGGACGCCTTTTTTTTTTTTTAATATATATATGTACAAGTGCAAAAATCAAATGGCACACAAAAGTAGAGATTTTCTCACGATTGAAAATCTCTCAAAATAATATGTTCTGGTGAGAATATCGGCCAACTGATTTTTAGTCCTAACAAAATTGATGCGAATTATGTCTTGCTCAACCAAATCTCAAATAAAATGATATATAAAGTCAAAATGCTTAGTTCAAGAATGTTTATAAACTTTTTTCGAAATATTTACCACACTAGAGTTGTCACAATACACAATCAACACATCACTATGTAACCCAAAATCTTCAATCATCTGGTTTATCCATGATGTGTTATAAAATTACCTCGCAAGTGCACGAGTCAACAATAGCAAGGGTTGAACTCAGGGAGAAAGAACACAATCAGGATAGCAGGAAAAAAAATATAGATAATTTACCTAAAGGGGAGGTTTGGTTTTTAAAAATAATTAAACTAATTACTAGCAATTTAAACTAATTTAAGGGAAGAATTAACTGTGTGCAAAAATCACTAATTAATGAAGATTATTATATGTGAAAGGATTCTAGGAATTAGGAGTCACTTGTATCGCGTCTTATGATCAATAGGCTAAAGTATCAGTTAATTATGGGTTCGTTAAGTTATGTAAAGATTGAGACGCTTGGATCACAGTTTGCAATACTTAGTACCCCGCTTTAACTGTTCTTTTTTGATCCGTCCATACAGTAATTAAGGGTCCATTAAGTTCTTTAAGAACTCACGCGATCCTAGATCTAGACTTTAGCCCGATTAGGAATCAGAAATATCTATTTACCAATTAGGTTGGCCAGTGTATAACTTATGGATTCAGATTGTGTACTTCATTATATCCAAGAGCCTACACATTCACTAGCACATCCATTATGTAAGAGTTTCAATGCAGACCAATGATAATATTGAAACATAAGTTTTGATACAAGTTACCTCCAAATTCCTAGAAATATGTGCTTAGTTCATCACGGATGATGAACAACGGATGATGGATGAAGAACGCATGAGCTATCTCCAAAATAATAAAGCAATCTCTACAAGGTTTGACGTTTCTTGGTTAAAGAGTACCAAAAACGAACCCAAAAACCGATACCTAAACCTAAACTACTAGGGTTGTATTTATACTAGGTTGATACAATCTGAGAATTTACAAAAAGAGACATTACTGAAAACGGGGCCAAGCGGTCGCTTGGCCACTTTACTCAACAAGCGCTCGAAGGCCTTTTCACGGACAGATGCTACTGGAAAATGGGCAGTCGCTCAGAAAATGGGAGCAGGCGAGCGCTTAATCAACTGATCTTGGCTGGAACTTAAAGGCAAGTGATCGCTTGGCATACGGGGCTGGGCGACCGCTTAGCTGCTAAAACTTGAATCCACCTTACTAGAAAATGTGCAGCCGCTTAACATAATGAGCAAGCGAGTGCTTGATCATTCTTCCATCTTTTTTGCTTTGAATTCCCAGTATTTTCACTCAGGTCCCTGGAATCTTCAATATAAGGAAATAAGGCGCACAATTCATCTATCTTATCAAATTCAATCTGAAACTTAAAAAACACTACAAACCCATTTTATTAGCTTGAAAACTCGTGGAAAAACACAATTTAAGTAGGAATAAATACACAATAGATGCATATAAAACACATCTATTAAATATCCAAAAACTTAGACTTTGCTCGTCCACGAATAAATAAATAAAATTAAAAGCAGTAAATAAACAATTAAAGTAATTAAAATAAAAAAGAAAATCTTTTTGGATGGTGACACTATTTACACTCCTCTAGGAACCCAAAAACTGAAGGAGACTCAAAAGAGCGACTCAACTATGCAGATAAATACAAAAGCATTTAAAGCTAAACTAAGAAAGGAAAAATAAACAAATAAACAAAATCTTTTAGTTTTTATTCGCAAATCTGAACAATGTGAAAATTAAGGATTGTCTCAAGGAACGTTCTATGCATGTGTAAGGACTACTCCCATTACCAAATGGATTCATTCCATTATGCAAATAGTACTATGATTTTTCAACTGTGTGAACACCCACTCATATAGCATTTCCAAACTTAGACAGTTTAATCAAGCAAAGCACAACATTCATTCTCTAATATTTTGAATTAAAAATGTGTGCAAAAGTAAAAGGAGAATCTACCATCCATACCCGGTCATTCTACAAAAGGGATAATATTGAGGAATTAAAAATGCTAATACATCCATCCCATGTACTTCCTATGTATGAGTACACTGCTTTTATGTCACAGTTAGTTGTAATAGCTAAGATTATGCTAACACATTGAGCTTTACCAAGAAGTATATAAATGAAGCATGGATCAATTAAACATGTATTATAAATTCAAGAAAGATATAGCATGATAAAGTGAGACTAGATTAATAGGACTTCATTAAGCTTGTAATGTAAGGCCAAGGGTAAAAAGGGTAGCGAAACGAAGGAAAAGAATTCAAAGTGAAAGAGCACAACTACCCCCCAAATCCCCATTGCTTCCATTGCATGGATACATGCATTAGGCTAGGACCTGAAAAGACAAAGACTTGGGGAAACTTCCTCCAAACTTGTAATTTACTATCTATTTATTTTAAAACTGAGTGCCACACTTTATATTCTTTTTCTTTTTGGCTATGCCATCATTTGAGTTCTTTTGCACCCCTTTTTCTTTTAATTTTTCGTCTCTTCACTCAGTTTTGTTTTTTCCTCTTTTTTTTGGATAGAATATGGAGAATACAATGAAGAAGATGACAGTCCCATGCAGCTTCAATTCCCAACCCAAGTTCTACTCTCTCCAAGGTAGGCAAAAGTGTATAGGTTTTAAAGGGTTAAGTTAATGTGAGTTTAAGAAATGAAGTCAAACGGGGATCGATATGTGCTTTTGGACACACCATTCTTTTTAAGCTCAAAAGCGGACACTAGGGATATAAATATAGATAGGTCAGGAAGCTAGAAGGCTCAAATGATCCAAAGATGGCCTAAATCATGTCTTAGTGCCTAATCAGCATACAAAATTTCATAGAAAATGAAATACAATTATAAATGTCATAAGCATATATGAAATGAAGAACAGTTCCTAATGTATTTGACATAAGCATTCGCTAGAAAAGATGTAGGGAAATTAAAGACTAACATGTAATCACGATTCAAAAGTGTGTTCGAGATATATTAGCAAGACAATTCTAAAATTTCTACTTTCCTAAAAATGACCCTAAGTTACAATTCAATGTAACACTCGTGTATAGACGGTTACTCATCCTAAAAAGGTGAACAAAAGTAGTCTTACGGAGAATGTAATGTGTACTATATGTTAAATAAAAATATCCAAATCATTCAATAATGGTGGGATATGAGTACATAAAGAGTGTATAATCATAGGAAATTTACACAACAAAGTACATTACAGAAGGAGCGAGGAAGGAGTCATGTAGGTCACAGCTTTATATCATCTTCGACGTGAATTTTCGCACACAAAATCGAGAATAAATTTTTTTAATTTTTTTTATTAAAAATGGAGGTTTATGCTAATTGGAATAAGGTTGGATAAGCAGACAGCTGTGCACAAAGGCATCCATCTACTCATCTGTTTGGAAGAAACTAAAATGGTGTCTCCCTTAATTTTTGTATTTGCCAGCATCAACTCCTAAAATTAAAAAAAGCAAAAGCAAGAAAATAGGTAGGAGAAGAGATATAAGGGACACTAATTGTCCAATGTACATAGCAGGATATATGCAACAAGTTCCCAATTCTCATTAAGCTAGGGCCTGATAGGACCCAAGACCTAAAATCCCCCCCCCCCAAAACTTGAATTTCATTTTGTCCTCAAAATGTTGGACCGACTGATAAGAGGGTTGATTTGGGAAAAGAACAAAAAACAAGCGGCAGATCCGCATAACGAAGGAATATGACGTTTAAGCGCCGGCTCATTGCGAGCCAGGACCATGTAACGAAGGAGGATGCCATTCAGGGACGGTTTAAGGTGGCATGTTGAGTTTAGTGGCTATATTATGGAAAAATTGATCAGGCCACCCAAAGAAGTAGTTCTGATTGGCCTGAATCTGGTCTACACGCTACTGGATCGCTTCTTGACCCAGCTGCACCTCTACTAATTGGGTGGAAATCTCCTCCAAAGGATCCACTTCAGGATCCTCCTTAACGTCTTCGCTTAGATATTCAGGGTGGCGGGCATAAGGTGGTCGTGTCCTATTCGTGACGTCCTTCTTGGTGACATTAGGCATTGGCCTAATACGCTCCAAATAAGGAGTCCACTGGACTCCTGCGCGAGCATAGATACCGGTAATAAGACTAGGGAAATGACATCCCGTGTTTTTCAGTCTTGTCAACCATGCCTCTGAGCTGTCGATTGATCAAATTAGCAGTATCAACGGACCCTTTATTCAAAATGGTGTAAATTAACTCCGCCCAATTCCACGTCACATCAGATTGATGCGTCGTGGGCATCACCCATGCACAAATAAATTTATAACTCCCTCTAGCCTGGAGGATCAAGCAAGACTCCTTAATGGAGCGAGGGCGACTAGCTGTCTCCACTCGCCAATAGGTCCATTCAAAACCAGGCATAACAATCCTATTACTCACAGTTGCCAAGGAAAATTATAAGGCAAATAAGACTGATAATCATCAGTCTGTAAAGTAGGCAGGCCCTAAAATTTACGGATGGCCCCAGGATTAAAGTGCACAAAAGTACCCCGAACCCATGACCAATTGGAGTCTTCTCATATAAATAGTCCCACTTTTTTCTTTGTTTTATCCCATAAAAAATAGTCTCATTTCTAGAAAAGGATATATTTATAGTGCAATTGAAGTACAAACAAATAAAGCTACAATTTTTAAAAAGTTTGATTCTTCCTAATGAACTATTTTTTTTGGGACTTCAGTTGATGGTATGAATTAGTACTCCCTCCATCCAAAAAAAAAATTCTCACTTTGACTTTTGTTGGTCGACTTTATTAAACTTTGACAAGATTTATAAGAGTTTACTTCTTCTTATCAAATTCTAAACATTGTTGCTGATATTTTTTTTAATATTCATTCAAAATGATTGAAATTTTATAACCTACAACAAACAAATGTATGTAAAATAGTATTTTGATATTCTTGTAGGTTAACTTTCTAGGTAAAAGAGAACTACATAATTTTTGGGGACAGAGAGATTATATTTTTTACTTGAAGCTTTTGCTCGTTTATAGCTTTGTTCATGTAGTGAGCAACTCAAGCTTGGTAGTAATATCAGGCCTGATTAGAAAGAAAAGAGCCTAGCTTGAACACTCAAAACTTGGCCAGGCCAATTTACAGCCCTATGGCCAGGAAGAATACTTTTGACAACTTACAGCTTCCCAAGTTGTTCAAGCACATTCCTTTGAGAAAAAGTATCTAAATCTATTTGTACTTTTTTGGGAGAACGTAATTATCAATTTCTATATTCGCAAGTTCAAAGAGACTACCCATGTCATTATCTTCAGTAATTATAGATTGCTTCAAATGGAACTTGTAGCGTTCAAGCATTTTTGACAAAACAAATTGCTCAAAATGCTATTTCATATTATCAGTACACCTGAAACCATAAAGTAACAAAAGTTTCTATGACAAATCTGAAGCAGATTATTGCAGTTGGAAAGAAAATGATCAAACATGTAGCTTCTTTCCTACCTTTTGGCAAACTTCTGTTCATGTTTAGATAGTTTATTCCAAAGCTCGGGAGTTTTTTGGATGTGAAACATGTATTTCTCAAGCTGAAATTGAGATTCAGTGACCATAAAGTAAGGACATGAATAATAGGAGCTAAGAGCTTGTAGTGCAACCATCAATGATTGGTTTTCAATTCAGTAGGTTCTTTAAGCTTAATGACTAAATTAACTTAGTTTTTCGTTTCAAACAGTTTACAGAACCTGCCACACTGTACATAACTCACACCTCTTTCAAGCATTTTGTCAAACACATGGCAGGTTCCACGTTCATGACCAATTAACAGTTTGATTAGGCTACACCCAGCCCACCTCCTCTAAACAATTAACAAATTATTTTGTATTTTTTAATTACAATAATGAAACCCTAGAAACAATTGCAAAAAACAATCAATAAAAAAATCATTTGTCCTTTATTCATAGGATGATGAAAAACAGTAAGAAACAACAACTGTTGGAATCAATTGGAAACAACATAATACCTTTGAGACTGCCTTAATGCTTCTATGAAACTCTTATAGCCTCCGGTGAGGGTGGTATAGCACGTCGGCACCAGCATCATTTGAGCCCTAATTTGAGAAAATGTAATATATATATATATATATATATATATATATATATATATATATATATATATATATATATATATATATATATATATACAAAGCTATACATCGGTAAAGAATATCTTGTTCGGAGGGAGTGAAATCGTTAAACTCAGTTGACCATACTCATGCTACCGCAACTTTAAATCCGAGAGTGAGGATGACAGTGAGGTGTGGCGCTAGAAGAAGACGATAGGTTTTGAGAAGAGAAGGCCGGAAGAGACAAGTCACACGAGAGCAAGAGAGAGAACGAAGGGTATGGAATTTTAAATTTGATGGGGGTTAATTTCAATCGGGTATTGTAATTTTAGAAAATAAAAACCTAAAATTGTTGCAAAATTGTTGTAATTTAGGCGCCGTTCTTCCTCCATTTTTTCTCAAAAAAAATGAGAGCGCAACTAGAATAGATTTTCATGATAGGAATACGCTTTACACATTTTAACTTGTAACTAAATTTAATTATGTTGCAATATTTTGTTGCAGTTGCCTTGTTTTCTTGTAGTGATTTAATACTAAATCATGTTGCTAATATAAGCTTTTCTTCCGAGCGGCTCGTGAAGGGGCATTGCCCAAGACTAGAGCTGTTAAAATTGAGCCCGATCCATAGACCCGGTCCAGTCTACCCAATTTTTCAAGGGTCTCGGCCTCAAATTAGAAAGCCCAAAAAATCGATACTCTTTGGCCCGGCCCGATAGGCATGTGGGTCGTGTTTGGCCTGAACTTGAAAAGCCCGAAAAGCTAGACCCGGCCCGATCATACGATCGACAAATTTAAACTTAATTAAAAAAGTTAAAAACTAAAACCTAAAACCTAAAAAGCAAAAACTTAAAAAAAAAAAAAAAAAACTATCAGACATTCATTCATATTACGTTTTTTTTTCTTTTTTTGCTTTTGGTTGGATGAATTTATGACATAGTATGATCTATTAGCAAATCATTGTTCTCTTTTTGGTTCAAACTCATATTCTCAATTGATGGAAGTGACATTTACAAAGAGGAACTAAAGCTGATCTTCCAATTCCAATCTAGTTTAGTATGGTTGTGGTTAGTAATTTATCGAAACTGGTCTATTCAATTGGGTATCTCTATCTGATATTAGCTAATAAAAATTAACCTTAATAGTATAAACTTGATAAGAAATAAAATTTAAATACTAGATTGTGTCGGGTGAATGAAAAAATAAACATTAATTTGCTAGTTAGTATGGTTTTGCAAACTAGAACCCGAAAACATTGTATATCCTTAGAAAACACATATTAGAAAACTGGGAACAGTATGATGAAATTCAATTTGGTTATAACTTTTAAAAAAAAAAAATCCTTTAAGTAGCACATATATTTTTTCTTTGGTCTGTAACACTATAGTTTTTTTAGTTTCTCTTTTGTTTAATTGTTTAACTTACTACATTTGTTTATGTTTTCTTTAGTTGCACTTTTGCTTTATAATTGTGTAAGTTAGACTAGTATCTATATAAGTATGTGTGTTTTGATGTGCTACATAATTTTTATTAGCTAATTTATGAGTACTTTTTAATAAAAAAAAGTAGTTATTTTTTGGCCCGAAGTACGCATGGGCTGGCCGGGCCAGCCCTGTCTGGCCTGTTTGACGGCTCTACCCAAGACCTCTACTTTGTGGCCAACTAGTAGAACCGTTGTCGTTCTTTTGGGTCTTATGTCAAACATCGTCATAATAAATTAGAGTTTGTTCATATTTATCTAACTTAAAAAATCAATGTCCATGTTTACCTAACTGGAATACCAACTCCTACAATTCAATCTCCTTCTCTAATGCAATTGTGTCATATCAATCATGTTTTCATCTCATCAAGTAATCTACATCCCGCAAAATATGACGTCATATAGACCATGTTTCTATTCATGTACCCAATTAAGGAAATAAGCTAACAATAGAAGTTGTGATGAGTAGTACTCAACTATATGAACTCATACACGAGTGTCTCATTAATAGTTTGTATTGTGTGTGTGTCTATATATTACTCTTTCAATGTTCATATTGGTACCAAAGAAGAAATCTTCGAATTGTCTGGAATTACCATGGATTTATATTTTCTTTGAAATTTGTCCTTAATAATCCAAAGGTTTTCATAGTGATCATTTTACCTTAATTTGATCATCACTTTAATTGATGGACCTCATTATCACATATGTATCCTTAAAAAAATACACACTCTTAAATATTATAATAAAATTGATCAATTATAGCACTCCATCTGTTTTAAAATTATCGTTCTCCTTTCATTTTTCGTCTATTCTAAAATAATTGTTTTCTTTCAAAACTTTCCCTTTTAGAATTGAAAAACACTTTTACCACTTAACCCTTAGTTTTTCTACCTACTTTGATTATAACCACATGTTCAAAGGCATTAAAGAAAATCACACATTTCACCAATATTTATAATATAGTCAATTAATTTTTCTTAAAAAGTGTGCTGAGACAAAGAGAACGATAATTTGAAAATAGATGGAGTATATGTTTTCTTAATTTTTTGCTCAATCAGGGTAAACATGACACTCTTTTAGGAACGAAGGAAGCAATTAATTTTGTAATAAATAATTAGTAATTTCGCATCGACCACTACACGTCCATTAGATGCATTTGCAATTGTTTATGTTTTAAAAATACAATTTATGTTGAATTCTTTATAATCTCAGGTGATGGCACTAGCGATTGTAAAGCAATCACATAAACATAACGCGATGACGGAAAAAAAAGATGAAAAAAGCAATCGCTAAAAAGGAGATTAAGCGATGGTTTCAAAAGCCATCACAGTCGATTCAAAGGCGATAACACTAGCGACTGTAAAGCAATCACATAAATATAAGACAATTAAAGAAAAAACAATGGAAACAGTCATCGCAAAAAAGATGATTAAGTGATTGCCTTTGAAGCCATCACAACCAACAATCACGAAAAAAATATTTTTATATATTTTATTGTTTTTATTTATAAATGCGATGGTAAAACCATCGCTCGGTATTAGTCAAATTTTGCGACTACAAATACAGTCGCATACTTACGAAAACCATCATATTTCCTTTCTATTTTTCACGAGGCCTATTTTCTTTTGCTAATTCCCCTCAAATATTCAAAGGTGATGACACTGGCGATTGTTAAGCAATCGCATATACATAAGGCAATTGCAGAAAAGTGATGTATAAAAGCAATCGCGAATAAGAAGATTATGTAATGGTTTCAAAAGCCATCGCAACCAACAATCACGTAAAACCAATTTTCTAGTAGTGTTGGCGGCAAGCTTGACACTTACCCAAATATAGTCGCTGTGGGTGAGGAGCAGATACCGAGGACTGGGAAGGCTTACGAGGTTGCGAGGACTGATGCCGAGCTTGCGAGGAAGATTGCCGAGCAGACAAACTATTGATTCTCGGGGCAGCAGGATTGGCCAAAGCAGGGTGTAAGAAGGACGCGAGCTGAGACTGTTTCAAGAGCAGTTCGTGATTGATGAGTTTTTCATGAAGTTCATCAAATGATATGGAGGTGTCCCGTCCTTCAACCACATCCACGATGTGGCGGTAGTCATCATCCAAACCACTGAGGATGATCTCAATGAGGTCCTCGTGGTCAAGCGGTTTGCCTAGAGCAGCGAGTTCATTAGCCCGACCTTTGATAGACTGAATGTAGACGGAAATAGACTGAGTGCCCTTGGATGCTCGCTTGAGATAATCCTTCATCTGCTTGATGTGGCCGCGAGTTGGGCGAGCATAGGTGTGAGCAAAAGTTTTCCAAGCATCACGGGTAGTGAGGGCCTGTTGGATCAAGGGGACCAAGGGAGTAGAAAGGAAGCCGACATCAGCACCAAATAGATGTTTGTCTTGCCGGATCCATGGTTGGTAATGCGAGTTAGGTGTGGGAACATCCTTGGATTTCTAAGAATCCTTGGCGAGGACAGTGGGAGGCGGACATGGATGTAAGCCGTCTACAAACTTGTAGAGTTCATAGCCGATAAGGGTGGCCTCAACTTGGAGTTTCCAAGTTATGTAGTTGGTGGAGGTGAGTTTGGTGATGTTGTGGTGAGAGATGTTGATGAGGTCGAAGGTTTGTGTAAGATCAAGAGGGTTTTTAATGGTGAGGGAGTGATTTTCATTAGCCATGGTTGAAAGTGTTAAGGGCGGCGGCAAGAGGAAGAAGACAAGGGTTAAGGAGCAGAGCTCTGATACCATTTAGAAACTAATAAAGTTTATGAATAATGGCATAGCTTTTCCATTTATTGAATCACATATTTATAGAGAGAATTACAATTAGGGTTACACTTGAGTAGGGTACAAGAAACTTATACAAAAAAAAAAAAAAAGAAACATAATAAGAAAAGAACTATATAAGGTAATTACTACTAACTAATCTAACTACTTATAAAAGTGTAGGTTGTCTCTTACAACTTAATATATGGACAAACCTACCCTTTAACTTAATAAATCATTCACCATTAATTTAGGCAAAAAGAGTAAATTTGTCATAAACTAATTAATTCAATGAATAATTAAATAATAGTTTGATCCCTTAACTTCTACCTATTTTAAAGTTATGTCCTACATTATTTAATTCAATTCATTTTGTCTTGTATTTTGATTTTCTTATCAATTTTCCCAACCTCACAGGAGAGTTACAAATGTCGCCTAATATTTCTAAAATGACAAAAATACCCTTACTCGGTTGAGACACTATAACTTTATTGGAAACTAAAAAAATAATATGGTTTTACTTTCTTAAATATTTTCGGGAAAGACATTATAAGATTTATATGAAAAATTATATCTATATATAGTAATAAAATTGTTGGTTAGTATCGAGATATTAAGCAAATTTGTAGCATGTTTAGTTATTACCCATGAATAAAATAAGAGAAATAAGTTAAGAAAATGTGTCATAATGTCAAGAAGATGAAAAAAATAAAGAATCATTTGATGAATTTGTGCCTTTTGTTAAGAACAATACACATAAATTTATTATGCCAAACAATAATGATTAGAAAAAAATTGCCATAAATATTATAAATCACTTGCCATGAATTAAGGCCAAAAGAGTAAATTTGTCATAAGCAAATTAATTTCATGAATAATTAAATAATAAATTGATCCCTTGACTTGTACCTATTTTAAAGATAGATCATCCTACGTTTTTTTTTAATTCTATTCATTTCGTCTTATATTTTGATTTTCTTATCAATTTCCCCCTCTTACCATTATCGTTACAAATGTCACCCAATATTTTCTAAGATGACAAAAACTCTCGTACTCAGTCGAGTTAGTAAAACATTGTGAGATTTCCAAATTATTATATTTTCAAATATCCATATGGGTTTTGGTTCAATTTGAATATTTGAAAATTCAAAAATATAAAAAATTGAATTTGAGTTTGTAAAAAGTGAAATTCAAAGTTGTGTGATGATGTGTCTATAAATGATGAGTTTTTCAAATTAGTTATTTTGAAGGAAGGAGTAAAGAATTAAAAGAGGAATCAAATCAAATAAAAAAATTAACTTTTAGGGGGGGAAATGGTCATACTTTTGATTAATTGTTACATTTTACCACTATACTATGTTTCGAGCGAAATTTTCATTATACTTTTTAAAGATATATACAATTTCAAGTTATCCCTAATTGTCATCCAATTTTAATGGTGACTTAACTTAAGCTAAAGATATTTTATTTTTTCGTTTTAGCAAAGCAAGGTGAACTCGTTTTTTTCGTTGTGGTGACTGGCGGTGGCGGCGATTGTAGGGATGGTGATGGTGGGGTTAGGAGTGGTGTTTGGGGGTGATTGTAAGCATAACAATGGTGGTTTCGGTGAAATATGACATTGTTAGATTTCCAAATCATCAATTTTTCAAATCTTCATATCGGTATGAGTTTCAATCTTCAAATTTGAAAATTCAAAAAAATTAATTTGGATTTGTAAATAGTGAAATTTAAGGTTGTAGTGGTGGTAGGTCTATTAATGATGAGTTTTGCATATAGGTTAATTTGAACGAAGGAGTAAAGAATTAGACAAAAAAAATCAAAAATATATTTTTGAGTTAATGGTGTTATTTGAGGTGATAATGGTGGTGAGTCTATGAATGATGAGATTGATGGAAGAAAACCATTGATAACAAAATAAATTAAATTAATTTTAAATTTCATTTTGGAGAATAATGTAATTTTTAATTTAAATATTAGAAAATTATAACAGCAACGTTGCTAGCTTTACAACTAATTTTATAAATTTCCTTACAACTAAGCCTTGAAAAAAAAAACAAAAATGTCTTTGTTCAAAACAACTTTGCAGTTATTCAAAACTTAGTTGTTAGGAAAGTAATATAATTAGTTGCAAGGATAACATTTTCCTTATAATTATGTCAAATTACAATTCCCCTCAAAAGTATCCACCAAATCACATTGTGCACCCCAGCCCTAAGGTTTGTCCCATAATAGTATTTGACGTTATTTTTTAAACCCTATTTTTCACCCTAACCACAAACATTAGAAAAGTCACGCTAATTTGACATTTCCTTGTGGATGTTAACTCGAGGGAAATATTAGGAATTTTGTGTAAACTTTGGGGGTACTAAATGTGTGAGAACCCAAACCCATTACTTGCATTACTTGTTTTATACCTTAATAACTTGTGTTTATTATGCCTTAACATGTTAGATACTTCTAATTGTCCATGTCTGGCTTGTATTATCATTATTACATTCCTTGTCGCTTGAATACCCTCTATGCTTAGCATACCTTGCCGTTATGCCTTGAGTGTTGCCTTAGCATGATTTGCACTCAACCGAGACTTGTTAGGGTTCTATTGTCGTCCATAGATGACTTAGAACATTCGCCTTGATCATAGTAAGCTTGATTGGAAGTGTAGAAACCTTCTTGCTTTGTTTTGGCCTTAGCGATTTCCCTGCCTCCCCGCTTTGCTCGTATTTCGACGTGCGAATTGTTCCTTGAGTTCCCGGACTTGTATTCAAGTCATAACCATGTTTAAACAATCCTTTTTCATGCCCAAGTTATCCTAGTTCTATTAGCGTTTGATCCGGGTTTGATTCGTCAACCAATCGTCGCATGATTCGAGCCTTGTCCTACCTTGTTCCGGGTGTTGTTCGGGTGTGTTTCGGACATGTTTTGAGTTGTGTTAGACCCTAGAATGGTTACCCATAAGCTTGGGACCATTTAGGACTTGTTTAGGTCAAGTTTTGGTGCTCCAGAAGTTCAGGCGGCCGCATGGCTCGAGTGAGGCGCCCGCCCCAAGTACTGAGAGCAATTGAAAAATGGAACCCTTCCCAGTATCTGAGGCGGCCGCATGGCCAGGCTTGAGGCGCCCGCCTCACTCTGCTGTTTAATGATTTTCCTCCTTCCGGCTTTTGTGATCCAATTAGCCACTTAAACCTCCTTCCTAATTGGCCCTAATCCAACCTATTAGACCCTAATCAAGTTAGATTAGGCTTAACCTCAAGTAACCTTCTCTTGACAAGTGGAAAATGGGAGCCTCTCCTCTTGACATGTGGAATTCCACCAAATCCATGCAACATATAAAAAGCCTCTCTCTTGTTGACCTAGCCTTTAATCCCCATTATCAGATTTTCTCTCCTCTCTCTTGCCATGTTTAGTGTGTGTAGAGAATAGGTGAGATTAGTGTGTCTCTTCCCTAGATTGAGCTCCCGACCTCCTCATTGCCAAACCGAGACCACCGGAGTGAAGCTCCGACGAGGTGATCGCTTCCATCCGACACCTTGTGCTCCAACCTTCCTTTCCTTGGTGAAGGTAAGCTATTAATTTCCCCTTAGGTTGTATGTTAGACATGCCATGTTTCCCTTTCTATTGATTTCATGCTCTACCATGTCCAAGCCATGATTGTGAATGAATTGGTCTTTTGAGATTTTGATTGATATGTTCATCTTGTTCAATTAGACCTATGCCTAGAATTAATTATGTTCTATGCTTCTTTAGGAACAACTAATGTTCTTGGATTAATAGATTTTGATAACTCTTGGGAATTATGATTTCTAGGGTTTCCTATGCCTTGTATTGATTATCCTATTGAATTGGGTCCTAGGCCTAGAATAAATTGTGTTCTAATGTTCCTTACGAAAAAATAATGTTCTTGGACCCTTGCATTTTAATAACCTTGAAAGATTGATTCTAAGGTCCCTTGAATTCGAATTATCGACAATTTTAGCTACGGTGTCGTTAAATGGATTAATGACCTATCGATCACATACGAGAACTTAGAAAAGGGTTTGTGATGCATTTAGCGCCCTAACTCTATTGGATGAACCTAGAGACGACTCAATCCGGAGTCAAGATTAGCGAGCTATTGAACAATACCTACTCACAGACATCCCTACGACGTTTTAAATGCTTTCCTAAGAATAATAATTCTCGACTTTGAACTTGAATTGATTGCCTTGCTTGATCTTGAATGTCATATTATAGAATGACTAATTGACATGTGAGTTCGCTCTTGTCGAACTCAACCCTACTTGGTTATTGATGAGAATAATTTATTTGTCTTGAAGCGAGACGCTCTTGCTCGATCTCGCTTCTCTACTTGAGAATTTTGTTAAGTATACATTACTTGGCATTGCATGAGTCCACTGCATCCGCCTTTGTTCACACACGCCTCCACTGTGGGCCACAAATGTGGGAAGTAGCTCCCATGTTGTAATCATATAAGAGCATCACCGTGGTGACTATCCCTGCATCTCCTGAAGATCGATGTATTCTACACACATCTGATACCGCACATTCAGCATAACGCTTGTATGCGTGAACTACGCAGCTGCTTCCATATATCCTTATCCTATGTGATTTATTTATGCGCACTTATGTGAAACAATGTGCATCTGGATATATGACTCATGTGACTATATCTTGCCTTGTATGTTGCATCTTGCCATGACATGCATGATTAATAGCTTACAAGTCTTTATGACTTACCCTTTCCCCTTCTTTGCTTTAGATCCTAGCAAGGCAGGTCCTTTCGTTGACTAGCGTGTTCGTGCCTTGTGCCCTTTTGGTGACCGTTGATTCTTGAAGAGGTGGTTTTTGATGGCCTCTTACTCTTGTTTATAATTTTGTAAGGACGACGGGTTAAGCAGTCAACTCAACTAGACTATGCTTGGGTATTTGTGTAGAACTTGATTGTAAATCTTATTAGCTCTAGTAGTTTAATACTTGTAGTACTTGTAACTTTTAATGCTTGCATTGTGTAAGCCGAGCTTTGGTTAACTTGTTATTATCCTTCACGTTTTAGTCTTCATTGAGCATGCTATTAGCTCTTATTTAATCCTTGTCCATAGCAGGTTAGGCATGTAGTGTCGCCGAAGACTTGGTTATGTTGTTTAGCATTGGGTGGAGGTCACCATTTCCTTTTTCTTGCTAAAAAAGAAAATGTAGAGAAAAGACCACGCCATGTTTCAGATCTTGTTCGTCCCCAAACCAAAAATTAACCCGGAACGATGCGGGTTTGTCCTCTCTCTTAAATTTCTCTCTTAAACCAAAGATAGATACCGTTGGTTTCATTATCAATTTTTTTATCTTGATGATGAAAACAAAGTACACAAACAAAGATATGAAAACTTTTTACCCATAGATATCCGTCCATCTCCGATTTCTTGTATGAAATTGGATCCACTCACCTTCTGAAACCACCACTTGAAATCAATCAATTTCTCATCCCCATTTCATCCTCTTACATGACTTAACTTAACTTTACTTTTCCTCTCATAATTCTTTAAATAACTCAACGACCACCATGATAGCTGCTATGAGGTCGAAATCATCTAGAACCATAAAACTACAACATCCTCTCAATTTCGATACTATGTTTTAAGCCATATGCAAGCCGGTCGTATGTCCAATTTTCTCAGCAAAATTGAAGAGTATTTCAATAAAACCCTTTACCATTTCTCTTAATTCATGTCCGACTCTCTTTCAATGAATTCGACGATATGTGTTATTGGTTTTCTATTAATACCATGTTTTTATAAGGGTTTTTAGTAAGTATACTCTATAGCCTCTGATTGCTACTTGGTAGCGACTTTGCGAGGGGCAGAATGAGGGAGATCGAAGATAGAATTTGGCTAAAATCATAAGAGGTAGGCGTCGAGTTGTGATAGGAGTGAGCTGGAGTGGGAAGAGGCTGGAGATGGCGGTTTCTATATGGTGGGGCTAGAGATGGCGGCTATTACGATGGAGCCGAAGATGGGATTGCACCAGGAGATGAGAGAATTAGAGGATGTGAGATTAAAGTTTTTCCTTTTAATACATTTACTCTTTAGCCAGATAAGGGAAATGCCATTTTTTCCCCGCACGTGGAAGACCACGTGCTATTTAAAGTGATTTTTCTAACGTTCGTCAAGAGGTAGGGTGGAAAATGGAAAACAATATAGCATCACATACCATTATGGGACAAACATTAGGTTATAGTGTACTATGCGATTTGGTAGATACTTTGCGGGGGGAATTGTAAATTGGTCATATAATTATTTTTGGATTATTGAAACAATTATTTATTATTTTTATTTAAAAACATATTTTAAATACTAAATGGGTAACTAAATAATGAAGTTATAATCAAATCCCATTTTGAACCCCAAGAATAATGATTAAAATAATCTTCATGTGACGTATACATACCATTTTTCGTTACTATTTTCAGCACCCACAGACGGAAGGGGGCAAAGTGGGACAAATAGAACAATAAGGTATGGAAGTGAGACACTTCGTAGGTTGGGGTGCAATGTGAGATTTATTGTGTAATTTTGAGAGTTAATCATATTTTGGCCCAATCGAAAGTAGTTCAAAAACAATATCAACGGTGCCGATGAGAAATTTATTAGAGTTTAAGCTAGGGACGATAAAGAAGGATTGAACCATGACGTGCCTTATCTTTGTCGTATACATTTGTGATTCGTTCAAATATGAGTTTTGAAATTCGTGGTGTATGTTTGTGTATTATGTTGTACGAGAGAGAAAGGGAGAAATGTCGAGGGGCTGTGACAACTTTAATTTTTTGTGGGTTCTTATTCGTGGCGGCCTTGACGCCTGATTGTGATTATCTGATCTTCAGTTATATCTCTCTAATATCTGATATGATTCCGCTCTATTTTTATTTATTTTTCAATAGAAAATTTTGAATAAAAGATTCATACTCTCTTGAGTTTTATCTCAATTAAAATTTACATAAGAGGTCATTGATGGAGAAGAAGTAGAGAAAGAGTTGTTGGAGAAGAAGAAAAATAAGTTTCTCTTTGGGTAATATAAAAGCAGAGAAAGCGTTGCCAGAAAATGACCAAAATGTCCTATACGTGAAATCTCATGTGCACCTTAATGTCAAATTGGTAACTGACACTAGAAAGTATGGGGAAGTAGGAGGAAATACAAGGCACACTCAACACTCACCACTCTAGGAGTCCACCAAAGAGTTTAGAGTAAGATATAAGAAGAAACAGATCTTTTTAACAAGCTGAAAAGCTCACAAAATATCTATTCATAATTTGTGTTTTGTTCATTACAAAATAACCCTTTTATAGGTAAACTTGGAACAACCCTCCAAGATAAGTCAATGAACAAAATACTAAGGGTGAGGCTGCTTATTTTCCTAAGTGTAATGAGAGAATCACGTAATACCAAAAGTTGGAAGGACTCTTCAAATTTACTGCAGTATTATTCCACTGAACTTACGGCAACCGCAACTTTTCCGTGTCATTTGAAGAGTTGCGCATTGTTGCCGAAGTTGTAAGTTCGGGAATAATACTGCCTGCAGAAATTTGAAGAGTCCTTCAAACTTTGGTATTATGTGATTCTCTCATTCTGGACACTTAAGAAAATGAGCAGCCTCACCCTTAGTATTTTTTGTTCATGGTCTTATCTTGGAGGGTTGTTCCAAGTTTGCCTATAAAAGGGTTATTTTGTAATGAACAAAACACATATTATGAATAGATATTTTGTGAGCTTTTCAGCTTGTTAAGAAGATATGTTTCTTCCTTTAGCAGCAATGCCTCTCCGGCATCATCAACCTGCTCGTCAAAGGGACCTTCGTGATATCGAGTTGGAAGAATTAAGGAGACAAGTGCAATAGCTCGAGCAAATGCCTTACATGTTGCAAACCTATGGAACGTGATGTCGAGGGTCATGTTTGAGGCCGATTCTACCAATAATGAAATGGAATTCAATCTTTCATGGTGAAGCTTCAAGTGACAACATCGATCTCTCATGGTCAAGGATTTCAAGGAACAACGCTTAGTGACAATTTTTTCGACTTTAAAGTTGATATTCCAAAATTTGATGGCGTAATGATCCCAATGAGTTCATTGATTGGCTCAACTCTTGAGAAAGTCTTTGAATTTAGGAGATTCTAGAAGATAGTAAGGTCAAGTTCGCTAAGTTATTAAGTTGAAGAAATATGCATCAATGTGGTGGGAGCATTTGCATTCAAGAAACAACGTGCTCGTGATGGCAAAGCAAGGGATCCGAACATGGGACAAGATAAAGAAGGAACTATACATAAAAATTTTTACCAAACAATTATCGTCATGAAGCTTTTCTCAAATACCACAATTTTAAGCAAAAAGACTCTCGTGGAAGATTATATTTCGAGTTTGAGAATCTCATGATGAGATGTGATATTGTGGAGCCTAAGAGCAAACTATTGCTCGTTTCCTTGGAGGGATTCGATATGAAATTGGAAATGTTGTCCAATTGCAGCCATATTGGACTTACAACGATGTGTAAACTGCTTCTCAAGGTTGAAAAACAACAAAAAGAAGCACACGGTTTGGTGGACGTTTTTTCCAAGTGGTGCTATTTCCAACCGAGGGAGTGCAGCCACTTCCAAGAACACGACAACAACATAGACGGAAAGCGTAAAAGCGCTGCAAGTATGGAAAAACAATGTTGGTTTTGTGAAGCTTGAGTGGTTCAAACAATCGAAAAGCATGTTTCAAATGCAAGGGTTTTGGACATTTATTTCGCCGCAGATTGTCCTAATCGCAAGATTATCACTCCCTTAGAGGCAGAGGACGAGGAGTATTGCGAGGATGCACCTATCTATGATAGATTAGATGATGAGGAAAAATTACATATGAAGATCATGGAGAATCTTTTGGTGGTGCGATGCCTCCTCAATGCCACTTCCTTAGAAGATCACCATGGTTCCAGAATAATATATATTCCACACCAAGTGCACTTCTCATGACAAGGTGTGCAATGTCATTATTGATGAGTGAAGTTGGAAAATGTTGTCCACTACAATGGTGGAGAAGCTGAAATTGAAGTCCAAGATCATCCTCAACCTTGTGCTATCATGGCTTTGTAGGTAATTGTGAATGTAATAAAAAAAGGTGTCTTGTTCAATTTTCGATTGGTAGTAAGTATAAAAGATGAAGTTTGGTGTGATGTTATTCCTATGGATGCTTGGTTTGCTGGTAGACCTTTGCAATTTGATCGAAGACACATCATGATGGTTTCAAGAACACGATACTTTTTGTTAAAATGGTGAGAAAATTATTTGGGTCCATCCAAATTGAGAGTGTTCCTAAACCTTCAAAGGGGAGGGAAATAATTTACTCTAAGTCTCAAGTTGAAAAAAGTAATTTGTGAATCCATGGAAGCATTTGTTTTGGTAGTTTTGGAGGAGAATGAAGAGGAAATCTTGTCCCTTTTCAAGTTTAGCCCCTTCTTCAAGAATTTCATGATGTGGTATGAAGAAC
>CM028379.1:56528423-56559673 GCA_013146195.2 Codonopsis lanceolata | reverse complement strand
TTTAGGTGTGGTAATGCTAGGTAGTAGTCAATGAGGAGATTAGTGCAATGAACCGCATAGTTAGTCCGTAGATCCCACTGAATTTACTTAATTTTGCGAAACTTTTACTTTTCTCCAAATTCTTCATGCACACAGTCATAACTTTGGATTGATTAGAATAGTTTTATAAAGGTTTATAACACCTATTTCACTTCAACAAGATATGCACAAGAATATGATGCATAGCCATTCGAACATAATTGTTGCATTAAATTGTAACTTAGGGTCAATTGCATGTTATTAGATCCCTGGATTTTTCTCATTTATATATCTCAAGCACACTTTCGAACCGTGTTGCATGTTAGTCTCAATTGTCCCTACCATCTGCCTTAGCGAATGCTTATGTAAAATCCATGATGCTAAACTTCAACAAATTCCCATAGTTGATATGATATTTTGTGTTGTCTTACTTGCTTTAAATACTATGTGAGCATTTGGCATTAAGAAATGATTTAGGCCATCTTTGGATCGTTAGAGCCTAAATATTCTCAGACCTATACTAAATATATCCCTAGTGTCCCCTTTGAGCCTAATGAAAAGAATGGAGTGTGCTAAGCACACTATTTAAACCCCATTCGCCATCGTTTCTTTACCCACATTAACTTAACCCTAAAAGCCTATACACTTTTAGCCTACCCTTGAGAGAGTAGGATTGGGTGGGAAATTGATTTTAGGAGGACCACTTCTTTCGCTTAGGCTATTTTCGAAGGCTTCTTCTTTCCGTCGAAAAAAAAAAAATAAAAAATTATAATAATGTGTCGACGAAAAAATGAAACAAAGAAGAAGAGGTAAACAAAGATTCAAATGGAAGCATAGCTTTCAAGAGAAAATATGTTAGAAAAATCTGATTAGAATGTGATATTTTAGAAGAATATATTGCCCAAAACAAGTTTGGGGAAGAAGAAAAGTGAAAAGTAACACAAAGCACCCCTCCACTTGTGGTCTTTGCGAGTCCTAGCCTAAATAGGGAAAACTTCCTTTGCTTGGAAGTATGAGGGATAAAGGGTAGTCTTACTCTCTCACTTTGAATTCCAATTCCTTTCCATCAAATCCCCAACACCTTGGCCTTACATTACAAGCTTAAAGTCCTAATGATCTTCTTGCCAATGCTTATGTTGTTTTTATTGTCAAGTGAGTAACATGAAATTGATCACACACTTCATATTCATTATTATTCACCTTAAAGCTCACTATGTTAGCATAATCTTAGCTATTACAAGTCATTGGGATAAGGAGCATTGTATGACATACATAGAAGTGCATGGATGGATGTATAAATCTTTTGAATCCTTGGGACCTTTCTGTCTATAATAATTGACCGGGTTTGGATGGTAGATCTCATACTTCTAATGCATGATTTTCTATTAAACTCGTAATTTTCATATGAATGTGGTGTTTAGCTCAATAAAATCAAGTAGTTAAGATATTCTTTAAGACCGGTGATCACACACACACGGAGAAATTAAAAGTAGTAGCAAGATAAGAAAAGACTAGTTGGTTTTATATGACTAAGCCTCGCATATATGTGGTGAGCACCAACCGAGATTACGCATGCCATACACTTATAACTTGAGGATGAACCAAAAAGATTTTTATGTTTTAATTATTTTTATTTGTAGTTTTATTTAGCTTTTGTATTTATTTGTTTTGTATTTATCTCAGATAGTCGAGTCACTCGAAAGAGTCTCCTTGAGTTTGTGGGTTTATAGAGGAGTGTAAATAGTGTCACCCTCACAAAAAAGATTTTAATTTTGTTATTTATATGCTTTTTGTATTTATAAGTTTATTTGTTTACTCTCGTGACGAGCAAAGTTCAAGTTTGGGGTATTTGATCGATGTATTTTTATACGCCGATTTTATATACTTCTATGACTTAAATTATGCTATTTCACGAGTCTTTGAGTACTAATATATTTGGTGAGTTTTGTAAGTTTCATGATTATTGTGAAAATACGCGAAACTCCGTGGTTTTAAGTGCAAATTACAAGAAAAAGAAAAATTGAAGAAAATGAAGATCGCACAACCTGGACACCTTGCGGACGCAAGGTGCCTCGCACCTGCGACCGCAAGGTAGGCGCATGGCCCCCGAAGAATCAAAGAATCAAAAGCCACCCACACTGGAGACCTTATGACGCAAGGTATTCCAAGACTCGCGACCGCAAGGTAGCGTATGCCACCTTTTCGGATTTTCACACGCTATTCGATCCAATCACAACTCCCAGTATATATAGAAGTCGATGCCGAGCCTAAGCATAGGAGGACGGCCGAAGCTCTCTTTACATAGATTTTAGGTAGTTTTAGATTGTATAACATAGTTAGGTTTTGTAATTTCAAGTATTGAAGATCAAATCATGTCTTTCATCATTCCATGTCGCTTCATCGCCTATGATGAACTAAATCATCCCTAATCTAGGAGGGAGGTAACTTGTATCAATTTATGTTTTGATTCATATATATATGTCTATTCAATGCTTGTTGATTGTGTTGTTTATCAACCCCTATATTATTTTGCTTTGAACAAATGAATGTAATCGCAAATAATAAAGGCTTAGAGGTGCGGATAACTCGCATGACCAAGTGCATATGTCGCATTACAATCGGCTCACCAACACAATAAATTGGACCTATCGAAGCACGAGAGTGATAAGTTAGACCGAAGTTCTTACATGATCTAGGTGACAGATAGATCATAAATCTAGGTGACAGCCTAGATTGATAGTTCATTGCTTAGGATATAGAATGGGTGAATTTTATGGGATGGAGGTGAACCAATTGTTCAACGTGACTATATCTATTTTTAGTGAACGAACCCAAGACATTGAATGACATTTTTATGAATTGAACATAAAGGAGATATAAGTGAAACCCAGAATCCTAGATTTCCACTCACCATAAGATCTTCATATTTGCTATTACTGTCTAATTAGTTAAACATCTATAACTAGTAATTTAGAGTGGAATTAAACATAAAAACCCCCCTTAGGTTAATAATTTGCTATCTATAATGACCGCACTGCTCGTGATCACTTGTCTCTCGTGGGTTCGACCCTTGCTTCCGAGATCTATTCTATAATAGTCTTGTACACTTGCAAGGAAATAGATAAAATAAAACATCGATCAAGAATTTAACAAGTTAAAGCTCACATGGAACATATAGAATTAAGGTATTTGCTTCTAGATTGCCTACCTACACAAATAAAGGTTCTTTTTCCTTAAGTCAAATAAGCAAGGTTACGGTACGTAGCCAATGACACGTAAAACGAGAAGGTCAAATACACGAAGGTTCGGGTCCTTACATGTTCATTTGCAACAGACTCCAAAACAAAAGGAACGGTTATGACTTATTCAAAGATAAGAACAAAAATTAAACTTCAACATAACGACACTTATTTTAGAATAAAAAAACTTAAGGACACTTATTTTGAAACAAATGGAGTAACAAGTAGGCAGAGAGGAGTTTTCTTGTGCATCGTAATGCCAGGTATCACGTTAGTGTCAATGTAATACCCCAATCCCACATCGGGTAGATGTGGAACTTATGTTTGATTTATAAGGTAGCCATGCGCTACACCAACATCATCCATGGACTGGATCCGCTTGTGGTGTGCCATACACGATGACCCATGTTGCGCGCTCATTGGGCCAGCCAGGGCTACTACGTAACGCACGGCATCCTCTCGGCTCGGATCGTTACAAATGGTATTCGAGCGGTCCCGCCCGATTTAAATGGAAATGGAACAAAGTGTTGGCAAGGGGCCAAAGTGCTACACCGCAGAAGGTGGGAGCCACCTCTTGATCCCCAAACGTGACGAAGCCACCTCTTGAATCCCAGATCCTCGCGGTACGATTCGGCCTTGACGAGGACGTTAAGGATTTGAGTGGGGGAGATTGTAATTCCCAATCCCACATCGGTGGCATGGGACTTGTGTTGATTTATAAGATAGTACGCATGGCTACTACTTGACACCAACATCATCCATGGACTTTTGGCCATGTCGGCTTTGTGCAGGGTATCGATGACCCGGCCAATGTGCCTCATGCTAAGCCACACGCGCCGGTGCTATTGGCCTCGCTAAAGGTGGCTTACACGCAGCGCATCGACTCGGGCTCGGTCGTTACAGTCTATATCTTCCTTGTTCATCCCATTAGGTAATTTCCATTCAAATGAGTAGAGAAGATTAGCAAGTGCAAGTTCCACTGTAACAATTCCCATGTAAAGACCTGGACACATTCTTCGTCCCACACCAAATGGCACTAGCTTGCAGTCTTGACCTCTGAAATCAATTGAATTACCAAGAAACCTCTCCGGCGAGAATTCCTCTGGGTTTGCCCAAGCTTTAGGGTCCCTTCCAACCGCCCACGCGTTAACAAAAGCTAGTGTTTTTGTGGGAATTTCATATCCGTCTATAATACAATTTTCTGTTGTTTGACGTGGCACTAACAATGGAGCTGGAGGGTACAATCTCATGGTCTCTTTCATAACAGCCTTTAGGAAAGGAAGTTTTACGAGATTGTCTTCATTTACATATCCTTTCTTACTAACATGTTCTCTGACTTCGTCTTGAGCTTTCCTCATTACTTCTGGTTTCTTAATTAAGGCTGTCATTGCCAAAACTGAAGCGGCTGCACTTGTATCTGTTCCAGCCATGAACATATCCTGAGGAAGAGAGAGAGAGAGAGAGAGAGAGATAGAGAGAGAGAGGGAGACAGAGTCAAATCACCATATTGTCTTCAATTCCTCCATTTCGTCAATATGACCAAGTAAAAGTCGATAAATGGGAGTTAGGCTTGAAAATTATAACTTAAAACTCATTTACTCACATGAAAATTATAACCTGAAACTCGTTAACTCACCCGACCCAACTTGAAAATTACCCGATTCAACCTAGCCCGTTAACATTTTTGGATCGAAACGGATAATCTGTTTAAACCAAAAAATATTAACGGGTTGGGTTAGGTTAAAATGAGGTGAATCTATTACCCGTTTGACCTGATAATTTTTACTCTATAAATATATGGATTTTTAGGTGGAAATTCGAGTTCAGACAGCTTGACCGGTTTTAACACATTACCCCCATTCAATTCGACATATTTCAACCCGTTTGATATTTAGGTTGTAATGGGTTTCAATCGAGTGGAGATAAAGAGCCTGGCCATTACGTGCTTAAAGTAGAGTCATTCTCCCTACTTTCTGAAGTTGGGATAGAAAAATACGAATCACATCTCACTCTATCTAGTAATTGTTGATATGACCAGTATTCCTTAGGGTTGGGAGGTTAATGTTTACTTGAAATTCTTTGTTTACGATCACGTACAGGAGAACTACCTAACAATTCCATGTACTAAAAATAGCTTATGCAGTCTTTTAAGCTCCTTTTAACAACTCGTTTCTTCTGTCTATCTTAAAATGAGTGTTTTTTTTTCTTTCTGTAAGGTTGTAGAATATATACATGCTCAGAATAAAGTTGGAAATGAAATCTATTAAATTTAACCCTGAAATGATTGTGTGTGTGTGTGTGTGTATGTAGCTGCAGATGGCAAGAAGAGGCAGTTTCACTCAAGCAAGTTGGAATGGGGTTTTACTAAGTTAGCTTTCTCTAAAGACCTTTAATGATGGCTATAACAAGCTTAATCTCTCTTACTATAAAAGGGAAGCTTGTTTCTTACAATTTAATAAATGGACAAAAATAACCCTTCACCAAATAAACCACCCACCATTTAATTAAGGACAAAACAAGTAAATTTACCATGACAACAAATAATGTTTGGACAAAAATAGCCTCAAATATAATTAATCATCTACCATTAATTAAGGTCAAACAAGTAAATTTATCAGGGACTAATTAATTCCATTAATAATCAAATAATAATTTCATCCCTTGACTTGTTCATGTTTTAAAGTTAGGTCCTACAGTTTTGAATTATATTTATTTCGTCTTGTATTTTTACTTCCTTACCAGTTTTCCCCTCCTACCATTATCGTTACAAATGTCGTCCAATATTTTCTAAAATAACAAAAATACCCTTATTCGGTCGAGAGACTAAAAATTTATTTGAAACTAAAAAATAATATGATATTACATTCTTAAATAATATGGTTTTACTCAGTAAAGACATTATAGAAGTAAATAAAAAAAATGTTACTATAATAATATATTTGTTAGTGAGTATCAAGATATTAAGCAAAAATATGTAGCGTCTTTAGCTATTATCCATGAATAAGCTAAGAGAAGTGAGTTAAGAAAATGTGTCATAATGTCAATAAGATGAAGAAAATGAAGAACCAATTGATGAATTTGTGCGTTTTGTTACAAAGAAAGCCAAAATCTACAGTTTACTTATTTGAATTTTCAAACTACTACAAGCAACCTTAAAAACTATCATACTGCTTCTAACTTATAAATATTACAAACAAACCACTGTTAGTAAGCACAAATAACTAGGTTTAAAATATTTTACTCCTTCCCATAATTAACAGGGTTCCAAACCTCTAACCTCTTTTGTTCTTAACTTGCTTGCTCCTTTTCATAGAACCCGGAGTAGTTACGTGTGAGAATCTCTCTATTCCCCTCCCCTGGCTATCAACTTTCTTTTCTTCTACCACAACTCTCCTTTAATTGAAAGAAATTGTCACCAATCAACGTCCTTTCAAGTAGCTCCATCCTAAATTAGATTCTCTCCTTACTTAGTAATTTGACACCGAAAGTGTATAGGAGGTAAGAAATGAGAGACGTTCGAGAAAGAAGTCCGACTAATCAGAAGCTAAACAGATTATATGTTTCTATTTTAATAAGGTAAGGTGAATGCGTTTCTTGGTGATGGTGATGGCGGTGCTTACGATCGCATGGATGATGGTGTTAGAGGTTGTGGTGATAGTAACTTTAGGGATGACAGTAGTGGATTAGATGAAATACATCGTTGTGAGATTTCCTAATCATCAAAATTTCAAATATCCATATGAGTTTCAGGTTCAATTTGAAAGTTTGAAAATTCAAAAAAATTGAATTTGATTTTGTAAAAGTGAAATTTAAGGTTGTGGTGGTGGTGTGTCTATCATTGATGGGTTTTCCAAATTGGTTACTTCGAAGAAAAGAGTAAGAAATTAGAAAAGGAAATAAAATCAAATCAAAAAATTAAATTTTGGACTAATGGTAAAATTTAAGGTGGTGGTGGTGGTGGTGGTGGTGAGTCTATAAATGATGGGGTTGATGAAAGAAAGTGAGGGCTAAGAAATAAATTTTAAATTTCATTTTTTGGAGTAATGCATTTTTTAACGTTGAATTTAAATATCACACAAAGTATAACTAATTTTACATTATTTAAATAATTTTTTTAATTAAAAAATATTTTAAATATTAAATGAAAAACTAAATGATGAAATTATAACAAATCCCACTTTGCGCCACAAGCAAAAAGACCAAATATAATCCTCATGTACACGATTTTCCATCACTATTTTTAATGCCCATAGACGGGAGAGGACAAATAGAAAAAACATGTAGGAAAGTGAGACATCATATGTTGGGAATGACATTATTAGAGGTATATGAAAAATTGTAACTATAATAATACATTGGTTGGTGAGAATCGAGATATTAAGCAAATCTATATCGTGCTTAGTAATTGCGTATGAATAAGCTAAGAGAAACGTGTTAAAGAAAGGTGATATAATATCAAGAAGATAAAGAAAAATAGAGAATTTAGTTGACAAATCTGTGCGTTTTGTTAGAGAAGAAATTAAGTTAGTATCGATAGGAAAGTCGTTTGAAGAAAGTAGTTCCACTTAACGGAAGCTAAAGATATGTTATTTTTCCATTTTAGCAAGGCAAGATGGACACGTTTCTTGGTGGTGGTGATAGCTGTGGCGACATTTGCAGGGATGATGGTAGTGGTGGGGGCGATTTTAAGCATGAAAGTGGTGATTTATGTGGAATACGACATTAAATAAATGAGTAAGAAATTAAACAAAGAAATAAGATAAAATAAAAAAAATTGATTTATAGGCTAATAGTGTTATTTGAGGTGGTAGTGGTGGTAATGGTGATGAGTGTATGAATGATGGGTGTATAAATTAAATAATTTCTAAATTTAATTATGAGACAAATTAAAATAACAACATTGCTAGACTTACAACTAATTTTATAATTTTCCTTACTACTAAACCTTCAAGCGCAAAAATGTCTTTGTTCAAAACAACTTTGCACTTCTTCAAAGCATAATTGTAAGGAATGTATTATAATTAGTTTTAAGGTTAGCATTTTCCTTACCATTTCTCTGCATTCAAGCTCGTCTCTCTTTCCGATGAATTCGTCGATAAGGGTTATGTGTTTTTTGTTAATCGCATGTTTTTACTAGGGTTTTCAGTAAGTATAGTATATACCCTTTGATTTCTACTTTAGGCGGGAGTTTTGCATGAGATAGAATGAGGAAGATCAGAGATGGAGTTTGGCTATAATCGAAAAAGGACGGCGCCAAAGTTGTGATAGGTGTGACCGAAGTGGGAAGGGTTTAGCCTGGAGATGGTGGCTATTTTGGTGGAGCGAGAGATGGGCACTTGCACCGGGAGAAGAGGGAAGGAGAGTGTGTGAGATTAGAGTTTTTTACTTTTAATACATTTATCCCTAAAGCAGATAATGAAAATGTCATTTGTACCCGCGTGGAAGACCATGTGCTATTTAACGTGAATATTCTAAGCGTCCATCACTGATAGGTTGGAAAATGGAAAAAAAAAAAAGTAAAGTCAGATATCATTATGGAACAAACCTTAGGTTGGGGTACATTATACGATTTGGTGGATACCTTGGGGGAAATTGTAATTTGGTCATATAATTATTTTTGAATTATTGAAACAATTATTTATTATTTTTTTTATTTAAAAACATTTTTTAAATACTAAATGGTTAATTATATAATAAAGTTATAACTAAATCTTATTTTCGACCCCCAGCAAAATGATCAAAATAATATTAATGTGACATGCACATATCATTTTCCGTACGTTACTATTTTTAACACCCATAGACGGGAGGGAGTAAAGTGGGACAAATAGAAAAATAAGGTATGAAAGTGGGACACTTCGTAGGTTGAGGTCAAATGTGAGATTTAGTGTGTAATTTTGGGGGCTAATCATATGTTTGCCCCATCAAAATTAGTCCAAAATACACATTGTCCCCTAAGATATCCACCAAATCCACTTTGGCTCTCAACGTAATTTTGTAGCATTTTCATATTCCATATCAAATTTGGTAATTGTGATGTAACGTGTGGTAATCGTAGTGATAAAAATGGTAGCGAATAATGTTTAAGATCGAGAATTTGCTCAATTCAAACCATAAACCATATCAATGGTGCCAAGGAGAAATTTGTTGGAGTTTAAGCTAGGGACGATGAATACGGATTGAATCATGACGTGCCTCATCATTGTCGTATGCATCTGTGATGAATTCAAATATGAGTTTTGAAATTCATAGTGTATGCTTATGCATTGTGTTTGTGGCTTTGTCATTTAACATCAGCAACTGCGACAACTATAATTTTTTGTGGGTTTTTATTCATGGCGGCCTTGACACCTGAATATGATCATCTTCTTGTGTTTTATCTCTCTCTAATATGATTCTGCACTATTTTTATTTATTTTTCTATAAAAAAATTTGAATAAAAGATTTAGACACTCTTGAGTTTTATCTCATTTAAAATTTAAATAAGATGCCATTGTTGGAGAAGAAGCAGAAAAAGCGTTGTCGGAGAATAAGAAAATGAAGTTTTTTTTTTGGTAATAAAAGCACAGAAAACATTGTTAAAAATGACCAAAATGTCCTTCACGTGAAATACCATGTGCACCTTTACGTCATATTGGTAACCTTAGTAGTGTCTAGGGGGCAAACTAGAAAAAACTTATACAATGACATATGAAAATAACACAAAAGTTATATTAGGTGGTAAAATGAGACTTTATAGATACTCTGAGTGAATTTTGTATTTTAGAGTGTAAGTATATACTTTGGGATTGTCAGTTTGATTTCTATAAAACTATTTATTATTTTTCAAAGAGAGTCATAAGAAAGTAAGCTTGAATTGTTTTCAATTCCAACACCGATAAAAGTGAATGAATTCATGTTTAGTATTAAAAAAAGATTTAAAAATAATCAATAAAAAAGACAAATGTGTAGGATAAGTTGCAATATAATGACTAAAATCTTACATTATAAATTACCGAAAAACAAAATATCAAAAAACCTAAACACACAATAACACAATTTATAAGTCTCAAAACTATAAAGATTAAAATACAAAAAGAATCCAATAATTAAAAGTAAACAAAAAAGTTAAGAAACTGGCAAATCACTTTAAAAAACCATTAACACCTCGTGCGTTAACCACGTGCAACGCACGTGAAACCTTACTAGTTACAGTATAAAAGTAAAAGTAAACACTGGTTTTAAAACAAGAAAAAATAAAGATTAAATGAAAATTCATTTTGAGATGGAGAGTGCAGTAATTAACGTAAGCACTCCTTTGATGTGATCGAACGTGAAGTCGATGCTAAATGAATGTTGGTTTCTGAGCCTAAGTAAGACATCGACAAAGTCTTCATGCTCAAGTTTTTGTCTGTTGGGATGAAGGTGCTCCTCGATTATTTCCTGGTAAAATGAGTCCAATTCTTTGAAAGTCTTTTCAAGACGCTCACGACTACCATTCACTTTATCCACCCACCCCAGTAGAGGAACATAGTCCGTGAGAAAGAAGTATGACAACATCGCTTGAGCGTCGTTTAATAGACTAGGAAATCTACTTCTTTCGAGACCTTCATTCTCGTATCTCTCACCAAAAGCTATTCTACAGATGATGGTGCTCATGAGAGCCATAAGTACTATCTCACTTATGTTTATTACTTGAGAATCTCTAGCAAGCATTGAAATTTTTTGGATCATTAGAGATAACTCCTCTTCACGAATTGAGCAAAAAGATTGCACTTTTTTGGTTCTAAAGAATTGAATTGCATATATCTTGCCCAATTTTCTCCGATAATCATTTAGCGGATGAAAAATCAATTCTACGGCATTGTAAAATATTCTCTTTAGGCCAACCATTAATGGCCTATTTGCAAATAAGAGATCATGGGTTTTCAGTACTTGTTCTGCCATTCTTGCTAAGGAAAACACCACTATTGGAAAGCATCCAAGTCGTAAGGACATGATAGGACCATACTTCTAAGAGAGTTGCCATAAATGGCGATAAGGGGCCGAGGTATCAACAGTGCCGGCCCTGAGATTTTGAGGGCCCTAGGCAAATTCAATAAATGAGGCCCCAACCATATACATGTTAAAATATTAAAAGTTTTGATTCGAGATCATATCAATTGTTTTTCATTTTGTTTTTTTGTCTCACATCCATGTTTTTAATTTCTTTTAAAAGCTAACAAAACATTAAGCATTTTAAAAAAAAAGAAATCAATAAACAATACACTTTCATAGACACACTAACTAATAAATATTTAAACACAAAATTATTCACAATAAAAAACTCTCTCCGTCTCAAAGTTGTCTTGTTTGATTCGACACATAGATTAATGAAAAACAATTGACTTCATTATTAATATTTGTATGATGTGTAGTTTTCTTTAAAGTCCATATTCATGTAACTCATAATTAAAGTAGGAGGAACAATTAAAAATTGAACGATAAAAGTGTTGTCCTAAAAAAAAACTTTTAAAGTAGACAAAAAATTGAGACATTCAAAAAAGAAAAACATGACAATAATTTTGGGACTGAGAGAGTAAACAAAATCTAAAAACTTAAACTATTGATTAATTAACAAAATAATCATCCATATCAAATTATTATTTATTTATTAAGTAGAAAGTGAGATTAGGGGGCCCTTTTTTAGTATAAAAAATCGAGGGCCCTAAGCGGCTGCCTAGTGAGCCTATGCTCAGGGTCGGCCCTGGGTATCAAGTTGGTGCAAGTTCCCAATAATAGGAAGTCCAGGAGGTCCCGGTGGAAGAAGCGTTTTTCGGGTGTTTTGGTGTTTAAAAAGGAAGAAGAGAAGCAAGGGAATTGCTAAATATAAAACAAAGGGCATCATTTCAATATGGCCTTTGTGTAAAAAATGGGGTTTCTCCCTTAAATAGAACTCTTCCGGGATGGAGCATGAACCATGAGGTTCCACTTGGGCTCGTTTTGTTTCGACCAAAAACTGATTTCCAAAAAATGAATTTATTTTCATTTTCTGGAAAACATCTTTTAGCTTTTTACAACCACACGAAAAATGTTACGGAAAACAACTTATTAATAAATATAAAAAGTATATTCTAATTGAGCTGCCAGGCCCAAACAACCCAATTAGCGATCACGAGTCATGCACGTACCCCCTCTTCGCGAGCAGATCACGTGCATGTTCTCCCAAAACGATGAGGGACATGTGCTTTGAAAGTACAATAATAGCTAGGATTTCGAGAATAATGTCAATGCAGCTTTTAATGCAGTTGTATTCAAAGGTGCATTGACCAGATAACTTATCAAATAAACAACGGAAGACTTTCTTCTAATAAAGCAGAAATTAGGCACATAAATATACCAAACAATCTACAAGCAATGACATAAATATTTCCGTCAATCTAACTAACAGAAATGATCTTTAGTGTCCTTATTGGTTTGATTGGCCAACTATAGTGATTAAATTGAGAAAAAAAAATACAGTGAGCTTAATGAAATATGTGTGAAAGTAGGGTGGCCAAATCGATATTTAAGTCTATTTGTTTTCAACTGCTAAAGTACACTTTTTGTTATAAAATGACGAAGATACCCTTAATGAACAACAAGCGCGTGCACTGAGCGCTCACAAAGCAACTGCCCAAATTTGGGCATCGAAATGCACAATTGAAATCTACCTAAATTTGGGCGTCGATGTTCAAAAAGCCACTGCTTAATTTGGCCATTGGAATGAAAACATTGGGCATCGAAATACACAATTGAAATTTGTCAAAATTTGGGCGTCAAAAATAAAAAAAGACACTACCCAATTTGGGCATCGGAATGAAAACATTGGGCATTGAAATGCACAATTGAAATCAGTCAAAATTTGGGCATCGAAATTAAAAGGCCACTGCCAAATTTGGGTATCGAAATGAATACACTTGGCTTCGAAATGCACAATTGAAATCTGTCAAAATTTGGGCATCGACATTCAAAAAGTCATTGCCAAATGTGGGAATCGGAATGAAAACATTGTGCATCGATAGACACAATTGAACACTGCCACAAAAAATCAACATAGTTTGGCATCGTAATCGATAAAATTGGCGTCAGAATGAATAAATTAAACACTGCAACCAAATATCAACAAGGTTGGGCATCGAAATGGACAAAATTGCACACTGCCACAAAATATCAAAATAGTTGAACCTCGTAATGGATAAAATTGGTGTCAGATTGAATAAATTAAACACTGTCACCAAATATAAACAAAGTTGGGCATCGAAATGCACAAAATTGAACACTACCACCAAATATCAACACATGTGGGCATCAAAATGGACAAATTTGGCTTCAGATTGAATAAATGGAACACTGCCCCCAAATCTGTGTGTAAAAATTGGGCATCGGAAAACTTTCAAAGCCCAAAATAGTATCGAAACATTGTTTTTTGGCCTTAAAAGGAAGATGTCAACAAGTAAAGCCAATTTGTTATCTAGATCTCATCAAGATCTTCGATTTGATATGTGGTGGGTCCTTTGGTTCAAAAGGGATCAAAAGTTATGGACAAAATGGTCAGAGAAGATGAAAAAGGTTGGAAATAGAGAAAAGAGAGATGGAGACGAAGCTGTAGGAAGAATAGAAAGAAAGTGTGATACGGAGAAGAGAAAGAAGTAGCAAGAGGAAGAAAAACAGAGAAAACTCTGTTAAAGAGAGAGAAGACAGCATATGCTTGTGCATTTTGGGAAAAAAAATTAACGAAAATGAACTTTAGAGGTTTATAAATAAATAGGGTAACTGAGCGGTTACAATTTCACCAAATTGTACCAGCCCGCAATTATTCCTTATTTATACCTGAGAGATTAGAATTGGTTTGTCATGCATGGGCCAAACTCGTAGCATTTACTAGTTATGTATAACATATTGGGCAATGTAGTGGGGAGCCCCCTTTACCTAAACGAGGCTCAAATGTCATTTGAGGCAGATTAATTATAAGGTGAAATTCGGGCAAGCCCACTTTTGAAATTTCCAACCTCTCTAGTCTAGTGTTTTTATTTTCAACCAGAAAAGACAACTATTTGAAATATTGTTCTAAAAATGTCATCGTCTTTTTTAACAACTACGACAACAAACTTTAGATTTAAACATCACTATTGTTGGGCAACGAAACAGAGATCGACCTGTCTGGACAAAAAAAATTGGGTGGTGTCCCTCCTTCGTAAATGACAACGTTTTATAGTGTAAATAGTACATTTTGTTTTAAGGAAACTACATAGATAAGGCCATAAAAAAAACCATATATTACAACAATATTTATTATATAGTTAATTATTTTTTTAAATAGTGTGTCGGGTCAAAGATCTATATTATAAAAGAGATCATGGGCTAACTGGCGGCCCAGATTGATTTTTTTCAAACACAATTGACGGTCCAAATTGATTCGTAAATATGTAAGTTGCATATAAACCCCTCAATTATGAGTTTTGTATGAATTAGCCCACTACTACAACCAATAAGTATGTAATAACCCCTTAGTTATCGTTTTTTATTTATTTATCATCATCTTCGCAATCAATTACAGTTACATGAATGTTTTCCTCAACACATTTTTTTAAGCACACCCTTCCGTTTGAGTTGACGAGGTGGCTATCTATAATTTATCCCGAGTATGCATTGTATTGTTTTAATGAGATATTTGTTTGTAAGTTTTGTAATTAATTTTTGCAATTTTAAATAGTTGTATTTTAATTTTATTATTAATATTTAGTTTTTAGTTCCTTAATTAATTGTTATGGTAATCAACTGAATCTCAATTTAATTTTTGTCAGACTTATATTTATTTTTTTAAACAACATTTCTTCGTAAGTTTTGTAAATTTAAATATTTGTATTTTAATTTCTTTCTTTTTTTAAAATGTGTGCTAAGTTTTACTTAATAGTCTGAAATATTTGTGATTTCAAAATAATATTTTGTTAGTTCACTCTGTCTCATTCAATTTATTTTATATGTTTTGTTTGTTGCGGTTTTCATGTTTAAGTTTATTTGAATTAATAGTTGTTGTGTTGGTGGGTGTAAGAGAAAATGTTTTTGGATGAGTTACAAAATTTACAGCGAATAAAATGTTTTATTCTTTAATTTTCAGGAAGTCGTTTTTTTTTTTTTTTTCTGTAGTGTACGTTGATCCGACCCCTACAAAATCTAATACAACTGTCAGCAAGCATGCTGAACCCAAGAATGATGTTATAAAGAAAGAAAGTCACAAGCTCTCTACAGCAAAAGCTGATCACAATTCTCCATGGAATTTTCATATATGTCATTCTTGCAATTGTTTAGGCCATCTGGCCCCAGAATGCCTGCTAAGGTTCACACCAAAATCTGAGAGACCTAGTTCTCCCAAGGTTAGGTAGGTATGGGTCCCAAAAGATTGCTAATCCCCAAGACCCAAAATAAAATAAAGGGGACCTTGTTCCTTTGACTTTTTCAGGTCTGCTTCATGGCTATAAATTCAGATAAGGACATCTGGTACCTCGATAGTGGCTACTCAAGGTATATGTCAGGGAACAGAAGTCTACTCTCAAAAATAGCTGAAGCTAAAGGTCCTATCGTAGTTTTTGGTGACAATGCAAGAGGGAAAACGATTGGGTATGACTCAATCACTAGAGGAAGTCTTTCCATCAGCAAGGTTTCTCTAGTGAACGACTTAAAGCATAATCTTCTGAGCATATCTCAATTATGTGACAAAGGTCTTATCTGCCAATTCTCATCTAACCAATGTCTCATCAAAGATCGTGAATCTTGCTCAATTCTGCTGACCAGCAATAGACAAGGAAACGTCTATGTCGTGGACTTAAACCTTCTAGGGAGATCCTCCAGCCTTTGCCTAGTTGCCAAAAACACTCGTGGCAACAATTGGCTTTGGCACAAGCGTCTCAGCCACTTCAACTTCAAGTACCTATACAAGCTCTCCAAAAATGGGCTTGTCAAAGGTCTACCTACTGTGTCTGCCGACCAAGACAGAAGTTGCAAAGCTTTTCATCTAGGAAAACTCTCAAAGTCTTCCTTCAAAAGCAAGTTTGTTATGTCAAATTTCAGACCTCTTCAACTTTTGCACATGGATCTCTTTGGACCAATCACTATCATTAGTATCTTCAAAGAAAAGTATGCATTTGTAGTAGTTGATGACTACCCTCAATTCACTTGGATCGAACCAATGACATCAAAAGATGAAACATATTATCTAGTCACCGCTCTATTCAGAAGACTTCAAACTCAAAAGCTTGGAGACATAAGTGACATCAGATCAGACAACGACACCGAATTAAAAAAACAACGGTGTTGAAACATATTGTCATGACCACGAGATCGGCCATAACTTCTATGCTGCAGGGAATCCTCAAAAAAATGGTGTAGCTGAACAAAAGAACAGAACACTCATTGAAGCAGTAAGAACTATACTGGCAGAAGCTAAACTTTTGAAATACTTCTGGGCAGAAGTCGTCAATTTTGCATGTTTCACTAAGTTTCATAATAAAACTCCATATGAAATATGGAGAGGAAGAGCCTCAAATATAAGATTTTTCAAAATCTTCGGTTGTAAATGTTTTATTCTTTATAATGGAAAAGAATATAGAGGAAATTTTGATTCAAAATCAGACGAAGGAATTTTTCTAGGCTATTCCAATCATTCAAAAGCATTTCGCATATTTAACAAAACTTCTTTGAAAATTTTAGAATTTGTGCATGTTACTTTTGATGAAAATGATTTATTAGAGCCACGAGTGGCTCCAAATGTTGCTGATGATTCTGATGATGTTGAGACAGGTACAAATCAAACTTCTACTTCTTCTCCACCTCAGAATCCTCCAACAGCAGACTCTTTGAGCTTTGCTAATCCAACACTAGCAGACTTCAACTCTACTGGTACCTCTTACAACCCTTCTGTTGACCCTGATCCTATCTCTTATGTTCTATCTCACACAACTTTGCAAAATCACTAATCTTTCTTGTTCACCAGAAATGAAGGTCTCGAAGATCCTCTCTCTTCTGAACCTGATTTTGGTGAATCACCTTATTTACCTTCTCCAGAATCTTTAAGAGAAGAACTCACTAGAAGTGATCTTCCTCCAACTATTATTGAAACAAAAGATCACCCCATATCTCAAATCAGTGGTGATCTCAACTCAGGAGTTCGCACGAGAAGTAGTGTTCGAAATGAGACTATGTTTGCCTTCACATTCGTGTTTGAAATCGAGCCTAAGAAGATTGGTGAAGCTATCGAAGACCATTATTGGATTGAAGCTATGCAAGAAGAGCTGAACCACTTTGAAAGATGCAAAGTGTGGAGTTTAGTTCAAAGACCTACTGGCCATCCAGTCATAGGCACCAAATGGGTATTCAGGAACAAGAGAGACTGTAACACCCCGTACTCTCACATGTGCATTGTATGCTTGTCTTCTTGTTTTCTTGCTAATTGTGAGCATGTTTACTTAGTTTATAAATGTTTTAGAAACATTCATAAGTCATTCATGAAGTTCTTAACATGTTTAGAATCATGTATGCTTGCTTGTTGAATCGCCGGTTCGATTGCTTTGATTTTGGCCTTAGCGATTCCCCTCGTTGCTCGTATTGCTTCTATTTCGTCGTGCGATGTGTTCGTTGAGTTCTTGGCTTTGTATTCAGGTCATAACCATGTTGAAACAAACCTTTTTCATGACCAAGTTATCCTAGTTTGATTGGTTTTAGATTCGTTAATCATTCGTCGCTTGATTCAAGCCTTGTTCTACCTTGTTCCGGTTGTTGTTCGGGTGCGTTTCCGACTTGTTTTGGGTTGGGTTAGACCTTAGAATGGTTTCCCATAAGTTGGGACCATTTAGGACATGTTTAGACCAAGTTTTGAGGACATATAGAAGGTCCAGAAGCCCAGGCGCCCGCCTGGCATCTTGTGAGGCGCCCGCCTCAAGTTCTGGGAGCAATTACAAAATGAACAAAATCTGGAGAGGGGCTCGAGAGTTGAGGCGCACTGGAGGATGTTGAGGCGCCTGCCTCAACATCAGATACACACTTCGGGATTTTTTTCCCTGTTTTGATGCTGAACGACTTTTACAACCGAACCCCCTATCTAAACCTTTCCTAAACCTCCCTAACCCTCCTTGATTATGTCCTAACACTAGTAACATGTTTTTAGAGTGGATTAAGAGTGCATTAGTGACCAATTAAGCCATAAAAATCTGATTCTAAGAGACCACAAGGTCGTGACACTTGTCCCACTCAACATTTGACTTCTTATAAGCCACAAATCAGCCATTAGACTCCTCATTTGCTGAAAGCTTTTCCAAAAACGTGAGAGAGAGTTCTCTCAAGCTCTCCCATGGCTTCTTGAAGATTTCCTCTTGGTCTTCCCTCATCCCTTCTCCATTTGCTCAAGCCACCTTCATCAAAAGTGTAGAGCTCGAAGAGAAGATCATTTTCAACCGATTAGTTTCTTTCTTTGCTTTCTTTGGTGTAGAACACAAGTAAGTTACTCTTCTTCTTCTTCTCTTTAGTTCTCATTGACCCTAAGGAAACAAAGCCTATGGTGATTGAGGTCAATGAGGACACATAATTGCTTCCTATGCCTTCTACTTGTATTTTGAAAGCATGAACTTGCTAGGAGCATGTATAGGATGATTTCTTGCCTATGGAAGTTTATAATACTCTTTCATCTTGTCTATTTAAGGTTTTGAACATGTTAGAAACATGTATTATATATGTTGCTTGAATAAGTGCAATATGTGAATGCCCTAATTTGAGCCTACATTGTATGTGGTTTAGTTGTTATGTGTTCTATCCTATAAATTGAACTCTATGATGTATATGAATCACATTGCAATGCCTTGGTGAATTTACAACCTTGTTGAACCTAGAAATGACCTAGGTTGGGTTATGAAGCACATAGCTTCAATTTCTCCAAAATTGGGAATTTAGAGAAAAGACTCAACAGAGTCGACTCTAGGGAAGATTTGAACATGTTGAACTCTAATTTCAATCCCTACGAAGTTTGGACACCGTTTGATTGAGTTACTCAAATATGAAGCTTGGTTTAATTGTTGCAATAAGTTGTTATGAAAGATTGGTTTTGAGCAATTAATTGCCTTGACATGTTTTATGGTAGAGATTAATACCCTACTTGGTTGGCGAGTTCGCTCTTGTCGAATTCGATCCTTAATTGGTTTAAGTCAAGTAAACATCTACTTGTGCATCACATTGAGTCCAGCTGGCATTATTTGGTTTGTTTATTAAGTCAGGGTGGGGACGATGCATCGCCTTCACGAATTATGGGATTCGTGCTCGCTATGGATCGCCGCACTGGGACTTCACACACACCTCCACCTGGCCGCAGGGGAAGTAGCCCCTTTCGTAACAATACATGCCGCATTGCTTGCTATCTAGATCGAGTAGGTTCTCGATAAAAGTCGATGTAATCACCGAGCATCGATGTGGCACGAACCAGTATAATAAAGTTTATTGCGTGAGCTACGGCGTGACTATATCATATCCTACTTGTATGATTTATTTTACGCACTTATGTGAATAATGTGTTAAGTGCTATATGATGATCATGTACCATAATTGAGATAAATGTCATGCTATAACATGAACATGCATTTTTAGTAACTTACTAAGTCTTTCGACTTACCCTATTTGTTTGCTTTGTTTTCCTTAGATCCGAGCCGAGGAGACGGTCCACGTTAGACTCGCTATTTCACGCTTGGTCGTTTGTGAGCTCAAGGTTGCTCTTTTGGACTTTTGGTAGTTAGTCTTTTATTTTGGAAAGGACGTTGGGAAGCAAGTCACTTAGACTTGTCTTGGGAATTTTGTTGTTGTAGTTAACTTAATGGTTTAACACTTGTAATCTTTTGTATGCCGACTTATATGTCGAGCCTGTTCATATGTTAATGGTTCGCTACAGTTTCTTCCGCTAAAGCTCGTTTAATTATTATTGTTGTTGTTGTCTCCGGCATGTTGTGGCCGTTGAGGTTTTATAAGCATGTGTTATAATTGTAGGAGTAGTTGTTGGGTTCCGGCTGTAACGTCGCCGATGACTTGTTTATTTTAAGTTGTTTTTCCGGCCAAGTGTAGCCGAGTTGTTATTCGTATGCGATGTTGCGCCACATGAATTTTATAATCCTACTTGTGCATGCTTGTGTTATTGATTATTTGGACGGCACGATTCGGGATCTCGCATTGGGGTCCGGGTCGGGCCGTCACAGTTGGTATCAGAGCTATAGGTTAGCTGTCGGCCAGGATAGGTTCCATGGCCTAGGTGGGTTGGTTAATTGTGTGTTGATTCTAACGTCGAGTGAATTCTTGTAGGGTCCGATGGATAATCCCAGAGAGGTAGACCTGTGAGAGGTCGGTTGAACTCCGAAGCGGAGGTACCGCCGCGAGAATCCGTAGTTCCGGATATGGCTGAATTACATCGCAGACAATGGCTTTTCTCCGGCGAGGGCCAGGAGGTCAAGCGGGGAGCAAGACCACCACCACCTCCACCACCGAGACCAAGGACCGACACCACTCTCTTAGAGAGATTTCTTAAGTTAAAGCCTAGTGCGTTTCTTGGGGAACCGAAACCGAGGGAGGCCGAGTTATGGATGGAGGAAATGATCAAGGTATTGTCCATGTTGGGGTGTACCGACGAAGAAAGAGTTATGCTAGCGACGTTTAAGTTTAAGGGAGCCGAACATTGGTGGATGTGTTGAAAGGAAAGCGGGAGATTCAGCAAGTTCCCATTACTTGGGCCAATTTCCAAAGAGAGTTTAAGAATGAATATGTGCCGGACGTAGTTCGCAACCAAAGGGAGAAGGAATTCTATGATCTAGAGCAAGGTAGCATGACCGTGGCGGAGTATTCCGCGAAAGTTCACCTAATTGAGCCGCTATTGTACGTGATCCGATTCCTACGGAAGCACGGAGAGCACATAAGTTTGTTAAAGGATTGAGGACCGAGTTTAGGAAACAAATTCTAGCGCTTAAGCTCACCGACATCTGAGTGCGCTTGATCGAGCGTATGAGGTGGAGCAAGATATTGAGGAACACCGGTCAAGAATAATTCTAGTAGTGCACGGTACTCGAGCAATAATCGGGAAATAATTCGGTAATAGAAGGGGATATCAAGGAAACCGTGATAGGAGAGGTGGAGGCCAAGGTAGGCCGATGCGGGAAGCAAGGCAACAATACTTCTTCATCTCAAGGGCAACAAGGATCGCGAAATGAGACTATGATTTGTTCGATTCTCGGATAAGTTGGGGCACAGTGTTACTATATTGCGGTGATGGGGAACTCACATGAAGAAAGATTGTCAAGTTTAAGGCTGTCCAAATAAGGCCAATCCGGTAGCGCCGGCAACAACTGGGCTAAAGAGATGGGGACGGTAAACCAAAGGTTGCAGGCCGTGTTCGCACGCTTGATCAGCGCGAGGTTCAGGGGTCTACGGCCGTGATAGGAGGTACTCTTTCTATATTCGATCATAAGGCTCGAGTTCTCATAGATCCAGGGTCTTCGCATTCTTATGTTGCTTCGCACTTTATTGAGAATCTATGTGTCTTGCCGCCTCAACCTTTGCCATATTTGCTTGAAGTGTCTACCCCGCTCGGGAATATATGCTCGCATCCGAAGTGTTTAAATCTTGTGATGTTTTGGTGGGTGACCACACTTTGCATGCGGACTTGGTAGTTCTACCTATACGTGATTTTGATGTGATTCTTGGCATGGACTGGTTATGTGCTTATCATGCTATAGTTGACTGCCATAGAAAGCGGGTTACTTTTTATATGCCGGGTGTGCCTGAATTTACATTTGTGGGTGATCATGCATCGAGTGATTTGCATTTTATTTCTGCTCTAAGGGCTAGAAAATTATTGTCTCAAGGGTGTACGGGTTATCTTGCATGCGTTGTTGATAAGAAGAAGTCTTCGCCGAATTTAGAAGAGGTTCCGGTAGTATGTGAGTTTCCCGATGTATTTTCTACCGACCATGCTATGCCACCCGATAGAGAGCTAGAATTTTGTATTGAGCTTATTCCGGGGACTTCACCGATTTCTAAGGCACCGTATAGGATGGCGCCCGCGGAGCTTAGGGAGTTGAAAACTCAGTTGCAAGAACTCCTAGAGATTGGTTTTATTAAACCGAGTGTGTCGCCTTGGGGCGCACCGGTCTTATTTGTGAGGAAGAAAGATGGGAGTTTGCGGTTATGCATAGATTATCGGGAATTGAATAAGGTGACCATTAAGAATAAATATCCACTACCCCACATTGATGACCTCTTTGACCAATTGCAAGGGTCTATTGTGTATTCTAAGCTTGATTTGAGATGGGGTTACTACCAATTGAAGGTTAGAGAGGAAGACATTCCAAAGACGGCTTTTCGCACTAGATATGGGCACTTTGAATTTGTAGTGATGCCGTTTGGGTTGACGAATGCACCAGCGGTGTTTATGGACTTGATGAACCGTGTCTTTCATAGCTATCTTGATTGTTTCGTGGTAGTCTTTATTGATGATATCTTAGTGTATTCGAAATCTCGGGAGGAGCATGAGAAACACTTGAGGATTGTGTTGTCTATTCTTCGGGAGAAACAACTTTATGCGAAGTTTAGCAAATGTGCTTTTTGGCTTGAGGAAGTATCATTTTGGGGCATATAGTTTCTAGCCGGATAGCCGTTGATCCTTCTAAGGTTGAAGCGGTGATGAATTGGAAGAGACCTAGTTCAGTTACCGAGGTTCGGAGTTTCTTGGGTCTAGCGGGTTATTAGGAGATTTATTGAGGGTTTTTCTGATTGTGACTCCTATGACTAGATTGACACAAAAGAATGTGCCATTTGTTTGGAGCGAGAAATGTGAAGCTAGTTTCCAAGAGCTTAAGAAGCGGTTGACGACGGCACCTATTTTGGCTTTGCCTAGTGGAGGAGATAATTTTGTGATCTATAGCGATGCTTCTAAGGAAGGTTTGGGTTGTGTGCTGATGCAAAATGGTAGAGTTATCGCCTATGCGTCGAGGAAGTTGTCTATTCATGAGCGTAATTACCCGACACACGATTTGGAGTTGGCTGCGATTATTTTCGCTGCATAAATGGAAACATTACTTGTATGGGGCTAAGTTTGAGATTTTCACCGATCATAAAAGTTTGAAGTATTTGTTTTCTCAAAAGGAGTTGAACATGAGGCAAAGAAGATGGATGGAAAATTAAAGGATCATGATTGCACTATTTTGTATCATCCGGGGAAGGCAAATGTAGTAGCGGATGCCTTGAGTAGGAAAGTTCACATGTCTTGTATGATGGTTAGAGAATGGAAGATGTTGGAAGATTTGCGAGATTGGGGTCCTAGTGTTTATGATAGAGGTGTGATTTTCAAGAATGTTCTGCTACGCCGCTTTATTTGGGAAAATTAGAGAAGCGCAAGGGAATGATCCGGAGTTGAAGAAAATTATTGATGGGTTGGCTGAAAATGTATCGCCTGATTTTGTGATTAATAGTGAGGGTACTTTGACATTTCGAGGTAGAATTTGTGTTCCTTCTAATAATGAATTGAAGAGGTTGGTTCTTGATGAGGCTCATAAAACGAGGTATACCATTCACCCGGGGAGCACAAAGATGTACTTAGATTTGAAAAGACAATTTTGGTGGAAAGGCATGAAGAGGGAAATTATGAGTATGTGTCAAAGTGTTTGACTTGTCGGCAGTTAAGGCCGAACATCGAGGCCTCGGGATTTCTACAACCACTTGAGATTCCCCGAATGGAAATGGGAGTTCATTACTATGGATTTTGTGACAGGTTACAGCAAGACGCGAGAGGATTTAATGCAGCTTTGGGTTATAGTTGACGATTGACTAAGTTCAAGCACACTTTATTCCGATCGCGATCACTTATTCATTGACTCGCTTGGCGCCTTTGTATATTCGTGAGATTGTGAGACTTCATGGCGTACCTGTGAGTATTGTGTCTGATAGAGATCCGAGGTTCACATCTAGATTTTGGAAGTCGTTGCAGGAAGCTTTGGGGACCAGATTAGACTTCAGTACAGCTTTTCATCCACAAACGGATGGTCAGTCCGAGCGATTGATTCAGATTTTGGAGGATATGCTGCGAGCTTGTGCCGTGGATTTCAAGGGAAGCCGATTCTCACTTACCTTTAGCCGAAGTTTGTGTATAATAACAGCCTATCGGCCGAGTATCAAGATGGCGCCGTATGAAGCATTGTATGGGCGTAAGTGTAGATCACCAATTTGTTGGGACGGTTGAGAGAGCGAAACTTTGGGGTTCCGAAGTTAGTGCAATCGGTTGAGAGCGTGAAGTTGATTAGAGATCGATTGCGCACCGCCAAAGTCGACAAAAGAGTTACGCGGACAATCGAAGACGGGATCTTGAGTTCCAAGTGGGAGACTATGTGTTCTTGAAGGTAACACCGAGGAGAGGTACGAAGAGATTCGGCAAGAAAGGCAAGCTTACACCGAGATACATTGGCCCGTTCGAGGTTCTTGAGAGAGTTGGGTCCTTAGCGTATCGTATTGCATTGCCACCTTCACTTCTCGAGACTCATAATGTCTTCCATGTTTCCATGTTACGAAAGTATTTGAAAGATGAGTCCCATGTACTTGAGTATGAGGAGATAACGCTTTGAGCCGGATATGTCTTATGTTGAAAAGCCGTGAAGATTTTGGACACCAAAGAGCAAGTGCTACGAACCAAGAGAATTCCCTTAGTTAAAGTTATTGGAGAAACCACAACATTGAGGAAGCGACTTGGGAAAAGCGGAGATGCGCGAGAAGCATCCACATTTGTTTGATGAACCTGGTAAGAATTTAGGGACTAAATTCCTAAAGGAGGGGAGAGTGTAACACCCCGTATTCTTGCATGTGCATTGTATGCTTGCCTTCATGTTTTCTTGTTGATTGTGAGCATGTTTATTTAGTCTATAAATGTTTTAGAAACATTCATAAGTCATTCATGAAGCTCTTAACATGTTTAGAATCATGTACGCTTGCTTGTTGAATCGCCGGTTCGATTGCTTAGATTTTGGCCTTAGCGATTCCCCTCGTTGCTCGTAATTGCTTCTATTTCTTCATGCGAAGTGTTCGTTGAGTTCTTGGCTTTGTATTCAGGTCATAACCATTTTTAAACAAGCCTTTTTCATGTCCAAGTTATCCTAGTTTGATTGGTGTTTGATTGGAGTTTGATTCGCTAATCATTCGCCGCTTGATTCGAGCCTTGTTCTACCTTGTTCGGATGTTGTTCGGTGTGTTTCCGACTTGTTTTGAGTTGGGTTAGACCTTAGAATGGTTGCCCATAAGTTTGGGACCATTTAGGACATGTTTAGACCAAGTTTTGAAGGTTCAGAAGCCCAGCGCTCCGCCTGGCACCTTGTGAGGCGCCCGCCTAAAGTTCTGGGAGCAATTACAAAATGATCAGAATCTGGAGATGGCCTCAGCCAGTTGAGGCGCCGAGATGTTGAGGCGCCCGCCTCAACATCAGATTACACTTACGGATTTTTCTCCTGCTTTTGATGTTGAACGATTTCTATACCCAAACCCCTATCTAAACCTTTCCTAAACCTCCCTAACCCTCCTCACTTATGTCCTAATATATCTAACAAGCTTTAAGGATGGATTAAGAGAGCTCTAATGATCATTAAGCCATAAAATCAGATTTTTAAAGAGACCACAAGGTCTTGACACTTGTCCCACTCAAATTCTAGACAAATATAAGCCATGTCTTCAGATTTTGACCTTAATTTCTCACCTTCACTCTCTAAAAACGAATTTCTCTCAAACTCTCCCATGGCTTCTTGAAGCTTTACTTGGTCTTCCCTCATCCATTCTCCATTTGCTCAAGCCACCTTCATCAAAAGTGTAGAACTCTCAAGAGAAGATTATTTTCAACCGATTAGTTTCTTTCTTTGCTTTCTTTGGTGTAGAACACTTGTAAGTTACTCTTCTTCTTCTTCTCTTTAGTTCTCATTGACCCTAAGGAAACAAAGCTTTTGATGTATGAGGTCAATGAGGACACATAATTGCTTCCTATGCCTTCTACTTGTATTTTGAAAGTATGAACTTGCTAGGAGCATGTATAGGATGATTTCTTGCTTATGGAAGTTTATAAAACTCTTTCATCTTGTCTATTTAAGGTTTTGATCATGTTAGAAACATGTATTATATATGTTGCTTGAATAAGTGCAATATGTGAATGCCCTAATTTGAGCCTACATTGTATGTTGTTAAGTTGCTATGTGTTCTATTCTCAAAGTTGAACTCTATGATGTATATGAATCACATTGCAATGCCTTGGTGAATTTACAACCTTGTTGAACCTAGAAATGACCTAGGTTGGGTTATGAAGCACATAGCTTCAATTTCTCCAAAATTGGGAATTTAGAGAAAAGACTCAACGGAGTCGACTCTAGGGAAGATTTGAACATGTTGAACTCTAATTTCAATACCTACGAAGTTTGGACACCGTTTGATTTGGTTTACTCAAATATGAGCTTGGTTTAGTTGTTTACAACAAGTTGTTATGAAAGATTGGTTTTGAGCAATTAATTGCCTTCACATGTTTTTATGGTAGAGATTAATACCCTACTTGGTTGGTCGAGTTCGCTCTTGTCGAATTCGATCCTTAATTGGTTTAAGTCAAGTAAATATCTACTTGTGCATCACATTGAGTCCAGCTGGCATTATTTGGTTTGTTTATTAAGTCAGGGTGGGACGATGCATCGCCTTCACGAATTATGGGATTCGTGCTCGCTATGGATCGCCTCACCTGGGATTCGTAGCATGATAGTGGTATGCTCCTATTGTTCGAAGACGGGGCACACGGAAGATAAATGTTGGAAGAAGAGTGGGGCACCGGTGGAGTGCTACTATTGTGGAACTGCGGGGCACGTGAAGAGGAATTGCCCTAAGTTGAAGGGTAATCAGCCAGGAGGATCGAGTCAGCCTACTGTTGGGGCTAAGAGAGATAGTGATGGGAAGGCAAAGGTGCAATGACGTGTATTTGCTTTAGACTAGAAGGGAGTACCTGAGTCGACCGCAGTTATTGGAGGTACCATTTCTATCTTCGATAGTGAAGCACGAGTACTTATAGATCCAGGATCATCACATTCGTATGTTGCATCACACTTTGTTGATCGTTTGCGTGTATTACCTCAGTCTTTGCCTTACGTGCTTGAAGTTTCTACCGCACTTGGGGAAAGTTTATTGGCTTCAGAAGTTTATAAAGCATGCGATGTACTTGTGGATGAACATGTTTTGCATGCGGATCTGGTAGTGTTGCCACTTTGTGATTTTGATGTGATACTCGGTATGGACTGGTTGTGCGCTTATCATGCTTTGGTAGATTGCTTTAGTAAGAGGGTTACATTTGATATGCCGGGTGTTCCTAAATTTATGTTCATGGGAGATAACGCGTCTAGTGGTTTGCGCGTCATTTCTGCTCTAAAGGCTAGGAAATTATTGTCACGTGGTTGCACGGGATACCTAGCTTGAGGATGTGCCGGTTGTGAATGAGTTTCCGGATGTCTTCTCTAAAGATTTTGGGATGCCACCGGATAGGGAGATTGAGTTTTGTATCGAGTTGTTGCCGGGGACGACACCGATATCGAAGGCGCCATATAGAATGGCACCTATGGAGTTGAAGGAGTTGAAGGTTCAGTTGGAGTAGCTTCTTGATATTGGCTTTATCAAGCCAAGTGTATCGCCTTAAGTGCTTTATTATTTGTCGGAAGAAGGATGGAAGCCTTAGGTTGTGTATTGATTACCGGGAGTTGAACAAGGCGATGATCAAGAACAAGTATCCGTTGCCGCATATAAATGACTTGTTTGATCAGTTGCAAGGATCGGTGGTGTATTCTAAACTTGATTTGAGGTTCGGGTATCATCAGTTGAAGGTGAGAGACGAGGATGTTCCGAAAACCGCTTTTCGTACGAGGTACGGGCATTATGAGTTCATGGTGATGCCATTTGGGTTGACTAATGCGCCGGCAGTATTTATGGACTTGATGAATCGGGTGTTCCATAATTTTGTTGATTGTTTTGTGCTGGTGTTCATAGATGACATTCTGTTGTATTCTAAGTCTCGGGATGAGCATGCACAGCATTTGAGGATGGTGTTGTCGATTCTTCGGGAGAGGCAACTCTATGCTAAGTTTAGCAAGTGTGCTTTTTGGCTAGAGGAGGTCTCATTTTTGGGACATGTTGTTTCTAGTACCGGGATAGCGGTAGATCCTTCTAAGGTTGAAGCGGTGATGAATTGGAGGAGACCGACTACCGTTACGGAGGTTAGGAGTTTCTTGGGGTCAGCCGGGTACTATCGGAGGTTCATAGAGGGATTTTCGAAGATTGCTACACCGATGACGAATTTGACCCAAAAGAAGACACCGTTTGTTTGGAGTGATAAGTGTGAAGCAAGTTTTCAAGAATTGAAGAGAAGGTTGACTACGGCACTAGTTTTGGCGTTGCCTAGCGGAGACGAGAATTTTGTGGTTTATAGCGATGCATCAAAGGAGGGATTGGGTTGTGTTCTTATGCAGAATGGTAAGGTGATCGCTTATGCTTCGAGGAAGTTGTCTCCGTATGAGCATAATTATCCCACGCATGACCTTGAGTTGGCAGCGATCATATTTGCTTTGCACAAATGGAAGCATTATTTGTATGGGTCGAAGTTTGAATTTTTTATGGATCACAAGAGCCTGAAATACTTGTTCTCACAGAAGGAGTTGAATATAAGACAAATGAGGTGGATGGAGAAGTTGAAAGACCAAGATTGTACGATACTTTATCATCCGGGGAAGGCGAACGTGGATGCCGACGCCTTGAGTAGGAAAGTTCATTTGTCGTGTTTGATGATTCGGGAATGGAAGATGTTGGAGGATGTCCGTGATTGGAGTCCTAGTGAGGTTAATCATGGAGTGTTGTTTGCTAATGTCCAGGGCTATTCCAGTTTTGTTGGAAGGGATTAAGGAGACTCAAAGGAAGGATCCGGGATTAGTGAAGATCATTGATGGTTTGAGTAAGAATGAGACGCCGGAATTTGCAATGAATCAAGAAGGGATTTTGACTTTCAAGGGAAGAGTTTGTGTACCTTCAGTTGAGGATGTGAAACGACTTGTGTTGGATGAAGCTCACAAGGCAAGATATACTATCCATCCAGGGAGCACTAAGATGTATGATTTGAAGAAGCGCGATTTTGGTGGAATGGCATGAAGCGCCAAATTGCGGATTTTGTGTCGAGGTGTTTGACTTGTCAACAGTGAAGGCGTAACATCAAAGGCCTGGGATTGTTGTAGCTAGATATTCGGAGTGGAAGTGGGAGCACGTTACGCACGATGGATTTTGTTTCGGTTTCCACGTGCGCCGTAGAGTGTTTGATGCCGCTTGGGTTGTTGTAGATCGCTTAACGAAGTCAAATTTCATTTCATACCGATTGCGGCGAGGACTTATTCCTTGAGCTACATTGCATGGGCAAATTGGTGAGATTGTTAGACTCCAAGTGTGCTTTGCAGAAGCCATGGGGACTAAGTTGAATTTCATGTCTTTCACCCCATGTGCATCTGACAAATCCGAGAGAACGTATGGGGATACACTTTTGAGGATATGTTACGGGCTTGTATTTGGTGATATTAAGGGAAGTTGGGATTCACACCATCCATTGGGGAAGTTTGTACAACAGCTTACCAATCTAATATTCATGGCAACCATGAGCATTTAGCTCCCGATATGTTTGAGTCAACAAAGATGTTCGTTGATAATGCTTTGAGACGCACGTATGTATTTTTCTTTCACGATGCTTGAATCTCTAAGTTTGTGATTTATGGTTAACACATGGATAATTGTTAGAAGGCATTTATAATATCATTTACATGCCTTGATGTTGGTTGGATGCTTGTTGCATCGCTCTGCTTGATTGCTAGTTTGATTCTAGCTAAAAACCCTTCTCGCTTGACTTTCCTGCTTGTCGTCGGGAGAGTTCCGCCTCGAGTTCTGGCCTTGTTTTGTTGAGGTTTGAGACTTGATTACTTTGGTTATGATTTGGAGGTCATTAAGGTTGATTTGTAGACCATTTTGGCTTGAAGGACTCGATTGCATGCGGGAGGGTCCGGACCGAGCAAGGAATCAACGAAAGAAGATTTGGTGTGGCAAAGCATGATGCTGTCGCATCATGTAGTTAGGCAAGCGACCGTGGTCCCCGCTGCCTAGTTCTTAGATTTTCAATGTTTTTGTGTGCTCGGTCCGAATTTTAACCCATTAAACCCATTCTAAACCTAACCTTAACCCATATACTTAGCCTAATACTAGTCCTAAACATCTATTAGAGATTTAGGTTAATTAGTGCGAGTTAATTAGTGAACTAATCCCCCCATATATATAAATCAAATCACCGCACTCTCTCTCATTTTGTTTGGCCAAAAACAGACCCCTTTCCCTTTCTCTCTCTCGTGAGCATCCAACAGAGCTTGAGAGGAGCTTGGGAGAGACAATTCTAGGGCTCTTGAAGGGCTGATCTTGGAGGCTTGCTAGAGCTTCTTCCCCCATTCCATACCCATGAGATTTAAGAGAGAGAGAGAGTTGGAATAGACATCATCTCTTGGAATTTCGCTGATGGCTTGTGAGGGCCGAATTTTGGTAAGTTTCTACTTCTTCCTTTTCTTTTGGCTCCATTGACCCTAGTGGGAAACAACCATTTATGCTATGTGAGGTCAATGGAAGCCATTGTTAGGGTCAGAAGATGCATGAACCCTAGGTTTTCAAATTGATGGTAGAGTTGGTTGAATCCTATGTGAGACCATGATTTATGTGAAATTCATGTTCTAAATAGTCTATTGAACTTGGTTGCGTTGATTATCCATGAGCATTGAAGTTGATTTGGTGGAGATACTTGAGGGTGCCCCAAATCTTAATTTTTAGCTTGCAAATTGTTGATGTGAGCTTGATTACTATGTTTTATATGCTTAATAGAGTATATTAAACCATGTTGTATGATTTAATCAA
>CM028379.1:56491267-56528323 GCA_013146195.2 Codonopsis lanceolata | reverse complement strand
AAAAAATTTAATTTATACTCAGAAACTTAGTTTTATTTGATTCTATTGCATGCAAAAATATGTTTTAGTGTAAAACATGCATCATATAGTCTCATTTGCATTTAGAATATAAATCATGCATAGTAGGGTCAAATAGTGACCACTAGTTCAAATCATGCATTGCAAAAATAAATCATATAAATTTCACATTATCAGCTAATTACATCATTTAGGCATAAATAGGACTGGCCATGTGCATTACTAATTGTGGTCCCAATGAGCACAATAATAAGCTAGAAGGGGGGGTTGAATAGCTTATTAACACTTTAAAACTTTTAAGTAAGTTCCTTGAAAGTTACTTGAAGTTTATGAAAGAGTTTCAAGTAGCGGAAGACCTTCAAGAAAATTGTTCAGTGCAAATGGATAAGGACTAGGTAGACCTTTTCTGATTACTTAAGTTACTGTGAAATGGATATAATGAACAAAGGAAACTATGCGGTTCAAGTAATAGACAAAGCGAAGAAAATAACACAAGTATTTTGAGATGGTTCACTTTGTAAATAGTGCTCGTCCACCACGAAGGCGATCAACCTTGGATTTAAATTGTGCACTATGTTTTCCACTTAGATCAATTACAAAGAATATCCCTAATGGATCGTGTACAAAATATTGACTTGTGTTTGGGTCTATGGAATTAAATATCTGTAAATACAAGATATTTAATTAGATGTTGAAAATATAGTTAATGGAAGTAAACAACAAGAAGAATAAAACAATAAATGTTGAAAGAGCGACTTCTTGTTGTTGAGGACTTCTAGATCGTTGAGGATCTATTGAATGCTTGGTGAAAGACTTGGAGTTGTATAGATTGAGCAATTCTTTAAGTGTTCGATTGATTATGCAGATTGTCTCTTTTTGTTCGATCTTCAATGGCGATATTTAAGCGAGTGCACTTCAAAAGAATCCGTTGGAGAGGGCGAAGGCTTCATGACTCTATTCATAAATGCATTAAATGCATAGGAAATGTCGATCAAGAATTTCGTCTTCCACAGATATCGGAGAGAAGCGAGATAATCATTTACGAGATCTTCAAAAAGGTGGGCGATTTGGTGTCGAATCGAGAGATGAAGCGAAAAAGTAGGGGCGATGCAGCTTTCTTGCTTTCCTTTGTTCGGGGCGAAAAGTCTTCTGCTTTTCGGAAAAGTTGCTTTCGGCGGCTTGACATGTCGGAGAATGACTTGGATTAATTCAAATAATATATGGAAATAAGTTTGAATTAATCCAGGCTAGCTATCTTTGAAGAGGACACGTAGAAGCGAATCAGGTGGACACGAGGTCTAGATCTTAAGCTGGCGAGGTCTTCGGTGAAGCTGAGAAAAGGGTCTTCGTGAACACGAAAGAGTCCTACAAAAAACTATACAAGGCAAAGTTCTATACCGGTTGCCACGCTAATCGTCTGGCCGATTAGCCCTTGAAGTATAAAACTAATGTAATGTCTTGTCGAGATATAAATTTAACATAAGAATCAACAATCTCCTCCTATTTATATCGGTCATCATTACTAAAATGAGGGTTTTTAAAACAAACTATTTAATAGATAATAGCATGTAAAGAAGAAAGTTTATATATTACGTAATCGGTAGACATGCCTCTATTAAACAGAATAACACCTCGGATGCAAGGGACTAATCTAAGTGCATACAAGAATAAGAGAGTCAAAATAGCACACAGATCGGCAGTTTAAATCAATTTAAACTAAATGTTTAAATTCTCATATAGATAAACAATAAAGCGGCAAGAATTTAAACAATATAATTTTTGAAAAAAGCAAGTAATCATCGTATTCATAAACAAGATGTTTACATTTGACGAGTTTTCAAAAATAAGATAAATACAAAGGAAAGGGAAGAAAAGATACAAAAGCTACCAAGGTCTTTTCCCTTTGCCTTTGTCTGCGACCTCCTTTTCTCTTCTTTCTCGCTCTAGCTCTTCCATTCTTCTTTGGTATTCGGCATACGCATCGGTTGGAGTGCGGTGGAGCGAGCGGTAGTCGGTTCTTCACGAGGCGGTACATTCTCTTCCATCGGCATTACGTTGATAGATCTCATTTGTTTCTCCTCCGTGATGGCGGATCACGATCGGTTGGCATTCATTATGTCATGGGCGAGTTTCGGCGAGGTTGTTGAGTTCCATAATAGAATACGGCCAGTGGCTAAGATGGAGAGTGATGGCGTGGAAGAGCTCGTAGAAAATGGAACCTATGATACGGCGGCCTTCATCTCGTTGAGCTTCTCGTTGATCTTGACATCGGTGAAGTCGTCGCGCATCTGTCCAAAAGCGAGTCGGACATCCTCTTGAAATTGTCGAAGAGTAGTGGCGGTCGGTCGTTGGCCTTGGCATTGCGGTGGCTACTTCGGCGGTAGCGGTAGATATGCTTGTGAGTTCGCCTAACCCCGGGTAGATGGCATCTAGCCGGGACAAAATTTCAACATTGGTGGTGATTGGAAATAGATGCTTGGCCAATGTGAATGGTGCTGGCGAGAAGCGAGTCTGCGAGCTTGAAGAGGCGTTTGGGGAGGGAGTTACAGGCAGGAAGAAGATGAGTCTTGGGTGGGGATGGTTTTGGTGGAAGAGGATAGGGTTATAGGGGAGGGAGGAGGGGAGTTGGTGGGGAATCCGGTTCCATATCGGTGTCGAGAATTTTCAGCGATGTGGGAGGATTGGGAAATGGGTTCGGTAGAGAACCGAGAAAGAAGGAGGCGAGGGTAGAAGAGGATTTGGGTTTTGAAGGGAAGGTTGAGGAGGTTGAGAAGGTTGAGGAGGTTGATGAGAAGAGGTGAATAGATGCGCTCTTGATGAAAGTTCAAAGAGGAACTTGGCGGCGGCGAGGATCTAAGAGGCTGTGGTGTGGGTTGAAGAAGTTGGTTGGGATTGGGGTGGTGAGGAAGGTGTGGATGGGTCGGGTGAGTAGTTAAAGGGTGAAGGGGAGGAGGAGTTGGGGTTACAGGGCTCCTCCTCATTTTGAGCTCCTCTGAGGATAGACTCCTCGGGAGGTGGTGAAGGGGTAGTTGAAGGGTTGGCAGGTATAGATGAAGGGTTGTTGAGGGTAGGGTTTGGGCGTCGGTAGTTGGTTGTGCGTCGGTGGGGTATAGTGGGTTGGTGGCGGTAGAGGGTTGGGGTTCGGTAGCTCTCCTTTTCTTCCTCGGTGAATAGGAGACTTCGGCCAGCGTCATCGGTAGAGGTTGGTGAGGCTAGATGGCTGGTCTTCAAAGGTTTTTCACGAAGTCTCCTTCGTTTTGGTTTGGAGTGTGGAGGCGGGAGATGGGGAGGGTTGTTGGGTTGGGCGGTGGTTGAGAGGATGGCTTGGCTTGGGTGGATGGATGGGAGGAATGGCTAGTTTGGCCTTGTGCCTTCTTCTTACAGGCCTTCCTTCATCTCCTTCATATCCATTTGGCTGCTCCTCTTCGGTTGGAGGTGCCACTTCAAACCTTGTTTCTTGAAGACCATGAGGCAGTGTTTCCAAAGAAATTGACAAGTCCCAGTGCTTCTTACGCTCACTTTTGCATAATGCATCAGTATCCAACTAGATTGAAGTTGTTGGATTTTGAATACCGATGCCTAGATTTGTTGTTTTTGAAACATATCGATGATACGTTTGGCGACAAGCAAATGTGACTCCTTTGGATCTGCACGAAATCTAGCACAAACACAAGCGGCAAACATAATGTCGTCGACTAGCGATGTAAGGTAAAGAAGTGAACCTATGATTCCTCGGTACTTGGTCATGTTCTCTTGCTTTCCCTTTTCATCTTTGTCAAGATGGCGGTCGGTAGACATTGGAGTTTCAAATCCTTTGGTGAATCAAGACCAAACTTCTTGATTAGTTCCTTTGCATATTTGGTTTGGTGATGAAGATTCCGTCGAAGTGCATTGTATCTGCTGATCTAGAAAATAGGTAAGTTAAGCCCATCATGCTCATCTCGAACTTGCTTTGCATCGACTTCTCGAATCTTTTACCGCAGGCTTTGGTTAGTTGATCCAAAGATAATGTAGATCCACATAGATTTGTACGAGAAGAGAATGGCCTTTGTGCTTGAGGATGAATAAAGTAGTGTCGATTCTTCCTCTCACGAATCCTTGTTCAATTAAGAACTTGGATAGAGTTTCATACCAAGCTCTAGGAGCTTGCTTCGGGCCGTAGAGAGCTTTCTTGAGTCGGTAGGCGTGGTCGGTTGTCGAGAGATGACAAATCACGGAGGTTGTTCCGTACGTATCTGAGTTTCTTGAAGATCACCATTCGAGAAAGGCACTCTTAACATCCATCGATACACTTTGAAGTCCATGAGCGAGGCATAAGCTAGAAAGATTACGATTGCTTCTAGTCTAGCAACGGGAGCAAATGTTTCATCAAAGTCAATTCCTTCTTCACATGTCGGTATGAGCAACCAATCTAGCTTTGTTTACGGTGACATTTCCATCTTCATCTCTTTTATTTACGAATACCCACTTGGTGCCGATATTTGGATGATCGATCGGTCTTTGAACTAAACTCCACACCTTACATCTTTCAAGCTGGTTCGGCTCTTCTTGCATAGCTTCAATCCGGTTATGATCTTCGATAGCTTCATCAATCTTCTTTGGTTCGAGTTCGATACAAATGCGTAAGCAAACAAGCGTTTCTTCTCGAACCTTATTTCTCGTCACGAACTCTGTATTGAGATCACCAATGATTTGAGAAATGGGATGATCTCTTGCTTCGATAACTGATTGGAGGAAGATCACTTACGGTGGATTCTTCCCTTAAAATGCAGGTTGGTTGAGAAGGAGATTCACCAAAATACAGTTCGGAAGAAATAGAGTCTTCAAAACTTTCATTTTACGGTGAACAAGAAGGATGAGATATCTGTAAAGGTGCTTGGGGTAAAAGCAGAAGAGATGGGTTCGAGTCAGCAGAAGAGTTGTTATCGGTATCGGTAGATGTATCGTCTAGGTGAAGGGTTATCGGTATACATGGGTTACTGCATTTGCCGTTTTCGATAGGAAGTAGATCTTTGAATTTGTACTGTCTCATCATTATCGAGAATCATTAGCAACGTTCGAGCCTTTCTAGGCTCTAACAAGTCATATTCATCAAAAGAAACATGCCTGATTCTAAGATTTTTAAATTAGATTTCTTGAAAATGCGAAATGCTTTTGAATGTTTGGAATATCGAGAAAAATTCCTTAAATCGATTTTGCATCAAATTTTCCTCTATACTCTTTTCCATTGTAAAGAATAAAACATTTACAGTAGAAGATTTTAAGAAATCAATGTTTGGGGATCTTCCTCTCCATATTTCATATGGAGTTTTATTATGAAACTTGTTTACCGAGGGATCTATTTTGGGTAAAGCAAGCGTGTTGGCTATTATAATACTTCGGAAGTTTAGCTTACGCGGCATTGTTCTAGCTGCTTCAATCGGTGTTACGTTCTTCCGTTCGGCTACACCATTTTGTTGAGAATGCCGTGGAGAAGTTGTGACCGATCCCATGGTCATCGCGATACTTTTCTACACCATTGTTTTTGAATTCGGTGCCATTGTCGATCTTATGTCACAGATGTCTTCAAGCTTTTGAGTTTGAAGTCTTCTAAAAAGTGCGATGACTAGATCATACGTTTCATCTTTAGATGTCATAGTTTCAATCCAAGTGAATCTAGAGTAGTCATCAACTACTACAAGTGTGTACTTGTCTCTGAAATCTTATTTGTTGTAATAGGTCCAAAGAGATCCATATGCGAAGTTGAAGAGGTCTATTTGTTGATAAAAGCAGACTTTCTTTTGAAGGAAGACTTGGAAAGTTTTCCTAGTTGACAAGCTTTGCAACTTACGTCATGATCGGCAACAGTAGGTAGACCTTTGACAAGCCCATTTTTGGAGAGCTTGGAGAGGTGCTTGAAGTTGAGGTGGTGAGGCAGCTTGTGCCATAGCCATTTGTTGTCACGAACATTGTTGGCTACTAGACACGAGGTTTGAGAATCTCCTAGAAGATTTAAGTCCACGACATAGGCGTTTCCTTGTCTATTGCCGGTCGGTATTGTAAACACGATTCACTTGTCTTTGATGAAGCCTTGGTTGGAATTGAATTGGCATAGAAGTCCTTTGTCGCGGTGTGATATGCTCGAGAAGATTGTGCTTTAAACCGCTTACTAGAGAAACTTTGTTGATGGAGAGACTTCCTCTAGTAATTGAGCCATATCCAATTGTCTTTCCTCTTGCATTGTCTCAGAAGATAGCGTGGGTCCTTTTGCTTCGGCTATATCGGTAAGAAGACTTACGTTCCAGTCATATGCCTTGAGCGACCCTTGTCTAGGTACCGGATGTCTTTGTTTTCGACTCTATAGCCATGAAGCATTCTGTACAAGAGTTAAAGCAAAACAAGGTACCCTTTATATGGGTCTAAGGATTAGCAACCTTTTGCAACCCATACCCTTGACCTTGAGAGAACTAGGTCTCTCGGATCTTGGGGTGAACCTTAGCGGGCATTACGGTGCCGGATGGCCTAAGCAATGGCAAGAATGACATAAATGAAAAGTCCATAGAGAGGCATTAGATTCTTCATCGAAGAGTGCTTATGATCATTCCTTTTCTTAGCATCCATTTTTGGTTCGGTTTGTTTGTTGACGGTAGACTTAATTGGTTTCTTTCGAATCTTCCTAGGTAGGTTATTAACGGACTTAGCTTTAGCTTTTACGTTGAGAACTTTTCGGGAGGATTCGGTAGAATACCTTTAAGTTTACCTTCAACAGTAAAAAACCTTGCTGTTTCATTGACAAACTTGATAGTTACCGGTAGAGGTTTAGCGGGTCTACCGTCGGCGGACTTTGCCTTGACATAGTCGTTCTTGGTAGACTTCACTTTCTCTACCGTTACCTTCTCGAATTTCTCATTTGAATCATTCATTTTGGCTTTTCCTTTGTGAACTTTAGGGTAAACATAAGGAACACTTGAGTAACCAAGGCCTTGCTTCCTGTATTTCCAAATGTACATTTAGAGAAAGATATATCATTAGCGGTTTGGAGGATTCACCTTTCTCTTTGTGAGAAGAGATTGTCGGAAGAGACACATCGAATATCCTATGCCGGTTTATCATAGCTAGATTTTTGGCTTGAAAGGATTTCTTGAATGCATCCTTGGAGCTATTCGAGTCAATTGTCTTTTGCAAGGCAATTTTCTCTAGGTCTAGTCCTTTGATGTGCTCGGTCGAGACAGTCAATTTTGTCATGAAGAAATTTGTTTTCTTCCTTGATTTGATACTCTCTTGTTGGCGACTATTGAGAGTTTGAATCTCATTTGCCATCAAAGATTTCTCGGTTGTAAGTTTCTCACGGTTCTTGGCCGGTTTAACATAGGCTACTCTAAAGGAATTAAATTCTTCAAGCATATCTGATTATCCTTGAGAAGTTCTTCCTTCTTGAAGCTATCACTTCTTGGTTTCATTTTTGTCCAAAGGACTTGGTGAAACTACAACTTCATTTTCGAGTCATAGGTAGGACATGAATCATGAGCTATTAAGCATATGTTAGCTTGCTCACAATCCTCTTCCTCCTCTTACGAATCGGTTTCAAACCATGTAGCAACTTTGTTTATCTTCTATGTCTTGACCAACATACCTTTTTGTTTTTGAAATTTTCTAAACGAGGGTTTTCGGTATGCTTCAAATTTTGGCTTTGGACACTTTGAGGCAAAATGACCAGGTTTTCTACAGTTATAACACACAAGCTCTTCCTTGGATGAGCTTTCACCAATCTTCCTGAAAGGTTGTTGGTGGGTGTTCTTTCTTCCATATTTTGCAAATTTTTGAAATCGTTTAACAAACATAGCAAATTGTTCATCATATAAAAAATCATTTTCACGGGGAAGAAGTAGAGGGTTTGTTTTCAACAATGATTTCTTCTTGGACCATGGTGGCAAAGACAGGTTACGAGCTGTTTGTCTTGCTCTAGAGCTTGATTAACTTCAAGTTCATAAACCTTTAAACTTGCGTAGAGACTACGAAGAGTCATCTCGTTTAAGTTTTTAGATTCTTTCATAGCCGTGGTCTTCACATGCCATAAGCTACCTAGAGAGCCTAGAAACCTCATGTTCATTTCCTTTTTGTCATACGTTTTACCAAGAGAAAAGCAACTATTTATTACCTCATTGAATCGATCGTATGCTTGTCTCAAGGTTTCCTTAGGATCCTTTTGAAAGAATCAAAGCTATTTGGATGTATGTATATTTTACATTTGTCTCTTGTGTCTTGGTCTCCTCAAGTATTCTACAAGAGCTTCCCATCTCTTTCGCGGTTGTACATCGAATCACTTCTTTGGTATGTGCTTGTGTCTAGAGGCTGGTGATTATGTTGATTGCTTTCTTGTCAAGTTCAACCCGACTTTCTATCGTCCTCTGTCCATTCGATTCTTCTTTAGGAACCTGCGGGGTTCAGCGATGGAGGCGAGAAGATTTGCCTTCATTGGTATATGTTGACTGCGGTGACACATTTCCATAATCTGTTGTCAATAGAGTTCATGAATCTCATTACTTTATCCTTCCATACATCAAAATGACCTTCGTCCAATATTGGGGCGTGGTTAGCATTAGATGTAGGCGGCATATAGTGTGTTTGTGCCATTATGTCGTATCTCTCAAGAGTTTAATCTAGGAAAAACTTGTTTTCAAAGAGTATGGCTCACGATACCAATTGTGGGTCCCAATGAGCACAATAATAAGCTAGAAGGGGGGTTGAATAGCTTATTAACACTTTAAAACTTTTAAGTAAGTTCCTTGAAAGTTACTTGAAGTTTATGAAGAGTTTCAAGTAGCGGAAGACCTTCAAGAAAATTGTTCGAATGCAGATAAGGACTAGGTAGACCTTTTACAGATTACTTAAGTTACTGTGAAATGGATATAATGAACAAGGAAACTATGCGGTTCAAGTAATAGACAAACAGAAGGAAATAACACAAGTATTTTGAGATGGTTCACACGTAAATAGTGCTACGTCCACCACCAAGCGATCAACCTTGGATTTAAATTGTGCACTATGTTTTCCACTTAGATCAATTACAAAGAATATCCCTAATGGATCGTGTACAAAATATTGACTTGTGTTTGGGTCTATGGAATTAAATATCGTAAATACAAGATATTTAATTAGATGCGAATATAGTTAATGGAAGTAAACAACAAGAAGAATAAAACAATAAATGTTGAAGAAGCGACTTCTTGTTGTTGACGAGGACTTCTAGATCTGTTGAGGATCTATTGAATGCCTTGGTGAAAGACTTGGAGTTGTATAGATTGAGCAATTCTTTAAGTGTTCGATTGATTACATGGTTGTCATTTGTTCCAGTCTTCAATGGCGGTATTTAAAGCGAGTGCACTGCACTTCAAAAGAATCCGTTGGAAGGGCGAAGGCTTCAACGACTCTATTCATAAATGCATTAAATGCATGGGGTTTGTCGATCAAGGAATTTCGTCTTCCACAGATATCGAGCGAGATAATCATTTACGAGATCTTCAAAAGGTGGGCGATTTGGTGTCGGATCGAGAGATGAAGCGAAAGTAGGGGCGATGCGCTTTCTTGCTTTCCTTGTTCGGGACGAAAAGTCTTCTGCTTTTCGGAAAGTTGCTTTCGGCGGCTTGACATGTCGAGAGAATGACTTGGATTAATTCAAATAATATATGGAAATAAGTTTGAATTAATCCGGCTAGCTATCTTTGAAGAGGACACGTAGAAGCGGATCAGGTGGACACGAGGTCTAGATCTTAAGCTTGAGCGAGTCTTCGGTGAAGCGAGAAAGGGTCTTCATGAACACGAAAAGAGTCCTACAAAAACTATACAAGGCAAAGTTCTATACACGGTTGCCACGCTAATCGATCTGCGACCCGATTAGCCAGCGAAGTATAAAACTAATGTAATGTCTTGATCGGATATAAATTTAACATAAGAATCAACACTAATAAAGTCGGGGAGTGCTCCAAAGGTTCCAAACAGTGCAGGAATTTAGCAGATCAGAAGTATAGCCAGGAAAATTTCAAGGAAAAGAAAAATCTTAGAGTGGTGAGAGGAAGATTGGACACGTGAGTGTTCCGATCTCAAATAAAATGTTGCCCTCATTAGTAGAGTACGGTAAATGAGTTTATTCGGACCAAGCGAGGAGGCTCTCTCCTCCTCTCGCTTCTTAGGTGCATCGGTGCCTTCCCTTCTGGATCGTGAAGAAGATGTCATCTGCTAAGTAAAACACTGAAATTGGCGGAAGAAAATCGAGAAAATGAGCGAAAATAAAGAAAAAAAAGAGCAAGCAGCAGCAACAATGGCGGAACGAGCAAAGAAAGAAGGAAGAAAAGAAAAGAGCGGTAGCTTCTCTCCCTCCAGATCCACAATAAGGGGAGGAAAGAAATTTTCCCTTTCCCCCTCCAAAGTTTGAAGCTGCAACACTTTCGTCCTCAAATTTCAAAGTTTTCAAAATGGTCCCTGAACCTAACGGAGAGTTAACAAAGTCAATCTTGTTAACCAAAATTGACAACCATTCATCAGAGGACAAAGAAAATAATATCCCCAGCGGGTCAAAAAAAAAAGAAAAAAAAGAAAAAAAAAGAAAAAGAAAAGAAAAAGAAAAGAAAAAGAAAAAAAAGAAAAAGTAAAAAAGAAAGAAAAAAAAGAAAAAAAAAGAGAAAGAAAAAAAAAAAAAGAAAAAAAAAAAGAAGAATAAATTCCCCAGCAAGAGTGGCGAAAATGCCAAGGAGTCAGCGGCGGCCCTCAAAGGCGCAAAAGGTAAGTCAGGTACAATAATCTTATCCTGACTTTAGAATAATTTCCTTTTAAGGAAAGTTTTGTCTAAAAAAAAAACTTTGCTTTGTTTTTCAAAATAAAAAAAAAAACTCTTTTCAAATTGAGTTTTGATTTCAAAAAAAAAAAAAAATAGGAATATTTCAAAAATACAAAAAAGAGGAATATTTGAAGAAAAAAACAGAGAGAGCGAGAAAAAAGGAAGGAAAAAGATTGTTTTCCACATCACAATTTTCGAAAATACTTGAAGACTGTTTACTTTGCCGTGCTCGTGACGGATCTTTGCTCGATCGAGTGCGGTTTTGGATATTTGAAAGTTTTACGGTTATGTTTGGAAATAAGGCGGCGACGACCAGACACAACTTTCAAAATTCTTCTTAACATGTTTCAACGACAAGGTATTGACCGGTTGAAATGTGGTGGCAGAAAAACATTCAAATCTTCATACCGTATTTGACAACGGTTTCGGACCGAATGAATACGACTTTTTCGAAAAACACAAAAAAAAAATCCGTTGTGTTCTCGATCGGGCTGAACCCGAAGAACATGACATCCTCACTTGGTTGTAGTTTAGGTTTTTGGCCTGAACTACGTTTGGTCTGATTTCCTTTAATGAGGAATACGTAGGCAGCCTACATTGGTAGGTCCGACCATCAGAGCATTTTAAATTCATATCTGCTTAAAACTACGATAACTTTTTATAACCGACTAAAAATGTCTAGGTTATTGAGTTTGGATAGCATGATAACTGTGCATTATAACTGCTACCAATTGCATTCTCCCGTTCTTAAATGAACGAAATTGGAGAGTCTATTGTTTATCAACGATGTTCGTCTACTCGGTAAGCCTTAGGTTACCGTAGACTCCATCGTTGAGGGCTCTGACACCCCAATTTCGTACCCCTGGTATGTAACTGACATAAAATATCAAGAACTGTCAAAACTTAACAAATGTCAAGTTACATGAGTCAAAAATGCGAAAGGAAAAGCAGGATGCGCGAAACAGTGAACTGCAGGGGGTGAAAGTGCAAAAAATGAAAATGGAATAGTGTTGTTGGTGCCGCACCAAGGCCCCTTGGTGCCGCACCAAGGGTTGCCTTGGCCGCACCATACCCTTTCCTGTAGCTCTCTCTCAGATTGAAAAGGTACAAGCTTTGATGCTCAAGGTACAAGTCACTGAAGCAGGCTGAACAAATCAAGAAATTCCAGCCGAGTCCTGCTCCTCGACTATAAATAGAAGCCTCGGCCTCTCATTTCAGTTGTTCATTTTCCGCGATCAAGAATCGCAACGAAGCTCTGTTCCTTCGTTTCCTTCGATACTATTAGTATGAGAGGTGCGAGATAGGCGAGTGGAAGCCCCTAAAATCTCCAAACCCCGTCCAAACTCCGCCAAAATAATTACCCATAGGTTATAAGTGATCCCTAGCCTAGTTGTTAGGTATCCACCTCACTTCCCGACCCAAAAATCCCAAAGTAAGCGGTTACTACTGCCCGAGTAACAGTGAAATCAAAAACTAAGCCGTGGTTCCGCCCAACCAAAAGGCCAAAACCTACCCAAATAAGGCTGTCACTCGCAGAGTTGACAAGCCCAAAGTCTCATAAATAAGCAGTCACTCTGCCCAAATCAAAACAACAACCACACAACAAACAACAAAAAAGACTCCCTCTCCCTAAAGGACAGAGCGAGCACACCACCGCTCTAAAAGGTAAAGCCTTTAAGGGCGTTGTTTATTTTATTTATTTATTTTTCCGTCTCTTTATTATTTTTTTAAAAGTTTTTATTTAAATCCGGCACAATGTAGCCAATATAAGCCGTTGTGCTGCCCGGATTAGAATAGGAAATATTATGTAAAAGAGTCGTTATAATGACCAAATGTTCTTAAATATGTTTGTAATTATTGTAAGGAAATGGCTGCAAGTCCGTAAATAATGTAGCCACGGATGTATTTGTTTTAATTTCCTATCTTTTAATACTTTATTTATTTGCTAAATAAATATAACAATAAGCATACTTCAGCCAAAAACCATTTTTGAGACCGAAAGGGCGAGTTGGGTGCCTAGCACCTTCCCAACTCGTAACTTAGCCTCCGAACCCGTTTTCTTTTTCTCTGGTTTATTTTCTTTTCTTTGGTTTTGCTTTATTTGCCTTAAAATAAAGATGGCGACTCTAAAAACTTTCAGATCTAGTGGGGCCTCGTAACATTCCTTCTTTGCACTTTCTCGTTCCCCCCTAAAAAAGGGAGAAATGGGAATGGAAGGGTGATGTATTCCCATATCCTGGTATCCCCTAAAAAAGGGATAACTTGATGCGGAAAACCCAAAGCTCCCATAGTGATCTGAACGAGTCATAAGGCTATTTTTAATAAAATCCATAGTAGGGGCGTCGCAATATCCTTTTTTGCACTTTTCCGTTTTCCCCTAAAAAAGGGAAAATGGGAATGAAAGGGTAATGCATTCCCATATCCTGGTATCCCCTAAAAAAGGGATAACTTGATGCGGGAAACCATAAGTTCCCATATTGGATAAAAAATCCACTAAAGGCAACCGAGGCACATTCAAACGTACTAACATAGACAGCACTCCTCTCGCACTTTTGATTTCGTCTTCCCTTAAACAAGGGAGGGTGGAACGAGAGCAGTGGTGTCCCGCATCCGCACGTACGCGCACCCCTATCCAAGGGCGCACGGGGCGCGGGTCGCACCCCGGGAACCTCACACCTTCTCTCTTGTTCCACGAGGTGAAAGGGCTTCCAGAATAACCTATATCAATAAGGCCAGACGCAGATATACATGCATGAAAGTCCAAAGCTCCATTACGGTCCCATCCAATGCCTCAGGATTTTTCATTTGGATGGAGAATTATGTTGAAATCTCCACCAATCAGCCAAGGAGAATCTGGAAAACTGGAGCTTGAGAGAATAAGATCATCCCATAGGCCTCTCCGTTCCCTTGAATCACACCTCGCATAGACACAAGTAAACATGGAATGAATGGGCCAAGAGAAATGCTGTAATTTAATGGTAATAAACTGAGCAGTTTCGGAAATAAATGAACAGGAAAAACATGCCTTAACAAAGATCCATATAGAGCTAGATGAATTGGAAAAAGAAAACTTGAACCTGAGACGGCGAGTGATGAGCTGAACTTTGCCAAGGTCAAGCACTGGTTCAAAAATAGCAATGATGGAGATATTATGGAGACGAACAAGATTTTTAAGCCGGCCAACAGTCGGGTCATTACCGATACCCCGGACATTCTAACAGAGGGCTTTACAATCCATAATCAGTGAGATTGGGAATCATTTGAGGAGTGCTTTGAGGCCTTAGAACGAGTTTGACGATCAGATGGGGGAATGGGGGGTTTAAGTTTAGGAGCAATAGGAGGAACCTCCAGATTAAGAGCTTGTAAAGAAGTATTATCATCCTCGTCCTCGATATCAATTGTATTTAAAGCAGCAAACCTATTGGGAGAGACATAGAATTCCTTGGCGGGTATGGCTTTATCCGGATCAGGACTAGAAGAGGGGTCTCGATGCTCATCCGAAGACTGAGTAGTAGAAGAAAAATGGATGGAGGTTAGGTTATCTTTCAAGGCTTGATTGACTTGGCAAGGTTCAACCTCCACAGAAGAAGGTACTCCATCATTTTCTGACATGGGAAATTTAGAAGTTGTGGGATTTTCACGAGAGACTGGAGGGGCTTTGGCTGGCTCAGGATCAAAGGTTTTGTCTGGCAACTTGGATGGAGGAACAATGCGATCTACACGATTAAGAGGGGTGGCTTCAACTGGATTAGGGGTGTCTTTCTTTGGAGTCCAACGCTGACGGGAAAAGGGGACAAAAGGCTTAGGGTTTTCCATTGGCTTGGGGTCAGGATTCTTAACCTTGCAAGTAATATCCTGGTGACCTTGCCTAAGGCAATGCTTACAATAAGATGGCATATTTTCAACCTCTAAAGGCTGCCAGAAACTTGGGAAAACATCCCCACAGTCGACCCAAATCCTAGAAGGGCAAGGCTTGAGCAAATCAACTTCAACACAGATCCTAGCTACACTAGGACGGGAAAGATGAATGGTAGGTTGATCTAGCATTAGAGGTCTACCGAATAAAGAGGCAAGCGAAAAAAGGGCAAACTTATTGAAAAGATGGATGGGGAGACCCGGAAATTCAAACCAAACCGGGACAATCGGGCTTTCAACATCAGGCCTGAAATCAGGCGACCATTTAAAAACTCTCATCGGATATTTGCCAAGGTACCACTGATCCTTGATCCATAGACGTTGATAGTCTTCGTAATGGTGCACTTGGATCAGAATATGTTTAGCGTCCAAATGGCCTATTGTGAACGCAGCTTTAAGGCCTATAGTATTGAAATATTTACGCGTTGCTTCCATTGAAGGATGACAATGAGAAAATTTCCCTACCAAGGCATGGCTGAACGGTTTTGCAAGAATGGCGATAATTTCTGGGGAAAGCTTAAGAGCCGGCTCACCCTTGTAGGTGGAAGAAGGAATTGTAAAGAATGATGACGTGGAAGAAGGGGTACTTAGAACAGAAGCAAACGTGGGAGGGGCTGCTTGGGTTGCAGGAGGGTCTGGCGGCATAGGAGGCACGACATCCATAGCCGCAAAAACAGAAAGACGACGCCTCAAAGGAAGACGGCGGAAAGACACGTACAAATCGCACCTTTAGTGCGTGAAAAACTAGGTTTTCCTCGTATGATATTATCGTCAAGTTATTAGTACAAGCTATCATGTTAAAGCTATTAGTTGGACTTTGTTTATATTAATTATGGTTTATAACATTGGAATAGAAAATGTCATGTTAAAGCTAGAAAATATATATTTTCTTCTAGATTGATCGAAATGTATCGTACGTTACGTGTTTACTTTATATTGTTAAAATATATGTTTATTTTAAATTTAACTAATTAATAATGATTAATTAGTGTTTAATTGGGTCTAGTTGCTTAATTTATTTGACATTTGACCAACTAATGAGATTTCCATCTCAATTAACTAACCATTTATTGGGATATTTTAGGTTTCTTCAATGTGGCTATTTACTTGGGTTTGGGTCGGATGACATCTCCAAGTCAACAAGTATTGTTATGGGCAAATTTCAAGTAGGTACAATTTTATAAACATGTTTTCATCTAGTACCATCAATTTTTTGGACATTTCATATAACTACAAATTGGTTGTCAAATGACAAAAATGCCATTAATGAAGACAAATCTAATCCGGCCTAAAAAACCAAAAAATGCTGATGCCAAAGTTTGTCATCAGCACTGTTTTGACAGTTTTTGCAAGACCAAAAAAATTTAAAAAAGCTGATGTCAAGGCTTGGCTTCAGCACTGTTTTCACAGTTTATTCAAGCCAAAAAAATGTAAAAAAGCTGATGTCAAGGCTTGTCATCAGCACTGTTTTGACAGTTTTTTGCAAGACCAAAACAATTCAAAAAAGCTGATGCCAAAGTTTGGCATCAGCACTGTTCTAACAATTTATTCAAGCCAAAAAAATCAAAAAATGTTGATGCCAAGGCTTGGCATCAGGACTGTTTTGACAGTTTATTCAAGCCAAAAAAAATTCAAAAAATGTTGATGCCAAGGCTTGGCACCAACACTGTTTTGACAGTTTATTCAAGTCAAAAATTTTTTTTTAAAAAATGCTAATGCCAAGGCTTGGCATCCGCACTGTTTTGACAAATCCAAGACCAAAAAAATTCAAAAATGATGAATCAAGGCATCAGGTTGACAAATCAATCCAGGCATCAGGTTGGCAAATCAAGGCATTAGGTTGACAAACTCAGGTATCAGGTTGTGCAACATGAATTTTCATGGCATCCCGGCACAAGGGCTTGCTCAAAATTGCTTGTAGCAGTTGTTGTCTCAGCAAGTGTAAACTGACGAAGCGAGGTCTTCTTAAGCCGGTGGACAACAGGCGAGGGAGAGGATTTTGAAGACCAATGAAGCCATCTCTTGAACATCTCTTTTTCAGCAAATCTCTTTGATGAGACTTGTCTACAATTTCAGGGCCCTTAATTTGTTAACTCTGGAAATAATGATGCCTATCCGCCCACAGCCAAATGTTATAAACAAATCAAAATGTAGAAAAGCAGCTTCTTGGATTAGTGGGACTGGGAGGGATAGAAAACAGTCAGATTTAATTTCCAGCAAGAGCGGGTAGATATTCACATTATTTCGTTTCTTAATCATGTATTTGTAATTAGTTGACTTTGTAAACATCTTAATTGATATTTTCCTTGCAGGTTATAGTCCCCTACTAAATAGAAATCTTAAAAGAAATTTGTAGTGTCATGAAGTTGACTTACCATCCCGAAATAGCATCACGAATCGATTAAAACCGCTTCCATTGATCAACCCAGAAGAGCATCTCGAAATAGCATCACTAACAATCTCTTCCTCCACTGATTCATCTGTTCTGGTGTTCTTCTTCTTCTTTTGTTGATTTTGTTTCTTTTGGCACTTGAACACGACCAACATTGAAATATAATCAAAGCCTACAGTTCAAATTTGGAAAAGCTGGAGATGATAAGCCATGAGACAATTCAGATTTGAACAGATGAAGTAAAGAAAAATAAAGAGAGGCGAGCTGATGAAGGTGGTTGTGGCGGAAGGAGGAAAGAACCAGAGAGGGTAACTACAAATCATTTCCATCTTTCTCTGTAACATTCACCTCAAAAGCTTCAAGTTTAGATAGTCTTCGTGCTCAACCCACCGAATCTTCGTGTAATGTACGTGATCTATTGAACTACGTACAAGCCCGAAGTGAGATTAAGATTTAATGGTAGTGACGTACTTTCGCCTCAAAAGTGTACCTAAAAAATATGTCCAAAAAATAGCTGGATTCGTTTGAAAACATGTTTTAAAAGATGTACCAGCCCATAATTTTTTCTATTGTTATTATTTTCTTCATTTCCTTTGGTTGGATTTGGGCGGTTGGTGACAACCTACTTCTCCCTTAGCAGCATGAAATGAGTTTGAAACTCATTTCCACTCTTTTTTTTTCCATATTTCCAGCGGTGAGTCTTGTGACGGTATCGTGGTTTTTTTTAAGGTCTTAATATTTTGCGCTTGTTTTATTACCAAAAAATTACTCATTTTTAATTCCGATTTTGTAGGGATGTTCTATGTATTGAGGGCTACATTTGTACCCGAATATTACGTGTTTTTATCGATATTTTTCAATAGAGGTAAGTTACTATCCCATTCCTTTTTTTATGTAATATTAGTATACATGAACTGTGGGTTAGTCTCATATGATTTTTTTTTTAATATGGAGCAAAAATAATTTAGTTACGAATTATTATTAATTTAAATTGGTTAATGTGTTAAATTGTTTTAAATCATTATTATGCTGAGTAAAACGTCGGTGTGATTGTGTTGGGATGAATCCTGAAAATCACGGTGATGCTCGAAATTTATAAATATTAAACGAATGACTCAACAAAGTCGATTTAGGGATAATAAAATATAACGAGTGATGTGCACGATTCCAACGATAATAGGGAATACTTGGGTTTAGTTTATTATATGTAAAATATTACATACTTTGGTACTTGTGTGTAATTAGATAAATGTTTAAGTGTTTATTTACAAACAAATAAGCATGCTTGTTATGTGTGTTGAGCTCCCCTCTTTTGGGACTCGACGGTTGTGTTTATTAGCAAGTAAGCATGATCTACTTGTGCATCGCATTAAGTCCAGCTGACATATGTGGTTGTGTCGACAATGAGACGACAGTAGTCTTTATGAGAGTTAAATCTCGTGATTACTACGGGTCGTTGCATGGGTCTCTCCCTCACTATTGGTCATAATGAGGATGTAGCCTTTGTTATAGTGATTCGCATGACAGATAGAAGGCTAGAATTTTGAGTAAAATTCGAGGTAATAAGACTCATGATTAAGTCTCAAGGTCATTGGTTCTTGATATTATTGTGTTCAAACATGATTTTAGCATGCGTACAGCAACAACAACACAACTACTACTCTTGGGTAAAACTAGTGGTAATGAGACTCATAGTTAAGTCCCAATGTCGATGTTTTCTGAATAGTATTGGGTTCAAACATGGATTTGGTTTTCAGTTCTAGATACTATCAAATTCAAACTAGTATATTATTTGTATCGCGACAATAACACATCTACAATGCTTTTCTGTTTTTCTAGATTTCTGGTATAGTTATACTTATATATGTGTATTGCTTCAGTACCACAACTACAGTGTTTATAGTAGGACAAGTCAAAAGCTCTCCTGCAGATTCAACAAAGATACACATCAAATTGAGATACTGATTTATATCCTGACTAATTAAGTGTTTATATTACGTTGAGTCCATGTGCATTATAACATGATTAACGTGAATTGTTTGCAAGTATATGAATTGCTATACTTGGTGTGTCGTGTATTGTGTATTATGTATTGGTTATGATATGCCCGGCCCAAACCCGGCCACGAGCAGAGCACGAGCTATCCTCACGTGCCGGTCACGAGCACAAATCTTACAAAGCCCACGGGCCCAGCGAGCAAGAATATGGCAGCATCGAGTAGCGAGCATGATATTCCCGATCAAACTGGTGCGGTGGCCGAGGGCCTTGCCCGGGTGAATATATCCGCTCCCATACATCATTTGTCATTTAGGTGGGCAGGGCCCTGCCCGCCCAGGCCAGCACTGAGCAGGAGACATCAGTAGCTTGCCCGCCAAGATACTATCAAAGATTATCATATGTAGGCAGGACACTTGCCTTATCTGTTCCTGATATCTCGCGACCAGCCGCGTATCATGCCTAAAATCCAGGGTTTCACTCCTTGTTGAACAAGATAACTAAGGAAACCAAATCCTACCCGGATTCAACCACAAAAGGGCCAATAAATACTCCTCCACCAGACATAATAAAGGTACACGCTTTCACGCACTCTGCCTCTTCCTTGAGCTCTGGTATTCTCGCTCTATACACCTGCACTTACTCAGGAGGGTTTCGCGAGGCCCTGCCTTGCACTTCCACTCAGGTTTTCTTTGCTCTCAGCCAGGTTCAAGGAAGCAGATTCAAGCCCAGATATCCTACCCAAAGTGCAGACGGCCCAAGCTGAGGATTTGCCACATCAGGTTATATGTGTATTATGTATTGGTTATATGTGCATAACAACATAAAGATCATGTAGTATCTTACTGAGATCACTCACCCCGTTCCTTTTATTTTCTTTAGACGTCGAAAGTCTTTGGTATGCAGCACTTCAGAGGCTATATTTGTGTTTTGTGAGGACATGAATTTATAGGAGAGTTATGTAATGACTCGTTCACTTTGTTTTTTTTTTGTTTCTTGGCCTTTGGTGCCATGATATTTTTAATCACCCTATTAGTGATTAATAATTTGTTAATTAGGTTTTTGTTTAGCCCACTTTTAGCAGAGGCTTTGCGTGTATTATTTCGAACTAGTGTGTTTTGTTTTATTGTTACACGCTTGATCCAAATTTCGTATAGAGATTTGGAATCGGGTCGTGTGAGTCCGAGACCTATTTGTTGGAGCGTGGGTATCTGAACCTGGTATGCCAAGGTTTAGGCGATTCACGTATGCTTCCTCTATCCTTCCAGAATAATAGGTCCGAGACCTATCTCTTGGAGCGTGTGTATTTTCTAAGGTTCCCCATGTGAGAGTGGATATATCCATGAGTTAAAAGTGTGAATCAAATCAATGGTAAAATGATAAATGTAAAGTGGAAGATTAAAAAATTATAATTTTTAAATAGTAGTGGATACATACACACAATTTTAAGGAGATGAGACAAATACTTTCTTTTGTAGGCAATTAGAATATATGTGCTCGGGTACCAATATGAAATTTGAAATGGTAGGTTACACATACAAACATAAAAACGGTTTTCCAGATGCTCATTTATGAGATCATTTGATTGCGTCATCATAACTTCTACTGCTAGCTTGTTTCCTCACTTAAGGAGATGAGACAAGTACTTTCTTTTGTCGGCATGCTATACAAGATTTAGAGTATTTGATGCGATAAAAGTATGATATGACACAATTGTATGGGTGAAGGAGATCTATCCGAATGATTGTTGAATTGTATATGTTAGTATCTCCCTAAAAATAACACGAGCTCTAATTTCATATGACAATATTTGACATGAGACGTAAAAGACGACGATGGTACTACTGACTAGTCAATCAACGGGTCCACGAATAGTGCCCCGCCGCGCTCCATGGAAGAAATTTTTTCTTTACCAATTACTCTACCCGTCTAAAAATAAATGACGTTTTAAAAATTTGCAAACATATTAAGTAAGTTTATAAAAATGACTAATTTATACCCTTATTTAAGGGCAATTATTGTTGATAAGTTGAATTATTAATTTTCTCTTTTCTCTCTATACAACATTCAATTAGAAAGTAATTGATAAGGGTAAATTGTCCTTGTTGAACCCTAGTTTTTTTGTAGTGGAAGAGTCCACAGTGAAGTTTGTGGAAGGATCTGGAAGCTTATGTGGGGAGCATTATACAGGTGTTTGTAATTGTTTAACAGCGGGCTAATGTTTATGTCTATTGATGGAAAAAACTAAAGTATACAAATGTCTACGGAATGATAGCAATTCAAATGGAGAAATGGTTGGTTCTACTTGCTATCTGAGAAGGCTATTGCAGAAGCCAGAGGGGAAACAAGAACCATGTCAGGCTATTACTCAATTCCCCTATAGGTGGGCTTCCCAAAAATCTGGTGGGTTGCCTAAAAAATTTGTGAAAAGGCCTATTGATCATTTTTCAAACTTTCGGGATTTGATTGTAAACTTTATATAACTTAGGTTTAAAAAAATATTTTAGTCCTTAGTGAATCCACATGTGAAACTTAACAATATTTCACTAACGGTATCTATAAAAAAAAATGCATCTGTAAAGATTTAATACTTTTAAAACCTAATTTTAACAAAAAATTATTAAGTAACTAATACTGAAAATGACTCAAAATCGATGTACGAATGGTCCGATTAACCCTTGTCACTTGCCATTAAAATTACCGAAAGCAGGTACAGTTGTGCAGACCGCAGACGTAACACACACGCACTATGACCTGTTTTTAAATAATCGACTGCTTCCATTGCTTCTTTTTTCTTCTTAGTCCCCATTACAGACTCAAAGCTCTAGAAAATTGGTCAAAACCTCACATCCCTCACACACCCAATCCCTTTCATCGACAATTCAATTTTCTCCGCCATTTTCAATCCATATTTACTACAGTAAATACCTCAATTTTCAACTCCAGTATCTTTGTATTTCAATGCAATGCGATGGCAAGAACTTGAATCAGATCTATAGATTTGTGTGGGTTCTCAATTATCTGTCTTTCTTTCAAATTTTTTAACTGTCAATTGTGTTGTGTTTGATTAATATTTTGCGTGCTTCGGCTGTTGCACAACACATATCCAGATGACGTTTCATCAATCCATTCAGGAGTAGAAGAGGATCGGTGTGTTCACCAGAGGATGTGTGCGTCGGGAAACTCGACATGGGGACTTGCATTCCTGAGTTTATGACATTATTACTACTCTCTCAGTTCCTAAATAATAGTTTCTTTGCTTTGGTACATCGTTTAATAAAGAGTAATTGATTGTAAATGCAGGTGTAATGTATGATTTTCTTTAATATCTTTGCGTATGTGGTGATTAAAGTAGAAAAAGTAAAGGTAAATTAAGTTGTAAAAGTGTTTTTTAAAAAAGAAATTTTTTGAAAGAGAACAATTCTATTGAAATGGACAAAAAAAAAAAAGGTGATAATTATTTAGAAACAGAGGTAGTATTATTCACACATGGATTTAAACTATAAGCAACCGATGACAAGAAAGATTTAATTGATACTCTCTTCGTTCTGGTTTAAAAGATCTTATTTAAAAGTCAAACTTTTTAAAAAAAAATACTTTTAATAGTTTTTTAATAATAAAATAACACTTTTATATTGATGGCAACCGACTTTACGTGGAGTTGTCTATCCATTTTTTTTGGATCCCCTATGTGCAAAGAGGACGTCTATTGCCTTTTGGGTTAGTTTGCATTATTAAAGATTTGATTATTTGTCTATTACAATTGGAATTTGATAATACTCTCTCAATTTTAAAATATATGACGTTTAGCCTTTTTTTCATACACCAAGATATATATTTTAAAGACTATAAACTGCCCATATCCAAATATTAATGAGGTGTCTTGATATTTTTATCGAAAAAGCTAAATTCGAGTTATAGAATCAATAAATATAGGTAGAATTGGGAAAAAAAAAAAAAAGTTTCTTCAAAATTGCAAAGTGTTATCGATTTTGAAATAAAAAAACTCTCCCAAAACATCATATATTTTGGGATGGTGGGAGTATTGTCATGTTTGTTTGTACATGGAAAAATGGTGATTTAATTTGGTAGGATTGTGTTAGTTTGCGTTATTAGGTTTGATTATTTGATCTGTCATCCATCATCAGTCTACACTGTGTTCTTCTATTTCAACCATCAACAGACATGAAGGTCAACCATTCATAAACGTAGACAAAATCGAAAGATAAAGATACCAAATTTATTAAATAATGAAATCTTTCACAAAGAATGACAAAAAAAGGCATGAAAAATTACACAACCTCTAGCCATTTAAACTTAAACCTTATTAAATGACATCAATTTATTACCTTACATCTTTGTGGTGTTATATTTATAAAAAGTCAAGATAAAACAGTTACATAAAAATCAAATAAATGCATAATCTTTGTATGTCATCGTCGGCTCAACCCATTACTTCACAAGTCTTTCACTTAATATTTTAACTCCCATATACCTACACGACAATGAAATAAAATCACTTGTTAATTATCAAAATATTTTCAACTCTTTGAATAATTGAAAGGTTAAATATTTGTAAACAAAAATGAATTACCTTCCAAGCATCATCACAGTTGCTTGAGGATTAGTTCCTGGAGAGGCATCAAAGGTGGATCCATCAATGACCCGAAGAGCATCCACCCCCATAACCTTGTAATCTTGATCAACAACCCTTCCAACTTGACACCCGCCATGATAGTGCCATATAGTCCGTACAGTATCTTTACAGAATTGTTCTAAGGATGTGGATGTATTGGCATTTACAGGCAAGTCTTGTGGCATACTTACACTAATGTTGAGAATGTCTTGCCTTGACAATGAAGAAACTTTGTAATTTGAGAATGCTTTTGAGTCGATAGTTCGTAAGATTGTTCTAACCCCTTCAACACAAATCTGCAAGTCTACTGGAGTCCTTATAGTAGTTGAATGTGACGGAAGGATTGTCACTTGGATCGCGGTTTCGAAGCTCTAGGTGGCCAGATGATCGTGGACCACTGACCTTTTGAAGCATGGTACCACCCATCTAAAAATGTAAACCAATTTTATAAGTTAGTGTCCCTTTAGGATTTAGGTTCTTTCTCTTCTCACTTATTTTTATTTTTGTTCAAGATCATAAGCAAAAATAAAAACTCATTTTAAAACGGAAAGAGTATTATACAAACATGAAAATATTATACTATGGCCCTAATTAATTAATGTAACAGAAGCAAAACTGTATATAATTAAAATCGATAAACTTTTAAGAGAGTAATTATTTAAATATATACCGTGAAAGTAGACCTCCCATAGTTAATAACAGCACCGTTAAGGCCAGAAGTCCCTTCAATATAGCTTCCCAAGCTAGTTATACCAGCAACTCTGATGAGGGTGATGTTTACAGGTATCGGAGAGGGTATAACAATGTTATTCCTTGGGTTATCTTTCATGCCTTGACCAACTAGAGGTTGATCCAAAACAACTTTGATGTTATGAGACTTAAGATGCTCTTTCGGACCTAAACCACTTAACATCAAAAGTTGTGGACTTCCGAGTGCTCCGCTGCAAAGTATAATTTCATTAGATGGTCCTTTCTTCAAATATGCTCTATGCATTATCCCAGATGCATCTGCAAAGACCACTCCAGTAGCTTTGGGTCTTGATTTTCCTGTTCAAATTAATGAACACAAAAGAATTAGGGTACAAATATACATTTATGTGTGTGTGTGTGAATCCCAAGGAGGAAAAAGGTATGCGAACCTTTAGTTTCAAAAAGTACTTTGTGAGCAGTTGCACGTAGTAAAACCGTAATCCGTTTTGGATTGGCGTACTCAAGTAAATCGGCAGAAGTATGCCTTTGCATTTCTGGATCAAAAGTTGTGCCGCCAACCTTTGTTCCAATCAAATGATCAAACGTGAACCCGTTGCTAGGCCACAACCCAGCCTCCACCAGGCCATCTCTGAATGCTGATTGCCACCCGATGATTTGCGGCTGAAAAACCACTTTATTTTCAACCCAACGGAATGACTCACTGACCAATCTCCCATCCCATCCAACACTCCTGACGTAGCTCGTCTCAACACGTGAGTAGAAGCCAGCATTGATGGAGGTGGCGCCACCTAGCACACGCGGACGGTTACTTGCAATACCGTCCTCGGACGTGAAAGGCTGGGAGGGAGAGCTGGGAGAAACATCCGAGAGGAGTTGGAACCAGCGATCTTGGTTGGTGATATTAGGGTTGCCATAGGGGGAGCCGCCGATTTCAAGGATGAGGACGGAGTATTTCTCAGAGAGTGTGGCGGCTAATGCACATCCAGCAGTTCCACCACCGACAATGATATAGTCATAGTACGAAACGTTTGGGGCAGTGGTTGCATGGTGTAAGAAGCTGTAGTTAGGAGCTGTGACCAGAGGAGAAGGAAATTAAAATAAGTATAATATAAGTAATATCATAAGTACAGTTAGCCAGGCCAGCAAAAACAACAAAACAAACAAAAAGAAATAAGTTGATACCCTTTTCGGAGACGCCGAAGCCATGAAAGAAGAGAACTGCTAGTAGTGCAGCATTAATCAATCTCCAGCAGGAAGCTGAATAAGTGCCCATTTTCACGTATATATAAGAAGTTGATCGATCAATATGTTTGAGAGAAATGGATGAGAATTGAAGACGTGTTTTATGCAAAGTAGAAGCTAAAACTCATTATTTATATACATTTTGAGGTTATGGGAATTGTTTGCGTGGGGTGGTGGGAAGGGGGGAGTAAATTTGAACATGTCAACTTTACTAAATTCAACTTTTTGATTAATTCAACCTTGGAACTTGGAAGGGTAAAACATTGATGAAGAACAATAATTGATTTTCGTACAATAATTGAATTTGAACAATAATTGAAGAAGAACATAAGCAGGTACTGGTAAATATCCAAATTAGAGAATTGTAAGCCTAGAAGCTCTGTACGGGGCTTTTTTTAAGTGACTTTTGACTTTAAAATTAAAATAAATCATATTTAAAATATTTGTTTTAACTTATAAGTTCAGAGCCAATAAATTATGTATAACACCCGGTATGTATTAAAAAGGCAAAGCCAAAACTAATTTTTTTTATGCTTCTTTAGTTTCTCGAAAACACAAATCCAACTATTAATTCATTAATAAACTTTTGATTATTACTATTTTACATTTTTCTCCTAAATACATAAAAAGAGATATAAATATTAATTTCAAATTTTTTAAAAAATAAACATTTTATGTGGGATAAAAAATATTATAAATTATTAATTCATTTCTTATAAGGTAAACATTTTCAACATTTGCATATTTGACTACTCACATTTAAAATTGACATGTAAATAATGAAAGTTAAGCGTAAAAGACTAGACTTACTAATAATAAAAACAACTAAAAGTTTAAAACACCTAATTCGTAATTCGTAGCATTTTTTTCAAATTAAACATTGCCGAAGCTATATAAAATATATTGGATATATTTGGATATATTTGGATATATATGCGGCGCAATGGCAATAGTAATTAGTAACAAGTCCATAAACTCAATTTAGCTTAAGAGGATTCGACTTCTTAAAGAAACGAGTCATCCAATCGAACAAACTTTATTATAAATATTGATCAATTATAATTTTTTCTTTAGGAAATTGACACAAATGGTCCCTCTACATTTTGGTTTTCTTGGGATTGTGTTTTCAATAAACTAAAGAAAATTACATTTTTGGATTTTTGGTTTTTGGCTTTTAATGTATATGCTACACAATCTGATCTTGGGCCGTTCCTTGCGGTTTGTGGGATATCTGGGCTTATCTGAATGTATGATCTCTTAGAAACCTGTCAAAAGAAGAACACCTTAGTAGGAATGCAAGGCAGGGCCTCGCGAAACCCCTCGGGTGTGAGAGTAAGTATTAAGCTTAGTTGAAAGCAAAATAACAGGGTTTCGATGTATAAAGAGTGCGTACCTTTCAAATGAGATTTTGTGAAGTATATATAGTCTTTTTGGGAGTAAGATCTGGGCTGGGTCATTATTAAGGAGATAATTTAGGACTTTAATACCATAAATGCGGGTTGACCGCGTAACTGACGGAATCACGACAGAGATCTCGGGATCAGTGAGGTTATTTCCCAGTTAAGCTCAAAATTGATATCAGGTTCATTCGAGCAGCCACTCCCAAGCCGGGTAGACAAATTCCTGCTCGAGATAGATGTATGGTGTTCACCTCGTAGCTATCCTGCTCGGATAACTTCTTTCTTGGTCTCTATCATACATGTGACTATCACGTGTTGACACATGTGCTTGGCTCGTGACCAGAGTTTGGGCCGAGCTCATCGGTAACCCCCTCGCTCCTGCTCTCGGCGAGTATTTATGCTCTACAGAGAGCAATACACTTGTTTAATTTTGTTTTGGCTGAAGCGAGGGGAGCTGCTTCATTGGTGACAATTGGTGTATTCGAAGCGCCGGTTGCAGGGAAACTGAAAAGGCTTTTAAGTGCCACTGGTTCACCATGATGAGGGTTTTCGAGCGTGCATTAATGTCGCTTGATCTAAGCCATTTGTTTGAATTTGTAGGCGCGTGATCCGGCGCCTTTTTCCAAAATTGTGCCTATAAAAGGGGAAAAACCCTAACCATGTTTCTTTTACCGCTTTTAGTTCTCAAGTGTTCTACCGTGTTGTTCCAATTGTTTCTCCAAGGGTGACTCTTTGAGTTAACAAGAAATTGCCTCCGCCATTCTGGATCATTTCAACATTTCAAGGCTTCCGGCAAATTGATCCCTGTTCAACGCACAAGTAAGTTTTCTTAGTCCTTAATCCTCTTCTGTTTCTTTATAAAATTCATTTGAACTTTCTGGTTTTCTCTGTGTGTTCTTCATATTCATGGTTTTCTGGGTAGATTCTTAGGACTTTTCGCCTAGGCTTGGGTAATTTGCGAGGAAATCAAGGAAAGATCTTCAAGAATCATAAGTTTTCGGGGATTAATCAAGATATTGCTCGATCTATCAGTAGGATGTCTTCCCTCTTCGACTCTTTGATGACAACTCTGATCATGAGCAAGAAGCTTATAATTATGACCATGGTGCCCGGGAGCATCATTCACCGTAGATTCCGAGAGAACGGGTCCGATGTGTTTATTTCGTGAGGGAAGGAATACCCAAGAAGCAAATAGTCGAAGTTTCCTTGAAAGGATTGTGAATGATGTGACCACCGACTGTGATGAGGTGGATGAGGCAAGCTCGAGGGATGCCTAGCGGCGAGGAAGTAACTGGGTCGACTCGAGCCGGAAGGAGGCAAACGAGGATTACGTAATTTGAGCTCGCTTGCTCACCGGGAGTCTATTGACTCGGTTATAGAGGTGGGGAGCGGTTTCACTCGATTGGGATTTCGGGGAGGATTATCGAGGGTCCTTATGAATCAGAGATGACTCTGCTTTCGGATGAGGAGCAAGACCAAAAGAGTGGTCTTTTTCTATGATTTCTTTCGTGTCGAGATCGTTTTCCGCTAGATCCTTTTGTTGTCAAGTTCTTAAGAGAGACCAGCTTGTGATCTCCAACTCACAACGATGCCGATCCCGACGCTTTAGCGACTGCTGGTTGATTGGGTTTGAACCGAGATGACCATACTGCGAAAACTTTTTCGCTTATATACTAAGGACAAAAGAGGAAGGATTATTGGCCGATCGAAAGCTAGAGCTTTGAAGCTGTTCACTGAGTTTCCCCATAAAGTTGACAAGTGGGATAAAAGGATTATTATTGTGGAATCCCGGGTCGGGTGGCCATTTGCCCCTACCCCTTATGAGATGAAACCTCCAACTTATGATCGGTATGCCACCTTCACCGGAGAGGATATGTGTATGGCCATGTTGTGAGGAGCACTCGGAGTGACCGAGCAGGGTCAACAGTGGTTGATTGACTGGAAGTCAATCGTGCAGGATGCACGGATCTTACGCCTGGTCGGGATGTATTCTGCTTCCGTGGAGGGTGTGGATCATTTGATTGTCATAGCACCTGAGCCAGTTCATCCTTTTGGGGACTTGTCATGACCACAAGTTCCCCTGAGCGAAGTTATGCGGTCTGGGGAGATTGTACACATCGATTTGACTTTGAAGATGCTGGTATTTACTCTTTATTGTTGATTATGAGTCTCATAGAAAATATCTTGACGTTTTCTTTTTGCTGGCAGTGGTGAAGGATATATTGAGACAGAGAAAAAATGAGTTCAAGGCGAGGTCCGTTGCTCGCCATGGTGAGTTGATGGGCCGCGAGCAGCCTGCTTCTGCTTCTTTACCCAAGGCCCCCTTTACCGAAAGGAGCAAAAAATCGTCACGGGCTCCTGGTTCCTCTACTGAGCCAAGATCTCCTTCTACGACGGCACCGACCACCGAGCAGTCTTCTCGAAAGAGACCAACTGCGTCCGATTCCCGAACGGGAAATCGGAGCACCCGACCACGGTGGGTGGATGAACCCCAAGAAACAATTCAAGTAGGATTCGATCCCCGCCTCCTCATGTCCCTTCCGACGCTCCTGGCCACAGGCCGCCCCCTCCTCATCCTCGTCGTGAAGAGCCATCGCGGAGTGGTACACCTAGTTGGTTAAGAGCCAACTTTGTGGCGCCCGTATCCCGAGATGGGGTTAGGCCTCGTGAACGAACTCGCCGCCGCCTCCCCTCTCAAGGAATCAACATTCGTGATCGGGAACCATGAGCGCCGCTTATGCGTGGGATCTCAAAAGGGTCGTCTAGCCTGATGTTGTCCGTGGTGATGCTGAAACTCCGAACAGCGTGCTGCTCGGTGAATTTGGTTTGCTAGTCAGCGAGGTACGTCATGCCTATTATTTGATGAAGATAACTGCTATTGATAATGTATATTTCCTACTCATTTATGTTTTTGTTTTGCGCTCACCTTCAGCAGTCACTCTTTCGCACAAACGCAGTATGAGTATAAAGATAAGGCTGGAGCTTTGTTTGAGCGTGTTTAAGTCCGAGGAAGTTGCTCTCGATCTTACAAAGAAGACTTGTTGGCTAAGGACAAAGAAGTCCTAACAAAGGTTGCCGAGTCAGCCTAAGCTTCGAGGAGGAAGTTATCCGCCCGAAAGCCTGTGGAGTTTGCCTGAATCGGGGAGGTGGCCAGAAAATTTTGAGCGAGGAGAGGAAAAGTTCGAGAGTGCTCGATCGCTACGAGCAGAAAAGAGAAAGCTTGGCGTGCCGTTGACACGGAAGTCATGGCCGCAAAACCGCCGCTATTGAAGAGTTCAACAATACCGAGCTTGACCACTCAGATGCAAAGTGGTTCCCTATTATTCCCAAGGGTGCAACCATACCGCTGTGATGTCGGGCGAAAGCAATGGCCACCGAATATAACTCCCGAAATGATGGCGTATCGGGGAGCAGCCGCCTGTGCGTCATGCCTGAGGAGCCACGCTTGTCCCCTATACTGTGGATGCCGGGGATCATTGCAAATAATGATCGAAAGCGATGAGCCGAGGATTCCTCCGACTCACCGGCCAATAACGTGGTTGAACAAATGAACGCAATCTTTGAGCGTGAGGCCAACGATGATGAAGATGAGGATCTCGCCCCACCACTGCTGGATGATAATAGATGTCGAGGAGAATCGTCCTTCTTCTCCGGATAGAAACAAACTTGCCCCCTCCTCCCGATCAAAGTATCGAGCAACCGCCTCCTCCACCACCTCTTCCTCCCAACTTGCAACCGAGATGGATAAAATATTTGCCGAAGCCGACACATCGGGAACATCCACCGAGCAAGGAGGGAATTAGATAGCTTTCGATCATTCTTGTAATGATTTTCCTTTTTCTGTAATTTGAAGTTTTAATGAGAACTTTTTATTTTACAATTGTGTGTGAATGTCCTCTTGCTACTTGTTTTATTTTTAGTTTTATACTTAGCTAAAAACCATTAGGATCATTGGGCAGGCCCCTCTCGCTAATTCGCAGCATCTAAATATTGCCTACCGCCCGAAGTTATCGGGCAGAAGTGTGTGCCGCTAATCGGGCATGGCCTCGTTTATCAAACCGTTAACATTATTTAGGCGGATATTTATTTGAGCGAGACTTATCTCCCTTTCGCCAAAGCGAACAAAGCCACAATAATATCGAACACCGGTTGCTCCCTTCTCCCCGCTGAGGCATTCAAACTTAAAATATAAACCTGCAGTGCCCCACTTTGCTCGATTTTTCGAGCGAAGTTTTGTTCATATTTGTTTGAGTATATTTTCCTTTGACATGCACAATTTCAAAATTTTCAATCCATGTAAGTAGTCACTTTCTTCGAGACAACTTTATTATTGAAGAACCCTTTATTGAAAATACAGCCAATCAAAAAGCTGGAATTAGCACCCTGTTAATGGTAATATTTCTTCAAATGATCAGAATGCCAGGGATGCTTCAAATGTTTGCCTTCTTGATTCTGCAAGGTGTAAGTACCTTCTCTAACAATTCATGTAACCTTAAATGGCCCCTCCCAATTAGGTGACAATTTCCCTGCTCGTCGATGTCCTCAGAATCTCGATTTTCCTAAGGACCCGCTCCAACTTTGAATGCTCTTCCCCGAACCTTCCTATCGTGATGGGCTTTTGTCGCTTGTAATTGATCATTCCGATACGAGCCTAATCTGCCTTCTCGAGAAGGTCAAGGTCGATTGCCCTGCAACCTCATTGTCCCGCTTGCTATAATGGGCCACCTTGTAACTAGGAAAAGGGCCGTTGGAATTACGCCTTCCGATCCGTATGTGAGAGCAAAGGTGTTTCGCCTGCTGACCCTTTACCGTTGTCCTAATTGACCATAGAACGCTGTAACTCATCCGCCCATTTCCTGCTCGATCGTCTGATTCGCTTGAGAGCGTGCATGATTTGTTTGTTCGCGGCTCGCTTGTCCGTTGCCTGTGGATAGGCAATCAAGATCGCCAATGCTTAACATACATCCTTTACATTCTCGTAGAATTTGTCTCGAGAACTGTGCCATGATCGAAACAATGGCTCGTAACCCAAAACGACACCAAATGTGGTCATGCACGAAGTTGATGATGTTGTTTTCAGTGATGGTCGCCAATGGTTTTGCTTCAATCCATTTGGTGAAGTAGTCAATTGCCACCACTGCATATTTGAACCGAGACCGCTAGAGGGAAAGGTCCAATTAAGTCAATTCCCCACATGTCGAATGGCCATGCCGCCACTATCGGGTCTCGCTCTGGTGGATGGCAGCCTAGGTATATCTCGCAAATCTTTGACACTTGTCACATTTCTGCACGCATAAGGTCGCATCTCTTCTTAATGTGATCCAATAGTATCCTCAAACAAAATTTTTTGTGCCAAGGTTCGTGCCCTCGATGACCGCCACATTCTCCTTGATGAACCTCAGATAGTTCTTGGGTCATTTCGTCGAACACAACGAAGCATCGGCCTTACCCTTGATCGCTGTACAAGATTCCTCCGACCACCGAGTATCGACATACCTGGTTCCGGATAACTCTTGCTCAGTTTTTATCTTCTGGTAATATACCCTGCTCGATGAAATCTTTATATTCGCCGATCCAAAGATTCGCTTGTCGGCTCGATATCCATTATTCGGTCCTTGTCAATCGAAGGTGTTTCCAGATGATCAATCATTACCGCCGCCTTAACACGTATAATTCTCCTCTCTCGCTATTTTGGAAAGGTAGTCTGCCGCATATTATCTCGCCTCGATCAATCCCGATGATCTCCCGTAACTTGAAGCTCTTCAAAATTTCTTTGACTAACTCGCAAGATTTGACCAATGTAGGATTATGGATCGCATACTCCCCGCATTTTGATTCACTACTAACTGTGAATCCGAGTACACCGTAACCGAATCAACATCCATGTCCAAATACGAGCCCAAATTAAAGAATCATGGCCTCGCACTCGGCTTGATTATCGAGGCGTGAATTTGAATCTAAGTGCCATCTCGAACTCGTCACCGATCGTGTGACCAAGAAGATGCCTCGCTCCATCGCCTGCTTTACTTGCACGCCATCCACTAACAATTCCCAACAATGGGCCGGGTTTGATCTTAACCGCTTTTTCTTGTTCTACGCAAGCGTAGTTGTAATCGACGAATTCTTCCTCATGGTTAGAAAAGCTTGTTTCTACTGTAAAGTCGGCCAATGCCCGTGCCTTGATTGTTCGTGGTTGATAGTCGATGTGAAACTCTCGTGAGCTCGATGGACCAACAAGCATTCTTCCCGAAAATCAAGCTTGTGCAAAATTTTTCGTAATGGTGAGTCGGTGTATACAATTATCACGCGTAAAAGTAAGCTCGTAATTTTCGAGCAAAGAATGACAAGAGAGTAGGCCAACTTTTCTATATTAAAATATCGGCCTCCACAGTGTGAGAGCTTTTGACACGTAATACAATGTTTTTGAACATTTGACTCCTCCCTAACCAAACGCCACTGTCTGTGGAAGCCAAGTACAAGTATAAATTTTCTCCCCGCTGGCCGCTCATTAAGGGTGGTTTACCGAGGTATTTCTTGTTGCTTGAACGCTTCTCGCACATTCTTCATTCCATTCAAAATTCTTATTGCCACGAGTACTTTGAAGAAGGGTAGACATCGCCACGGAGTGGAAATGAAACGCCAAGAGCGATGATCCGGCTCCGTTTGCTGACGCCTTTAATACATCTAGGCAGCTTCATGTCGAGTAGAGCTTGAATCTTCTCCCAAGTTGGCTTCTATTCCTCCTGGTTAACCATGAACCCCAAGAATTTTCTAGCCCTGACTCGAAAACGCATTTGCTCTGGTTTAGTTTCATGTTGTGCTTTCTGCATTGGTAAAAGTTTCTTCCAAGTCTTTGCTGTGGTCTTCCCTTTGTTTTGATGACCATGTCATCAATGTATGCCTCCATGTTGTTGGCCAAAAACTTTGTTGACCATACCGATAGGTAGCCCCAAGCTTTTTCAACCCAAAGGGCATCATTTTATAACAAGAGACCGCCACCGCCCGAATGCGGTCAAACCTTGTCCCGCTCGCATTTTCACTTGGTGGTATCCTAAATACGCATCCAAGAAGCCGAGCATCTCGAACCAAAGCAATGGCATCAACCAAATTTATCAATGCGAGGAAGAGGGTAAATGTCTTTGGGACAAGCCTTATTAAGATCCGTGAAGTCCACACACATTCTCCATTTATCATTGCTCTTTTAACCATCACTACATTGGCAAGCCAGACGGGTAATGAATTTCTTCAATGATGTCCGCCAAGAGTCTCTACTTCAATCTTTATAGCCTCATTCTTTCCGTGGAGAATTGTCGAGGTCGCCGCTGAATTGGTCGATATCGGATCCACACTTACTTGAAGAGCTACTTCACTTATGCCCCTCATATCCTCCACCGTCCATGCAAACACATCAAGACTTGACTTTAATTGCTCGATCACCGTGTCCGCTCTCTGGGAAAGTGTTGTTCCAATTTTTATCTTCTCGCTCGAAAAGACGGGTTGATGATGATTTCCTCGAGCTCATCTTCACTCGAAATTGCTCCTCACGGACCCGCAATGTGTCCATTTCAATCTTTTTCTTGCCGCCCTCTTTCTACGAGCGGCTTTGACATTTCCTTGACGGCCTCTGCCTCCTTGTCCTTGGGTGATCAACCTCCATATCTCTTCCTTGTCCGGTGATCACCATATCTTCTTCGCGAGCATTCTCCTTCTAAATTATCGCTATATTGTTCTAGCTCGAACAATGATTTCATCATTGGGGATGGAGAAGCGATTTTTGCCTTTTCTTTGTGCTCCGAACAAATTCCCACATTGCTCTGGGCCTGAAGGATCCCAATGCCGTTGTCTGGAAAACTTTGCTCGCCGGTGAGGTACCGAGGCTACCATCCGGAAGCGAGCCATGGAAGGGATGCCCATGATGGCATTGTATGGTGATTTTAGATCGATCACGAGGAAAGTTATGACCTCTAGCCTCGTATGTTCCCCATCACCTATGTAAACTTCCGTGTCAATCTGTGCCCTTAACACCGACTTTATGATTTGTAAAACCTTCTAGAGTTCCCAAGTAAGGTTTTAATCTGCATCTGAGACCAATCTCCTTAAAACAACCGTAGAGCACGCCCCAAGATGCTCCCCGTATCTACAAGCACTCCTGCACTCGCCAGCTTGTTAATCAAAGCCGATATAACCAAAGGTCGCTTCTAAGCAAGGGTTGTGCTTGCTAGTTCGCCGCGAGTGAAATGGATAGTCTGTCGCAAATCGAGTTACCGGTGGCATATTCATCACTTTGACAAATAATAAATATGTTTTCCCACTGAGTCGAGCTAGGTTCTCCTCGAGAATAACATTAACCACTCGCTTATCCGGGGGCATTTCTCGCTTTCCGCCCTTTCCCGAGCAGAGGATCACGACGATTGCTACCATTGTTGTTCCTTGCTTGAACCTATCAAGACGCCCTTGATTAATCAAGCGTTGAATTTTTTTGAGGATGAAACATTCTTCCGTGACATGCCCCATGCCGTTGTGATAAGCACAAAATTTTGTGCTATCCCTGCATTGGGTCAGATCCTGATTCATGGATAGGAGCGGAAGATCATTCTCAGATTTGCATCATAATTTCCTCTGAAGTGTTCAAGGGAGTAAAGTGATGCCTCGAATCGTTGAGCGGAATCAAGTCCTGCTCCGATCTCTCCGAAAATTATTGTTGTTTCCTCGAGCTAGGAGCCATTGTCGTTTAACTATTTTCACCCTTTTCCTTTCCTTTTTCCTTCCGATCCGCCTCCGCCGAGCCGAATAGCTTGTGCCCGAGCAAGCATCTCACCCCGAGTGGCCTGAGGATGCATCACCACCTCGCTTCAAGCCCCCACTTCGCATATTGTTTAGGAAACAAAGCTGCACCTCTCCTTCACCATGCCCGTGACTTGTTCGAGCACTTTAGTGAATCTTTCCACATAGCTACGGAGGATTCATCAACTCCTCGACCACTTTGCAAAGGTCGACCGACTTTGGGAGAGCTCCTACGAGCCAAATTCTCGCTAGAAACTTCTCCCTCAATCCTTCCATGCCGTAATAGATCCTTTGGGAAACGCCCAACCAACTCGGGCTTTACCCCTGTATGGCCCCCGCAAATGCCTTCATTTTCAAGGCTTCATTACTAGTTACCAAGCCGACTGAAGCTTCAAATGATCGTGAATAATCTCCTCGCTCGGGTTTTTCCCGAGTATTTATCAAAATTCTGAAAGACAGCTCCCCTCAGGCCGAGGTGTGTTTTCGATCCAGTTTGCAAATGGACTACCATCCGTTGATCGAACAGTCCCATCAGAACGGCGACCAGCCTCCCACCCATCCATTCTAGCTTGCACAATTGCCAAAACCTCGCCATTGTCCGGGGTCAGCTGGTAATGGTGCCGCTGGAATTACTACTGGCCGAGCTATAGAGCCGAGGTGCCTCAACTTGCCGTGCTCTGAGTCGCCGGGGACCCCGGGGTCTAGTGGTCTCATAGCGGTCCGCCGCCCGTCGTGTTCGCGACGCGGTGATGTCCGTCGAGAACGATGAGAATAGCGGACCGAGAATGATATGAACGCTCATGCTCATCGCTTCGACTCCGCCGGCGGGTTGTGACTCATCGACCATACCGTGCCTTCCGGCACGACGCTTATCCCGCCTCGCTCTCCTCATGGATTTCCATGGCATTAGCATCTTGATTGTGGTCGCCACCACTTTCTCGCACGATTCCTGGCCGGCACTGATCGATGGCCAAAGGGGGTTTGTGGGGCATGGCCGCCAACACTAAGCACCCTTTCAACCACATGTGGAACACTAACCGCGGCACAATCGTATTAATGCTCCTCTATGGAACCGGTGGTTGACCCAACGCGCTAGTCGTTGATTCGTAATAAACATCTTACCTGATACTCGAGCTTGATTGGCGAAGAG
>CM028379.1:56461258-56491167 GCA_013146195.2 Codonopsis lanceolata | reverse complement strand
CCATTGTTAGGGTTTATAAGAAAATGTATGAACCACAGGATTTCAAATTTATGTTAGAACTTGATTGGCCTATGTGAGACCATGATTATGTGAAATTCATGTTCTAAATTGCCTATTGAACTTGATTATGTTGATTTTTCATGTAGATTGATGTTAGTTTGGTTGAGATGCTTGGAGGGTGATTTGCCCTAATTTGGTTTTAGCTTGCAATCTAATGATGTTAGCTTGATTAATATGTTTTACAAGCAATAGAACATATTGAACCATGTTGTGAATAAATCATGAATTGAATGTTATGATTGGTATGATGACTTGGATGATATTATGCACAAGATGGCTAAATTATTCTAAGTTGCATTGTTAATTAGTTTGTTGGGTTTATATGAGTATATTGAACATTGGGATTGTGGTTTTGGGCGATAGTTATGAACATAGGGTTGATGAAGCCTAAGCTTCTAATCCTTGAATTTTCGGAAAACTTAGATTGAACTCAAGGAGTTAACCTTTGGGTTAGTATGAATCCTAGGAACTATAATTTTAAGTCCTACGAATTTTGGGTAGAATTCATGGAGGTCGAGCCTCAAAAGTTTTGAAGTGTGAAGCACACTTGATTATGAGAACTTATATGATTCTCGGTTATGATGTTTATGCTAGTTGTGGATGAATTGCATGACTAGTTTGATAGTAGAGTGTTTACCTACTTGTTTTGAGCATATGAGTATATATTACTTGTGCTTGGGTTTTGAGTCCAGTGGCGTCGATGCATTGAGTCTTTGGTGGGGCGATACATCGTCTTCACGAATTATGGGATTCGTGATCGCGATGTATCCCGTCTGAGGTTTGCACCCCCCATCGATGGCCACGGTGGGAAGTAGTTTATCTTAGTTGTAGTAATACACATGACTTTGATAACTATGGAACTCGGCGGAAGCTGTCTCGGGGGCGTCGATATCTACGAGAGGATATCGAGGGCACATAAGGGTTTTGCGTGTTTTTGCGGGAGCGACAGCGGAGGAATTTGGTAATGGTATCATATCCCTTATATATATGAATTGTTTCACAAGTGCTTAAGTGAAATAACGTGCTTGTGAATTTGGATATGATATGATGTTTGTGTTGGTTTCTTACATGTTATACTTAATAGATAACATATTGATTTAAGTTGTTAAGCATATATGCTACCACATGAATATTATGGGAATGGTTTTTATGCCAAAGGTATAATTATTGTTGTTTAGGACTAAAATGCCTTGACATGGTTTATGATGAGATGTTATACTTTAACGATAACATATTTATTGTTGTGATGGTTATTTCATGACGATAGCATGATATATTTTATGATTGAGCATTATGCCATGATAGGAAGTTATGGTTAGTAACTTACTAAGTCATTGTGACTTACTTTTATTTGTTGGTTGTGTTTCCCTAGATCCGAGTCGCTCGGCGGATCCAAGTAAATCGAGAAGGTTACGTTGGCAAGGGATTCTTTTGGCAAGGTTGCTACTTAGTTGTTCATTTGTTTTTGGTGAGGTCGTTGGGAAGATGAAGTTATGTAAACTTCATGATTTGGGTAGCAAACCTTAATATGATTGTAATGTTGTATTTGATGTTAGCTTATTCTTTTTGGTAGCCAACCGGTGGTGGTTGTGCTTGATGTATATGTATGGTTATATCTCCATATGCTTACTTGTTGTTAGTACTTATAATTGTTAGTACTTAAGTTGTTGGTAGCCGGCGGTTTTAGTCGCGCTTGGTTTATTGGTGAAAATGTTTAGCATGCTATATTGCTAGTTATTAATATGTTTGTTCTCCGGCATGTGTTTAGCCCGTTGAGTTGTTAGACTAGAGTCTTAGACTTAGTTTAATGTTGGGTTCGTAGTAGTCGCCGATGACTTGGTTTATTTTATGCTATATATTTGAATTGCATAACAGGAGTTTGTTCTCGTGCCCAATGTTGCGACACGCGAGTCGATTTTGGGACCGAGATTAATCATCTCTTTGGTTGTTTTAGTTTGAGCTTGTTAGCTCGGGCGCCTTGTTTTATTTCATTTGCTTCGCATGTGTTTTAAGTTGTCGGTGTATCGCCGTTATGGCCCTACCCATTATTTGCTACTTGTTTGTTGTTATTTGCTTTTCGGCACGACCTTGGGATTTGCCTTGGGATTCTGGCCTGCCGTCACACACCGGTTTTTGGTTGTGTCCTATGGCGACACTTATGTTTTGAGACCGACTAGAAATATTTTAAGCATGCTTGTTAGAGCATGGGACAATATGAGACCCACATAAGGTCATGAGATTATTTAAGAGAAGATTAAGAGAGAATCCTCTTCTCAAGGATTTTTGTTGCGTATATTAAACACTAGAGAAGTGATCACGAGTAGTCATGATGTTTTAAGTATGGTGTTGGTGTTATCGATCATGTATGACGATTAGACTATGATTGAGTCCGTGTACTTAAAATAAAGACTAAAATAATAAGTCTTGAATTGTGGATATTTTGAGACTAGCGTAGTAGTCTTGGTTTGGTTTGAGTTGAGGATTATGGAAGACCTCACATTATATTTTATTAAGCTTGTAAGCTATACTTGATCAGGTTGATGACTTGAGGAATAATGAATACCTCAATAAGTAGTTTTAAACTAAACTTGTAAGTTAGTTGAACACAATGGTTATATGCAAATATATGCATTGTTCATGATGTTTGGTAGAGCATTATGTCCTACTTGATTTTATGCAATTATATGCATGGTTTATGAGATTTGTGAGAGCATTATGTCTCACGTGGTTATATGCAAATATGTGCATGGATTGGGATTTTGTGGAGCATTATGCCCTATTTGTTTATGTGCAATTATGTGCATGGTTTATGAGTTGTTGTAGAGCATTATGTCTCTACATGATTTAATGAGTCCGATAATAATGAATTTGGTCTCATTGGTTTAGACAAGTAAATATCTACTTGAACGCGTTTGGTTTAAAGTCCAACGCGGGTTGTTGTTGTGTCAAGAATGGGACGATTCATAGTCTGGGAACAATCGCTATGAATCGTTGCATCAGTCCTTTTCTCACTATTTGGCCAATAGTGGGATGTGATCTCAAGTTATGCCATCTAGCCCGACATCGAAGCTCTCATTTCTCATCCTAGACTGGATGAATGTAACGAGTACTCATTAAGGAAACCGATGAGTTGAGATTATTTGGGAGGAAACCCTGTGGTATGATTGATTGGGAATTGAGCCCTGATCATGGTTTGAGGTTTGATCTCATGGTAAGTTGGTCGGGTTTGAACCCGGATTTGATTGTAATGGTTCAATACGCCATCGTTACACATGTTTATTTATGAGCATTTATATGAAAGATAAAATGCTACTTGATTTATGTGAGTTTATGTGCTTTAAAAATTAAGTACATGTTTCATGATGGTATACTAGCATGATACCATGATTTTATATGTTTATGCATTTATGCCATGCCATGTCATAATATGCCACATGTTGCATTTAGAAACTTACTGGGTCATTATGACTCACCTCGTGTGATTGTTTTCCCTAGTGTGTGCAAAGTGATCCCGTTAGACGCTAGCCGCTTCTGATAACGACTTTTAGTGTGGTCTTCCAAGTCAAAAGCTTGGAGTTATTTATTATTATGTTGTATTTATTGTGAGGTTCGAATAAAGTTATGTAGACTTTACTTGGGTAGATTGTAGTGTTATATTATGGTTGTGTATTTGGGAGCCTATTGTATTGCCGAGCATTTGTACCCTTAGTATTTATTTCTTTGTTGTTTCGAGCATGTGTGGCTCGCTTATTCTAGTTGTGGTATATTGTTGTTCCTACCTCCGATAGTTTTTTCGTGAGGTTTGGTTGGTGGTTTAGCATTGATTATATGGTTATAGTGAATTGTTCCTCCAGCATGTTATAGCCGCTGAGTGTTGTTTATCGTTGATTTTGTCCGCTGCCTACTTTGGTTGCCGATGGTTTGTCAGTGTGGTCTAATGTTGCGCCACGCTGCCGAATTTTTGGGCCGAGAGATTTACTATCTCTTTGGTTGTTTATATTTAGAGCTTGATAGTTCGGGTCCCATTATGGTTTTGCCCTTGGTGTTTTGGTTTTTTTATTTTCCGTATTGCCGTTATGGCTTTACTTTCCCGTGCGGAGCCGGTTGGCTCGCCTTTTGACTCGCACCATTATGCTTAGCGTGTGCTTGTCTGCCTCTTTAGTTTGTCCTGATGGCACGACCTTGATCTCGTAGGAGATCCGTGGTCGGTCGTCACAATGCTTTTAATATTCCTTAATCATTTTGCTCTCCCTCCACTTTTATTTGATCTTCAGGCCGATGAAACCTATGGTCAATCCTCCGTAGTCAAGGCATTCCAAAGGATATATGCTGCACTCTTCATTCAATTGGTATCGCCAGACCTCATTGTCTCGTTGCTCCATCCTTCTACAGCCTAAACTTCTGTCTCTCAAGAACTTTTTTTTTTTTAATTAAAGCAAGATTTAACCTCGGCTGCATTTATTAAAATAAAACAAAGAACTAAACTTGAGGGGACAACCAACCGGACCTAAGAAATGGGCGGTATTGAGCCTTACCTCAAAACAGATACAAACTAAGATACTCATCCCGCATGTCTAGATCTAAAGCTATATAATCCATAATCATCAAAACGAATAGCCTTACGAACCTCCCCCGGGTAGGTTAGCTCTACTTGTGAAAACACGACGCTCTTGGTGCTCTGAGCTATGGCCGCAGCCGATCTGCTACACCATTTTGTTCTCGAAAAACATGCCTGAACTCGAAATTACCAATCAGCCTATAACATTCTCTCGAGGATGTAAACATATTGCCAAGGAGCAACACTATTCTTCCGAAGAAAATTCACCAAGTGAGAGAATCGACTCAACCATAACCTCCGTTAAACCCAACTCGTGGCACAACAACAAACCATCTCGGAGAGCCAAGATCTCCGCCTTCATATTAGTGCCAAGATGATAATAATGCAAAAAGGCGCAAATCAAACCGGCTTGAGAATCCCGAATAATTCCCCCTCCGTAACATTTTCCATTAATACTCGAACCATTGGAATTAAGTTTATACCAGCACTGCAACTGAGGAATCCATCTAACCCACTTACCCTTCAACGAGCCACATACCGAATAGGCATATGAAGGCGCCGCAACGCCACTTGACAACGATGTCCGATCAAAGCCTCGGGGTTTGTAGACCAAGCATATCTTTCGTGTGCTCCAAAACACTTCGAAAAACAACCTCTCGCCACAACCGAACATTGTCAAAGACGGCCGCACACCGGCCTTCCAAATCTCCCAAAGAACCAAACATAAAGACGCCCAAAAGAGAAGCCCCAAACCGGTGTTTCAAGACGAATAATCGACCAAACACGAACAAATGATTCATATTCGCATACACACTAACTTTGTGTAACGGATGAGCAAAACGCCGCCACACGGACTTGGCCAAAATGGATGTAACAAACAGATGTTCCACCGCTCTTGAGCATGATTCCCTGGCAAGAAACACACTTGGATGCCAATTGAATATGTTTAAATTGCAAACATTCATTCATCGGGCAAAGCAATTGCATCATACGCCAAATAAAAGCACTTACCTTCATTGGAATCCAAGCTTTCCAAATTTTTTGGCCCATTGTTGCACTGAAATTTCGAGAATGCGCCAATAGAGGCGACTTGAAACTCTCCCTGAAGGCGATAGGTCGCTTATCGACGATCCTCACAATCATCCCGACATCGAACCTCTAATTTGATCATGCAAAGCAGAATTAAATGCAAAAAGTTTTTGATATCGCTCAGAGCTACAGTGCACACGCACCATAATCCATAGGTCGCTGGACCTCTAGCTTTACTTCAAATTACACGTAGCATCGGAAGACATGCAGCTATGTCAAAAGCCTTCAGCGGCAGACATGCCACAAGTTAAAATGCTCGTACCAGTAGACATCAGATCTCCTACATCAGAAGACATGTTTCCACTAGTTTGAAGATCTCCAACGGCAAACTTCAAAATCTGCACGTGCTACAGGGAAAAGTCAGAGAAGATATTCAAATAAAGATAAATATGTCTGTGCCTCATAAAGCCTGACATACTCAAAGCTACAAGACTTTCTCTCACTCAAGTAGTCTGTTAAAGTCAAAAAGCAACTACTTTATTGAACAGACCACCTGACAGTGCAACATACATCAGACCTACTCTTCAGCGACTTTTCAACCTAGTCTGACAGACATCAAGTTCCAAGATCTAATGGACTAAATCTCTGCTCCAAACAAGTCAAAGATCTTATGGACAAAGATCTATATCCTATAGTCTTCAACCACTATATCTCCAACGGATAGAAATCTTCGAGTCCTCATCTCTCAACGATCATATTAATTCTCGCCTATATAAACCCTCTCTATGGCTCAGCAAAAATGTGTGAAAAGTGAGCAACAGAGTAGCAGTGTAAGCTACATCTAAGATTATCAAACGATACACTGTGAGCAACGAGTAACTCAATCTACTCAAGAACTTCATAGAAAATAAATCTTCAATGAGATCGTCTTCACCAACGAATCTCTGATTTCTACAACAGATTGCAGTAAACTCATCCAGCTCCTAGCAAGACAAGAATATAAATATCTAATAGTTAAGTTTACTACAACAACAAAATTCCCAAGACAAGTCTAAGTGACTTGCTTCCCAACGTCCTTTCCAAATACAAAGACTAACTACAAATCCAAAAGAACAACCTCTAGCTCGCGAGCAACCAAACGCAAGTATGGCGAGTCTAGCGCGAACCGTCACCTCGGCTCGGATCTAAGGAAAACAAAGCAAACAAATAGGGTAAGTCGAAAGAATTAGTAAGTTACTAAAAATGCATGTTTATGTTATAGCATGACATTTTTCACAATTATGGTACATGATCATCATATAGCACTTAACACATTATTCATGTAAGTGCGTAAAATAAATCATACAAGTAGGATATGATATAGTCACGGCCGCTTCGTAGCTCCTGCAACAAACTTTATTATACTGGATCGTGCCACATCGATGCTCGGTGATTACATCGACTTTTATTGAGAACCTACTCGATCTAGATAGCAAGCCAATGCGGCACGTATTGATACGGCAAAGGGGCTACTTCCCCATTGCGGCCAACAATGGAGGTGTGTGTGAAGTCCCAGGTGCGGCGATCCATAGCGAGCACGAATCCCATAATTCGTGAAGGCGATGCATCGTCCCACCCCGACCCAATAAACAAACCAAATAATGCCAGCTGGACTCAATGTGATGCACAAGTAGATGTTTACTTGACTTAAACCAATTAAGGACCGAATTCGACAAAAGCGAACTCGTCCGACAAAGTAGGGTATTAATCTCTACCATAGAACATGTCAAGGCAATTAATTGTTCAAAACCAATACTTCATAACAACTTTGCAAACAATTATATCAAGCTCATATTTGAGTAAACTCAATCAAACGGTGTCCAAACTTCGTAGGGATTGAAATTAGAGTTCAACATGTTCAAATCTTCCCTAGAGTCGACTCCGTTGAGTCTTTTCTCTAAATTCCCAATTTTGGAGAGATTGAAGCTATTTGCTTCATAACCCAACCTAGGTCATTTCTAAGTTCAACAAGGTTGTAAATTCACCAAGGCATTACAATGTAATTCATATGCATCATAGAGTTCAACTTTGAAGATAGAACACATATAACATAACAACATATAATGTAGGCTCAATTTAGGGCATTATCATATAGCACTTGTTCAAGCAACACAAGTAATACCTGTTTCTAACATGTTCAAGACCTTAAATAGACAAGATGAAAGAGTATTATAAACTTTCATAAGCAAGAAATCATCCTATACATGCTCCTAGCAAGTTCATATTTTCAAAACACAAGAAGAGAGCATAGGAAGCATATATGTGTCCTCATTGATCTCAATCACCATAGGCTTTGTTTCCTTAGGGTCAATGAGAACTAAGGAGAAGAAGAAGAGGAGTAACTTACTTGTGTTCTTCAACAAAGAAAGCAAATGAGAAAACCGTTCGGTTGAAAATGATCCACTCTTCAAGCTCTATGCTTTTGATGAAGGTGGCTTGGGCAAAGGAAGAATGGATGAGGGAAGACCAAGAGCAAAGCTTCAAGAAGCCATGGAAGAACTCTCAAGAACTCTCTCTCACGTTTTTGGAAAAGCTCTCAGCAAATGAGAAGTCTAATGGCTGATTTGTGGCTTATAGGAAGTCAAATGTTGAGTGGGACAAGTGTCAAGACCTTGTGGTCTCTTCACAAATCTGATTTTGTGGTTTAATGATCAACAAGCTCTCTTAATCCATCATTATAACTACTTAGGGATGTTAGGACTTAAGTGAGGAGGGTTAGGGAGGTTTAGGAAAGGTTTAGATAGGGGGTTTGGGTATAGAAATCGTTCAACAGCAAAACAGGGAAAAAATCCCGTAAGTGAGTTTCTGATGTTGAGGTGGGCGCCTCAACATCTCCAGGCGGGCGCCTCATCTACTGGGGCTCTTCTCCTGATTCTGCTCATTTTGTAATTGCTCCCAGAACTTGAGGCGGGCGCCTCACAAGATGCCAGGCGGGCGCCTATGTCCTCAAAACTTGGTCTAAACATGTCCTAAATGGTCCCAAACTTATGGGCAACTATTCTAAGGTCTAACCCAACTCAAAACAAGTCGGAAACGCACCCGAACAACACCCAGAACAAGGTAGAACAAGGCTCAAATCATGCGACGAATGGTTAACGAATCAAACACCAATCAAACTAGGATAACTTCGTCATGGAAAAGGCTTGTTTAAACATGGTTATGACCTGAATATAAAGCCAAGAACTCAACGAACACTTCGTACGACGAAATACAAGTAATTACGAGCAACGAGGGAAGAATCGCTAAGGCCAAAACAAGGAAATCGAACCGGCGATTCAACAAACAAGCTTACATGATTCTAAACATGTTAAGAGCTTCATGAATGACTTATGATTATTTCTAAATCATATATAGACTAAGTAAACATGCTCACAATCAACAAGAAAGCATGAAAGCAAGCATACAATACACATGCAAGAATGCGGGGTGTTACAATAAATATATGGATTTTTAGGTGGAAATTCGAGTTCAGACAGCTTGACCGGTTTTAACACATTACCCCATTCAATTCGACATATTTCAACCCGTTTGATATTTAGGTTGTAATGGGTTTCAATCGAGTGGAGATAAAGAGCCTGGCCATTACGTGCTTAAAGTAGAGTCATTCTCCCTACTTTCTGAAGTTGGGATAGAAAAATACGAATCACATCTCACTCTATCTAGTAATTGTTGATATGACCAGTATTCCTTAGGGTTGGGAGGTTAATGTTTACTTGAAATTCTTTGTTTACGATCACGTACAGGAGAACTACCTAACAATTCCAGGTACTAAAAATAGCTTATGCAGTCTTTGAAGCTCCTTTTAACAACTCGTTTCTTCTCTCTATCTTAAAATGAGTGTTTTTTTTTCTTTCTGTAAGGTTGTAGAATATATACATGCTCAGAATAAAGTTGGAAATGAAATCTATTAAATTTAACCCTGAAATGATTGTGTGTGTGTGTGTATGTGGCTGCAGATGGCAAGAAGAGGCAGTTTCACTCAAGCTAGTTGGAATGGGGTTTTACTAAGTTAGCTTTCTTTAAAGACCTTTAATGATGGCTATAACAAGCTTAATTACAGTATAAAAGTAAAAGTAAACACTGGTTTTAAAACAAGAAAAAATAAAGATTAAATGAAAATTCATTTTGAGATGGAGAGTGCAGTAATTAACGTAAGCACTCCTTTGATGTGATCGAACGTGAAGTCGATGCTAAATGAATGTTGGTTTCTGAGCCTAAGTAAGACATCGACAAAGTCTTCATGCTCATGTTTTTGTCTGTTGGGATGAAGGTGCTCCTCGATTATTTCCTGGTAAAATGAGTCCAATTCTTTGAATGTTTTTTCAAGACGCTCACGACTACCATTCACTTTATCCACCCACCCCAGTAGAGGAATATAGTCCGTGAGAAAGAAGTATGACATCATCGCTTGAGCGTCGTTTAATAGACTATGAAATCTACTTCTTTCGAGACCTTCATTCTCGTATCTCTCACCAAAAGCTATTCTACAGATGATGGTGCTCATGAGAGCCATAAGTACTATCTCACTTATGTTTATTGCTTAAGAATCTCTAGCAAGCATTGAAATTTTTTGGATCATTAGAGATAACTCCTCTTCACGAATTGAGCAAAAAGATTGCACTTTTTTGGTTCTAAAGAATTGAATTGCATATATCTTGCCCAACTTTCTCCGATAATCATTTAGCGGATGAAAAATCAATTCTACGGCATTGTAAAATATTCTCTTTAGGCTAACCATTAATGGCCTATTTGCAAATAAGAGATCATGGGTTTTCAGTACTTGTTCTGCCATTCTTGCTAAGGAAAACACCACTATTGGAAAGCATCCAAGTCGTAAGGACATGATAGGACCATACTTCTAAGAGAGTTGCCATAAATGGCGACAAGGGGCCGAGGTATCCCGTATCAAGTTGGTGCAAGTTCCCAATAATAGGAAGTCCAGGAGGTCCCGGTGGAAGAAGCGTTTTTCTGGTGTTTTGGTGTTTAAAAAGGAAGAAGAGAAGCAAGGGAATTGCTAAATATAAAACAAAGGGCATCATTTCAATGTGGCCTTTGTGTAAAAAATGGGGTTTCTCCCTTAAATAGAACTCTTCCGGGATGGAGCATGAACCATGAGGTTCCACTTGGGCTCGTTTTGTTTCGACCAAAAACTGATTTCCAAAAAATGATTTTATTTTCATTTTCTGGAAAACATCATTTAGCTTTTTACAACCACACGAAAAATGTTACGAAAAACAACTTATTAATAAATATAAAAAGTATATTCTAATTGAGCTACCAGGCCCAAACAACCCAATTAGCGATCACGAGTCATGCACGTACCCCCTCTTCGCGAGCAGATCACGTGCATGTTCTCCCAAAACGAGGAGGGACATGTGCTTTGAAAGTACAATAATAGCTAGGATTTCGAGAATAATGTCAATGCAGCTTTTAATGCAGTTGTATTCAAATGTGCATTGACCAGATAACTTATCAAATAAACAACGGAAGACTTTCTTCTAATAAAGCAGAAATTATGCACATAAATATACCAAACAATCTACAAGCAATGACATAAATATTTCCGTCAATCTAACTAACAGAAATGATCTTCAGTGTCCTTATTGGTTTGATTGGCCAACTATAGTGATTAAATTGAGAAAAAAAATACAGTGAGCTTAATGAAATATGTGTGAAAGTAGGTTGGCCAAATCGATATTTAAGTCTATTTGTTTTAACTGCTAAAGTACATTTTTTGTTATAAAATGACGAAGATACCCTTAATGAACAACAAGCGCGTGCACTGAGCGCTCACAAAGCAACTGCCCAAATTTGGGCATCAAAATGCATAATTGAAATCTACCTAAATTTGGGCGTCGATGTTCAAAAAGCCACTGCCTAATTTGGGCATTGGAATGAAAACATTGGGCATCGAAATACACAATTGAAATTTGTCAAAATTTGGGCGTCAAAAATAAAAAAAGACACCACCCAATTTGGGCATCGGAATGAAAACATTGGGCATTGAAATGCACAATTGAAATCAGTCAAAATTTGGGCATCGAAATTAAAAGGCCACTGCCAAATTTGGGTATCGAAATGAATACACTTGGCTTTGAAATGCACAATTGAAATCTGTCAAAATTTGGGCATCGATATTCAAAAAGTCATTGCCAAATGTGGGCATCGGAATGAAAACATTGTGCATCGATAGACACAATTGAACACTGCCACAAAAAATCAACATAGTTTGGCATCGTAATTGATAAAATTGGCGTCAGAATGAATAAATTAAACACTGCAACCAAATATCAACAAGGTTGGGCATCGAAATGGACAAAATTGCACACTGCCACAAAATATCAAAATAGTTGAGCCTCGTAATGGATAAAATTGGTGTCAGATTGAATAAATTAAACACTGTCACCAAATATAAACAAAGTTGGGCATCGAAATGCACAAAATTGAACACTACCACCAAATATCAACACATGTGGGCATCAAAATGGACAAATTTGGCTTCAGATTGAATAAATTGAACACTGCCCCCAAATCTGTGTGTAAAAATTGGGCATCGGAAAACTTTCAAAGCCCAAAATAGTATAGAAACATCATTTTTTGGCCTTAAAATGAAGATATCAACAAGTAAAGCCAATTTGTTATCTAGATGTCATCAAGATCTTCGATTTGATATGTGGTGGGTCCTTTGGTTCATAAGGGATCAAAAGTTATGGACAAAATGGTCAGAGAAGATGAAAAAGGTTGGAAATAGAGAAAAGAGAGATGGAGACGAAGCTGTAGGAAGAATAGAAAGAAAGTGTGATACGGAGAAGAGAAAGAAGTAGCAGGAGGAAGAAAAACAGAGAAAACTTTGTTAAAGAGAGAGAAGACAGCGTATGCTTGTGCATTTTGGAAAAAAAAAATTAACGAAAATGAACTTTAGAGGTTTATAAATAAATAGGGTAGCTGAGCGGTTACAATTTCACCAAATTGTACCAGCCCGCAATTATTCCTTATTTATACCTGAGAGATTAGAATTGGTTTGTCATGCATGGGCCAGACTCGTAGCATTTACTAGTTATGTATAACATATTGGGCAATGTAGTGGGGAGCCCCCTTTACCTAAACGAGGCTCAAATGTCATTTGAGGCAAATTAATTATAAGGTGAAATTCGGCCAAGCCCACTTTTGAAATTTCCAACCTCTGTAGTCTAGTGTTTTTATTTTCAACCATAAAAGACAACAATTTGAAATATTGTTCTAAAAATGTCATCGTCTTTTTTAACAACTACGACAACAAACTTTAGATTTAAACATCACTATTGTTGGGCAACGAAACAGAGATCGACCTGCCTGGACAAAAAAAATTGGGTGGTGTCCCTCCTTCGTAAATGACAACGTTTTATAGTGTAAATAGTACATTTTGTTTTAAGGAAACTACATACATAAGGCCATAAAAAAACCATATATTACAACAATATTTATTATATAGTTAATTATTTTTTTAAATAGTGTGTCGGGTCAAAGATCTATATTATAAAAGAGATTATGGGCTAACTGGCGGCCCAGATTGATTTTTTTCAAACACAATTGACGGTCCAGATTGATTCGTAAATATGTAAGTTGCATATAAACCCCTCAATTATGAGTTTTGTATGAATTAGTCCACTACTACAACCAATAAATATGTAATAACCCCTTAGTTATGGTTTTTTTTTTATTTCTCATCATCTTCGCAATCAATTACAGTTACATGAATGTTTTCCTCAACACATTTTTTTAAGCATAACCTTCCGTTTGAGTTGACGAGGTGGCTATCTATAATTTTTCCCGAGTATGCATTGTATTGTTTTAATGAGATATTTGTTTGTAAGTTTTGTAATTAATTTTTGCAATTTTAAATAGTTGTATTTTAATTTTATTATTAATATTTAGTTTTTAGTTCCTTAATTAATTGTTATGGTAATCAACTGAATCTCAATTTAATTTTTGTCAGACTTATATTTATTTTTTTAAACAACGTTTCTTCGTAAGTTTTGTAAATTTAAATATTTGTATTTTAATTTCTTTCTTTTTTTAAAATGTGTGCTAAGTTTTACTTAATAGTCTGAAATATTTGTGATTTCAAAATAATATTTTGTTAGTTCACTCTGTCTCATTCAATTTATTTTATATGTTTTGTTTGTTGCAGTTTTCATGTTTAAGTTTATTTGAATTAATAGTTGTTGTGTTGGTGGGTGTAAGAGAAAATGTTTTTGGATGAGTTACAAAATTTACAGCGAATAAAATGTTTTATTCTTTAATTTTCAAGAAGTCGTTTTTTTTTTCTGTAGTGTACGTTGATCCGACCCCTACAAAATCTAATACAACTGTCAACAAGCATGCTGAACCCAAGAATGATGTTATAACGAAAGAAAGTCACAAGCTCTCTACAGCAAAAGCTGATCACAATTCTCCATGGAATTTTTGTCATTCTTGCAATTGTTTAGGCCATCTGGCCCCAGAATGCCTGCTAAGGTTCACACCAAAATATGAGAGACCTAGTTCTCCCAAGGTTAGGTAGGTATGGGTCCCAAAAGATTGCTAATCCCCAGGACCCAAAAGAAAATAAAGGGGACCTTGTTCCTTTGACTTTTTCAGGTCTGCTTCATGGCTATAAATTCAGATAAGGACATCTGGTACCTCGATAGTGGCTACTCAAGGTATATGTCAGGGAACAGAAGTCTACTCTCAAAAATAGCTGAAGCTAAAGGTCCTATCGTAGTTTTTGGTGACAATGCAAGAGGGAAAACGATTGGGTATGACTCAATCACTAGAGGAAGTCTTTCCATCAGCAAGGTTTCTCTAGTGAACGACTTAAAGCATAATCTTCTGAGCATATCTCGATTCTGTGACAAAGGTCTTATCTGCCACTTCTCCTCCAACCAATGTCTCATCAAAGATCGTGAATCTTGCTTAACTCTGTTGACCAGCAATAGACAAGGAAACGTCTATGTCGTGGACTTAAACCTTCTAGGGAGATCCTCCAGCCTTTGCCTAGTTGCCAAAAACACTCGTGGAAACAATTGGCTTTGGCACAAGCGTCTCAGCCACTTCAACTTCAAGTACCTATACAAGCTCTCTAAAAATGGGCTTGTCAAAGGTCTACCTATGGTGTCTGCCGACCAAGACAGAAGTTGCAAAGCTTTTCATCTAGGAAAACTCTCAAAGTCTTCCTTCAAAAGCAAGTTTGTTATGTCAACTTTCAGACCTCTTCAACTTTTGCACATGGATCTCTTTGGACCAATCACTATCATTAGTATCTCCAAAGAAAAGTATGCATTTGTAGTAGTTGATAACTACCCTCAATTCACTTGGATCGAACCAATGACATCAAAAGATGAAACATATGATCTAGTCACCGCTCTATTCAGAAGACTTCAAACTCAAAAGCTTGGAGACATAAGTGACATCAGATCAGACAACGACACCGAATTAAAAAACAATGGTGTTGAAACATATTGTCATGACCACGAGATCGGCCATAACTTCTATGCTGCAGGGAATCCTCAAAAAAAATGGTGTAGCTGAACAAAAGAACAGAACACTCATTGAAGCAGTAAGAACTATACTGGCAGAAGCTAAACTTCTGGGCAGAAGTCGTCAATTTTGCATGTTTCACTAAGTTTCATAATAAAACTCCATATGAAATATGGAGAGGAAGAGCCTCAAATATAAGATTTTTCAAAATCTTCGGTTGTAAATGTTTTATTCTTTATAATGGAAAAGAATATAGAGGAAATTTTGATTCAAACTCAGACGAAGGAATTTTTCTGGGCTATTCCAATCATTCAAAAGCATTTCGCATATTTAACAAAACTTCTTTGAAAATTTTAGAATTTGTGCATGTTACTTTTGATGAAAATGATTTATTAGAGCCACGAGTGGCTCCAAATGTTGCTGATGATTCTGATGATGTTGAGACAGCTACAAATCAAACTTCTACTTCTTCTCCACCTCAGAATCCTCCAATAGCAGATTCTTTGAGCTTTGCTAATCCAACACTAGCAGACTTCAACTCTACTGGTACCTCTTACAACCCTTCTATTGACCCTGATCCTCTCTCTTATGTTCTATCTCACACAACTTTGCAAAATCACTAATCTTTCTTGTTCACCAAAAAATGAAGGTCTCGAAGATCCTCTCTCTTCTGAACCTGATTTTGGTGAATCACCTTCTTTACCTTCTCCAGAATCTTTAAGAGAAGAACTCACCATAAGTGATCTTCCTCCAACTATTATTGAAACAAGAGATCACCCCATATCTCAAATCAGTGGTGATCTCAACTCAAGAGTTCGCACGAGAAGTAGTGTTCGAAATGAGACTATGTTTTCCTTCACATTCGTGTTTGAAATCGAGCCTAAGAAGATTGGTGAAGCTATCGAAGACCATTATTGGATTGAAGCTATGCAAGAAGAGCTGAACCACTTTGAAAGATGCAAAGTGTGGAGTTTAGTTCAAAGACCTACTGGCCATCCAGTCATAGGCACCAAATGGGTATTCAGGAACAAGAGAGACGAAGATGGAAATGTCACCAGAAACAAAGCTAGACTAGTTGCTCAAGGCTAACGATAGGAAGAAGGAATTGACTTTGATGAAACATTATCTCCTGTTGCAAGATTAGAGGCAATCAGACTATTTCTAGCCTATGCGTCGTTCATGGAATTCAAGGTATATCATATGGATGTAAAGAGTGCCTTTCTCAATGGTGATCTTCAAGAAACGGTATTTGTTGAACAACCTCCGGGTTTTATCATCTAAGGCAAAGAGGATTGAATATCATCTGAAGAAAACACTATATGGCCTCAAACAAGCTCCCAGAGCTTGGTATGAAACTCTATCCAAGTTCTTAATCGAACAAAGATTCGTGAGAGGAAGAATAGACACAACTCTATTCATCCTTAAGCACAAAGGTCATTCTCTTATGGTACAAATCTATATGGATGACATCATCTTTGGATCTACAAATCAAAGCCTGTGCAAAAGATTCGATAAGCTGATGCAAAGCAAGTTCGAGATGAGCATGGTGGGAGAGCTCACCTACATACACTTGCCTTGGTGTTAGAGGTGCAAGTGTTATCACTCTCATTTGATCTTCATACACTTGCCTCGGTGTTAGAGGTGCAAGTATTATGATTTGTTGCTTGAAAATGAATGAGTATTTATTTGCATACCCATCGTGAGTCACACGCCTATCAAATTGCCATGGTCTCCCAAGTAATATGTGAGTAGCTTGCATAGGAACCACGTCACATAAAATCTCATCCTCATACTTGCCAATCTTGAAACTAATGAGAGCTTGCTTGTTCATCTTTAATTCCCCCATGTCATTAAGCCATTGAAGTTTATACAGTTTGGGGTGTTTGATAGTAGGTATCCCAAGTTTCTCCACCATAATCAAGCTAGCCGCATTTGTGCAACTACCCCCATCAACAATCATGCTACAAACTTGACCCTTGACTCTTGATCGATGTTTTATTTAATCTTTTTCCTTGCAAGTGAACAAGACTATTATAGAATAGTTTTGGAAGCAAGGGTCGAACCCACAAAGACAAGTGATCACGAACAGTGCAATTATTGATAGCAAATTATTAACCTAAGGGGGGTTTTTATGTTTAATTATACTCTAAACTGCTAGTTATAGATGTTTAACTAATTAGACAAGAATTACTAGGATTATGTCATATATGAAGATCTTGAACAATTGGTCTCCATGAATCTATATCTTTGATTATGTGTCATTCAATCACCTAGATTTATGATCTATCGTTAGATCATGTAAGGGTCCTAACTATCGTTCAAACTTATATGCACAATCCAAGTTATCCGCACCTCCTAAGCCTTTATTATTTGCGATTACATTCATTTGTTCAAAGCAAAATACGACAATAATGAATCACATGATTTGATAATCAAAACATAAATTCGATTTACAAGAAATTACTCATCTATGTTCATCTATGAAAGAGAGCTTCCACCGTCCTCCTTATGCTTTGGCTCATCATCGGCTTCTATATATACTCGGGAGTTGTGATTGGATCGAATGACCGTGTGAAAATCCGAATAGGTCGCATTACGCCCACCTTGCGGTCGCAGGTGCTTTGGATACTGCGTCGCAAGGTCTCGGTGGGTGGCTTTTGATTTCTTGATTGCTGGCTCGAGGACCCGTCCTGCCTACCTTGCGGTCGCAAGGTCTGAGGCACCTTGCGTCCGCAAGGTGTCCAGATTGTGCAACGTTCATTGTTTCTTTAATTTTCCTTTTTGGCCCTTTCTTGTAATTTGCACTTAAAACCCTGGAGTTTCGCGTATTTTCACAATTATCCTGAAACTTACAAAACTCATTGAAAACGTATATTAGTAACCAAAAGCCTCGTGAAATAGCATAATTTAAGTCATAGAAGTATATAAAATCGACGTATAAAATACATCGATTAAATACCCCCAAACTTGAACTTTGCTCGTCCACGAGTAAACATATAAACTTATAAATACAAAAGCATATAACAAAAATTAAAATCTTTTTGTGAGGGTGACACTATTCACACTCCTCTATAAACCCACAAACTCAAGGAGACTTTTTCGAGTGACTCGACTATGCAGATAAATACAAAAACAGATAAATATTAAACTAAAATAAAACTACAAATAAAACATAAAATCTTTTTGGTTTCAACCTCAAATTATAAGTGTATGGAATGCAAGTAATCTCAGTTTGGTGCTCACCACATATATGCAGGCTTAGTCATATAAAACCAACTAGTCTTTTCTTAAGACTGCTACTACTTTTAATTCTATGTGTGTGTGTGATCGCCAGTCTTAAAGAATATCTTAACTAAAACAGTTTTATTAAGCTAAACACCACATTCATATGAAAATCAAAGTTTAAGAGAAAATCGTGCATCAAGAATTATGAGATCTGATGACTGTATTTTATACGCAGTTATTGAGTATTATTCTGACTTAAATTATGCTATTTCTCGAGGTTTTTGTTGTCTAATATGTGTTTTAGTGTTGTTTTATAGTTTCAGGGACTTTTGGAATAATTGTGCAAAATATAGGCATTTTATGTTGAATTGAAGAACTTCAGGGACCAAACTGCAAAAGCTGGAAACTTGAAGACCAAAAGCTGAAAATCAGAATTTTCTACCAAAACTCAGTCGCCACTTTCATAGAGTTCCAATTGTCTTGGGAATTGTGCAAGTCCTAGTTTAATTCTTTTTAGTGTTTTAATTATATTGTATCTCCTTTTCCTCCTTGATGTAGGATTAATTAGGCATAAATAGATCCCTTTAGTTAGGGAAAAAGAGGAGAGAAGTTATATATTATTTTTCTTTGTCTATGAAGAAAGATTATTCAGGAATGGTTCAAGGTTTTGTATTTTCAATTATGGAGAGCTAACTCCAAAATCTAGGAATTGGAGGTAACTTGTACCGAATCTATTGTTTTATATTAATTCTTATTCATTTAATTCTTGTTGATTGTGGTGTTTATCAATCCCTCTATTATTTCGCTTTGAACAAATGAATGTAATCGCAAATAATAAAGGCCTAGAGGTGCGGATAACTGCATGACCAATGTGCATATGTCGTACACTGGCTCACCATCACAATAAATTGGACCTATCGATGCACGAGAGTGATAAATTAGGACCAGGTTCATACATGATCTAGGTGACAGATAGATTATATGTTCTTGTGCTTAGGATATAGAATGGATGAATTTTGCGGGGATGGAGGCTGAACCAATTGTTCAACAGTCTATATCTATCTTTTGTGAACGAACCCAAGAAATTGAATGATACTTTATTTAAATAAACAATATATCAGATACAAGTGAATCCTAATTCCTAGTTAATTTACAAATCTTTGATTTATCTCATATTTATATGCTTTGTTAATTAGGTTATTTTATTGCTTTCTAGTAATTTAATTTATAAAAATAAAAAAAACCCATTAGTTATTAATTGCTTTATTTTAATAGATTAGTTAAACTTACTATAATCAAATCCAAATCTTTGTGGTTCGACCCTTGCTTCCAATGCTATTCTATAATAGTCTTGTCCACTTGCAAGGAAAAAGATTAAATAAAACATCGATCAAGATCTACCATCCAAACCCGGTCAGTTACAGACAGAAAGGTCCCAAGGGTTCAAAAGACTTATACATCCATCTCATGCACTTCTATGTATGACATACAATGCTCTCCTATCCCAATAACTTGTAATAGCTAAGATTATGCTAACACAGTGAGCTTTAAGGTGAATGATAGGGATCATGAAGTGTGTGATCAATTTCATGTTATCACTTGACAGTTAAAACAACATAAGCATTGGCAAGAAGATCATTAGGTCTTTATTAGCTTGTAATGTAAGACCAAGGTGTTGGGGGCTTTGAAGGAAAGGATTAGAATTCAAAGTGAGAGAGTAAGACTACCATTTTATCCCTCATACTTCCAAGTAAAAGGAAGTTTTCCCTATTTAGGCTAGGACCTGCAAAGACCACAAGTGGAGGGGTACTTTTCATTACTTTTCAGTTTTCTTCTTTCTTCCCCCAACTTGTTTTGGGCAATGTATTCTTCTAAAAATATCACAACTTACTTATCAGCAGAATTTTTCTAACATATTTTTCTCTTGAAAGCTATGCTTTCATTTGAATCTTTGTTTACACTCTTCTTCTTCCGTTTCATTTTTCGTCGATACATGAATTTTTTTTTTTTTAACAACGAAAAGAAGAAGCCTTCCGAAAAATAGCCTAACTGAAAAGAAGTGGTCCTCCTACAATCAATTTCCCACCCAATCCTACTCTCTCAAAGGGTAGGCTAAAAGTGTATAGGCTTTTAGGGTTAAGTTAATGTGGGTAATAGAAACGATGGCGAATGGGGGTTTAAATAGTGTGCTTAGCACACTCCATTCTTTTTCATTAGGCTCAAAGGGGACACTAGGGATATATTTAGTATAGGTCAGGGAATATTTAGGCTCTAACGATCCAAAGATGGCCTAAGTCATTTCTTAATGCCAAATGCTCACATAGTATTTAAAGCAAGTAAGACAACACAAAATATCATATCAACTACGGGAATTGGGGTTGAATGTTTAGCATCACTGGATTTCACATAAGCATTCGCTAATACAGATGGTAGGGACAATTGAGACTAACATGCAGACACGGTTCGAAAGTGTGCTTGAGATATATAAATGTGAAAAATCCAAGGGATCTAACTAACATGCAATTGACCCTAAGTTACAATTTAATGCGACAATTATGTTCGAATGGCTATGCATCATATTCTTTGTGCATATCTTGTTGTAATGAAGTAGGTGTTATAAACTTTATAAAACTATTCTAATCAATCCATAATTATGACTGGTGTGAGTGCATGAAGAATTTGGAGAAAAGTAAAAGTTTCGCAAAATTAAGTAAATTCTAGAGAGATTACCGACTAACTATGCGGATCATTACACTAATCTCCTCATTGACTACGACTAGCATTACCACTGTGACGACCCGACCCGGATCTCAATACGAGATCCCAAAGGTCGTGCCATCAAAACAACTAAGAGACAGACAAGAACCTGCTAAGTAATGGCGCGAGTCAAAAGATGAGCCAACAAACTCAAGACAGGAAGGTAAAGCCATCATGGCAATACTAAAATCAAAACCAAAACTGCGGAAGCTAAACCATAATGGGACCCGAGCTATCAAGCTCTAAATGAAAACAACCAAAGAGATAGTAAATCTCTCGGCCCAAAAATTCCGCGGCGTGGCGCAACATTAGACACGCACAACAAACCATCGGCAACCAAGGCGGCAGACAAAATCCCAACGATAAACAACACTCAACGGCTATAACATGCCGGAGGAACAATTCACTATAACCATATAATCAATGCTAAACCACCAACCAAACCTCACGACTAAACTATCGGAGTTAGGAACAACAATAATACCAAAACTAGAATAAACGAGCCACACATGCTCGGAACGACAAAGGAAATAAACACTAAGGGTACAAATGCTCGGCAATAAAACCGGCACCCAAATACACAACCGTAATATAACACTACAATCTACCCAAGTAAAGTCTACATAACTTTACATTCGAGCCTCACAATAAATACAACATAATAATAAATAACTCCAAGCTTTTGACTTGGAAGACCACTGCTAAAAGTCGTTATCCAAGCATTGTGCGTACTAACGGGATCACTTGCACACACTAGGAAAACAATCACACAGAGTGAGTCATAACGACCCAGTAAGTTTCTAAATGCAACATGTGGCATATTATGACATGGCATGGCATAAATGCACAATCATATAAAATCATGGTATCATGCTAGTATACCATCATGAAACATGTACTTACTTTTTAAAGCACATAAACTCACATAAATCAAGTAGCATTTTATCTTTCATATAAATGCTCATAAATAAACATGTGTAACAACGATATTTCGAACCGTTACAACAAATCCAAAACCCAACCAACTTACCATGAGATCAAATCAAATCTCAAACCATGATTCCGAGCTCAATTCCCGATCAATAATACCACAGGGTTTCCTCCCCAAATAATCTCAACTCATCGGTTTCCTTAATGAGTACTCGTTACATTCATCCAGTCTCCGGATGAGAAATGAGAGCTCGATGTCAGGCTAGATGGCATAACTCGAGATCACATCCCACTATTGGCCAAATAGTGAGGAGAAAAAGGACCCAATGCAACGATTCGTAGCGATTGTTCCCAAAGGCTATGAATCGTCCCATTGCCACAACAACCAAAACCCGGTGGACTTTAAACCAAACGTTCAAGTAGATATTTACTTGTCTAAACCAATGAGACCAAATTCATATTTATCGGACTCATTAAATCATGTAGGACATAATGCTCTACAACAACTCATAACCATGCACATAATTGCACATAAACAAATAGGGCATAATGCTCCACAAAATTCCATAATCCATGCACATATTTGCATATAACCACGTAGGACATAATGCTCTACGAAATCTCATAAACCATGCATATAATTGCATAAAATCAAGTAGGACATAATGCTCTACCAAACATCATGAACAATGCATATATTTGCATATAACCATTGTGTTCAACTAACTTACAAGTTTAGTTCAAGAACTACTTTATTGAGGTATTCATTATTCCTCAAGTCATTAACCCATTCAAGCATAGCTTACAAGCTTAATAAAATATAATGTGAGGTCTTCCATAATCCTCAACTCAAACCAAAACAAGACTACTACGCTAGTCTCAAAATATCCACAATTCAAGACTTATTATTTAGTCTTTATTTTAAGTACACCGGACTCAATCATAGTCCTAATCGTCATATATGATCGATAACACCAATTCCATACTTAAAACAACATGACTACTCCGTAGTCACTTCTCAAAGGTTTTCATATACACGCAACAAAAATCCTTAGAAGAGAATTCTTTCTTAATCTTCTCTTAAATATTCTCATGTCCATCCATGTGGGTCTACATTATCCCATGCTCTAACAAGCACGCTCAAGTTATATTTCTAATAAATCTTCATACCATGAATGTCTCCATTGGACACAAACCAAAGACCCGGTGTGCACAAACACAACCCAAGCAAACCCAAACATGGTAGGGTTTCCACCCAAGGCTCTTAGTCATTTTATTGGCCTTATACCGACTCCGTTGAGTCTTACTAACACATTTCATTCTTTATGTGTTTTATAAATTGATACCGTAATAATTTCTTAAAGTTTACAACCAAATCTCAATAGTCATTCGGGCTAAATTCCCAAGACTAAAAACCCACAAAACACATCACAACCACTAACCATTTAAAGTTTGGAACTTATGTTCTTCGCTCCATTAACTAAACGAAATCCAATCATCGTAGGATTTCAACCCAAGCTCAATTAGCACATAATCAAACTTATAATGACTCCGTTGAGTCTAATCTACCCTTTCTAAAATTTTAGGGCATAGAGGCCATGGGTCTCAATAATCTCTATGTTCATAACCATCAACAATAGTCATCATCCCGGGTTCGTTTAACTCACATAAACCCGACAAAACCTTCACCAATATAACATAGAATAAATTCATCATTTTGAGCACAATTTCATTTAGCTCACCTTACCAATCATAATTTCCCAATTCATGATTAAATCATACAACCCGGTTTAATATACTCTATTAAGCATACAAAACATAGTAATCAAGCTCACATTAATAATTTTGCAAGCTAAACCAAATTTGGGCAAAACACCCTCCAAGTATCTCAACCAAACCAACATCAAAACTCATGAATAATCAACATAATCAAGTTCAATAGTCTAGTTAGAACATGAATCTCACATATATCATGGTCTCACATAGGTCAATCCAATTCTATCATCAATTTGAAAACCTAGGGTTCATGCTTCTCTACAAACCCTAACAATGGCTTCCATTGACCTCACATAGCACAAATGATTGTTTCCCTAGGGTCAATGGAGCCCAAAAGAAAAGAAAGAGAGGTAGAAACTTACCTTGATTCAGCCCCTACAAGTCACAATCCCGAAATTCCAATTGGTGGGTGTTGTTCCCTTCAATCCCCTCTTCAAAACTATGGTGTAGCTTGAGAAATGAAGGTCCCAAGCTATGGCCTCCAAGATTGGGCACTCAAGAACCCTAGAAATTGCCTCTCCCAAGCTCTCTCACGTTTTTGTGGAGTGTAGGAAGAAAATGGGAGGGTTAAGTGGTGTTTTGTGGCTTATATATGATAGGAAGTAAGTGGGTGTAGGTTAGATTAATGGGGATGTTTTCTCTAATTAGCCACACTAATCCCCCTCTAAAACCCCAATAGATGATTAGGATAAGTCTTAAGGTAGTTAGGAGGGTTTAGGATTAGTTTAGGATGGGTTTGGGTGGGTATAGTTTGGACAACTTGTCAAATACACCAAAAATCCCGTAACAGGGAGTCAGGGGTTGATGCGGTCGCATCATGTATGGGCCATGCGAGCGCATGGTCCCTGCTTCCCCCTTCCCGGCTTTTGTTGCTTCCTTGCTCGTGTCCGGTCGTTCCCGCATGCATTCTCGAGCCTTAAAGCTTCGAAATGGCTCCCAATTGAACCCTTAAAGTCCTCAAACATTAAACTAATCAATCCAAGTCTCAAACCAATTTTAAAGTAGGTCTAGACTCCCAAAAACAACACCCGAAACAACCCGGGGCAAAACCGGCGCAAGACGTAACAACTTACTATCGAAACGTCAAATGAACCCACAAACCGACGGGTAATAACCCATGATTGTAAACACCTATTAGGGCTACAAAATAGGCCTGAATGCCTCTCAGATGATGAACAAAAGATAGGGGAAATAGGCTCCCAAAAGGACGAGGACGTTCGCCGGCTCAATCTCAAACTACGCGATAAGGAGAATTGCTATTCTCGAGGCGTCAAAACTTCACGAGACTTATGGAATACATCCAATTAGAAGTCTAACACATCTAAACATGTTATTTAATCATCATGTAAAGATCTGGGACCAAATCGAGGTCCAGAACACCAAACCCGAATAAGCTCTCAATCGAGTCGCATTTCGACTATCGTCGAGGTTACGACTTTTGACTTTAAGCAAGTCAACCACTATATGACATTTCTTAGAAGTGTTTTAGTCTTAATGTGATCTCTCATACACATTTAGACTCTCTCAAAACCAAACGAGAAATCAACGAAGAAGGAAATGCGAGCTTTGCACGCAATTCAAGCTAGCAGGAATCGGGATCTTACATCCTCTCCCCCTTAAAAAGAATTCGTCGAATTCTAAATCTATCTCAAATCAATGCTAGGTTATCATCCCAACATGAAATGACACCACTACGGTGTCTCACAACCCGAGTGAACACTCGTGCTCAAAAACCATAAACCTAGACTCGGTCTCAGAGAGTCTACCATCACAATAACCAAACCAAGTATATGAGGATCAAACTACCGTGATCCCAAACTCAGGTTTCTAAACCTCTCGTAGACACAACAACATTAAACTCTTTAGATTGGAAATAATATGACTCATATTTGAGTCGCGAAAACACACATGAACAAGTACTAACCCATCTCATACACGAACCTCAGCGTTTAACATGAAACAAGTTCAAACACATCATAACATTCAACTCACGGAAACTATTTGTTCCAGGGCACATCATAAAATTAGTGCATAACGGACCTTAAGTCACAAGGAATAATAATTGCCTATAGAGCAATTCTCAACCAAATCGAGGCAATCATGCCGACAATTCAAGCCACGCAAATAATACTCGCGATTTCCTATCATGCGGGTAAAACACATAAGAGCACAACAATGAAATGTTTTGAAAATTCTTTTCATTTAGGTCCATTCCTTTTGGTAATGGGTATAGTCGATTTCTACCACAATTCATACCAATCCTAGTCCAACAACGATCACTTTTGATCACCAATTTAGGTACGCTAAATTGGATATTCAAAAGCTTTCGTTCAAGGATCTGAGGGTTCATGATAAAAGGTTTTAAGCATCCTTTAATAGTCTCCTATGCTAAGGAAATGAATGAGCAGGAGATAACAATTTATGAAATGAGAATTTAATATACTACAATGTAGATGCATCAAGTAGGTGTTCCTACAACTAATGCACATAAGCGAATAAAATCAAGTCAAGTAACAAGGTCTATTACCTTGACAAACAACAACCATATTTTACCACAAAACTTCGTGCACCTAGCACGCAACCATGAAAACTTCGCTAGAAGTCACCACGTATCGACTCGGCTACTAGTAGTCGAACGTCTATACTTCACAAATCCAACCTTTCTTAAGCTCTAGACCAAGGCTACCAACGGGCGTATATTCTAACGTCCCAAAACACCAAAACTTCAACAAAATTGCGGTGAAACATCATACTTGTTCACGCACTAAAATCAACCCATAGATCATAATACTTAACCTTCGCTTATCGAGTGTATCCTACTCGCATAATAATCATATACAATATTATCGATGTATATTATTCATCACCTTAAACATATCCCTATATGATATACAAGTATCATATCAAATCAATAAGTATCATCATACAATTCATGCTTCATATATATATACATATATATACGAATATTCATACCCCGGCTCTTAATATAGGCCGACAAAACCGTAACCCCCATAAAACCATTGGTTACTATCATCGTAACACAAATTCATCCTCAATGCTCTTTATATATAGTATAGTCCTATAAATATATAGACTACACAAGAATCCACAAACCATGTGTGATTACCTACCGGCAATTCACAAATCAAACAATATCATATACCAACATCACATTGGGGCTTTATTACCAATCAAGCAATAAACCAATAATATGCAATACACCATGTAATGTATGTATGAATGTACATGAGCTACCGATAAGACATGTACTCAGAATAACAACAATAGTAGTACGGTTATAATATATATACGAGCATACCTTCCTATTCGGATAGGTTTCAAACTCGCAATGGCCAACCGCCACAGCGCAGCATTACCCGACCTCAACCTCTGGCCGACCATCACCATCTCTCTTGGAGCCACTAGATTGTCGACTAGTACTCCCCAGTCGATTAACTCTCATCTTTGGGCAATCTTTACGAACATGATCACCACACAAGCAAAGCACTTTCTGCCTTGCCCCGACATCTATTCTCGGCATGTCACGTCCTCATACAAAAATTACATATCAACTCACCGCCTCGTGGTCTCCCGACTAGAGGTAGGAATATCACTACGTCTACCGATGCGTGTGATTCCTTGATTAACTTTACGAGGTGCTAATTGCCTCCCAATATTATCATCACTCTTAATAGCTCTCGAGGTTCTCTTTTGAGCATATTCCTCGAAGTCTAACTCCATCGCATAAGCACGATCCACAGCATCTCGGTACTTCGTGAGTAGTAAGGGAATAAAAGCCGCCTACGATACTTCATCTTTAGGCCTTTTACAAACCGATGGGTCTTCTTAGCCTCATCGGTACTAAGTAACCCGCGATGCGAGCCAACTCGTGAACCCATTTGAATCTTGAGCCACTGTCATATCTCCTTGTTCTAGCGCAATAAATTCCATTTCTCTTCTTTCCCGAACTCTTGCGGAATAAGCGTGCCCTAAACTCCATTGAAATTTTCCCACACTTGGGGCACTCCAAAGTGTCTCAATTATCTCGTAACACATGCCACCAATGGTCGGCCGCACCACTCAACTTAAACTGCTTTGCTGAGGTCACCATCTCTTCGTCTGACCCATAACTTCAAAGATCTTTTCCATGCTTTCTAACCAATGTTCGGCTTTAGAAGCATCGGGCTCTCCATCGAAGCCCTCGGGTTCCAACTTCAAAAATCTCCCAAGTATAGTGGAATCATCTTCCCTCTAAACATTTGTTGAGGAGTCACCGCGGATCACTTACGTTTTCTCCTCTCTCGAAACCACAGCGGTACTCGAGCAGTCTGCTAGGAACTAGCTCACGCCAAGCTCGACATGATATACCTACAAGGAACACTCGGCGTTAAAATCTCAGCAATAAACCCAACTTGACTAGGCCAGGAACCTATCACAAAAATAGCTAACGATAGCTACGATACCAGCGTGACGACCGGCAGGATCTCAATCGAGATCCCAGGTGGAATGCCATCGAGGACAAACTAAAGAGACGGACAAGCACTTGCTAAGCATAATGGTGCGAGTCAAAGAGGAGCCAACAAGCTCAAGACAGAAGGTAAAGCCATCATGGCGATACTAACTTAAAAAAGGGAAGCTAAACCATAATGGGACCCGAGCTATCAAGCTCAAACAACCAAAGAGATGAAATCTCTCGCCCAAAATTATGGACGCAACATTAACACGCACAACAAACCATGCAACCAAGGTCGGCAAAAAATCCCAACTTGATAAACAACACTCAACGGCTATAACATGCCTGAAAGAATTCAATAACCATATAATCAATGCTAAACCACCAAACTTCACGACTAAACCATCTGAAAGTTGAACAACAATAATTAAACTAGAATAAACGAGCCACATGTTCTGGAACGACAAAGAAATAAACTCTATAAGTACAATGCTCCTAAGCAATAAACCCACCCAACACAACCGTAATATAACACTACAATTCAAGTAAAGTCTACATAACTTTACATTCGAGCCTCACAATAAATAATAAATAAATAATAAGCTTTCCACTGAAGACCACCGCTAAAAGTTTTGGTCCAAGCATTAAACGGATCACTGCACAACACCTGTGGAAAAATCATTAATGCAGTGAGTCATAATCGACCCAAAGAAGTTTCTAAATGCAACATGTGGCATATTATGACATGCATAAGCATAAATGCACAATCATATAAAATCATGGTATCATGCTAGTATACCATCATGAAACATGTACTTACTTTTAAAAGTTAGTCATAAACTCAATATAAATCATGTATTTTACCATATAAATGCTCATAAATAAACATGTTAATACAAGAAACGATTTCGAATCAAGTTATAATAAAATCCGGGTTCCAAACCCAACCAACTTACCTATGAGATCAACCAAACCATGATCCGCTCAATTCCGATCATTAATACCCCGGGGTTTCCCCAAATAATCTCAACTCATCGCTTCCTTTAATGAGCATGCTACATTCATCCAGCCTCCTGGATGAGAAATGAGAGCCTCATTGTCGTGCTAGGTGGCATAACTCGAGATCACATCCCACCTATTGGCCAAATAGTGAGGAGAAAAAGGACCCAATGCAACGACTCGTAGCGATTGTTCCCAAAGCTATGAATCGTCCCATTGCCATTACAACAACCAAAACCCGCCAAATTGGACTTTTAAACCAAACGCTCAAGTAGATATTTATTTGTCTAAACCAATGAGACCAAATTCATATTTATCTGACTTTAAATCATGTAGACATAATGCCTACAACAACTCACAACCATGCACATAATTGCACATAAACAAATAGGCATAATGCTCCAAAAAATTCCATCCATGCACATATTTGCATATAACCACGAGGACATAATGCTCTACGAAATCTCATAAACCATGCATATAATTGCACATAAAATCAAGTAGGACATAATGCTCTACCAAACATCATGAATAACGCATATATTTGCATATAACCATTGTGTTCAACTAACTTTCAAGTTTAGT
>CM028379.1:56435655-56461158 GCA_013146195.2 Codonopsis lanceolata | reverse complement strand
TTCAAACTCAGGACCTCCAAAACTCGGATGTCAGCTAGATGGCATAACTGAGATCACATCCCACTATTGGCCAAATAGTGAGGAGAAAAGGACCCAATGCAACGATTCGTGAGCGATTGTTCCCAAAGGCTATGAATCGTCCCATTGCCGACACAACAACCAAACCCGCCAGCTGGACTTTAAACCAAACCATCAAGTAGTATTTATTTGTCATAAACCAATGAGACCAAATTCATAATTATCGGACTCATTAAATCATGTAGGACATAATGCTCTACAACAACTCATAAACCATGCACATAATTGCACATAAACAATAGGGCATAATGCTCCACAAAATCCCATAATCCATGCACATATTTGCATATAACCACGTGAGGACATAATGCTCACTTAAATCTCATAAACCATGCATATAATTGCATAAAATCAAGTAGGACATAATGCTCTACCAAACATCATAAACAATGCATATATTTGCATATAACCATTGTGTTCAACTAACTTACAAGTTTAGTTCAAGAACTACTTTATTGAGGTATTCATTATTCCTCAAGTCATTAACCCATTCAAGCATAGCTTATCAACTTAATAAAATATAATGTGAGGTCTTCCTTAATCCTCAACTCAAATCAAACCAAGACTACTACGCTAGTCTCAAAATATTCACAATTCAAGACTTATTATTTAGTCTTTATTTTAAGTACACCGGACTCAATCATAGTCCTAATCATATATATGATCGATAACACCAACACCATACTTAAAACATCATGACTACCCCGTAGTCACTTCGCAGTGTTTTCATATGTACGCAACAAAAATCCTTGAGAAGAGATTCTCTCTTAATCTTCTCTTAAATAATCTCGTGACCTTATGCGGGTCTCAATTATCCCATGCTCTAACAAGCATGCTTAAAACATATTTCTAATAAATCTTCATACCATGAATGTCTCCATTGGACACAAACCAAAGACCCGTGTGCACAAACACAACCCAAGCAAACCCAAACATGGTGGTTTCCACCCAAGGCTCTTAGTCATTTTATTGGCCTTATACCGACTGTTGAGTCTTACTAACACATTTCATTCTTTATGTGTTTTATAAATTGATGTATAATTTCTTAAAGTTTACAACCAAATCTCAATAGTCATTCGGGCTAAATTCCCAAGACTAAAACCCACAAAACACATCACAACCACTAACCATTTAAAGTTTGGAACTTATGTTCTTCGCTCCATTAACTAAGCGAAATCCAATCATCGTAGGATTTCAACCCAAGCTCAATTAGCACATAATCAAACTTATAATGACTCAGTTGAGTCTAATCTACCCTTTCTAAAATTTTAGGGCATAGAGGCCATGGGTCTCAATAATCTCTATGTTCATAACCATCAACAATAGTCATCATCCCGGGTTCGTTTAACTCACATAAACCCGACAAAACCTTCACCAATATAACATAGAATAAATTCATCATTTTGAGCACAATTTCATTTAGCTCACCTTACCAATCATAATTTCCCAATTCATGATTAAATCATACAACCGGTTTAATATACTCTATTAAGCATATAAAACATAGTAATCAAGCTCACATTAATAATTTTGCAAGCTAAACCAAATTTGGGCAAAACACCCTCCAAGTATCTCAACCAAACCAACATCAAAACTCATGAATAATCAACATAATCAAGTTCAATAGTCTAGTTAGAACATGAATCTCACATATATCATGGTCTCACATAGGTCAATCCAATTCTATCATCAATTTGAAGACCTAGGGTTCATGCTTCTCTACAAACCCTAACAATGGCTTCCATTGACCTCACATAGCACAAATGATTGTTTCCCTAGGGTCAATGGAGCCCAAAAGAAAAGAAAGAGAGGTAGAAACTTACCTTGATTCAGCCCCTACAAGTCACAATCCCGAAATTCCAATTGGTGGGTGTTGTTCCCTTCAATCCCCTCTTCAAAACTATGGTGTAGCTTGAGAAATGAAGGTCCCAAGCTATGGCCTCCAAGATTGGGCACTCAAGAACCCTAGAAATTGCCTCTCCCAAGCTCTCTCACGTTTTTGCGGAGTGTGGGCAGAAAATGGGAGGGTTAAGTGGTGTTTTGTGGCTTATATATGATAGGAAGTAAGTGGGTGTAGGTTAGATTAATGGGGATGTTTCTCTCTAATTAGCCACACTAATCCCCCTCTAAAACCCCAATAGATGATTAGGATAAGTCTTAAGGTAGTTAGGAGGGTTTAGGATTAGTTTAGGTTGGGTTTGGGTGGGTATAAGTTGGACAACTTAGCAAATTCCTCAAAATTCCCGTAAGGGACAGTAGTACACCATGCGGTCGCATGGTGTCTCATTGATGCTTGACGCAAGGTCCCAAAAACGACCTTTCCAATTTTTCTTGTTTCCTTGCTCGGTTTCGGTTCCGCATGCATCCTCGAGCCTTAAAGCTTGAAATGGCTCACAATTGAACCCTTAAAGTCCTCAAACATTAAATTAATCCATCCAACTCTCAAACCACTTTTAAAGTAGGTCTAAACTCCCATAAACAACACCGAAACAACAGGGGCGAAACCGGCGCAAGGCGTAACAACTTGCTAGCAAGCGTCGAATGAAACCACAAACCGAGCGGGTAATAACCCATGATTATAAGCACCTATTAGGGCTACAAAATAGGTCTGAATGCCTCTCAGATGATGAATAACGATGGGGAAATAGGCTCTCCGAAAGGCGAGGCGTTCGCCGGCTCAATCTCAAACTACTTGCATAAGGAGAATTGCTATTCTCGAGGCGTCAAAACTTCACGAGACTTATGGAATACATCCAATTAGAAGTCTAACACATCTAAACATGTTATTTAATCATCATGTAAAGATGCGGGACCAAATCGAGGTCGAACACCAAACCGAACACCAAACCGAATAAGCTCTCAATCGAGTCGCATTTCGACTATCGTCGGGTTACGACTTTTGACTTTAGCAAGTCAACCACTATATGACATTTCTTAGAAGTGTTTTAGTCTTAATGTGATCTCTCATACACATTTAGACTCTCTCACAACCAAACGAGCAATCAACCAAAGAAGAAATGCGAGCTTTGCGTAATTCAAGCTAGCAGGAATCGGGATCTTACATCCTCTCCCCAAAAAGAATTAGTCCCAAATTCTAAAGCGTATCTCAAATCAATGCTAGGTTATCATCCCAACATGAAATACCCGGACACCACTACGATTGTCTCACAATCCCAGTGAACACTCGTGCTCAAAAACCATAAACCTAGACTCAGTCTCCGAGTCTACCATCACAATATCCAAACCAAGTATATGAGGATCAAACTACCGTGATCCCAAACTCAGGTTTCTAAACCTCTCGTAGACACAACAACATTAAACTCTTTAGATTGGAAATAATATGACTCATATTTGAGTCGCGAAAACACACATGAACAGTACTAACCCATCTCGTACACAAACCTCAACGTTTAACATGAAACAAGTTCAAACACATCATAACATTCAACTACGGAACTATTTGTTCCGGGGCACATCATAAAATTCGTGCATAACAGACCTTAAGTCACAAGGAATAATAATTGCCTATAGAGCAATTCTCAACCAAATCAGAGACAATCATGCTGACAATTCAAGCCACGCAAATAATACTCGCGATTTCCCTATCGCGGGTAAAACACATAAGAGCACAACAATGAAATGTTTTGAAAATTCTTTTCATTTAGGTCCATTCCTTTTGGTAATGGGTATAGTCGATTTCTACCACAATTCATACCAATCCTAGTCCAACAACGATCACTTTTGATCACCAATTCAGGGTACCGGCTAAATTGGATATTCAAAAGCTTTCGTTGCAAGGATGCGAAGGTTCATGATAAAAAGGTTTTAAGCATCCTTTTTAATAGTCTCCTATGCTAAGGAAATGAATGAGCAGGAGATAACAATTTATGAAATGAGAATTTAATATACCACAATGTAAATGCATCAAGTAGGTGTTCCCTACAATTAATGCACATAACTGAATAAAATTCAAGTCAAGTAACAAGGTCTATTACCTTGACAAACAACAACCATATTTTACCACAAAACTCGTGCACCTAGCACGCAACCATGAAAACTCGCTAGGAGTCACCACGTATCGACTCGGCTATTAGTAGTCGTAATGTCTATACTTCACAAATCCAACCTTTCTTAAGCCCTAGACCAAGGCTACAACAGACGTATGTTCTAACGTCCCCAAAACACCAAAACTTCAACAACATTGCGGTGAAACATCATATTTGTTCACGCATTAAAATCAACCCATAGATCGTAATACTTAACCTTCGCACTTACCGAGTGTATCCTACTCGCATAATAATCATATACAATATTATCGATGTATATTATTCATCACCTTAAACATATCCCCATAGGATATACAAGTATCATATCAAACCAATAAATATCATCATTTTCTCAAAGATCATGTGGAAAAAGGTAACATTAGTCTGGAATATGTTCCAACTGAGCATCAATTGACAGACATTCTCACAAAACCATTGGATGCCACCAGGTTTGCTTATTTAAGGAGAAATCTTGGTATGATTGATCCTACTGCTTAATTTTAAAAAAAAAATTTCTTTCTTTCATACCGGTAGACCCAGTATTAGTCTAATCGGAAGACGTAAGTTCTCCTTTACCGGAAGACCTAAAGGTTAGTACTCTTACTTAATCTATTTTTGCTAAAGAGGTTTCTAAAGCAATAAAGGGGGTAAAGGACGAAATTTGGTTCTTACGAAAATATCTTAAGTTCCCGCTTTTTCAAAACAGATATTTTCTCGCCTTTAAATAGTCCTCGAACCGTCATTTCCAAACTTTACGAAACCCTTTGAACAGAAATTTCTCTCTCTCTCTCTCTCTGAGTAACTACTTTCTGCAAATTCACGTTCTTCTTCTTGTTTCTTCTTCTCATCCTCAACAATGGTACGTTTTTCTCTACTCTACTCAAAATTTTCTATGTACTGTTCTGCATTTCATTCTTTACCTAAAATCCTTTTTGGAATTCAAACGGTCATTTTCGAGTTTATACAGTGATTCGCCATTGTTTTTCTTATAAATCCTGAATTCTAACAGTCGTTTTTTGTTTATTCATTGTTCATTCTTATGAAAACTTCTGTTATGTTTTTCTCGAGTGTGGTTTCTCTAAACATTCTAGGGTTTCAAGTTTTTGCGTTGAAAATTTCAAATTTATTTTGGAAAACTTTGAAATTCCTACTTGTTTAGATGGCTAGATGAAAAGCCCTAATTTTTATGTTGCTTTTCTTTCAGGCAAGAACCTCAAAATCCAAGCGCGACAGTGGGAAGGCTTTTGACCCTGAAAAAGTCATTCCTCCCAGTTCAAATATCAATCTTCCAGGATATCCCATCTATCCCGCCGCTCATGACATCATTGTCGCTGTGGACCCAAAGCTATACATTCCTGGCATGTGCATTGACCTTCTGTCAATCAATTCTATAGCTGCCGGAGTCAAAGCTTGCGAGGATATGGACGCCTCTGGGATTCTGCCCCTCTTCTGCCTCAACGACAAAACCTGAGGTATCTTCCCGGCGTAAGAATTTTATCAACGAATGGAGCTCATGAACCTCGCTTCGTGGATGGATTCGAGGCATCCGTCTCGTCACCGCCAAATCTATTTCCACCATCATTGGCGTGCATTACGGAGGAGCTATTTCAGAACCACGGCCGAGGCTTTACATGCACAGGAAGCCATGAGGGAGTAGACACTCTCCGGGAGCCTCGAGGGAAGATGCTCAAACTTGTTCCCTCTTGACGCCTCTGCACCAGCCCACCTTCTAGACAAGGGGCTCCTATTCAAGAGTGGAGCACATGACATGTTTATCGGCCAACAGATCAAGCCGACTGTCTTTGTATTTCTACGACTTCGTCTCAAGGGGCTCATCATCTTCGACGAGCTAAAGCGTGGGTGGAGAAAGCAAAGAGCAACCCCACTTGCAAACGCCCCTTCGTCGAGGCGATCAATGCCCTTTAAGGGATGATGCACCATCAACTCTTCTTTGAAAGAAGATGAGTTGTATACGGTGGCCAAGGACAAACAACTCACGCTCAAGTTTTTGGTAATACACCGAATACGAGAACAAGCGTCGGATGCAGAAAGGTCTACCGCCGGTCTCTCTTGACAAAGTGGCCAAGCCTGCACCGATCTTGGTCACCCGCTTCAATATGGAAGCACATGTAGCTGCAAGCAAGTCCTTCAAAAAGGCCTCTGCCAAGTTTGATGAACAAGTGGCCACGGACCTCCATCTAAAGGCCAAAGGTCCGGCCGATGAGGCGAGGCCGCCGCTAAGGTCCGAATAGCGAAAGGGCAAAGCCAAAAGGCAAGGCCGGAAGTGGCACCTCCAACCGAAGAGGAGCAGCCAAATGGATCGAAAGGAGATGAAGGAAGGCCAGAAGAAGAAGGCACCAGGCCAATCCAGCCATTCCTCTCCTCCATCTACCCAAGCCAAGCCTCCTACCCAACCCAGCCAACCACCTTCACCACCTCCTGCACCCACTCCCAAACCAAAACGAAGGAGACTTCGTAAAACCTTTGAAGACCAGCCACCGGCAGTCCCTCCAACCTCTACCGATGAAGCAGCTGAGTCTCCTATTCAGCCACCGAGGAAGAAAAGGAGAGCTACCGGTACCCAACCCTCTACCGCCAGCCAACCAACTACCTCTACCGACGCCCAACACTCAACTGTCAACCCTTCAACTATACCATCTACCGAACCCCAACCCTCTACCGACGCCCAAACCTTACCTGTCAACCCTTCAACTATACCTGTCAACCCTTCAACTATACCTATCAACCCTTCATCTATTCCTTCTGAGTCATCTACTCAGAGGAATTCACCACCTCAGGAGGAGTCTATCCCTCGGGAGCTCAAAATCGAGGAGAGGAGCCAGCCGGAACCCCAACTCCTCCTCCTCCTTCACCCTTTAATTACTCACCCGACCCATCCACACCTTCCTCACCACCCCAATCCCAACCAACTTCTTCAACCACACCACAACCCTTAGACCTGCGCCGCCGCTAAGTTCCTCTTCGAACTTTCACAAGAGTGCATCTATTCACCTCTTCTCATCAACCTCCTCAACCTTCTCAACCTCCTCAACCTTCCCTTCAAAAACCAAAATTCCTATTCTACCCTGCACCTTCTTTCTGGTTCTCTACCGAACCCATTCCCCAATCCTCCCACATCGCTGAAAATTCGACACCGATATGGAACCGCTGATTCCCCCAACTCCACCTCCACCCTCCCCTATAACCCTATCCTCTTCCACCAAAACCATCCCAACCCAAGACTCATCCTCTTCTGCCTCCAGAACTCCCCATATCCAACACCCCATCGGGGCAGACTCGCTCTGCCGACACCATTCACATTGGCCAAGCATCTACTTCCAATCACCACCAATCTTTGAAGTTTTGTCCCGGCTAGATGCCATCTACCGGCTAGGCGAACTCACTAGCATATCTACGCTACCCGAAGTAGGCAATGCCAAGGCCAACGGCACGGATCGCCACTACTCTTCGACAATTTCAAGAGGATGTCCTGGACTGCTTTTGGAGATGCGACACGACTTCACCGACGTCAAAATCAACGTAGAAGCTCAACGAGATGAAGGCTGCCGTATCATAGGTTCCATTTTCTACGAGCTATTCCACGCCATCACTCTTCATCTCAGCCACGGTCGTACTCCTATTATGGAACTCAACAACCTCGCTCGAAACTCGCTCATGACATTATGAATGCCAAGCGGGATCGTGATCCGCCATCACGGAGGAGAAACAAATGAGATCTATCAACGTAATGCCGATGGAAGAGAACGAATTGCCTTCGTGAAGAACCGACTACCGCTCGCTTCCACCGCACCTCCAACCGATGCGGATGCCGAATACCAAAGAAGAATGGAAGAGCTAGAGCGAGAAAGAAGAGAAAAGGAGGAGACAAAGGCAAAGGAAAAGACCATGGTAGCTTTTGTATCTTTTCTTCCCTTTCCTTTGTATTTATCTTATTTTTGAAAACTCTGTCAAATGTAAACATCTTGTTTATGAATACAGATGATTACTTGCTTTTTTCAAAAATTATATTGTTTAAATTCTTGATGCTTTATTGCTTATCTAAATTAGAATTTAAACATTCAGGTTTAAATTGATTTAAACTGCGCCGATCTCGTGTGCTATTCTTTTGACTCTCTTATTCTTGTATGCACTTAGATTAGTCCCTTGCATCCGAGGTGTTATTCTGTTTAATAGAGGCATGTCTACCGATTACTTAATATATAAAAATTCTCGACATGCTATTATCTATTAAATAGTTTGTTTTAAAACCCTCATTTGTAGTAATGATGACCGATATAAATAGGAGGAGATTGTTGATTCTTATGTTAAATTTATATCTCGATCAAGACATTACATTAGTTTTATACTTCTGGCTAATCGGGCTGCGCAGATCGATTAGCGTGGCAACTGTATAGAACTTTGCCTTGTATAGTTCTTGTAGGACTTTTTCAGTTCACTGGAAGACCCTTTTTTCGGCTTCACCGAAGACCGCTCAAAGCTTAAGATCGGTAGACCTCGTGTCCAAGCGATGCGCTTCTACGTGTCCTCTCCGGATCAAAGCTAGCTGGATTAATTCAAACTTATTCCATATATTATTTGAATTAATCCAAGTCATTCCACGACATGTCAAGCCGAAAGCAACTTTCCGAAAAGCAGAATACTTTTTGCCCTCGAATGCGAAAGCGGCATCTCCCCTACTTTCGCTTCATCTCTCGATCCGACACCAAATCGCCCACCTTTTGAAGATCTCGAAATGATTATCTGCTCTAGATATCTGTGAAGACGAAATTCCTTGACTGACAGCCCCATGCATTTAATGCATTTATGAAAAGAGCTGTTGAAGTCTTCGTCTTCTCCAACGGATCTTTTGAAGTGCACCTGCTTTAAATACTGCCATTGAAGACTGGAACGAAAACAACTGTACATAATCAATCGAACACTTAAAGAATTGCTCTGAATCTACACAACTCCAAGTCTTTCAGCTCAGTGCATTCAATAGATCCTCAACAGATCTAGAAGTCCTCGTCAACAACAAGAAGCTGCTCTTCAACATTTATTGTTTTATTCTTCTTGTTGTTTACTTCCATTAACTATACTTCTACACGAATTAAATATCTTGTATTTACAGATATTTAATTCCCTAGACCCAAACACAAGTCAATATTTTGTACACGATCCATTAGGGATATTCTTTGTAATTGATCTAAGTGGAAAACATAGTGCACAATTTAAATCCAAGGTTGACTGCCTTGGTGGTGGACGTAGCACTCATTATAGTGTGAACCATCCCAAAATACTTGTGTTATTTCCTTCTGTCTGTCTATTTATTGAACTGCTTAGTTTCATTGTTTACTTCATCCATTTCAGCAGAACTTAAGTAATCTGTAAAAGGTCTACCGGTAGTCCTTATCGGCAGATCTGGAACAATCTTCTTGAAAGTCTTCCGCTACTTGATTCTTTTCATAGATTGCAAGTAACTTTCAAGGAACTTACTTTAAAAGTATTAAAGTGTTAATAAGCTATTCAACCCCCCCCCCTTCTAGCTTATTATTGTGCTCATTGGGACCCACAGTATTCATGGGCGATGGGGCTCAAACCCGGATAAAGATGATCACGTTTTTAGTGATCGACCTAAAATCAACGTACAATTATATTTTGGGCGCTCCAGCAATGGCCAAATTTCAGATGGTCACCTCAATTCCCCACCAGAAAGCTAAGTTCTACATTGAGAACGTAGTGGGGATCCTCAACAGCAAGCCTCAGGCAATGTGGGAGTATGTCCGAGAATTCCAATGGAAGAAACAGAAATTGATCATGGACATTCCCGACCAAACTTTAACGGCTCCAAAACTGATCGTGGACCTTCCCGATCAGGCTGTAGCGGCTCCCACTGACACTGCTTCAGCCTCTGTCCCCATTAACACCATCGAGCTCGGGGAAACTACTGAAGCTACTGATCCCATGGAAACAGAGGTTCCCGAACAAGCCCCGGCACCAGGGCCCTCCAGGCGCAAGGCTAAGCGCCTAGAATCAAAAGACATTGAGATGGACACTCTGCAAGTCCGTGATGAGCCCGATATTCAACCGGAGGGCGAGGTAGAAGAGGTAGTTATCAATCCAGCCTACCCCGAGCAGAAAATCAAAATCGGGAAGGCCATGCCTCCTGAAGCTCGGGAAAGATTAATTGAGCTGCTAAAGAACAGCCTGGATGTGTTCGCCTGGACAGTCGAGGACATGCAGGGTATCAGTGAGAGTATTGCCCGCCACGACCTGAACATTGATCCCACTTTTCGGCCTATCTAGCAGCGGCCAAGGCAATATTCACCTGAGAAAAACGTGGCTATCAAAGCAGAGGTCGAGAAGCTCCTGAAGGTAGGCATCTTCGAGGAGATTCAATACCCGACCTAGCTGGCAAATGTGGTAATGGTCAAGAAGGCCAATGACAAATGGCGAATGTGCGTGGACTTCACAAGCCTCAACAAAGCCTGCTAGAAAGACTGCTACCCATTGCCCCACATAAATGTGCTCGTCGATTCCATAGCCGGGTTTGAAATGCTCAGTTTCCTGGATGCGTACTCAGGATACCACCAGGTCAGAATGAACAAGCAGGACAAGGCGAAGACAACTTTCTAGGTAGCTGAGGGCCTCTATTGCTATAAAATGATGCCCTTCGGGCTGAAAAATGCCGGGGCCACTTACCAATGCATGGTCAAAAAGGTCTTCGGCTCTCAGCTCGGCAGAAACATGGAGGCCTACATAGATGACATGGTCATCAAGACAAAGGGCCACGACCACGCTCTTGACCTGGCAAAAATGTTCGCCAATCTGCACAAACACAACATGAAGCTGAACCCAAGCAAGTGCGCCTTCGGGGTCCGAGCAGGAAAGTTTCTTGGGTTCATGGTCAACCAGCGCGGTATAGAGGCTAACCCGGAGAAGATACAAGCCTTACTCGACATGGAGTAGCCCTACTGCATCAAACACATCCAGCAGTTAACCAGCAGCGTAATTGCCTTGGGCCGCTTCATCTCCCGGTCAGCGGAAAAATGCCTCCCTTTCTTCAAGGTTCTGCGCGGCAACAAGGGTTTTGAGTGGAATGCAGACTGTGCTAAGGCCCTTGAGCAGCTCAGGGAATATCTTGGCAAACCACCTCTCCTCAACAGCTCCGTGCCCGGTGAGCCTTTATATGTATATCTAGCAGCCACGGACCAGGCCGTGGCCACTGTTTTAGTTAGGGAGTAATTAGATATTCAAAAACCTGTGTACTATGTATCCAAAGCCCTCAATCCTGTTGAGGGTCGTTATTTTAATGTAGAAAAATTAGCCTACTCGCTTGTCATAGCTGCCCGAAAATTAAGGGCTTATTTTTCTGCACACGTAATCATAGTATACATGCATACACACCATCAAGAAAGTCCTGCATAAGCCTCGACACATCGCATGCATCGCTTCAATCGGGTCAATGGAGCTCACAGAGTTCCACATAGACTACTTGCCCAGGCGAGCAATCAAAGCTCAAGCTCTAGCTGATTTCTTGGTTGAAACAAGCTTCACCCAGCGGGAGGATCCTAAGGTCCAGCAGCCAGCAGAGCCCGAGCAAAGACAGCTACTACAACCCCGGCCAGCCTACTGTTGGGATCTTTATGTGGATGGGGCAGCGAGCAAAGTCGGGAGCGGAGCTGGCATCCTTATCATAGCTCCCGAAGAAATCACAGAGTTGGAGCTAGCACTTTGGTTCAAGTTCCCTGCCTCAAACAACGTTGCCGAGTTCGAAGCGATGATCGTCGGTCATGAGCTCGCATCTGGTATGGGCGTAGAGGCGGTCACAGTGTACTCGGATTCACAGCTAGTGGTGAACCAAGTCCAGGGGGAGTACATGGTGCACCACCCTACCCTGGTCAAGTACTGCGAGCTCGTCTAAGAAATCTTGAAGAATTTCAAGTTTTGGGAGATCATCAGAATTGACCGAGCTGACAACATGCGAGCAGACTACTTGTCCAAGATAGCTGAGGCAAACTTAGCATTGCTGAATCCTTCAGTAATGATCGAGCACCGAAACTCCTACTGTTGATAGACCACCATAATGGACATCGAACCAAATGAATTAAGTCGGATTGATGACTACAAATACTACATCAAGCAGGGAGTTCTGCCCACAGACAAAGTCAAAGCCACAACAGTCCGGACCCAAGCCTGTCGTTACTCAGTGGTAGGGGAACTCGCAAAGAGATCTAAGGTCGACCTATGTCTGCTATGCACTCCCTGCAGTTAATCAAGGTGTTTTGTATGAAGTACATGAGGGTGAATGTGGCGACCATCCGGGCACACGAGCTTTGGCAGAGAGGGTTCTGCACGTAGGATACTACTGGATAACCCTCAGAAGGGATGCAGAGAAGTATGTTCGCGAATGTGACAAGTGCCAGAGATATGCGGACATACCAAGGCTTTCATCCACAATGCAAACCCCAGTTGTTGCGGCCTGGCCCTTCGATATGTGGGGAATCGATTTGATTGGCCCATTCCCGCTAGCACAAGGCAAGTACAAATATGCAGTGGTCACCATAGACTACTTTACTAAGTGATCGAAGCAAAGCCCTTGGCTAAGATTTTAGAGGCCAATTTCATCAAGTTCGTCCACGATCAAGTATGGTGCCGGTTTGGCCTCCCCCGAGCAATCATCTCTGATCACGGCACCCACTTCTCAGAAAAATTCACTGCAGAGTGTGCCCGCTTGGGTGTCAAACACTGGCAGTCATCTGTAGCGTATCCACAGGGTAATGGCCAAGCAGAAGCCGGAAACAAGCAAGTACTGAACGCTCTCAAAAGAAACTTAGAGGGGCGAGCAGGAAAATGGGCAGAAGAACTACCATCAGCCCTGTGGGCGGTCAGAACCACTGTCCGAGGACCAACCGGGGAAACTCCATTTGTACTCACATACGGATCTGAAGCTATGATCCCGATAGAAATGGCCTTGCCTAGCAATCGTGTATCACGTTACAGCGAGCAGAACAATCAGCTTGCCCGAGCCATAGACCTTGATCTACTTGAAGAAAGAAGGTTGGATGCACGACTCAGGATGGTCAATTACAAGCAGAGAGCATAGGCTCATCATGACAAAAGGGTTCGAGGTAGAGCTTTCTCTATTAGGGACTGGGTACTAAGGAAAATTCAGGTAATGGGTCACCGAGCAGAATGGGGAAAACTATCTCCTAATTAGGAAGGGCCTTTTCAGGTTACTGGTATAATCAGAGAGGGCACCTCTACACTTCAAACTCAAGAAGGAAAAGACTTGAAGCATCCCTGGCATGCAGACCACCTGAAAAAATATTATCCTTAAGTCAAAGCATTAACGGGCAAGACCTCAGTCCTGTTGAGGGTCACTAATTATTGATCAATGGAAGGCAAGTTTTCCATATTTGTCAATTCAGATTATTCAGTTGTTCAGTTGTTTATCATTTACTGTTTTCAGAATTGTTTGGCAAAATATGCTCGCCTGACGAGCAGATAGGGCCATGCCTGGTCAACCATCCTCAAACGCCCTAGTATTAGTGAACTTATCCTCTCTGTGGGTGAGATGTGGCCATGCCCGGTTCATGTACTAGGATGCTCGCCCAAGGCGATATAGGCCATGCCTACAAGATAGCGGCTAACTACCTCGGATTCCTATAGTGACCGAGCAACACTGTTAGTCGTATATCTCCACACCCAATTGATATACTAACAACCGCTTCGAAGTGCCCATATCGAACAAGGGCCATGCCCGGTTGTTGGTTGCCGCGCAGAGTTGGGCCTTGCCCGCTAGGCAGTCTTCTGGAAGCTTTCCTAAGGCGATAGGGGCCCGGCCCATCCAAAGCCTTGTCCAGAACCAAGCACTCATACCCGGTATCTGTTTGGGTAACCTCTCAACTTAAATAATACGTCTGCTTTATTAGTCTTGTTATTTTTAAGTGAATAATTACAAGTTTGCATGCCCGATTAATTACATTTATTTATGCTCGACATGCTTTCGGGGGAGCACCGGTACTTGTACTAATATATGACAGGAGTAATGCAAGTAAGGAAACAGTTATCGAGCAAAATCAAAAACGGAATGGAAAGTCAATACTAGCAAGCAGTCACTAAATCAAAATAGCTTTATATTTCATGATGGATAAACAGTTACAAGCAAAAGGTTGGAAATAGTGGCGCGCAGGCCAAGCAAAAATAAATAAATCCTAGCCTAAGCTTGGTCGAGGGTCTGCTCTTGAAGAGGTGGATGAGTCTGCTCTTGAAGGGGTGGAGGATCTTGAGTCAAGCCCAACGGCGATTCGTAGTTCAAAGCTGCGCCTTCTTGCTCAGCCTATCTAGCGTCATCCTCTGTCATCATTCGGGCAGCTTTCTCACCCTCCAGTGCATTAATCAGGGAGCACACATTTTCGACCGGAGGAATAGGGGGGACCCAAGGCTCATGTCAGCCTTCCTTATCGCCCCTTAGCCAAGGCTTCCAGCTCCGAGTCAGTGTAGGGGACCAAGTGATGGGACTGATGAGCAGCATCGGAGTAGACATTAGATACAGCCCACTCGGCCATGGTCTTTATATCTACAACCCCGCAGCCAGCGAGCAGTCGAAGAATATGGTTGGTGCCATGTGTAAAATAGGGCACAATGGCCTCATCCACAGCTTCTTCGAAGGCAGCGGTGCTCTTGAAGTCATCCTCGAAGGCCTGGGATTTCTTATAGTCCTCCACAGCAGCCTCCTCAGCATCCTTCAATTTTTGGAGCAGCTCCTCTATCCGCTTCCCATCCTTGATGGCCTCGATCTTCGTGGACTTGCACTTGCAAGTGTTCCTCTACTTGGTTACCGCGGCCGAGCTCCTCCCCCTTCTCCGCTTTGCCTCGGTTTTTCTTCACCTGGCCAACCAACTCCATTTTTTTCGCATCTTTTGGAGCCAACCAACTCTCAAGCATTTTAGCCTCTTTCTTTTGGCCGCCGCAAGATTAGCTTCCAGCTTGGTCGACTGTAAGGGCCACCGCCATTTTTTTCTTTCACCAAGCTCTCACGAGCTCGGTGGTCAGCCTCCGCCTTTCTGCGAGCTTCCTTTTCTTCATTGTACCGATCATAGAGATTGGTACATGTGGAAGCGATCTGCGCGCAGAGGACAGATAATCAGAGCATGAAATAAAGAAGAAAAGGAAAGGCAAATTACGGGCAAATACTTTACCTCGCTCAGGCAATATCACGGGGCAAGGTCATCGTGCAGCGCCCTCTCGATGATGCCCTTGCCCACCAAGCCCCCCAGGCTTCCACGAGCATACAAGTTGATGCCCCCCAGTAATGGCGCATCCCCAGAAATCTCTTTGACTAAGGCACGGGCAGCGCTGGTGGTGGACGGCATCTGGAAACCAGCCTGCCTCCAAGTTGCAGGCCACTTGGAATAGGGGCAAGGAGAACAGGACTAGGGCTCGAACCCCGGCGGCGAACATCCCAAGCAGGAGGAGGAGAAAGGTTTTTCTTCCTTTTCCCCTTCGCCTTGGCATCCTTGGTAGGGTGCACCACAGAGGTGTTGGTAGTAGGTCGCTTCTAACGTTATCAACAACAAATACCACGACCTTTTTCTAAGACGGCCTCTTTATGAAAAGGGATGATGACCTTCTGCGCCGGCACCTTTTTGACTGGGCTTGTGGCCTTGCCCAAGCCTGGTGTTTTCTTGGCATGAGGATCGAATGGTACCTTAGGCAAGGCAACCGGCTCATTAGCCTTCAGGTCGGCTGCCCGCTGGTTAGCCTGCAGCTTCCTCATCTTCAACACGGCCAGATTCTTCATCCCTGAAACGAGAAAAAACAAGACAGAATCAGTACCACTGCTACGAGCAAAAGATAACTAAAGCAGAAACAAAAGCATATTTTTAGCAAACAACCATCCCGATCTTTATAGACTGGCCGACAATCTGCACCCGGGCCCAGCCGTTGGCACTCAACGCACTCGCGCTTGAATCCGTGGCAGTCATCCCAGTATGGATGAGGGCTCTCGGGCACATGAACCAAAAGGGGCTCCACGTCGGGGATCTCTGCCCGCATCACTCCGGCCAAGCAAAGATAGCGCGGATTACAGACCAGCTCTTTCCAATCAAGCAGAAATTGCTGGCAGACACGCTTCTCGTTTTCCTCGATCACACCAATGGCAGCCTTCAACGCCTTCAACCGGGCAATCTCCCCCGAGCTGAAGTCTTGTTTAGAGGCCTTAGGAATCTTGATTTTGCTGGTCAGCGTAGGCGCGAAGGGCCAGCCGACCCGGGACTCGATGAATAGAACTCTCATGTCCCAAGATTCCACCTTCCCGGGGACTTCGGACAGCAGCCTCAAGAAATTAGAGTTGGCCCTTACTCCGATTCTTTCTCCTGTGCTCGGGGCAAAGATAAACAACTTGTAAAGCAAGTACATGTCCGGCTCGAATCATAGCAGCCGGTTCGCCACCATGAAGGCTGTAATGGCTCGGACGGTATTCAACATCAGATCGCAGGGGATGGCCTTGGTTTCATGTAGAAAGTCCACCAGGAAATGCTCCAGCGGAAGGCGTAGTCCGACGCGAAAAATGTCTGCGAAAAATAAGAGCTCATTTCCCTGCTCGCGGGAGAGCTTAACATCGGTGGTCACATCCATCTTACGCGCCCGATAATAAGCCGGGTCGACACCGAGGGATGTAATCCAAGCGGTCACCTTGTCCGCCGTATCCAGTGTTGCCCAGTGAGCGGCGTACCGGCTCTCATCTGCGTTCACGTACCACTCAGGCTCTTACTCTTCCTTTTCTGCCTCCTCAACAACTTGATTGAGTGTGACATCCACTCGAGAGCCACCGACCATGCTATAACAATGAGCAAGGGGAATATGGTCATCGCTTCATTCCTCGGAGTGGCCTCCACCCGAGTGTGACCTGCTTTCAAGGCGCCGGCAAGTGATGTCAATCCGAGGCCTCTCCACCACTTCTCCTGCTCGCCTCACTTGAATTTTCAACATTGGTTGCCTGTGGCTCGAGGCCCTGTCCGACAGCAAAGCCACCGGTCACACTCTCCTTTCCAGAGTCTTCCTCGCTGGAAGAGTCAATTAAGTCAACTACGGGGGCGGTTACCGCCAACTGACGGATCCCCTCATCCGACTCGTAGCCAACGGGAGGAGTTTTCTCGATGCTTAGGGAGTTGTTCTTCCCGCCGTAGCTGAAGGCCTCGCGATCATTTTTAAAGACATCAGACATCTACAAAGAGATCGAGGAAGATGAGTATCAATCTTCTGCCCGGGCCACTAACAAAGTAAAGAGGGAAAAGAGATCCTAAGTCTAGGTCCACACTAAGCAAGACCATATAGTTTTTCCTCGATCTCTACCTCGGTCCTACCCTCTTAGACCTTAAATGTGAGAAGATGAAGGAGAAAGCTCACTAAACCTAGAAAAACCAGAAAAGTCGAAAACATAATGAGGGAGAGGTCAGAAACTTACTGTTATTTCTGGGATGATACGTCTTCTCAAAGCAATCACACGGGAAAATCTAAGCCGATGTGAAGACCACAAACGCCGAGGATTTAATGAATGCCGGAAACGGGTGAATGACTTCGCCGGAATCTGGGAATAAGCAAGGCAGCAGCAACAAAAACTCTCCAGAAATTTCTCTCTCTAAAAGCTTGACGGCAGTGAAAGAGAAAAGGGGAAGTAGGGTGTGCCTTTTATAGGCCGAGGCTGAACGGTTTTGGGGGGAAAAGGGACAGAGCCCGAAGCGACGCCTGGGTGTTGGCGGCCCATCATCACAACGCATTTAATGCGTCATTTCGTGCTTCGTTCCCCATCAAGTCACCCATGCTTCTAACGGCTCACGCGCTTCTGCCACCACTCGCCCAGTACGCCATCATCAACAAGCTTCCTCGACACGCTCCAGGTGTATGCCACTAAGTTCCAGTGGCTTCTACACATATGACTCCCGAAGTCTTTACAATTTTCTGAAAATTCACAAGTGTTGAAGCCCGCGCGAGTATCCTCCAACCTGAACGCTCCCGGTTCCGAGCATGAATGCTCGCTAGACAAGGAGCTAGGGGCCACTGATATGTCCGGCCCAAGCCGAGTCACAAGCAAGGCACGAGCTACGATCACGTGCCAGTCACGGGCATGACCAATGTGGGGCCCGCCCACCTAGCGGGCAAGATGGTGAAATCACTAAGCAAGAAGTTCCCGCCCAAACCTGCCCCGGCACAGCCTCGCCGTCCGACGGGGCCATGTCCGGGCACCATACTCGTACCTAGCGGAGGAATCAGATTCATCTCTTCCAAATCTGGTCGAGCATTGGCCTTGCCTGCCCGACCAGAGGTCATCCCTTGGATCTATACCAACTTCAGATCAGTGCACATCCAGCAGCCGGGCAGAGCCCTACTCACCCGAGCACATATCAAATAGGAAGCACCGGTGGCTTGCTCTCCAAGACAAGTCAAAGGTTTCCATATTTGAGCAGGACACTTACCTTATCTGCTCCTACATCTACGCGGCCAGCCGTCTATCATGCCTAAAATTAAGGGATTCTCTCCTTGATTAATTAGGTAACTATGGAAACTGAATCCTAGATGGATTCAACCACTTTGAGGGCCTATAAATACCTCTCCATCAACCATACTAAGGTACACACACTTTTCTTGAGCCTCGGCACTCTGTCAATTTGCTTTTTGACATTCACACTCGATGCTTACTCTCACGCCAGAGGGGTTTCGCGAGGCCCTGCCTTGTACTTCCACTCAGGTTTCTTGTGATCTTAACAGGCTCAAGGAAGGTGATTCAAAGCCCAGATATCCTACCCAATTCACGGACGGCCCAAGCTGTGATTTTGCCACATCACCTGCTATGTGAGATTTAGAACGTGTAAGGAAGCAACTGTATAAGTTGTTTGTACTGTGCATTGTTCAGTCCTGAGATGCAAGATTTGCTATCTACAGAATCACCACCTGAGTTGTCACCACTGACTACATTTGCAGCCAACCCTTTTACTTTGTTCTTAGGCATTGATCGATGTTTTAATTAATCTTTTTCCTTGCAAGTGGACAAGACTATTATAGAATAGTATTGGAAGCAAGGGTCGAACCCACAGACACAAGTGATCACGAACAGTGCAATTTATTGATAGCAAATTATTAATCTAAAGGGGGTTTTTATATTTAATTCTACTCTAAACTACTATTTATATTTAGATGTTTAACTAATTAGCAGTAATAACAGATATGAAGATCTTATGGTGGGTGGCAATCTAGGATTCTGGGTTTCACTTGTATCTCTTTTATGTTCAATTCATAATAATATCATTCAATGTCTTGGGTTCGTTCACTAAAGATAGATATAGTCTGTTGAACAATTGGTTCAGCCTCCATCCCCGCAAAATTCATCCATTCTATATCCTAAGCACAGAATCAAATCTAGCTGTCACCTAGATTTATGATCTATCTGTCACCTAGACCATGTATGAACCTGGTCCTAACTTATCACTCTCGTGCATCGATAGGTCCAATTTATTGTGTTGGTGAGCCAGTGTACGACATATGCACATTGGTCATGCAGTTATCCGCACCTCTAGGGCTTTATTATTTGCGATTACATTCATTTGTTCAAAGCAGAATAATATAGGGATTGATAAACAACACAATCAACAAGCACTGAATGAACATATATAAGAATTAAAGCATAAATTGATACAAGTTACCTCCCACCTCCTAGATTATGAATGATTTAGTTCATCATAGACAATGAACAGCACATGGAGATGATAGGATACATGATTTGATCTTCAATACTTGAGATTACAAAATCTAACTATGTTATACAATCTAAAAACTACCTAAAATCTACTAAAGAGAGCTTACAGCCGTCTCCCTCTTTTTTTTTGGCTCGGCATCTGACTTCTATATATACTCGGGAGTTGTAATCCAATCGAACCACCGTGTGAAAATCCGAAAATCAAGCATTCTGACCAACTTGCGGTCGCAAGGTGTTGGCTACCTGATCGATGTATTTTATACGTCGATTTTATATACTTCTATGACTTAAATTATGCTATTTCACGAGTCTTTTGAGTACTAATATATGTTTTCGGTGAGTTTTGTAAGTTTCAGGATTGTTCGTGAAAATACGCGAAACTCCAGGGTTTTAAGTGCAAATTACAAGAAAGGGCAAAAGAGGAAAATTGAAGAAACAAGGAAACTGTCGAATCTGGACACCTTGCGGACGCAAGGTGCCTCAGACCTTGCGACCACAAGGTAGGCAGTGTTGACCATAAAAGAAGCAATCAAAGAAATCAAAGCCGGATGTATCGAGACCTTATGGACGCAAGGTATCCAAAGACGCGACCGCAAGGTAGGCAGAATGCGACCTATTCGGATTTTCACACAGTCATTCGATCCAATCACAACTCCTGAGTATATATAGAAGTCAGATGTCGAGCCAAAGCATAAGGAGAACGGCTGGAAGCTCTCTTATCATAGATTTTAGGTAGTTTTAGATTGTATAACATAGTTAGGTTTTGTAATTTCAAGTATTGAAGATCAAATCATGTATCCGATCATCTCCATGTGCTGTTCATTGTCTATGATGAACTAAATCATCCATAATCTAGGAGGTGGGAGGTAACTTGTATCGAATTTATGTTTTGATTCTTATATATATGTCTATTCAATGCTTGTTGATTGTGTTGTTTATCAACCCCTATATTATTTTGCTTTGAACAAATGAATGTAATCGCAAATAATAAAGGCTTAGAGGTGCGGATAACTGCATGACCAAGTGCATATGTCGTACACTGGCTCACCAACACAATAAATTGGACCTATCGATGCACGAGAGTGATAAGTTAGGACCATGTTCTTACATGATCTAGGTGACAGATAGATCGTAAATCTAGGTGACAGACTAGATTGACAGTTCATGTGCTTAGGATATAGAATGGATGAATTTTATGGGATGGAGGCTGAACCAATTGTTCAACAGACTATATCTATTTTTAGTGAACGAACCCAAGACATTGAATGACATTATTATGAATTGAACATAAAGGAGATATAAGTGAAACCCAGAATCCTAGATTTCCACCCACCATAAGATCTTCATATCTGTTATTACCGTCTAATTAGTTAAACATCTATAACTAGTAGTTTAGAGTAGAATTAAACAATAAAAACCCCCTTAGGTTAATAATTTGCTATCAATAATTGCACTGCTCGTGATCACTTGTCTCTGGGTTCGACCCTTGCTTCCAAGTCTATTCTATAATAGTCTTGTCCACTTGCAAGGAAAAAGATTAATTAAAACATCGATCAAGTTTTTGGCGCCGTTGTCGGGGACAAGCTAGTTCACGTAGTTAGTTTGTTAGTAGCGTAGTTTTTAATTTAATTTAGTTTTTAGTTTAATTTTCAGTTTTCATAAAAAAAAAAAATATAAAAATATTTTATTTTATTTTAATAGTTAGTTGTTTTTAAATTACTTTAATTTTTATGCAAGGTCGAAGATCTTTAAATGCTAAATTGGTAGACTTAGATCAAGATATAAATATTGTTAAAAGATATCAAGAGTATTTTGAAAATCTAGCTTTCGAGCCTGATAATCAAGACCAATTGAATCAAGAAGATCCTCTGGTTGATCCTACAATGGAAGAAAATAACAATATTCGTAATCCTGAAAATCTAGTTGACCCAGTCAATAGGAATCAAAGACAAGAAGAGCCTACAAGAAGAAATATGGAAGTAGTGGTAAATCAAAGAACTATTAATGACTTTAGTAGACCTTCATTAAATGTTGTGACATCATGTCTAGTCTTGCCAGATGCTGTTAGGAATTTTGAGTTAAAAGGACATTATTTTAATGCCATACCATCTTTTCATGGGATGCCCCATGAAGATCCTGTCAGTTTCTTAAGAGAATATGAATACATGATGAGTACTTTTCCTTTAGGAGGGTTGACTGAAGATCAAATCAAAATGAAATATTTTCCCAGTGCATTAAAAGAATTGGCAAAGAGATGGTTTATGAACCTAACACCAAATAGTGTTTATACTTGGGCACAATTATATGATTTGTTTATAAGCAAATTTTATAAACATGCATCTCTTACAGAGTATAGAAAACAAATCATGTCATTCCAAAATGAACCAGGTGAAACATTCCATGAGTCATGGGATAGATTTAAAAATCTGCTTATTATGTGTCCTCATCATAATTTGGCTCAACATGTGTTAGTGCTTCAATTTTATCATGGTCTTTCGCCAGCTTACAAACTATGGTTGATAGTGCAAATGGTGGTTCTATTAATAGAATGACACCAGAAGCACTAGAAGAATTATTTGAGATGCTAAGTATTAATTCCCAACAGAAAAGTGCTAGAGGTAAAAATAGGAGCCTATATCAATTGCAAGATAATTCAAATACACAAGCTCAATTTGAAAATTGGCAAATTCAAGAAGCATGTGCTTTATGTGGATTATATTCTCATGCTACTAATTTTTGTCCGTCAAGTGCTATGTATTCTGAACAGGCTAATGCTATGAATATGTACCCTCAAAGGCCAAGGAATGATCCCTATTCAAATACATATAATCCTGGTTGGAGGAATCATCCTAACTTTTCTTGGGGAGGAAATAAGCCTTTGCAACCTCAACAATTCCAACCTCAACCACCACAACCTCCACAGTTGCCAAATCAAAATCAGTTAAGAATTGAAGAAGTTCCCAAGCAAGAAGTAGCTAGTAAAGGTCAAGCAGCTTTGATGAAGTACATGCTTGAAGAAATTGAAAATCTAAAGAAACATATTGCAAATTCAGAAGCAGATAAAAGAGAAGAAGGGAAGTTCCCTAGTCAAACTGAGCAAGCTAAGTCAATCACCGTCTTGCGAAGCGGTAAGGTGATAGGTGAAGAGGTAAGTAATCTTGATCCTTCTTCTAATATGCCTGCTACAGTAGAAAATTCTGAAAAAGTAATAGAAAAGAAATCGAAAAAGATAGTGATAGTAATAAAGAAAGTAATGATTTAAGTAATCAAGAGGTAGAAAAAGAGAAAGAAGTAGAAGTAGAGTTCCAAATAAGGAACAAGAAAGAGAAGAAATTCAAAATCAAGATAATACAATTGAAGTTGAAAAGAGTTAGATCAAGAAGAAGAGGAACCTTATGTGGCTCCACCACCTATGTTCCTCCAATTCCGTTTCCAAGAAGACTTATGAAAAACCGAATGGACAAACAATTTTCGGAAATTTATAATATGTTATCCAAAGTAAATGTTAATTTACCTTTGCTTAATGTTATTAAAAATATTCCAAACTTATGCAAAGTTTTTCAAAGATCTTCACTCTAAGAAACACAAGTTTGAAAACAATGAAAAGATTGTTGTTTCTGAAAACGTAAGCTCTGTTTTACAACCCGAATTACCACCTAAGTTGAAAGACCCTGGTAGCTTTAATATCCAAGTCTCCTTGGGAAGCTCTAAAAAGATGAAAGCAATGCTAGATTTAGGAGCAAGTATTAATTTGATGCCTTTCGCGGTCTATAAACAATTAGGTTTAGGAGAACTAAAACCCACTAATATGCAATTGCAATTAGCTGATCGCTCAGTTAAATATCCTTTGGGTATAGTGGAAGATATCCTAGTTCAAGTTGATAAATTAATCATACCGATTGACTTTGTGGTTCTAGAGATGGAAAGGAAGATATGCACTAATAATGAAGTCCCAATATTGTTAGGCACCATTTATGGCAAATGCCAATACAATGATTAATGTGAAAATGGTAAACTCACAATGTCACCCTAGGTGAAACAGTTGAAATTTCGTGTTTGATGCTATGAATAGACCTAGTGACATAAGTGCCTGCTTTTCAATAGATGAGATTGAAAATTATCAACCAAACTTTTGAAGAAGAGGAAGATTATGAGAGATAGATTTATTGTCTACGATGATAGCCCTATCCCTCCCATAAAAATTGACATTGAGGAAATTGAAAGAGAAATAGAAGAAGAGGAAAGATTAGAGAAAGAAAAGTTAGAAGCTAGTAAAAAGATAAGAAAAAGAAATAAAATAGAATCGAAAATAATTCGATAAGTTTGAAAAAGTAGAAGAAAGTTATGAAATCAAAGATGATGAAGTAGAGATTCTCAAATCTCTTTGAAGAAATTGAGATAGAAAGATATAAGGAAGAAAAGCAAGAAGAGAATAATGAGGCTAAAATAAAAGAAACTATTAAAGTAGAAAATTCTCGAATTTATGCCTTCCATTAATTCTCCCAAAGTCGAAGAATTAAAGCCATTACCATCCCACTTAAAATATGCATTTTAGGGAAGGTAACACTTGCCTGTTATTATAGCAATTTAATTTAACTGAAAAACAAAAGCAAGTTTGTTAAAGTTTTATGGACACATAGAGAAGCTTTAGGATGGTCCTTAGCTGACTTAAAAGGAATTAGTCCCTCTATGTGCATGCATAAAATACATTTAGAAGAAGGTAGTAAACCTTCAAGAGAAAGACAAAGAAGACTTAACCCACACATGGAAGAAGCCGTTAGGAAAGAAGTTCTTAAGCTTTTAGATGCGGTATAATTTACCCTATATCGATAGTAAATGGGTTAGTCCTGCTCAAGTAGTTCCTAAAAAGTCGAATTACCGTTGTTAAAAAATGAAAGATGAATTAGTCCCTACAAGGACTATAACGGTTATAGAATGTGTATCGATTTATGAAATTAAATGCGGCAACTAGGAAAGATCACTTTCCGCCATTTATTGACCAAATTCTTGAAAGATTAGCCGGTCATGAATATTATTGTTTTCTTGATGGTTTTTCTGGATATAATCAGATCCCTGTTGCACCTCGAAGACCAAGAGAAAACAACTTTTACATGTCCCTTTGGTACTTTTGCTTTTAGAGAATGCCTTTTGGGTTGTGTAATGCACCGCCTACTTTTCAAAGATGCATGATATCTATATTTCGATTTAGTTGAAAGATGCGTAGAAGTTTTCATGGATGATTTTTCGCTGAAATTCTTTTGATCACTTTTAGAAAACCTTACATCTGTCCTAAAAGATGTCAGCGAAACTAATTTAACTTTAAGTTGGGAGAAAAGTCACTTCATGGTAAAACATGGAATTGTCTTAGGGCATGTTGTTTCAAATAAAGGCATTGAAGTTGACAAAGCTAAAATTGAAGTTATTTCACAACTACCCCTCCCACTTCGCTTAAAGGAGTTCAAGTTTTCTAGGCCATGCCGGTTTTATCGAAGATTTATAAAAGATTTTTCCAAAATCAGAACCTCTATGTAATTTGTTAGCAAAAGATACGAATTTATTTTTGATAAAGAATGTTTAGAAGCTTTTAATTTATTAAAAAGAAAAGTTAACCATCGCCTAATTTTA
>CM028379.1:56381106-56435555 GCA_013146195.2 Codonopsis lanceolata | reverse complement strand
ATTGATGTTGGCCGTTTGATCAACGGCCAAATCAAGACTTATTAGAGGTAGGGCGAATCACGGGGTTCGCGTTCCGCATTTGATTCTTGACTTGTGTAGGGGGCAAGCGTGAGAATGCCCAAACATTTGAGAGGTGAAGGCTGGTCCGGTCATTACTAGGGCCATTTTGTTTGAACATCACCGCGGCCGAGTGAGGGTTCCTCAAGAGGAGGAACAGAGGACCCGCTTCGTTGGGATCTCAACGAGGTTGGAAAGATCTCCCAGCGATATGGTGGTCGGCGGTTAGCCCCAATGCGTGCCGACCACTGAAATTTTCGGTTAGGCCAACGGCGTGGAATAATGTCAACTATTATGGGCTGCCACGAGGGCGATCCCCGAGTTTCGTCCTCATTCGTTATCTCCGGGCTACACCCAGGTCGAGGCCCAATTCATCCTCGTTCGTTAGGTGGACCGTCCTTTCCTTTTGATATTTGTCCTACCCCATCAATCCTCTCATATGTTCCTCTATTTTGAGGACAAAATAGAACTTAAGTTTGGGGGGATTTAAAACTTTAGGTCTTAGGGTCCCAGCCTAACAAAGAATGGAGTTGAGCTATGTCGTTAGGGTGAAGAATTTCTTTATTTGATGACCATTTAACTCTTCACCCTATTTATCTGTTTTTATTTTTTTTCGGAGGTGTTGCCTTGACCGAGATACACTTACTTTAGATACTCGTGGGTTCCTCTTATGGGGACCCATCATCAGTGTCATCAGTCATCACCTCCAATTTTCCCAATTTCTTAGAAAATATATAAAAAAAATATTTAAAAATATTCATCCTCGAGGTTTAGGTGTGGTAATGCTAGTCGTAGTCAATGAGGAGATTAGTGCAATGAACCGCATAGTTAGTCCGTAGATCCCCCGGAATTTACTTAATTTTCTTGAAACTTTTACTTTTCTCCAAATTCTTCATGCACTCACACCGATCATAATTATGGATTGATTAGAATAGTTTTATAAAGTTTATAACACCGATTTCATCTTCAACAAGATATGCACAAGAATATGATGCATAGCCATTCGAACATGATTGTTGCATTAAATTGTAACTTAGGGTCAATTGCATGATAGTTAGATCCCTTGGATTTTTCTCATTTATATATCTCAAGCACACTTTCGAACCGTGTATGCATGTTAGTCTCAATTGTCCCTACCATCCTGTCTTAGCGAATGCTTATGTGAAATCGGTGATGCTAAACACTCAACCCAATTCCCATAGTTGATATGATATTTTGTGTCACTTGTATTTTGAGACTTGCTTTAAATACTTTGTGAGCATTTGGCATTAAGAAATGATTTAGGCCATCTTTGGATCGTCAGAGCCTAAATATTCCCTGACCTATACTAAAATATATCCCTAGTGTCCCCTTTGAGCCTAATGAAAAAAAAGAATGGAGTGTGCTAAGCACACTATTTAAACCCCCATTCGCCATCGTTTCTTTACCCACATTAACTTAACCCTAAAAGCCTATACACTTTTAGCCTACCCTTTGAGAGAGTAGGATTGGGTGGGAAATTGATTCTAGGAGGACCACTTCTTTTCGCTTAGGCTATTTTTCAGTAAGGCTTCTTCTTTCCGTCGTCGAAAAAAAATAAAAAATCATGTGTCGACGAAAAATGAAACTAAGAAGAAGAGTGTAAACAAAGATTCAAATGGAAGCATAGCTTTCAAGAGAAAATATGTTAGAAAAATTCTCTGATTAGAATGATGTGATATTTTAGAAGAATATATTACCCAAAACAAGTTTGGGGGGGGGGAGAAGAAAACATAAAAGTTACAAAAAGCACCCCTCCACTTGTGGTCTTTGCAGGTCCTAGCCTAAATAGGGAAAACTTCCTTTTGCTTGGAAGTATGAGGGATAAAGGGTAGTCTTACTCTCTCACTTTGAATTCCAATCCCTTTCCATCAAATCCCCCAACACCTTGGCCTTACATTACAAGCTTAAAAAGTCCTAATGATCTTCTTGCCAATGCTTATGTTGTTTTTACTGTCAAGTGAGTAACATGAAATTGATCACACACTTCATAATCATTATTATTCACCTTAAAGCTCACTGTGTTAGCATAATCTTAGCTATTACAAGTCATTGGGATAGGAGAGCATTGTATGTCATACATAGAAGTGCATGGGATGGATGTATAAATCTTTTGAATCCTTGGGACCTTTCTCGTCTCAGAATCGACCAAGGTTTGGATGGTAGATCTCATACTTCTTAATGCATGATTTTCTATTAAACTGTAATTTTCATATGAATGTGGTGTTTAGCTCAATAAAACTGTTTTAGTTAAGATATTCTTTAAGACTGGTGATCACACACACGGAGAAATTAAAAGTAGTAGCAGATTAAGAAAAGACTAGTTGGTTTTATATGACTAAGCTTTGCATATATGTGGTGAGCACCAAACCGAGATTACATGCATGTCATACACTTATAACTTGAGGATGAAACCAAAAAGATTTTATGTTTTAATTATGTTTTATTTGTAGTTGTATTGTAGTTCTGTATTTAATTGTTTTTGTATTTATCTGCATAGTCGAGTCACTCGAAAGAGTCTCCTTGAGTTTGTGGGTTTATAGAGGAGTGTAAATAGTGTCACCCTCACAAAAAGATTTTAATTTTAATTTTTATATGCTTTTGTATTTATAAGTTTATTTGTTTACTCGTGGACGAGCAAAGTTCAAGTTTGGGGGTATTTGATCGATGTATTTTATACGTCGATTTTATATACTTCTGTGACTTGAATTAGGCTATTTCACGAGTCATTTGAGTACTAATATATGTTTTTGGTGAGTTTTGTAAGTTTCAGGATTGTTCGTGAAAATACGCGAAACTCCAGGGTTTTAAGTGCAAATTACAAAGAAAGAAAAATTGAAGAAAATGAACATTACGACACCTTGCGGACGCAAGGTGCCTCAGGTGCTGCGTAACCGCCAAGGTAAGGCGGGAATGCGACCTTTTCGGATTTTCACCACGGTCATTCGATCCAATCACAACTCCAGTAGTATATATAGAAGTCAGATGCCGAGCCTAAGCATAAGGAGGACGGCTGGAAGCTCTCTTTACATAGATTTTAGGTAGTTTTAGATTGTATAACATAGTTAGGTTTTGTAATTTCAAGTATTGAAGATCAAATCATGCCTTTCATCATCTCCATGTGTTGTTCATCGTCTATGATGAACTAAATCATCCCTAATCTAGGAGGTGGGAGGTAACTTGTATCGAATTTATGTTTTGATTCATATATATATGTCTATTCAATGCTTGTTGATTGTGTTGTTTATCAACCCCTATATTATTTTGCTTTGAACAAATGAATGTAATCGCAAATAATAAAGGCCTAGAGGTGCGGATAACTGCATGACCAAGTGCATATGTCGTATACTGGCTCACCAACACAATAAATTGGACCTATCGAAGCACGAGAGTGATAAGTTAGGACCAGGTTCTTACATGATCTAGGTGACAGATAGATCATAAATCTAGGTGTGACTAGATTACAGTTCTGTGCTTAGGATATGGAATGGGTGAATTTTGGGATGGAGGCTGAACCAATTGTTCAACAGACTATATCTATTTTTAGTGAACGAACCCAAGACATTGAATGACATTATTATGAATTGAACATAAAGGAGATATAAGTGAAACCGAATCCTAGATTTCCACTCACCATAAGATCTTCATATCTCGTTATTCTTGTCTAATTAGTTAACATCTATAACTAGTAATTTAGAGTAGAATTAAACATAAAAACCCCCCTTAGGTTAATAATTTGCTATCTATAACCGCACTGTTCGTGATCACTTGTCTCTGTGGGTTCGACCCTTGCTTCCGAGTCTATTCTATAATAGTCTTGTACACTTGCAAGGAAATAGATAAATAAAACAATCGATCACCAGCCAATGCGATGCCAGACATGTTATCAATGAGTAGCGCGATGCTCGCGCATTAGATCTCAGAACGCAGCTAAATCGCCAACGGGAGAATGGCCAGGATAGCCACATGAGTTTGCCCGGGCAAAACCTCAACCAGCAAGCTGCTGCACTGCAAGTCCAGGTAAAGTATTATAACAAGATGTATGCACTCACCTGCAACTGCTCGCCTAGGGCCACGCCCCGGTTCCAGTTGCATATTTGGTGCTACCCACTCTCAACAATCCAGCACTTGTTGGTGATGGCCATGCCTCCCAACATTTGCCCACCCCGAGCAGACGGATCTCATCCGTTATTCACATACCATCAAAGAAAGCTGAGGCGGTGAAATGAGCAGATGACCAGGCGAAGAGCAGATACAATCGTCAGAATCTCTCCCACAGACACCATCATCGGCAGGAATACCATTCTCGGGAAGAGAGCCATACCCACCGTAGGGCCCGTGAGTGCACAGAGGAAGATGCGCAATGACCAAGATATAGAGCACGTGTCGAGCAGGAGGCTGAAGCTTCTTATGAGCCAACTTTTCTCCCTCAGGTGCGTAGCCACCAATCAGACCCTGCTCGCTCTTCCATACTCACGATGGACACGGAAAGGCGACTTTCCGAGATAATGGAGGTCATGAAAAGAGACATGGCGAAACATATGGCTAATCTAGACATGGCCAAGCCTGGCTATGGGGCCACTAAGCTGCTAGAGGGCAGCCCGTTCACTCCAGAGATTGAGAATGTGCCACCTACGCAAGGGGTTATCTTCCTGCAATTCAAAAAGTACTTTGGGAAGACGCGGGCAAGCGATTGGCTCAGATCATTCAAAGCACAGATTCGGATGGTCACCGATGAAGAAGCCTTGAAGATGCGGGCATTTGAGGGAGCTCTTCAGGGAAAGCCACAAGTATGGTTGGGCAGAGTCCCCCGCGGATCGATTGGCAGCTGGGCAACGCTCCAATAAAAGTTCTTGGAGGTGTTCGACACTGCGGGCCCAACCCCCAAAAATCGTTTTGACCTTGCCAAAATTAAACAAGGTGACAACGAATCCTATGGCAGCTACTTGAAGAGATTCGAGAAGATGCTCGATCAGGTAACCGCCACCAATGACCCTGAGATCACGTTCTGCTACCTTAACAACATGAAGGCAGGACCACTAAAAACAATGCTGGCCATGAATCCGGGGGCTTCGAAAGCAGAGCTGCTAGCAAGTTCCCATCTCTTCTGCTCGACTGAGAGTGTCAAGGGCGACAAAGCCAAAAACAAAGACAAGGCTCAGGACAGCATGGCCACGCCAGCAGACCAGAGGCCGGAGGGCAACAACCGCCCGCGTAGAGACAGGAAGAGACCGTCTACCCCCGGGCAGAGATTCAGTGAGGCACAGTTCACCCCACTAAACACTATGCGGGAAGAGATTATGTTCCAAATTGGAGATGCGGTGCTAGTCCCTTATTCACTTGACCCTGAGCTCGCTCACACCAGGAACAACACGAAGTACTGTGATTACCATCATGGTAACGGCCACACCACTGAGGAATGTTTTGTGTTGAAGCGGGAGATACAAAAGTTGATCAACGCGGGTAAATTTGGCCGCTTCAAAAGGGATCAAGGGGCGGGCAACAATGCAAATAATGACCAACAGGGAAGACCACCAAGAGGAAGAGGTGGCCATACCCTTCAGATTCGAGGAGTGGTCAATGTGATTCAAGAGGAGCTTCCGTCCAACTATAGACACTCCAATTTCGTACCCCTGGTACGTAATTTTGTCATGCGATATCAAGACCTGTTAAAACTTAACAAATGTAAAGTTACATGGTTTAAAAATGCAAAAGGCAAAGTAGGATATGCAAAACAGTAAAATGCAAGGGATAAAAGTGTCAAAAGAGGCTAAAATTTGGAAGGCTGGCGCTGCCAATAAGGCCCCCTAGCGCGGTGCCCAAGAAGCTTGGTTCCGGCGCCCAAGTGTGCTACAGTGCACTCAAAGTTAACGCATTGCACAAATCCTAAAGCATGAGGTACAAGCTAGTGAATCACGGAGATAAATTCGGAAATCTCAACGATGTCCCTCTCTCAGCCTATAAATAGAGGACTCCGGGTTCACTTTCAGTGATCGAAAAAATGCAATAGAAAATACGTCGCGTTGTTGTTACGCTGTGAGAATCGTGAGCAATCGTGAGATAGTGAGCGCCCCCTCTTATAAAGCATCAAAGCTCTGCCAAAACTCCTCCAAACTTAAAACCAACTAGTCAAAGTGAACCTTAGCCCCCCAGTTAGGTTTCCACCCTATTTCCCCAGTCCAAAAATCTTGAAAAGAGCAGTTGCTCTACCCGAGTAAAAAGGCCAAATCCGCCAGAAACAAGCTGTTGTTCTGCCCGATTTCTGCCAACAGGAAGCACGCAGCAGCGAAAATCACAAGCAGTTGCTCCGCCTGTTTGACGGTTCCCAGAAGCAACCTTCAGAAGTAGTCACCCTGCCTGAACCGCAGCAGCAACAAAAAAGACTCCCTCTTCCGGAAGGACAGAGCGAGCACACCACGCTCTAAAAGGTGAGCCTTCAAGGGCGTTATTTTATAAAAAGACTATTTTCCATCTGGACCAATGTAAAAATATAAGTCGTTGTGCTGCCCGGATTTATTTAGAAAATAGCATTAAAAAGAGCCATTATTATGGCCAAATATTTTTAAGTGTATTTGTAAATTATTGGAAGGAAGTGGTTGCAAGTCCGTAAATAATGTAGACATCAAATGTATTTGTTTTCTTTTCTTTTTCTTAATGCTTTATTTATTTGCTAGATAAATATAATAAAAAGCATACTTTAGCAAAAAACTGTTTTTTGAGACCGAAAGAGCGAGTTGGGTGCCTAGCACCTTCCCAACTCGTAACTTAGCATCCCCCGTTTTATTTTATCTCTTGTTTTTTTTGGGTTTTTCTTTATTTTCTCCTTAAAATAAAGATGGCGACTCTGTCAAAACATTTTGGATCACAGTGAGGCATCACAACATCCTTTCTTGCAATTTTCTGTTTTCCCCTATACAAGGGAGAATGAGAATGAAAGGGTGATGTATTCATATATCCTGGTATCCCTAAAAAAGGGATAACTTGATATAGAAAACGCAAAGCACTCATAGTGATCAGAAATAGGTAATAAGGCAATTTTTATAAAGTCCATAGTGGGGCTCGCAACATCCTTTCTTGCACTTTCCATTTTCCCCTACACAAGGGAAGATGCGAATAAAAGGGTGATGCTTTCCTGCATCCTGTTATCCCCTAAAAAAGGGATAACCTGATACAGAAAACCCATAGCTCCCATAACGGACCAAAAAATCACTGAAGTGACTGAGGCGTATTCAACGTGCTTCTTGACAGCACCCTTTCCGCATTTTTAATTTCGTCCTCCCCTAGACAAGAGAGGGTGGAATGGAAAGTGTGGTGTCCGCACCGCACGCCGCGCACCCCTATCGAAGGGCGCGTGGGGCGCAGGCGAAATTCAGGGCACCCACAGTGGCGACTCCGCTGGGGAGATCGTTTTTATTTTAAATAAAAATGGAGGGCTAGAGTCAGTAACCAAAACTTTTTTTTCTTTAGTTTTCTGGCTAAAGTATGCTTGTTATATTTCTTTAAGCATTTGAATATTGTATTCTTATACATCCGTGTATATATTTGTGGATTTGATCCTCCATCTTGCAGCATTTTCGTTCCAGTCACCGTTACAGGTATATTTAAAAATATAAAATAAAAAGAAAGAAAAAAAATCATTATATATATATATATATATATATATATATATATATATATATATATATATATATATATATAAATTTCCAGGCAGCATAACGAACGGGCAGGTGCTTTATTTTTATTATAGCTTTATTTTTATTTATCACTTTATTATTGTTTTATATTATTATTCTGTTCGTTTTTTTAGGCAAAATATGTACATATTTCATTTCATTTTGTCATTTTATTTTGGGGATTACGACAAATTTGTAATTAATAGGAATAGATAGATTCCCCACTTTTCTTTCTATTTCTTGATGTGATTGGCTTGCTTGGTCGCGCTCAAACTAAAAAAGCCGAGAAAATCTACAAATAACAGCAAGACAGGTCATATCTGTTTTATTTTTTGTTTTATATCTGGAAAAAAAAGATTGTACTGCTTCCTAGATGCCACACACACGCGCACGCATGTAAATATATTCTGAACTGTTACCCTACACTCTGGCCAACTTACCCCCTGCATAAGCCAACATTAGATTGCATATAGAATCTCAGGACACTTCATAGACCGACTGGTTTTTACATTTTTGAATCAATGGTCAGCCCCTGTAAAAAAAATAAAAAAAACAAAACACAAAAAACAAAAAAATCATTTTCCGAAATAAAAAAAAATGTTCAAAAAAAAGAAAACAAAAAGATGTTTTTCTATGTGTTCTCTTTTGTTTCCCAAAACATGAAAAGACAAGAAATCCCCTCACTGTTATTCTTAATCACCAATTTCATCTTCCCTCTTAACCTCATATAAATGCATCACCAGTTGATTAGTGCATCGTTTGCCCTCGATTTCAAAAAAAAAATTCTAGCAAGTCCTACTTCGAGATGGCAAGGTCTACCACTTCAGAAAAAAAGAAAAAAAGAGAGAAAACATAAAAAAAGGGCAAAAAAAAAAAAGACCGATAGAGAGCCAGGGAAGAAAGGAAAGCTCGAAAAGCCAAGAAAGCATAAAAATCTGGAAAGCCGGAAAATCCAGAAAAGCCAGGTAGCTCAAGGATCATAAACAATAATTCAGGACTAGGGGCTTTCAAACTCCAGGGGTGTCTCTTTTGCCATATTGAGGCTTACAACCCATTTTTGCAAAAGTATGCTCACGAATCTATTTGGTCTCAGTTATTTCAAAGGTCCGATCAAGTCCTCAAATCGAGCTCTCCAAAGCTATTTTATCTATATTCGAGTCTGATAAAATTATTGCTTCTCCTATATTAGCTTGTCGAGTCTTCTTCTTGATCTTTGAGCATCATCTATCGCTGAAATATCTGTTATATAAAAAAAAATGATGAGTCAACTCATGTGAAACATGATAAAACTGCACGAGTTGGTAATGAGTCATTTCGAAATATGGACCCACAAACCAATAAAAATATAAGTTCGATAAAGCAACCTTTTGTCTTGGTAAAAGGTCATCTTCGACCCATTGCGACCGAGCTATTAAATGGCACACTAGGGGCTTCCAACCCTGACCATACACCAAACCTCTTCCAAATACTTGAACAAATCCACCACATACCAAAGCCTAACCATCTCTAAGATCCAGTTTCTCAAAATTAAGACTGCTCTACCCTTATATATATATATATCCACCAAGAGTGACAACCTTCTTTTTATCCCAAGAGAAAGAAGACAAATATCACTTCAAGCACTATCTCAAATTGCTCCGAAAGATCAAAAAAAAAAAAAAAAAAGAGGAGGCCTATGCATAAGAAAAAAAAAAAAAAACAAAGGATTTCTTCAAGATCTCTCTCTCGCAAAAAAAAAAAAAAGAAAGGAAGTCTCTCCTGAGCAACTTCCTCAAAATCTCTCTCTCACAAAAAAAAAGGGAAAGAGACCAATCACTCTTAGACAACCCCATGACCCACAACAAAAGCCAATAAGCCAATCTCTCACCATACCTACAACAAGGTACAGAAACCAAATTCTCATCCAAACCCACAGCTTAAAAGGCCAGCCAATGATCGCTTTGCGATCGCCTTTCCGAAAATAACCAAATCAACAGCCCAAAATGCCTTTAAACAAGAGGCCAATCAAATCTTCAACCCTAAAGCTAATCCATCCCAAATACTTAAACACTATACCCCAACCTAGTTGTCACCTATAGCTTTGTTTCAATCGGCTATAACGTGATCTGGGTCCAAGACAAAACTTCTGGGTAAAGACACATAACATCATCAAAATATAAACATTAAATAGGGTCCATGAAACTTATGCTACTCGGCGATAAACTATGGATCATGACTCTTCCTTTTGTCCATTAGAGTAGTCCCACTTTCTCTGAGCATACTCATTTCTGTCTCCCACAAAATTATCTCCCAATCGAGTCTTTCTGGGGTTGTCTCCAGTTAATCTTTTCGGAAACTTGCCCGTCTCATCTTACAAAATATGGCTCATCGAGTCATCCTGGGGCTTCTCCCGCCAAACTCATTGGATAGATAAAGGCTCATCATCTCCAGAAACAGATGTCCTTTCCATCTCGCCTGAAGAAAGGAAGAAGCTACAAAACTGTGATTGCATGCATTGAAAGACCGGCTCCCTATGTGGTAAAAGCTCGCTAGGTTGAAAACCCGAAAGGGCGGCCTAGGCAAAAGTTAGAGCACAAAAAAAAAACAAAATCAAAATAAAAAAAATAAAACAAAAACAAAAACAAAAACACAAAAAAAAAAGAAAAGAAAAGAAAAGAAAAGAAAAAAATGGCCTCTCTGAGGCATCGATTAGTATAACCCACTAGTCCTGATTGAATTCCTTTTTTGAATGATGCACTGGTCAAAAGACTGAAAAGCAATTCTAAACTTCAGACACCTCCATCTCAAATATCACCATCAATTCCTATACTCATAACCTTTCAAAGCCAACCAGAAGCCACATCTCAAGCTCTTATATTACATTTCCATCACCTTGGCTTATCTTGTTTTAACACGTTTAAGAAACGGATGATACACATGCACATTCAAAAGTCATTTTTTTAAGAAAAATAAATTTTCATTCGCATGCTTGCATCTTTTGTTTGCATCCTTTTACAGCATCTTATCAGGTCTTCTGCTGGATTGGCCCTTGGAAAAGTATAATTGTTCTACCAGCATCTTGCCAAGGACCACCTCCCAAAGATCTTCAGCAGCATCATCAAAAGCTACATAAGCTGATCCTCGACAGCATTCTGCCACAACGCTTCATAATCATCGCTTCTCCTATGCTGGGATAAACACATTTTAAAAAAAAATTGCATCGCTTCTCCTATGCTGGGATAAGCACATTTTAAAAAAATCTGCATCGCTTCTCCTATGCTGGGATAAGCACATCTTAATAAAAAGCAGCATCGTTTTCCCTATGCTGGGGAAAGCCTGTTTTAAAAAGCAGCATCGCTTTCCCTATGCTTGGGAAAGCTCATTTTGAAAAACAACATCACTTTCCCTATGCAAGGGAAAGTCCATTTTGAAAAACCTCATTTTGAAAAGCGGCATCGCTTTCCCTATGCTGGGGAAAGCCCGTTTTCAAAAACAACATCATTTTCCCTATGCTGGGGAAATCACGTTTTGAAAAAGAGCACTATCGCTTTCCCTATGCTAGGGAAAGCTCATTTTAAAAAAGCAGCATCACTTTCCCTATGTTGGTGAAAGCCCGTTTAAAAAAGAAAAATCGCCTTCCTTATGCTAGGGAAAGTGCGTTTTAAAAGGCAGCATCGCTTTCCCTATACTGGGGAAAGCGCATTTTAAAAAGCAGTATCGCTTTCCCAATGCAGGGGAAACCCCGTTTTAAAAAACAACATTGCTTTCCCTATGTTGGGAAAAGCGCGTTTTGAAAAAGAGCACTATCGCTTTCCCTATGCTAGGGAAAGCTCATTTTAATAAAGCAGCATCACTTTCCCTATGTTGGGGAAAGCCCATTTTAAAAATCAGCATCGCTTTCCCTATGCTGGGGAAAGTGCGTTTTAAAAAGCAGTATCGCTTTCCCTATACTGGGGAAAGCCCGTTTTGAAAAGTAGCATCGCTTTCCCTATGCTGGGGAGAGCGCGTTTTTGAAAAGTGGTATCGCTTTCCCTATGCTGGGGAGAGCGCGTTTTGAAAGGTGGCATCGCTTTCCCTATGCTGGGGAAAGCGTGTTTTGAAAAGCAACATCGCTTTCCCTATGCTGGGGAGATAACATTTTTGAAAGGTGGTATCGCTTTCCTTCTTTGTCAGCGCGTTTTGAAAAGCGACATCGCTTTCCTATCTTTGGGGAAAAGCGCGTTTTAAATGCATCATCGCTTTCCTATCTTTGAGGAGCGCTTTTAAAACAACATCGCTTTCCCTATGCTAGGGAAAGCGCGTTATAAAAAAAAAGCAGCATCATTTTCCTTATGCTGGGGAAAGCGTATTTTGAAAAGCAGCATCGCTTTCCCTATGTTGGGGAAAGTGCGTTTTAAAAAGCAGCATCGCTTTCCTTATGTTGGGGAAAGCGCGTTTTAAAAGCAAAGACATCACTTTCCTATCTTTGAAAAGCGGCGTTTTAAAAGCATCATCGCTTTCCTATCTTTGGGGAAAATGTGTTTTAAAGCGACATCGCTTTCCTATCTTTGGGGAAAGCTTCGTTTAATAGGCAGCATCACTTTTCCTATGTTGGAAAGCGTGTTTTAAAAAGCATCATCGCTTTCACTATGCTGGGGAAAGCACGTTTTAAAAGGCAACATCGCTTTCCCTATGCTGGGGAAAGCGCGTTTTAAAAGCGACATCTTTCCTATCTTTGGGAAAGCGCCTCGCTTTGGGGAAAGCCTAATTTAAAAGCTTTATGCGGCGTTTTCAAAAAGCGACATTGCTTTCCCTATGTTGGGGAAAGCGCGTTTTGAAAAAGAGCACTATCACTTTCCCTATGCTAAGGAAAGCTCATTTTAATAAGCGATCAGCTTTTTAAAAATCTTTGGCATCGCTTTCCTTTGAAAATGCGCTTTTGGGAAAGGCGACATCACTTTCCTTATACTAGGGAAAGCCGTTTTGAAGCGACATCGCTTTCCATCTTTGAGGCCAGCGTTTTTGAAAAGTGGTATCGCTTTCTATCTTTGAGGCGTGTTTTGAAAGGTGACATCGCTTTCCCTATCTTTGGGGAAAGCGCGTTTTAGCGACATCGCTTTCCTATCTTTGGGGAGAGTGCGTTTTTGAAAGGTGGTATCGCTTTCCCTATTCTGGGGAGAGCGCATTTTGAAAGGCAAATCGCTTTCCTATCTTTGAGGCGTTTTAAAAGCGACATCGTTTTCCCTATGCTAGGCAAAGCGCGTTTTGGCGTTTGAAAAAGCGGCATCGCTTTCCTATCTTTGGGGAAAGCGCGTTTTGGCGACATCGCTTTCCTATCTTTGAGGAAAGTGCATTTTAAAAAGCAACATTGCTTTCCTTATGCTGGGGAAAACACGTTTTAAAAGGCAACATCACTTTCCCTATACTGGGGAAAACGCGTTTTAAAAAGCGGCATCGCTTTCCCTATGTTGGGGAAGGTGCGTTTTAAAAAGCAGCATCTCTTTCCTTATGCTGGGGAAAGCTCGTTTTAAAAGGCAGCATCCCTTTTCCTATGTTGGAAAGCGTGTTTTAAAAAGCAGCATCGCTTTCCTTATGCTGGGTAAATCACGTTTTAAAAGGCAGCATCGCTTTCCCTATGCTGGGGAAAGTGCGTTTTAAAAAAAAAGCAGCATCGCTTTCCCTATGTTGGGGAAAACGCATTTTAATAGTCCCACCAGTTTTGCCTATGCTGGGCGAAATGCACGATTTATCCCACCCTATTGTTTGTTTGGAGCGGGGAACTACGTTTGGTCTGATTCCTTTGATAGGGATACGTAGGCAGCCTACCTCGGTAGGTCTGACCATCAGAGCATTTATTTGCATATCGGCTTAAGGACAATCAAGGCACGACCATTGCAGCATGCTTGTTTCGGCTTAGGCCGAACTACGTTTTCTCTGATTCCCTTTATTAAGGGATACGTAGGCAGCCTAATTCAGTAGGTCCGACCATTATAGCACATAATTTGTATATCTTCTTAAAAACTATGATAACTTGCTATAACCTGCTAAATATGTCTAGGATATGTGAGGTTTGGTTTGCATTATAAACTGTTTATTATAACTGCTACCTATTGCATTTCTCCCCATTATAATTGCACGAAATTTGGGAGTCTAATTCTTATCAACGATGTTCGTCTACTCAGTAAGCTGCGGGTTACCCGTAGACTCCATCGTTCAGGGGCTCTGTAGACACCCCGATTTCGGGGCTAAAAGTGTCAAAAGAGGCTGAAATTTGGAAGGCTGGCACGGCCAATAAGGCCCCTTGGCGCGGCGCCCAAGTGTGCTACAGTGCACTCAATGTTAATGCATTGCACAAATCCTGAAACACGCGGTACAAGATGTTGAGGCACGGAGAGAAATTCAGAAATCCCAGCGATGTCCCTCTCTCAGCCTATAAATAGAGGACTCCGGGTTCACTTTCAGTGATCGAAAAAAATGCAACAGAAAATACGCCGCGTTGTTACGCTGTGAGAATAGTGAGCGATCGTGAGATAGTGAGCGCCCCCTCCTACAAAGCCTCGAAGCTCTGCCAAAACTCCTCTAAACTTAAAACCAACCGGTCAAAGTGAATCTTAGCCCCCCAGCTAGGTTTCCACCCTATTTCCCCAGTCCAAAAATCTCGAAAAGAGCAGTTACTACTGCAGAGTAAAAGGCAAATCCGCCCGAGAAACAATTGTTGTTACGCCCGATTCCGCTAGCGGCAAAGGACGTGACAAAATATGCAAGCACTTGCTCCACGGTTTGGCGGTGCCGGAAGCAACAACCGGAGTAGTCACCTGCCCCGCGCAACATAAAGACTCCCTCTTTCGAAAAAAGCTACTTTCCATCCGGCCCAATGTAAAAATATAAGCCGTTGTGTTGCTCGGATTTATTTAGAAAATAGCATTAAAAAGAACCATTATTATGGGCAAATATTTTTAAGTGTATTTGTAAATTATTGGAAGGAAGTGGCTGCAAGTCCGTAGATAATGTAGACATCAGATGTATTTGTTTTCTTTTCTTTCTCTTAATGCTTTATTTATTTGCTAGATAAATATAATAAAAGTATACTTTAGCCAAAAAGCTGTTTTTTGAGACCGAAAGGGCGAGTTGGGTGCCTAGCACCTTCCCAACTCGTAACTTAGCCTCCGAACCCGTTTTATTTTATCACTTGTTTATTTTTGGTTTTTTCTTTATTTTCTTCTTAAAATAAATATGACGACTCTATCAAAACATTTTGGATTACAATGAGGCATCACAACATCTTTTCTTGCACTTTTCTGTTTTCCAAAACACAAGGGAGAATGAGAATGAAAGGGTGATGTATTCCTATATCCTGGCATCCCCTAAAAAAGGGATAACTTGATATAAAAAACGCAAAGCACTCATAGTGATCTGAAATAGGCCATAAGACAATTTTTATAAAGTCCATAGTGGGGCCCGCAACATCCTTTCTTGCACTTTCCATTTTCCCCTAAACAAGGGAAGATGCGAATGAAAGGGTGATGCTTTCCTGCATCCTGTTATCCCATAAAAAAGGGATAACCTGATACAGAAAACCCATAGCTCCCATAACGGACCAAAAAATCACTGAAGTGATCGAGGCGTATTCAACGTGCTTCTTGACAGCACCCTTTCCACATTTTTAATTTCGTCCTCCCCTAGACAAGGGAGGGTGGAATGGAAAGTGTGGTGTCTGCACCGCACGTCGCGCACCCCTATCCAAGGGCGCGAGAGGCGCGGGCGAAATCCGGGGCACCCACACCAACACTCAGATCGGGAAGCACATATACTCTCTCTCTAAAGTTGTTAAATCTCTGGCAGTTCGGTGGGCAAGGGAGCCCAACATCTCTTTCACCCGTAGCGAGCTGGCCAGCACACCTCTGGCTTCCGAGCATCCACTGGTCATTTCCTGCCTAGTAAATGAGTGGTAGGTTCATAGGGTGCTGCTCGACACTGGGCATGTAGGGACATCATGTATTACTCGTGCTTCAAGGGACTGGAGTTATCAGACACCCGGCTCAAGCCTTTACTTGGGGAAGCTGGAAGGATTCACCAACCATCAAGTGAGCGTAAAAGGCACCATTGACCTCGAGGTTTTCATGGGGGATGGTGCACAAACCCGGACAGAGATGATCACCTTCTGTGTCGACTTAAATGCACTTTACAAGCGTATCATGGGTGCACGGACCATGGCCAAGTTCCAAATGGTGACCTCCATACCTCACCAAAAGGCCAAGTTTGGCACCGAGAGAGGAATGGGTATCCTTAACAGCAAGCCGCGGGCAATGTGGGAATATGTTCGGGATTCTCAACGGAAGAAACAGAAGCTGGTCATGGACATTCCCGATTAGACAGTGGCAGTTCCCGACCAAGACATGCCAATCACTACTGACTCGGGCTCCGTCCCCATAAACAATATCGAGCTCGGAGAGCCTTCTGAGCCAGCTGACCGCATAGAAATAGAGGAACCCGAGCAAGCCCTGGCACCATTCCCCTCTAGGCCCAAGACTAGACGCCTCGAGCCGCAAGACATTGAGATGGATACTCTGCAAGTTCGCGACGAGCCCGGTATTCAGCTAGAGGGCGAGCTGGAAGAGATAATCATCAATCCCGCCTACCCCAAGCAGAAAATTAAATTCGGGAAGGCCATGCCTCCCGAAGCTCGGGAAAGGTTCATCGAGCTGCTGAAAAACAGCCTGGATGTATTTGCCTGGATTGTCAAGGACATGCAAGGTATCGATGAGAGTGTTCCATGCCATGACTTGAATGTCGATCCAACTTTCCGGCCCATTCAGCAGTGACCAAGGCTGTACTCCCCTGAGAAAAATGCAGCCATCAAAGCAGAGGTCGAGAAGCTTCTAAAAGCGGATATCATCGAAGAGATCCAGTGCCCGACCTGGTTGGCAAACGTAGTAATAGTCAAAAAGGCCAATGACAAATGGCGAATGTGCGTCGACTTCACGAGCCTCAACAAAGCCTGCCGAAAGACTGCTGCCCGCTGCCCCGCATAGATGTTCTAATAGATTCCATATCCGGATTTGAAATGCTAAGCTTCCTGGATGCATACTCAGGTTACCACCAGGTCAAGATGAACGAGATAGACAAGGCAAAAACAACTTTTCGTGCAACTGGGGCATTTACTGTTACAAAATGATGCCCTTTGGGCTGAAGAATGCAGGGGCTACCTATCAGCGCATGGTCATCAAGGTCTTTGGCTCTCTACTCGGCAGAAACATGGAAGCATACATATATGACATGTTCATCAAAACAAAAGGCCGCGACCATACTCTTGACCTGGCAGAAACGTTTGCCAATCTGCGCAAACATAATATGAAGCTAAATCCGAGCAAGTGCGCCTTTGGGATCTAAGCAGGAAAATTCCTCACGTTCATGGTCAACCAGCGCGGGATAGAGGCAAACCCGGAGAAGATCCAGGGCTTGCTAGACATGGAGCAGCCTTAATGTATCAAGCACATCCAATAGGTAAACGACAGAGTCATCGCCCTTGGTCGCTTCATCTCCCGATCAACGAAAAAATGCCTCCCATTCTTCAAGATCCTACGCGGCAACAAGGGTTTCGAGTGGAACGCTGACTGTGCCAAAGCCCTCGAGCAGCTCAAGGAATATCTTGACAAACCACCTTTCTTCAGCAGCCCCGTGCCAGGTGAGCCTTTATATGTGTATTAGCAGCTACGGACCAGGCCGTGGCTGCTGTTTTAGTTAGGGAGAAGCTAGACATTCAAAAGTCTGTGTATTATGTATCCAAGGCCCTCAGTCCTGTCGAGGGTCATTATTTTAATGTAGAAAAATTAGCTTACTAGCTTATCATAACTGCGCGAAAATTAAGGGCATATTTTTCTGCACATGTAATCATAGTATACACAGACGCACCAATGTGCAAAGTTCTTCACAAGCCTAACTCATCGGGCAGACTGCTCAACTGGTCGATCGAGCTCACAGAGTTCCACATAGACTACTTGCCCAGGCGAGCAATCAAGGCTCAAGCCCTGGCCGATTTCTTGGTAGAAACAAGCTTCACTCAGCAGGTGGAACCTGAGGCCCAGCAGCCAACAGAGCCCGGGCAAGGGCAGTTGCCACAGCCTCGGCCGGCCTACTGTTGGGATCTTTATATGGATGGAGCAGCGAGGAAAGTCGGGAGCGGAGCTGGCATCCTTCTCATAGCTCCCGAAGAAATCACAGAGTTCAAGCTGGCACTTCGGTTCAAATTCCTCGCCTCAAATAACGTTGCCGAGTATGAAGCAATGATCGCTGGTCTTGAGCTCGCAGCTGACATGGGCGTAGAAGCGGTCATAGTGTACTCGGATTCACAACTAGTAGTCAACCAAGTCCAGGGGGAATATATGGTGCATCACCCTTCCCTGGTCAAATACTGCGAGCTTGTCAAAGTTTTGAAGAATTTCAAGTTCTGGGAGATTATCAGAATTGATCGCGCTGATAATATGCAAGCAGACTACTTGTCCAAGATCGCTGAAGCAAACCTAGCGCTGTTAAATCCTTCAGTAATGAGCGAGCATTTGGAAACTCCGACCACTGGTAGGCTAGTAGTCATGGAGGTTGAGCTAGCAACCAGAAGTTGGATCGATGACTACAAGGACTATATTGAACAAGGAGTCCTCCCGGCGGACAAAGTTAAAGCCACCACAGTCAGAAGTCAAGCTTGCAGATACTCGGTAGTCGGGGGAATCCTATACAAGCAATCTAAGGTCAGACCTATGCTTCGTTGAATTCCCCCGGAGCTAACTGAGGGTGTTTTATATGAAGTACATGAAGGGGAATGTGGCGGCCACCCGGGCACCTGAGCTCTAGTAGAAAAAGTTCTACACGCGGGGTATTACTGGATAACCCTCAGAAGGGATGCAGAGAAGTATTTCCGCGAGTGTGACAAGTGCCAACTATATGCGCATACAAAGGCTTCCATCCACTGTACAAACTCCAATCATTGCGGCTTGGCCATTCGACATGTGGGGAATCGATTTGATCGGCCCGTTCCCGCTAGCACAATGCAAGTACAAGTATGCAGTGGTAATCATAGACTACTTTACAAAGTGGATCGAAGCAAAGCCCTTGGCTAAAATTTCAGAGGCAAATGTCATCAAGTTTGTCCACGATCAAGTATGGTGCAGGTTTGGATTGCCCCGAGCATTTATATATGAATCACGACACCCAGTTCTCGGACAAATTCACAGCTGAGTGTGCTCTCCTAGGCGTCAAACATTGGCAATCATCCGTCGCTTACCCTCAAGGTAACGACCAAGCAGAGGCCAGGAACAAACAAGTGTTACATGCATTAAAGAGAAACCTAGAGGGGCGAGCTGGAAAATGGGCAGAAGAACTGCAGTCGGCCTTATGAGTGGTCAGAACCACCGTCCGAGGACCAACCGGGGAAACACCATTTGCACTTACCTATGGATCTGAAGCAATGATCCCGGTAGAAATAGCCTTGCTTAGCTATCAAGTTTCCGATTACAGTGAGCAGAACAATCAGCTTGCCCGTGCAATAGACCTTGATCTACTTGAAGAAAGAAGGCTGGATGCACGACTCAGGATGATCAACTACAAGCAACGAGCAAAGGCTCATCATGACAAAAAGGTTCGAGGGAGAGATTTCATGGTCGGTGACTGGGTACTCAGAAAGATTGAGGTAACGGGTCAACGGGCAGAATGGGCAAAGCTATCACCTAACTGGGGAGGGCCTTTTCAAGTCACTAGTATAGTCAGAGAGGGCACCTACATGCTTTGAACTCAGGAAGGGAAAAACTTGAAGCATCCTTGGCATGCAGATCATTTAAAAAAGTACTATCCCTAAGTCAGTCCCCAGTACACAAATGGGCAAGACCTCAGTCCTGTTGAGGGTCACTATTCTTGATCAATAAAAGGAAAGTTTTTTCCATGTTATTCATTTAAGTTATTACGATGTTATTTATCAATTGCATGGGGATTTCTTGACAAAATCTATTCGCCCGGCGAGTAAATAGGGCCATGCCCGGTCAATCTTCCTCCCTCCCATGTATTAGTGAGCTTATCCTCTCCGTGAGTAAGATGAGGCCATGACCGGTTCACATACTAGGATGCCCGCCAGGCGGTAGGGGCCCTACCCATAAGGTAGCGGCTAACTATCTTGGATTCTATAATGACTGAGCAACACTGTTAGTTGTATATCTATATACCCAGTTGTTATACTAGCAACAGCTTCGACGTACAACCGTCGAACAGGGCCAAGCCTGGTTAGTTAGTCGCCGTTCAGAGTTGGGCCATGCCCGCTAGGCAGTTGTCACGATGCTCGCCCAGGGCGATAAGGGCCATGCCCGGGTAACCTCTCAACTTAAAATAATAGGTCTGCTTAGTTAGCCTTGTTATTTTCAAGTTGATAATTACAAGTTTGCATGCTCGATTAATTCTAGTTATTTATGCTCGACATGTTTCTGGGGAGTACTTGTACTTGTACTAATCGATGGTAGGAAAAGTACGAGCAAGAAAACAATTATCGAGCAAAATCAAAGCAAAGTCAAGACACAATTGAAGAATTCAAGCAAAAGGAACATTTGACAAACAAAAGATGATTTCTATTTATAAGTGAGGAAAGAATTGCAATCAAAAGTAAAAAATGGTGGCGCGCATGTCAAACAAGGATATTACTCCTATTCTAAGCCTCCTTTGGAGGGGGAGGAAGATTCTTGGCACTGGCTCGGTACTGCATGTTGTACTGAAGATTCAACTCTTTGCGAGCAGCCTCATCTTCAACAGCCTTGGCCGTGGCCTCCGCTTCAATCTGCTCACTTTCTTTCAAAGCTTCGTCATCAGACTCCAAAGCCTGCATCAGCGAGCAAACATTCACTTCATCAGGGGTTGGCGGAATCCAATGTTCTCGCCCAGCTTCAGCGTCGCTCTTCGCCAAGGCTGCCAATTCTTCTTTGTTATAAGGAACCAGAGCGTGGAAAGGGCGAGCAACATCAGCATAAGGGTCAAGCACGACCCATTCGGCCATTGTCTTCATCCCTACCCCGCCATGGCCGGCAAGCATCCTCAATATGTGATTGGTGCCACGGGCGTAGTAGGGCACAATGGCCGCGTCCACAACATTCTCGAAGGCCGGGGATTTTTTATAATTCTCCACCGCGGACTCTTCAGCTTTTTTCAATTTCCCCAGCAGCTCTTCCACCAGCTTCCCGTCCTTGACGGCCTGCATTTTGAAGGAATCCCGTTCCACCTCTGCTTAGTGACCGTGGCCAGAGCAGTCTTCTCCTTCTCTAGATCGGCCTTGTTCTTTTTCATCTGGCCAACCAACTCTTTTTTCTCAGCAACCAAAGTGCTGTTTTGGGCGGCCAACTTCAAGTTACGCTCGAGCATCTCTTTTTCTTTCTTTTGGCCGCCGCGTCGTTGGTCTCTAGTTGGTCGGCCAGAGTGGCCGCCTGCTCAACCTTCTCTTTAAGAAGGGCCTCAAGTTCCTTATACTCGGCCACCATCTTCTTACGAGCATCCTTCTCCTCATTGTACCGATCATAGAGATTGGTACATGTGGAGGTGATCTGCAGATAGAGGGCAAATAGTAAGAACGGGAAATTAATAAGGAAGAAAAAGAAAGGCAAATTATGGTCAAATACTTTACCTCGCTCAGACAAAGCCCCACGTTTCCGACCAAGACGTGGCCGGCAGTATCTTGGTCCCGGACAAGGTCATCATCCATGGCCCTCTCTATGATGCCTTTACCCACCAGCCACCCCGGGATCCTGCGGGCATGCAAATCGATACCTCCCAGTAATGGGGCATCCCAGAGATTTCTTTCACCAACACGCGGGCATCGCTGGTGGTGGAGGGCATCCGGAAACCAGTCTGCCTCCAAGTTGCAACCACGCTTTGAGCGGAGACAGATAAGACAGGATCAGAGCTCTAGCCTTGGGGGCGGACGAACCTAGAAAGGGGAGGAGTGGGACTTTTCTTTCTCTTCCCCGTGGCCTTAACATCCTTGGCGGCGGGGACCATGGAGATGTTGGCAGCCTTATCAGTGATACCCACAACGGCCTCTTTCAGCGTTAGGGCGACGACTTTAGGTGCAGTTACCTTCTTAACCGAGATGGGGACCCTGCCAGGAGCCTTATTTTGTCTTTTCTTCGGCGGACAGCAGGGCACCTTAGGCATGGCCACGAGCTCGTTGGCCTTCAGATCGGTTGCTCAGTTGTCAGCCTGCTTCTTCCTCATTTTCAACAGCGCCAAGTTCTTCATCCCTGAAACAAGACAAAACGCGGTCAGCACTATTGAAAAACAAAGCTCAATCAAAGCAAAGGTAAGAAATATTCGCGGGTAGTGGGTAACCGTTCCCGTCCTGGTAAACTGGCCGGCAGTTCGCACCCGGGCCTAGCCGTTGGCATTCGACACATTTGTGTTTAAACATCTGTCCGTGGCAATCACCCCAGTATGGATGGGGTCTCTCAGGAACGTGAATTAAGAGGGGCTCCACCCCAAGAACTTCTGCCCGTATCACTCCGGCAAGACATAAGTTATGCGGATTACACACTAGCTCTTTCCAATCGAGCAGAAATTGCTGGCCGACGTGCTTCTCATTCTCCTCAATAACCCCTACGGCAGCCTTCAACGCCGCTAGCCGAGCAATCTCCCCCGAGCTAAAGTCTTGCTTGGAGACCTTGGGGATCTTGATTTCGCTGGTCGCTGTGGGCGCAAACGGCCATCCAACCCGAGATTCGATAAATAGGACTCTCCTATCCCAGGACTCATCCTTCTCGGGAACGTCAGCCAACAGCCTCAAAAAGTGGGAGTTGGCCCTCACTCCAATTATCCCGCCTGTGCTTGGGGCAAAAATGAACAACTTGCGAAGCAAGTACTTATCGGGCTCGAACCCTAGCAGGCGGCTCACCACCGTGAAGGCTGTGATGGCCCGGACAGTATTTAGCAGCAAGTCACAGGGCACGGCTTTGATCTCGTGCAGAAAGTCCACTATGAAAGGCTCCAGCAGAAGGCGTAGTCCTACGCGGAAAAAGTCGGTGAAAAACAAAAGTTCGTTTCCCTGCTCACGGGAAAGCTTAACATTTGCGGGCACGTCCATCTTGCTCGCCCAATAGTAAGCAGAGTCGATGCCGAGTGACGTAAGCCCATCGGTCACTTTATCAGCCATGTCCAACGTAGCCCAGTGAGCAGCATACCGGCTCTCGTCTGTATTCACATGCCAGTCAATCTCTTCATCCTCCTCAACAATTTCTTTATGTGTGACCTCCACTTGAGAGCCGCCGACCATTGTGTAGCAGCGAGCAAGGGGAATGTTGTCCCGATCATCTGCATCATCCTCAAGTGTGGCTTCCACTTGAGTGCGGCCTGTCTTCTTTAGGCGCCGGGCAAGGGGCATGTTATCTGCCTCATCAACCTTTGAGGCCTCTCTTGCCACCTCTCCTTTCTCGGCCCTTACTTGCTCGACCCTGCCTTCAACGTCGGCTACCCGCTGTTTAGGGCCCTGCCCACTAGCATAGCCACCAGTGACACTGTCCTCTCCAGAGTCTTGCCCACTGGAGGAATCATCTAGGTCAACTATTGGGGCGTCCACGCGCTTGAGAATAGCCGGGCCCGCCACGGATCTCGCTCCCTCTGAGTCTTCTCGCTGCTCAGATAATCATTCTTCCCGCCATAGCTAAAGGCCTCATAATCATGATCATTCTCAGACATATCAGACATCTACAAGGTAGATCGAGGAAGGAAAATCATCTTTTTGCTCGAACAATCAATAAAGCAAAATATGGGAAAATTCCTAGGTCTAGGTACACCAAAGGGGCCATGCCCGCCTAGCGGGCAAGACCACATGGTCTTTTCCTCGATCTCTACCTGAAGGGTCGTTCTTAATCTTAACCTCCTAAATAGAAGCGTATGAAGATGAAGGTAAGAGACCGGAAAACTCTCATTAAACCCAGAAAAACCAAGAACAGAGTGGGAAGAAGAGGGTCAGAAACATACTGTTAATCCTGGTTTGGTGCGTCTTCTTTAAGCAGTCAGGGGAAAAGATAAAGCTAAGGCAAAGCTTGCAAGCACCGGGAGTGAATGAACGGTGGGAATTGTTAAGCAAGGTCACCGGAGTCTGGGAACGCTCAGGGCAGCGGCAGTAAGAACTCACCAGAAAATCTTCTATCTAAAACTCAAGAACGATAAAAGAGAAAAGAGGGAGAAGGGTTCGCCTTTTATAGGCCGGTGTTTACGATTTTGGGGGGAAAAGGGGAAGGCCGAAACGGCGTCTGGAAGGGCGGCCCATCATCACCAGGGGCACGACGCTTTAAATGCGCCGCTTCGTGGTCCGTGACCCCATCAAATCACCCCAGCCTTTGATGGCACACGCGCCCGGTAAACCCTCAGCAGCAAGCTTCCTCAGTACGCTCTAGTTGTTTCCCATTGAAGCACCATAACCTTCCCCAAGTCTGCTCTCTCAATCCTCTCTTTTTCTCAAAAATCCACAAGTGTTAAAGCCCGTACGAACATCCTCCAACATATACGCTCCCCGCTTCGAGGATGAATACTCACTAGACAAGGAGCTAGGGGCCACTGATATGCCATACCCAAGTCGGGTCACGAGCGAAGCACGAGTTAGCATCACGTGCCAGTCACAAGAATTATTAATATGGGGCCTGTTGGCCTAGTGGACAATGTAAATGAGGCATCAAGCAACGAGTAGCACGACTCTCGTCTAAACTTGGCCGGGCACAGGCCTTGCCTGTCCGGCCAGGGACCTTGTCCGGGGACCATACTCACACCGGGCAAAGAATCAGATTCATCGCGTCCAAACCTGGTCGAGCATCGGCCTGGCTTGCCCGACCAGGGTCCACCCCCTGGATCTACACTGACCTCAGATCAGTACACATCAAATAGCCGGGCAGAGCCTTGCTCGCGCCGGGCACATATCGGGCAGGAAGCTCCGGAAACTTGCTCTCCAAGAAAAGTCAAAGGTTTCCATATCCGAGCAGAACACTTGCCTTATCTGCTCCTACATTTTCGCGGCCAGCCGCTTATCATGCCTAAAATCAAGGGATTCTTTCCTTGATTGATTAGGTATCTAAGGAAACTAAATCCTAGATGGATTTAACGACATTGGGGCGTATAAATACCCCTCCATAACCACAAATAAGGTACACACTCTTTTTTGAGCCTAGAAACTCTGTCGAATTCTCTCTTGACATTCACACTCGATACTTACTCTCACGCCGGAGGGGTTTCGCGAGGCCCTGCCTTGCACTTCCACTCAGGTTTTCTGTGCTCTCAGCAACGTTCAAGGAAGCAGATTCAAGCTCAGATATCCAAGCCAACACACGGACGGCCCAAGCTGAGATTTTGCCACATCAAGGGGTATATTAACTAGCTAAAAGAAATTAACATAGGGATTTTGGTATGCAAAAATGGCCTACTAAGGGCTCGTTTGTTGTGGCTGATGACTTATGATTTATGACTGATGGCTTAAGCTGATGGATGAATGACTTGTGACTGATTTGCATGATAGACTGTTTGTTACAGATGTTGAAAAGCTATTTATGAGTTGTTATAATTATTTGTTAAAAATGAAACCTCAAAATTAGTATTCATATTTTTATGTATATTTCTTAAAAGGATGAAATTGAGATAATCAAATGTTTATTAATGAATAGTTGTCTTTATCTAAAAAAAAAAAACCAAAAAAGCTTAAAATTTTGGCTTTTTGGCTTTGGCTTTTCAATGCATAAATGGTGTTGTACCTTACTTATTGACTTTTGGCTTATAAGCTGAAACAAACACTCTAAATATGACTTTTGAAAAGCTAAAAGTCAAAAGTCACTCTAAATAAGCCGCAACAAACGAGCACTTAATTTGGTATGCAGTGTAGGCTTTTTTAAATCAAAGACTTCGAGTAAAAATGTCTAAAAAATATGGATCAATGATGCATTTAACCCTATTCTTTTTCATTTTCCTAGTAGCGAATTTTTCGGATTTTAAATACTTAATTTGCTAAAATTTATGACATAAATTCTATGGGGACATCTTATATAGCTAAAAGAAATTACAAAAATTGAGTAAGACGATCTTACGAGTATTTTGTGTTACACGGATCCTCTTTACCTGACATACCATGTGTTGGTGGCTTAACTTGTAAAAAAATGAAGCTCCGTCTTATAAATTAATATCCGTAAGTCGGTCTTATATAAGACTTACTCAAACGAAGTTTAACAAAAACCTTTGAATTTCTAGCTCTAGTCTCCACCAGTTCATATATAAAATTTATTTCTTACGAAGTGATTCAGCCGGTCAATATATAGAATTTATTTCTTAACAAGGGAATTAGTCATGGTCCATGTAAGATAATGCAAATCACCAATTACATTGTACAAAGGAGAGGTTGTCCAATTAAGAACATTGGTTGCTACAATTTTTTTAGAGGAATCACACCTAATTAAATACAATAAGAGCACATGTTTAATTACAGATTATACAAATGAAAAAACCTGCTCACAAGCACCTTATGGTTCAAATTGATCTGGATCAAAAACATTTAATACTCTCTAAATCATCTAAAAAATACGTATTTTTCATTTACATAATTCAGCATTTGTTATTAACCTTTCATCTTCTAAATTGATTGGATTCATTACTTGTTAGTAACCTTTCATTTTTTCCTCATGATTTTTTTCATTAATGGAAAAGGTCGGATCAAATCAGTCGGTTAAGATTTATTGATTAAAAAATACATTTACCCATAAACATGTATAATGTGAAACTCTTGACGCTGAAGAAATATATATATATATATATGTATATATATATGTAATGTGAAACTCTTGAAGACTGAAGAAACATGTACTCCGTTAGTTCCATTTTTAGATATTTTTTTTTTAAAATTATTTTCAAAAATTAAGCTATAAATATATCATTTTATTACTATTTAAAAAAAAAAATTTTAATTATTTTTAATGCCTTGAAAGGCTACAATTATATATATATGATGCCTTTGGTGTGGCTCGAACAAATGGTGCCTCTGGTGAGGCTTTGAACACCGACCTCTGTTGAGAGTAGTTAAGTCCAGGTGCCTCTGGTAGGGCTTGAATACTCAACCTCTCCGTTAAGATAAGTGAGTAGCTAAATGGGGCCTTTGGATAAGGCTTTAACAACAACGATGCCTCTGAAAAGGCTTGAACACCCGACCTCTCTACTAAGAGTTGTAAAGACCAGGGTGTCTTTAGTGAGACTCGAACACCCAACCTCTCCGTTAAGAGAAGTGAGCAATACCAGTTGAGCTAGAGCTCGTTGGTATATCATTTTATTACTAATGGGCTATTAAAATTGTTATTTTTTTTAAATAAATTAACTTTCAAACAAAGACATTTTGTAATTATTGTTTTACTAATGTAATAAAAATTGACTTTTATTACTAATGTAATTATTAGTCTTTCAAAACTCTTCATAGCGGACAGTACGAAAATAAATTATTGTTCTAAAAGACTAAGAGGGAAGAAGACAAGATAGAACGCAGAAGGAGGAAGACAAATGCAGTAGGATGAAGATACTAGATACTGGACAGACACGAGATTCAGGACCGTTCCTAGCATTTAATTGGCCCAGGACGAAGCTCAAGAAATGGCCCTTATTTAATAAAAATAATTACGGGTCGGTACATCTTTTAAAATATGTTTTTAAATAAATCAAAAAAAATTTTGGACATATCTTTTAGGTACAATTTTAGGGCGAAAGTACATCAATACCCTTTTTTTCCTAGCTCATCTTAATCTCCAAGATTCAAACTAGCAAACATATTGACAAACCCAAATTTCCCCCCAAATATCTGTTATACATTGTTCGTGACTTTGAAAAAATTAAATCAATGGAATCAGGAAAGACCACCAAAGGTGCCAGAGGAAGGAAAGGTGGAGAAAGAAAGAAGTCGGTGACGAAGTCCACCAAGGTCGGCCTTCAGTTTCTCGTCGGCAGAATCACCAGGTTTTTCAAGAAGGGCCGATACGTTCAGCGAGCTGGATCTGGCGCTCCCATCATCGCTCAGCGAAATGGCTCCGTCGCCATTCGAGACAGAATCGAACGTTGCTTCGAAGTCATACGACCTCAAAGCTGATACGGAGGGGATATTCACGTCGGCTGGTGAAGGTCCGCTGCTTCCAGAGCCGAATAGATGCAGGAGGAAGAGTGGCATCGGTTAGTTTAGTTAATCTAATCTCAGTATCTCTATATTAATTGTATCGTACGAAGAATTGTTTGCAGGTCATAGCAGTCAATGGAATGTTTCCAGGTCCAACTTTAAATGTTACCACCAATTACAATGTTGTGGTTAACATGAAGAATAAATTGGATGAGAGTACTCTCATTACATAGTACTTCTTACCAGTTTATGTATATAAATCAGGGCCGGCCCTGAGGGTGGTTGGAGGGGCTACCGCCATGGGCCCCCAATTTTTAAGGCCCCTAATTTTTGGTACTACCTTATATTTAGTATATATATTATAGTGTCAAAAATGTTCAAAATTGATTGACTTTATCTGGTGGTTAAGATGCCCATGATTTAAGATAGAGGTCCCAGGTTCAAAATCTAGGCTATTACTTATTTTAGTTTGTTATTTTTTTAGTTTGTGAACTGTATATAAGTTATAACGTGTTGATTAGTTTAGTGTCGAATAGATAACTTAATGATTAACATACTTGGTAGATTGTGAGAGATTTTGAGTTCAATTCTTCTATAAACTTTCTACTTTCCTTTTTCCCAATACTTTAAATGATTTCATTTTTATAAAGGCCCCCCCTTTTTTTTTGGCCATGGGCCTCTCGAAACTCAGGGCCGGCCCTGATATAAATATATAACTTATTTGTGTTTTCTAAATATATTTTGATTGATTTGGGGGGTTTTGTGTTATGGTAGGCCAGGAATAATGCATCATTCTTCTTGGCAAGATGGAGTTCTTGGCACTAATGGCTCTCTCCGTGTAGCAAAAGTCATTGAGCTTTTGGTTGGAGCTCAGACACGCTATGCATTCTTGTCAGGTTCATGAGAAAAGCTAGAAAAATAAAGTGAATTATTCTTGACTTTAGAATGTTTAGTTTCATTTCTATTTGTGCATCAATCCTATTGAAAATCAAAGGCAAATGTCAATTTTGTTGTGTCATTGAATAACATGTGGTTGCATTATCGACTTTTTCATTCTTCTATGCAAATGTATAGCTAGTGATAACCATATAAGCAGTTACCACATTTCTCTATACCTGTTCAACCTTTCGTGAATCTTTAATAGAAAATCATGGTCGTTTTGTGCCTATTCATCTAGTACTAAGCAGTTGTTGCTTATTGAGCTCTTTGAAAGAGTATCTAAACTGCAACTAAGCTCTCACGGCGGTGCTTAAGAGTCCTGACGATTACTTGACTAGCCAACTATTTATTGAATCCACGATTGACCACACTAGGGTTGATCACAGAAAAATGTTATCTCTCCACACTTTCTGGGACAATTGGCTTCACCCCTTTGGAACAGAATCGCCTTTTCGCTCTCCTAAGTAAAGGTTCTTTTTTTATAAATTTTCTTCCCGTGTTCCTATTCGATCTTTCTTACTTTATCAGCAACTTCTAACTTCTTTTTTTGAGGGGTATGATTTGATTTTTCTTGTCAATTTAATTCCCTATTTGGATCTCTTTTTCTTCGATGTATTCTGTTTGGATTCCAGCGTTTGGTTCTTAATTTTTTTCATTGAAAATTTGTCTTGGAAGCAAAACAAGATGGTTGGATATGATTTTGTGGATTGAATTGCAATATTTGTCTTAGCTTTTTTCTTTCTGTTTATAGCTTTGTAAACTGTTGTAGGAAGGGGTATGGCTGATTTATGTTTCCAGTAATGCAAATGTGTGTGCACAAGAGAATGACAAATATTCTCGAGCAATAAAGCTCTTTCCTTAAGACAAAAACTGGCCCATATACAGACTGGACGGGGTATGCCAGTGAGTCTCCCAGGTTTCAGGATACTTACGTGATTGAAGAGGGTAGTCCTACGATCTTCAGTCACCGGAGAATCTAACACGCTGCTGTAATCTCTGTATTCGGGGCAGAAAATTGTGCAGAATAGGAGAATTTTTCGATACCAAAAGCTGGGTTTGAAGCAGTATTTAAGTGGCAGTTGTAAGGATGGAAGTTGGGAGCGGTTGGAGCAGTTGAGTGTCTGAAAGCAGAACCAAGTGGCGATTCGGTTGTCCGAAAGCAGACACAACCTTTCGGTTATAGCGTAATCGCTTTCGATGGGTGAACTTGAGAAACTTGTGCAAAAGGTTCACGCTGAAAGGGTCACACGCAAAATGAACCGGTAGCCAAAAAGATAGGTTCAGGCAGGCAGGCAAGCAAGCCAGCCAGCCGGCCAAACAACCAACCAACCAACCGAGCTCGGGCGGCAGCGGCGCGCGCGCGAGTGTTTGGACCTACACCTAGGTAGGTCTTCCCTCCTACACAAAAGTGTAGTGTCCCAAGGGCCTGAAAGTAAAGCATCAAAGCTCTACCTTATAAGGTAGAGCTTGTTTCATTTTGTTCCCAATGTGGGATTCCCACACTTCATATTATATGACTTAGCTTTATTCAAGCTATTGGAAACCAAGTTTCCAACAACTGTGAGGATGAAATGGGGTTTCATTTATTTGTAGGAATGATTTGATGACGAAAATTAGCAGAACCCGACTCATCTTAGCGATGGCGATACTATGTTAGTAGTAGTAATAGCAAGTAAAACTAAAAGATGGGTTTGAAGCCACTGGATTTGTACTGTCATCCGGTGCCGCAAGGAGTGTGGGGGAAATCAGTGGATAATGCATTTGGAGCTTACACACCTTGTGCAACCGAAGCTTTGGTCAATGGCAATTCTCATTTGGTTCTATTGGGTCTGTGCTTGTACCAAGTATGGTTGATTACTAATGATTTGAAAGCTCAAAGGTTCCAGCTGAAGTCCAATTATTATAATTACATGTTGGCTTTCTTGGCTGCTTACTGTACTGCCGAACCGTTGTTCCGATTGGTTACGGGAATATCAACATTCAATCTGATGGACAGGTCGGCCTTGCCCCATTTAAGGTGAGTTTTCTTTTTGACTTTTGTCCTTTTTCTTTCTCTTGATTAAACTCTACTGTTGCTTCAACTTGTAAAATCTAATTGATGTGGCAAATCCTCAGCTTGGGCCGTCTATGCTTTGGGTATGATATCTGGGCTTGAATCTGCTTCCTTGAACCTGGCTGAGAGCAAAGAAAACCTAAGTGGAAGTGCAAGGCAGGGCCTTGTGAAACCCCTCCGGCGTGAGAGTAAATATCGTGTGTAAAGCAGAATACCAGAGCTCAAGGAAGAGGATGAGTGTATGAATGCGTGTACCTTGTTATGTCTGGTGGAGGAGTATTTATTGGCCCTTTTGTTGTTGAATCCGTGTAGGATCTGGTTTCCTTAGTTATCTGGTTCAACAAGGAGGGGATCCCTAGTTTTTAGGCATGATACGCGGCTGGCCGCGTGATATCAGGAACAGATAAGGCAAGTGTCCTGCCCACATATGGTAATCTTCAACAGTGTCTTGGCGGGCAAGCTACTGGTGTCTTTGGCTCAATATTGGACTGGGCGGGCAGGGCCTGCCCGCTTGTATAATAGATGTTGGATTGGGGCGAGCATATTTCCCGGCATGGCCCCTTGTCGGACAGGCAGGGCCTGTGCCCGTCCAGGCTTGGTCGGGAATGTCATGCTCGCGTGCTCAATGATGCCATAGCTTTGCTTGCTGGGCATGTGGGCCTTGTAGGGTTTGTGCTCGTGACCGACACGTGGTGATAGCTCGTGCTCTGCTCGTGACCGGTTTTGGGTCGGGTATATCAGTGGCCCCTAGCTTCGTGCCTGGCGAGTATTCATGCTCGAGGCGGGGAGCGTACATGATGTTATGAGATTGCTCGTAGTCCGAGCTCAAACACTTGAGAGAATTTCTGTAGAGTAATGATCGGGTTAAGGGTTGAAGTAGATTGTTCTAGAACTTCGTGCGTTTGCCAGACGAAGCGTGTCAAGGAAGCGTCTCGCTGTGTCCCAAGGTGAATGATGGTGGAGAGCGTGAGCCGTCAGAGGGTAGTGCGAAACGACAGCGGCACGGATCTCGGGGCGACGCATTGAATGCGCCTGTGGACTGGTGATGGCGCGCAGTCCTTTCAACTTCCGGCTCGGCATCCCAAAAACCCCCGGGCTTTTCGCCTATTTAAGCTGGAAACTCTTGCCCATTTGAACTTTACGAATTTCTGAGATTTAGAGAGAGAAGAGAGAAATTCTGCCGTTTTTGCTCCAACTACCAGAGAGGTTCCGGCCACCGGTGTTACTGTCGTTGCTACCCAGTTCATACCTTGATTTCGGGAAGCAGAGCTCCTTCAGAAACTTGACAGTAAGTCTTTTTATCTGAATTCTTGTTTTCGTATTTGTCTGTTTCCTCAATTTTCTGCATTTCTAGGAAAAACCCTCTTCCTTCCTCTGAATCTTCTTAATATACTTGATAGGATTTAGGAAGGAGAGTCCCCCATTGTGTCCTGTCTGCTAGGTGGGCAGGGCCCTTTGGCTTTTCCTAGACTTAGGGTTTTTCCCCTTTTTTAGTGACTGTTCTTTTCGTCGGGCAGGATCTGACCATTACTTTTCCTCGATCTCTGTAGATGTCTGACGGAGATTTTTTAGAAAACGACCGAGAAGAATTCAGTTATGGCGGGCAAAACGACCCGATGAGCAGTGAGAAATCCCCGTCCCTTGATGTCGTGTTTGAAGAGGGCGACGAGTCTGTGGCCGGGGAAGTCGTAGCTGCACGACCCCACGTGCCCGTGGCTTCACAAGCCCATGTGCCCGTAATGGCTTTGTCCGCCTCGAGCTTATCCGAAGGAGAAGTGGAGCAAGGCCGCTTAATCACTGGCGGGCAGGGCCACGCTCAGTTGGCCGAAGAGAGGACCATGCCCGAAGAGAGGGCGAATGATGTTGTACTGCCCGGGGCAAAGGAACTTTTGGCTGTGAATGAGGTCTGCCACTCGGTTGAAGAAGATTCTGATAACATCCCGATTGCGCGGAGAAGAAGACAGCGAACTATCCATGCAGGAGACGAGGCACTTCTGTCCCCGCTCCCGCCTGGATGTTAGAGGCCGATGAGACGTTGTACGCAGCCTAATGGGCATCGTTAGATATGCCGACTAAGCTAACCGCTTGGTTCACCTCGATGGGCATAGAGGCGGAGGATTATCGCGTGGAGAAGGCCGTGTTGGTGGACGGCGAGTATCCCCGCGAGCAAGGCGGGAAGTTGTTGTTCTACGCAGATTTTTTCCGAGTGGGATTACGATTGCCCCTCGATCCATTTTTCCTCCAGTTTCTGAAGACTTTTTGCGCAATGCCCAGTGATTTGATGCTGAACACTGTACGGGCCCTGATGGCGTACATCGTGGTGTGCCAGCTGTTGCGAATAGAGCCCACGATTAAGTTGTTCCGGCGTCTGTTTATACTCATCGTTGATGCTTACGGCCGAGTTAATGCACGGTCTAACTCGAGTTTCCTTCGCATCCTTTTTGATGTCCCGGGCAAGGTCGAGGCCTGGGACCGAAGAGGACTTTTAATTGAATCGAGGAGAGGTTGGCCGATAATGCCGATGAGTCAGGCTAGCATTCACGTCCCCAAACTTCCTCGCGGTAGCTTTCAAACCGGGGACACTAGTCATTTAACTCTTATCCAGGATGCACTTGGGTGTGTGATGGAAGGGGAGAGGCGGATCAGTCAGGAGTATCTGTTTGACTGGAAGTAGTTGTGCTGTAACCCAAAAAATCTTCGTTTGGTTGGGGCGCTACGGGAAGCTGTTCCCGAGGTTGAGCCCTTGTGCACGTTTGATGAGGAAGAGGCCCATATGTACTGGGGTGATTGCCACGGGCAAAGTTTTCGAGTGGATTGCCAGGAATGCCGTAGGCTCGGGCAAGACTGCACGCCTGCTTACACTCTTGCCCATGGTCTCTATTTTTCTCTGTCTGTTTAAATAATTGCTTTTACAAATGTATTGATTTTCTTGCCTTCTTTTTGCAACGATGATGACCTTAAGGCAGCTCCAAAGGCTCGAGGAGGAAGAAAGTCGAAGGGTGGCTGCTCTAGCCAGCCAACCACCCCAGACTCTTGCAACAGTCCCTTTTGGTCCAGCGGCCAAGAAAGCTCCGACGGCTAAGAAACCAGTTGAGGTACTACCTCCCCTTCCTCAAGCAGTTATTGACGTCCCCGCAGTGGCCGCTGATGAAGCTGCTGCCAAGGCTGCCAAGGCAGCGGGCAAGAGAAAAAGGCATCCTTCCCCGCCAGCTGACCGATCCTCCCGACAATGTGGCGTGGGCACTAAGCATGCTGCTCGTGATTCTACTAAGCCGTGGCTGCTACCCGGTTTTGAAATGCCTACAAGCTGTCTGTCCGCTGGGGCCATTGTGGCCGGTGTCAGAGGGCCTAACATTGGGCATATAGATAAATGCTGGCGATCCCTTTGGTTGGAAAAGGGATAATGAAGCGGCTGCTTCAAGAAGATGTGACCCATGACCGGGATACTGCCTGGCACGTTCTACTTGGTCATATCAGGCTCAACTTGAGCGAGGTAAATTTCAGTTGTTTCCCTTTATTCGATTGTTGTTTATTGTGGTAGTCTAACTCTGATCATGTTTTGTTGTTTGCAGATTGCCTCCTCCTATACCAACATTTATAACCGCTACACCGAGGAGATTGATCTTCGCAGGAAAGTGGAGTCCGAGAGGGACGAGCTGGCGGGGTTGGTGAAGAACAAAAACGATCAGGTGGCTGCTTTAGACAAATCGGTGAAAGAGAGTCTGACCCACGACCAGAAGCGAAGCGGACGTCATGTCGAAGAAAGTCGGTCTTTGGTGTCAGTGAAGAAATCCCAAGCCGCGGAAGAGGATCTCCGTGCACAGCGTTCTCAACTACAAACTGACTTGAAAATTCTCAAGGCCCAAGCCGCCCAAGATGCCGCCACCGTGGCTTCACTCACCGAGCAGTTGTCGGCAGCTAAGGAACGGGCCGTGGAAGAATTATTGCCTCCCCAGCTTATGCTGCCCGAGTTCGCAAAGAAATATTCCCCTATTATGCAGTGGGGACCAATCATATCTTGCGGATGTTAGCGGGCACAGGGGCAGTGGACATGGGAACAATGGCCGAGTGGGCGCTGCTTGATCCATCTTGCAGGCTTGGGAGGCATCATCTGGTGCCCTACACACAAGGTGAGTTGGAAGCCTTGGCCCGTGACGATGCTGACGACGGCTTGGAGCCATGAGATCCCCCCACCCCGCTGGCCGTCAATGTGTGTAGCCTGGTCGATGCCCGGAGGGCCGAGAAGGAGGGGCGAATCACAGAGGCAATTGCCCAGCTTCAAGTGGAAATACAGGGCCCCGTCACCGAGGAAGCAGCCGCTATGATCCAAGCAATCCCCGATGTGTCTTGAGAACCCCATACCTTGTTTGGCCGATGGGCCCTTTGTAATAGAATTTGTAACCTTTGGAAATACTTGGTTTTTGAACACGTATCTCTGACTGGTGTAACCTATATTTATTTCTGTTGGCTCTTTGAACGCTGGCCCTTTTGACTGATTGTAATATGTGTTTATTTATTGTGTTCCTGCCCGATAGTATTTGCTTGTGTCTTCCTGCAGTTTATTAGTGCCAACACAATTGTATGCGGGGTAGTCCCCTCAAAAACATATCGGGCATATATATGAGTAGGAGTTTGGCCTGTTTTCCCGGTGTCCGCCGGTGCTTTCTCCGGGTGTGCAGGTCGTAGTCTCTCACTCTGAGTGCTTGGCCTGAGCCAAGGCTTTTGAATGGGCAGGGCCCCTATCGCCTTGGGCGAGCCTTGAATGATTGCGGGCATGGCCCGGCTTAGCGGCCGGCCGGGCACGACCATTGTTCGGTGTGGGTAACCCGAATCAGTTGTCGGTATATCAACTGGGTGTAAGGATATACGACTAAGCAGTGTTGCTCGGTCACTTTGGAACCCGAGGTAGCTTAGTCGTTATCCGATGGGCGTGGCCCCTACCGCGTGGCGGGCATCCTAAGTACGTGAACCGGGCAAGGCCGCATCTCACCCACGGAGAAATTAAGTTCACTAGTACTTGGGTATTTTGAGTGTTGACTGGGCTTGGCCCTGGTCGCTTGTAGGCAAGCAACTTTTTCCAATATAATGTAAACAATCGATGTTAATAAAGTCTGAATGAACACATTATAGAAAACTTTCCTTTATTGAATAAAATTTGTGACCCTCAACAGGGCTAAGGGTCTTACCCGTTCATGTATTGAAGATCGACTCTAAGGATAGTACTTTTTCAAATGATTAGCGTGCCATGGATGTTTTAGGTCTTTTCCTTCCCGAGTCCGGAGTGTGTAAGTGCCTTCTCTGATTATGCCAGTAACCTGGAAAGGTCCTTCCCAGTTAGGTGATAGCTTTCCCCATTCTGCTCGCTGGCCGGTTACCTCGATCTTTCTGAGCACCCAGTCACCAACCATGAAGGCTCTACCCCGGACTTTTTTGTCATGATGAGCTTTTGCCCGCTGCTTGTAGTTGACCATTCTGAGTCGAGCATCCAGTCTTCTTTCTTCTAAAAGGTCAAGGTCTATTGCCCGCGCAAGTTGGTTGTTACGCTTTCATTTGTAATGAGAGACTCGATAACTAGGCAAGGCCATTTCAACTGGAATCATCGCCTCCGACCCGTAAGTGAGAGCGAATGGGGTCTCCCCTGTTGGACCGCGCACAGAAGTTCTGACCGCCCATAATGCTGATGGCAGTTCCTCAGCCCATTTCCCTGCTCGCCCTTCTAAATTTCTCTTGAGTGCATGTAAGAGCTGCTTGTTTCCGGCTTCTGCGTGTCCGTTCCCTTGAGGGTAGGCTACAGATGACTGCCAATGCTTGATGCTCAAGCGAGCACATTCTGCAGTAAACTTGTCTGAGAACTGGGTGCCGTGATCTGATATGATTGCCCGCGGGAGGCCGAACCTGCACCACACTTGATCATGGACGAACTTGACGACATTTGCTTACGTGATCTTGGCGAGGTTTTGCTTCTATCCATTTTGTAAAGTAATCAATGGTGACCACCGCGTATTTGTATTTGCCTTGTGCAAGTGGAAGCAGACGTCGGATCAATCCCCACATGTCGAAGGGCCGGGCGCGGCGGGGTTTGCATGGTGGATGGCGGTCTCGGTATGTCGCGTACCTTTGGCACTTGTCACATTCACGAGCATATCTCTCTGCATCCCTTAGGGTTATCGGTAGTATCTGCGCGTAGTACCCTTACGCTAGGCGCGGGTGCGGGGGGCAGCCGCATTCTCCCTCGTGTACTTCATGAGGACACCTTGATTAATTCGGGGCACACAACGAAGCATTGGCTGACCTTAGATCGCTTGTATGCAAAATTCCCCCACTACAGAGTGGCAGGCGGCTGTGGTGGCCTTGACTTTGTCTGCGGAGGCGGGATCCCTGCTCGATATAGTCCTTATGTCGTCAATCCAACTCTGATCGCTGGCTCAATGTCCATTACCAGCGGTCTATCGATAGCGGGAGTTTCTAGGTGCTCGATCATTCTTGAAGGATTCGGCGGTGACAAATTTTCCTCGGCGATCTTAGATAAATAATGCTCGCATGTTGTCGCTCGGTCAATTCGATTATCTCCGAGAATTTGAAAATTTTCAAAATTCCTTTGACAAGTTCGCGATATTTGACTAGTGAGGGGTGATGCACCATGTATTCCCCACGGACTTGGTTTACAACCGGTTGTGAATCAGAGTACAACTGTGATCATATCTACTCCCATGTCATTTGCTAGTTCGAGGCCGGCAATTCTTGCCGTACTCGGCGCGTTGTTGGAGGCGGGGAACTTAAATCGTAATGCTAGCTCGAATTATGTAACACAGTCGGGAGCTATGAGAAGGATGCCGGCTCCGCTCCGACTTTGCTCATTGCTCCATCAACATATAAATCCCAACGGATGGCGGTCGGGGTTGTGGCATTTGCTCTTGCTCGGGCTCGTTTGAGGCTTGGGTTTCGAGCTCTTCTTCTTGAGTGAAGCTTGTTTCTACGGAAATCGGCCGGTGCTTGAGCCTTGATTGCTCGCTGGGCGGGTAGTCTATGTGGAATTCGGTGAGCTCTATCGCCCGGTTGAGCGATGCCCAGCAGTCGGGTTTGTGAAAATCTTGCGTAGTGGTGCATGCGTGTATACTATGATTACATGTGCGAGAAAAATAAGCCCTTAATTTCCGGGCAGCTACGACAAGCGAATAAGCTAATTTTTCAGCATTAAAATAACGACGCTCAATAGGACTGAGGGCTTTGGATACATAGTACACAGGCTTTTGAATGTCTAATTCTTGTCTAACCAAAACAGTGGCCACGGCACAGTGCGTGGCCGCTAAATACGTCTGAGGCTCACGGGCACGGGGCGCTAAGGAGGCGGTTTGCCCGAGATATTCCCAGGCTGCTCTAGGGCTTTGGTGTAGTCGGCATTCCATTCGAATCCTTTGTTGCCGCGAGATCTTGAAGAACGGGAGACACTTCTCCGCTGACCGGGAGATGAAGCGGCCAAGGGCAATGATTCTACCGTTCAATCGTTGTATGTGTTTAATGCAATAGGGCTGTTCCATGTCTAGTAGGGCCTGTATCTTCTCTGGGTTTGCTTCTATACCACGCCGGTTAACCATAAACCGAGGAATTTTCTGCTTTCGAACCCCAGCGCATTTGCCGGATTGACTTCATGTTATGTCTTCGTAAATTGGCAAATGTTTCTGCCAAGTCAAGAGTGTGGTCGCGGCCTTTGGTTTTGATGACCATGTCATCTATGTATGCTTCCATGTTCCTCCCGAGCTGTGAACCGAAGACCTTGTTAACCATACGCTGATAAGTTGCCCCGCATTCTTTAGCCGAATGGCATCATCTTGTAGCGATATAGGCCTCATTTGTCCAGGAAGGCTGTTTTTCTTTATTTGCTCGTTCATCGACTGGTGGTACCGGGTATCGTCGAGAAAGCGAGCATTTCAAAACCGTCGATGGAGTCCACGAGCATGTCTATACGCGGCAACGGGTAACAGTCTTTCGGGCAGGCTTTGTTGAGGCTCGTGAAGTCGACGCACATCCGCCACTTGTCATTGGCTTTCTTGACCATCACTACGTTTGCCAACCAGGTTGGGTATTGTATTTCCTCGATGATGTCTCCTTTCAGAAGCTTTTCGACTTTTGCCCGGATGGCTGCACTTTTCTCCGGGGAGTATTGCCTTGGACGCTGCTGGATAGGTCGGAATGTTGGATCAACATTCAAGTCATGGCGTGCAACGTCCTCGCTGATCCCTTGCATATCTTCGACAGTCCAGGCAAATACATCGAGTGTTTTTAGCGGCTCAATTAGCCTTTCCGAGCCGGGAGGCATGGCCTTCCCGATTTTGATTTTTTGCTCGGGGTAGGAGGGATTGATGATTATCTCTTCCAGATCGCCTTCAGGTTGAATATCGGGTTCATCCCACACTTGCAAGGTATCCATCTCAATGTCTTGTGGCTTTGGGCGTTTAGCCTTACGCCTGGAATGAGTTGGGGATGGGGCTTGTACGGGCTCGTCTGTTTCCATGGGGTCCTCCGCTTCCGACTTTTGTCCAATCTCTATGCTGCTTATGGAGGCGGGAGCGGTCGTGGCATCGGGCGTTTCTTTTTATGGGGTTGTTTGATCGGGAATGTCCACGATCAGTTTTTGTTTTTTCTTTTGGGAGTCCCGGACATACTCCCACATTGCCTGGGGTTTGCTATTCAGGATACCTACTCCATCCTCGGTGTAAAATTTTGCCTTCTGGTGAGGTATCGAAGTAACCATCTGAAATTTGGCCATGGCTAGCGCGCCCAGGATGCAGTTGTACACTGATTTGAAGTCGATCACCAGGAAAGTGATCATTTCTGTTCGGGTTTGCGCCCCGTCTCCTATGAAAACCTCGAGTTCGATAGTGCCTTCGACGCCCACTTGGTGGTTAGTGAACCCTTCCAGCTTTCCAAGGTAAGGCTTGAGCCGGGCATCTGCTAGTTCTAATTCTTTGAAGCAGGAATAATACATGATGTCTCTGCATGCTCCAGTGTCGAGCAAGACTCTGTGTACTTGCCATTCATTTACCAGGCAGGAGATGACCATTGGTTGCTCGGAGGCCAGAGGGGTGCTTGCTAGCTCGCTGCGGGTAAAGAAGATGTTAGGCTCCCATGTCCGCTGTACCGCTGGAGAATTTATTGCTCTAGAGAGTGAGTATATGTGCTTCCCAAGCTGTGTGTTGGACGGAAGCTCTTCCTGGATCACGTTGACCACTCCTCGGATCTGAGGGGCCTGGCCACCTCTTCCTCTTGGAGGTCTCCCTTGTCTGTCATTATCCGCATTGTTCCCATTTCCCTGATCCTTCCTAAAGCGGTTTAATTTGCCCGCGTTTATCAATTTCTGTATTTCGCGTTTCAATACTACGCATTGCTCTGTGGTGTGCCCGGTACCATGATGGTAGTCGCAATATTTGTTGGGGTCCCTAGTATGGGCGAGCTCGGGATCAAGAGGATAGGGAACTGGCAGAGCATCTCCCACTTGGAGCATGATTTCTTCCCGCGTTGTGTTCAGCGGGGTAAGCGTGCTTCTCGAATAACCTTGCGGGAGTAGATGATCTCCTTGCAGCGGGACGGTTCTTGCCATCACAGTCTGGTCGGCCGGTGTGGCAGCTGTCTGGGCCTTGTCTTCTCTTATTTTTTGCATTCGGCGGTCTCGGTTGAAGCGAGAAGAGGTGGGAACTTGCTAGCAGCTCAGCCTTGGAGGCTCCCGGGTTCATAGCTAACATTGTCTTCAGTGGCCCTGCTCTCATGTTGTTTAGATAACAGAACGTTATTTCGGGGTCACTGGTAGCGGTCACTTGGTCGAGCATCTCCTCGAACCTCTTCAAATAGCTTCCGTAGGACTCATGCTCACCTTGTTTGACTTTAGCGAGATCAAACCGGTTTTTAGGTGTTAGCCCGGCAGTGCCGAATTCTTCTAGGAATTTCTCCCTTAACATTTCCCAACTGCCGATGGATCCACGGGGAACCCGTCCTAACCATGCTTGTGCTTTCCCCTGAAGGGCCCCCTCGAATGCTCGCATTTTTAGAGCCTCAATATCAGTTACCATTCGAATCTGTGCCTCGAATGATCTGAGCCAGTCACTTGCCCGTGTCTTCCCGAAGTATTTCTCGAATTGTGGGAATATGATACCTTGCGCGGGTGGTGCATTTTCGATTTCGGGGGTGAAGGGACTACCTTCCAGCGGCTTAATGACACCATAGCCAGGCTTCGCCACAGCCAGGTTAGCCATTTGTTTTGCCATGTCACGTTTCATAGCTTCCATGCGTTCGGACAAGCGCTTCTCAACATCTAGGTTGATACCCGATGAACGGGCATGATCTGACCGATGCTCGTGTGATACCGGCGGGCAGAAAGTCGGTGCACAAGAAGCTTCCACCTCTCTGTCTATTCGTGATCTATGTTTTGGCCGGTATGCCTCTTTCTCGGCGTGTTCACGAGCTCTGCGGTGACTGTGACTTTCACTGCGGGCATAATGATTTTGACCGCGACTACGTTTGTGTGAAAAATTTGGACGGCTATATACGCTTTCGCTTTGGTCATCGCTCGTTTTACCTCTTGACCTTCTCGGCGGTATGAGATAACATATTGGAGTCGCTAGCTTGAGTGCGAGCGGATGTTGTGGCGTGGCCATCACAACGGCCGCGAGGGGCGAGAGTTAGCAATTCCAAATCGACCACGGCAGGGCATGGCCCAAGGCAAGTAGTTGCTGGTTAGTAGTCTGCTTGGACTTGGAGAGCAGCGGCCTGTTGTTCGGGGGCTTGCCCCAGCGGGTTCACGTGGTTGCCATGGCCATTCTCCTTTTGGCGATTTAGTTGTGCCCTGAGATCCACAGCATCTGCGCGGGTACTGCGCTGCTCATTGATGATTTCTCTGGCATCTCGTTGGCTGGCTCGGCTCTGGCTAGCACGTTGAGATGGCTGCTCCTCCACATACGGTACGTCCTTCCCGTGAGTTGTTTGCCATGCAGCCATCCTCTTGCTCCTTGTCTGAACCCCTTGGGGTGCCTTTGGTGGGAGGTCACCGGCCAATTGACTACCAGCCTGGTTGTTGCTCACAGTAGCATGATGCTTGCTGCTATTACCGGCCATTGCGAGGGTTGGAAACTTGTATCGGTGAACTTTGAGAAAAACAGGGACGTTGTTTATGTCGGGTTCCCGGCAATGGAACCAAACTGATGTGGCAAATCCTCAGTTTGGGCCGTCTATTCTTTGGGTAGGATATCTGGGCTTGAATCTGCTTCCTTGAACCTGGCTGAGAGCAAAGAAAACCTGAGTGGAAGTGCAAGGCAGGGCCTCGCGAAACCCCTCCGGCGTGAGTAAGTATCGTGTGTAAGCGAGAATACGAGCTCAAGGAAGAGGATGAGTGTATGAATGCGTGTACCTTGTTATGTCTGGTGGAGGAGTATTTATTGGCCCTTTTGTGGTTGAATCCGTGTAGGATCTGGTTTCCTTAGTTATCTGGTTCAACAAGGAGGGGATCCCTAGTTTTTAGGCATGATACGCGGCTGGCCACGAGATATCAGAAACAGATAAGGCAAGTGTCCTGCCCACATATGGTAATCTTCAACAGTGTCTTGGCGGGCAAGCTACTGGTGTCTTTTGCTCGATATTGGACTGGGCGGGCAAGGCCCTGCCCGCTTGTATAATAGATGTTGGACTGGGGCGAGCATATTTCCCGGGCATGGCCCACAGTCGGACGAGGCGGGGCACGTGCCGTCGAGCAGTCGAGAATGTCATGCTCTCTCGCTCGATGATGCCATATCTTTGCTTGCTGTGCCTGTGGGCCTTATAGGGTTTGTGCTCGTGACCGGCACGTGGTGATAGCTCGTGCTCTGCTCGTGACCGATTTTGGGCCGGGTATATCACTAATAAAACATGGTGTGATTTGAATATTTTGTATAAAATGGAAAAGCAGCTTTTAAGACAAGACACCATTTTTGTTCTTCTAAGAGAATCTCGAATGGGAGATGCAAAAATTGGGTTAAAGCTTTTTGAAAAGGTTTTTAGCATTGGAGGGGTATGAAGCTTTTGGGAATATTGATGATGTGGAGGCAAAAGCTCCAAGAGTATGGAACGGTCCATCCATTGCCACCTCATTTATTTCTTTGTTTTTTAGTTGTTTTTTTAAAATAAAGGTGTAGTGAGAAAAAAAATAAAATATTTAGTTGTGGGTCCATGTTATAAAGTTTTTCTGAGTTTATGTATAGTGGAGAATAGGTTTATAGAGAAAACGTTTATAAACTGATGATGTAGCAGGAGATAAACCTTTTGATAGATTTAGGGTTGTGGATGCTCTAACTTGTGACCTCTCTCGTTACAGTTGAGCAATCATGTTTTTGAACCAAGGCGCCTTTTTTGGCTTGAATAAATTATCAAAACAGCCCTGATGCCAAGGCTTCGCATCAGAAGTTTTTGATTTTTTTTTTTGCTTGAATAAATTGTCAAAACAGCCCTGATGCCAAGCCTTGACATCAGCATTTTAAATTTTTTTTTGGCTTGAATAAATTGTCAAAACAACCCTGATGTCAAGCCTTGGACATCAGAAATTTTTGAATTTTTTTTGACTTGAATAAATTGTCAAAACAGCCCTCAAAGTAAAGCCTCAAAGCTCTACCTTATAAGGTAGAGCTTGTTTCATTTTGTTCCCAATGTGGGATTCCCACACTTCATATTACATGACTTTGCTTTATTCAAGCTATTGGAAACCAAATTTCCAACAATCCCCCACATTGAATAAGATATTATGTAAGTTGATGATGATGACATATTGATATTTACAGAGATACAACTGAGAGTAACTGTACTGGAATAGGTGGATTTTGGCTTTGAACCTTTCCTTATGATATACTATCGGGATGACTTACTAATTAGTGACTTGAGTGTCTTGAATTGATTAGTGTTTGATGTCAACCAAGACAATAGCAATCACACAGCTAACCTCAAACAGGGTGTGATTCTTCATTTGTGTTCATTTTGGCCCTGAACGATACCTGGTTCTATGAATGTTTTTAGAGAATTTTAGCCTCGTAATTCTCATAAGATTGGCCAGTCTTACATTCACATAGGTGATTGCCTATAAAGAGTTGTTACGTCGAACTCCGGCAGCGATTCAAGTCATAGGAACCATTAAAAGCAAAACTTATCCTATACCGTGACAGATAACACTAGTGTGTTTCACCATAGGAATGGGTAGGACTTAAGTCCTTTAGTGTTTTCGTGGAGATTAATTTAGTTGGGTTGTCCCTTTGAACCTAGACCATGGGATCTCCAATCAGCTAGGTGGGGTTTGCCGCTAAATTATTCTTTATTTCATAGGCTTTAGGCCCATTCCCTTCGATGAGTTGCATACTTGCTCTCTAGACAGACCTTTAGTTAGTGGATCCGCTAGGTTGTCTTTCGATCGAATGTAATCGATGGTGATTACTCCATTTGAGAGAAGTTGCCTAACGGTATTGTGACACTGTCGTATGTGTCGTGATTTACCGTTATACATATTATTTTGTGCCCTTCCAATTGCGGCTTTGCTGTCGCAATGGATGCATATAGCTGACACTGGTTGTGGCCATGCTGGAAGATTTTCTAGGAAGTTGCGTAGCTATTCAGCTTCTTCCGTTGTTTTATCTAAAGCGATAAATTCTGATTCCATTGTAGATCTTGCGATGCAATGTTTGGAAGATTTCCATGCAATAGCACCACCCCAGTGTAAATACAAATCCACTTGTGGACTTGAGTCGTTAGTATCGGATATCCGGTTGGCGTCACTATAACCTTCTATTCTTCTTTGGATACTTAGAATAATGCAACCCATAGTCTTTAGTGTATCGAAGATACCTAAGGACTCTTACAATAACTTTCGATGATCATGTCGGATTGCTATTAAATCTACTTAAGCGATTATTTGTTTGAGCAATATCGGTCGCGTGCAATTAAGTGAGATACATTAGACTTCCAATTACACAAGAGTATTCAATTTGAGATACACTTTCGTGTAGGTTCTTTTTGAGATGAAAGTTTGGGTCTATTGGAGTTTTTGCAATACTATTATCACCATTCTTTGAATTTCTCGGTAATTTCTCGATGTAATGAGAGATTGTGATAATATGATCTCCTCGGATGTTCTAGATATTTTAATACCTAAGATGACATCAGCTATCCCAAGGTCTTTCATGTCGAACCTATTGGCCAACATTTTCTTGGTGTCCTTGATCATGTTGTCGTTATTGCCGATGATGAGCATGTCATCTACGTAGAGGCAGATAAGGACGTAACCATGTTGTGTATTTTTGGCGTACACACATTTGTCACATTCGTTGATCTTGAACCCATTAGCAAGTACTACGTCATCAAAACGTTTATGCCATTGTTTTGGTGCTTGCTTTAATCCGTACAACGATTTGACCAATCGGCATACTTTCGTTTCGTTGCCCGGAGCTATGAATCCTTCGGGTTGATTCATATAGATTTCTTCTTCGAGTTCCCCATTTAGGAAAGCAGTCTTAACATCCATTTGATGTATGCTAAGACCGTGCAGAGCTGCAAAAGCAATTATTAGTCGAATTGACGTAATTCGGGTTACAGGGGCATAAGTGTCAAAATAATCAACACCTTCCTTTTAATTAAACCCTTTTGCGACTAATCGTGCTTTATACTTATCAATGGAACCATCGGGTTTTAATTTTCTTTTGAAAATTCATTTACAGCCCAATGCTTTACACCCCTTGGGAAGATCAACTAATTCCCAAGTGTGGTTTTGCATAATGGAAGATATTTCGCCATTAATGGCTTCTTTCCATTGAGGAGCTTCGGGAGTAGACATTGCTTCTTTGAACGTGCGAGGTTCATTGTCCACTATAAATGTGGTCACAAAGTCGGGGCCGAAGTTTTTAGTTATTTTTGCCCGTTTGCTCCTTCTCGGTTCATCATCCGGTGCAGCTGTATGGTCTTCTTGGACTATGTCCGTGGGGACCTCGTTCTCGTATTCGCTTGTGTTCCAAGGAAATGAGCGTTTTCCATTAGTATTTTGGTTATTTTTTAATGGAAATATGTGTTCAAAAAATGTGACATTTCTTGATTCTAGTATTGTATTTACTTCAATATTTTGATTGTCAGACTTGTGCACTAAGAACCTATAGGCACTACTCCGAGCTGCATATCCTATGAAGATACAATCTACGGTTTTTGGACCGATTTTCATCTTTTTAGATAATGGTGCTGCTACCTTAGCCAAGCACCCCCACACTTTGATGAATTTATAGGAAGGTTTTCGACCAGTCCATAATTCATAAGGAGTTTGCTCCAATTTCTTGTGTGGTAACTTGTTGAGCAAGTAATTTGCTGTGAGCACCGCCTCCCCCCACATTTCGTCGGGTAGGCCTGATTGAATCAGTAATGAATTCATCATTTCTTTGAGTGTGCGATTTTTCCTTTCCGCAATCCCATTGGATTGTGGAGTATAAGGAGGAGTCACTTGATGAATTATTCCATGTCTTTGCCAAAAGTCCTTAAAAGGATGTGCGTACTCACCTCCTCTATCAGATTTGAGAGTTTTTATCTTTTTCTCAAGTTGATTTTCTACTTCGTTCTTGTACATTTTAAATGCCTCGAACGCTTCATCTTTACTATTTAACAAGTAAAGATGACAATAACGTGTGCTATCATCAATAAAGGTGATGAAATAGTTTTTCCCGCCACATGACTCTATGGATTTAAAATCACATAGATCGCTATGAACTAGCTCTAGTGGTCGAGTGTCACGTTGTATTGTTTGAAAGGAGGTTCTTGTTTGTTTGGCCTCAACGCATATTTGACATTTTTCCTTAGTATTGATTCGAGCTTTTGGAATTAATTCCATTTGCATTAATCGTCTTATAGAATCATGGTTAACATGACCTAGTCTAAGATGCCAAATATTAGAGTGCTCAAGCAAGTAAGAAGAAGATGTAGATGCTTTATTATTAATGCTACTATTGTTGGGTGGAGTTACCACCAGTACATTACACTTGAACAAGCCCTCATTGAGGTAACCCTTGCCCATGAAAACTCCACTCTTCGTAAGTACAAACTTATCGGATTCGAAGACCAACTTGAACCCATGCTTTATTAAAAGGGAGCCGAAAATTAGGTTTTTCCTAATATCCGGGACATGGAGGACATTGGTGAGCACCAATTCCCGTCCGCTGGTCATCTTGAGTATCACTTGCCCCTTTCCTTCCACTCCAGAGGTGGAAGAGTTGCCCATGAAAAGCTTCTCGCGGGCGTCACTTTGGAGTAAGATGAGAACATCTTTGCATCGCCGCATATGTGACGTGTGGCGCCGGTGTCAACATACCATTCACGACCCGTGCCGACCAAGTTTGTCTCCGAAACCACGCAAATCATGCTGATGTCTTCATCAACCGCTTTGGCTTCTTTGCGGACTCACTTCTTGCCTCGGCACTCCGCAACTTTATGGCCCTTCTTATCACAGTTCAAGCACTTTCCTTTGAACTTGTACTTCTTTCCTTGCGTAAGCGTCCCTTCCCGGAGCTTTTCGCTTCCGTTCTTGGAGTCTTGCTCGACCGCATGCGTTCTTATGGGGCGGCGCTTCTTGTCGGCGACCAGGTTATTTTGCTCAATTCTTAATTTGTTGATTCCTATTTCTAGATTTGGTTGAGTCATCCCACGATTCTATTGTGCATGGCTAAAAGATGCAAGCGTCTTACCGATTAGTGTGGCTTAGCTGTCTTAGAATCAATTTATTAAACTGTTTTAGTTTTAGTCTAGGCGCGGTTTTTCAAAGCCTATAGCGACCTTGAAGGACCAGCGAGACTTTGAAGTGCGCTTTCAATGCCGAAACAGTCAAGTTAAGCCAATTCATGATATTATGACACGTGGACACCTAGTTGATATTTTCGAAAATATCTAGTCATTATGTCTTCAATCGATTTCACTTTCAAGAAGTCAACTGCATCTTGACAAGCTGTCGGTGTTTCTGGCGAAGGCGAAGACATTACCGTTTTGGCTAAGAAGACTTTCCAAGCTGCGAGCTGAAACATTACTCAATTTGGGAATGTCTTCTGCGCACTGCATCTCGATGGTGGCTGCTACATCTTCAGCGCCGAATTGCATTCAATGCAATTAAGCGTTGAACAGTTTACCTGCATCAATCCAACGGTCAAAAGATCTCTTCTAGTATTTATTCAAGTCTTGAAGATCGAAGAACAACTCTTGCAATTAACTCTCAAGCTTCATCTTCAATACTCAAGCATTCAAGAGATCGAAAGGACAAGGACTAACACTTCACCAAACTTTAGAAGGCTGCAGATCGCCATCTTAAATTCGTTTTAAGCTTCATTTTAGTTTGTCTATAAAGCTGTTCTTTAATTACGCGCGTGAAGAGAAAATTAATCATTGATTGTCTCTCTCACCTTTATACACTTGGTTAAAAACTCATTTTGTACCACGATCCATTAGAGATCTAAATCATAAACCTAGTGGATAAACAAGTGCACTTTTAAAATCCAAAGCTAACCACTTTGGTAGTGGATGTAGTACTATTCACGATGCGAACCACTTCAAATTCTGTGTCTGCTACTCCAACTATTCTTATTACTCTTATTAGCTTGCTTGTACTTAATTGTTCCGTGCACTATCTTAACATCACTCTTAACAATTCAAAATCTATTTTGTTTCATTGCCTAAACACTTCTTTTAAATCTACCTAGAAATCTTTAAAGTGTTTTGAAAAAAGTTTTATAAAAACACAACTAGGCTATTCAACCCCCCCACCTTCCTAACCATCTACTTCTTCTTCGAGAATGAAATTCTCTCGACGAGCAATTTGCTATGTTCGTTAAGAAGTTTCAAAAGTTCTCAAAATTTAACAAAAGAAGAAGCAAACCGGCGAGACTTTCGGAAAAGGCTGAAAACTCTACAATAATGAGCTAGTTTGCTACAATTGCGGAAACACAGTCACTTTGCTTCTAAATGTCCTAAACCTAAATATGAAGCCTATAAAAGGAGACCTTCTAAATCATTTTCTAAACATAGGGTCTTAAATTGAGGACTTAGAAAGAAAATCATGTATCCACTTGGTTTTGAAGCGGTCGGCGAGGATGATAGTGATGACTCACTGGATCGAGGCACACATTTGTCTTGTTGCTCTAGAGTCACCTCCCACCTATGACTCGAGGCAGGTGAAGTTAAATACTCTCCTTTTCAAGCTAACATAGAACAATCTCACGAAGAGCCTTCAAAGAAGAAATCCTCAAGGATGCTCAAGACATGCTAGAGGAATTCAATGAATTTAGGAAGGCCTATGTTAAGTTAGCTAAAAGTCATGAGAATTTGGGAGCGAGAAATCCATCTTTGGAAACCGAGTTAAAAACTCTCCATAGAGTCAGCGGAGGAAAATATCAAGTTAAAAAGAGAGAACAAGTTTCTCAATGAAAGGTTGCTTGTCTTATTGATCATGCCAAAGAGTTATCTGGCGAGAAAGAAGAGTTGCAAAAAACCATTAACTCATGGAATAACTCAACGGTAGTCTTTGATCAAATTCTTGGAGACGAAGCCCTCAGCAGGATAAATGGGCTAGGATTCTCTAATGACATCTACGGTGCAACCTCACGAACAAGAAAATGAACATTTTACGGTGAATAGTAATATTCTGCACAATATCGAGAAACCTAACAAGGGTAAAGAAGGAATTGGATATTACGCTACTCCTTATAAATACCCTAAGGTTCAAATTATCAAAAAGCAGTGAAGCTTTGAAAGCAAAGCAATCATCTTTGGAGATAAATGTGGTAAAGGTGGAGCGGACTTACAATGACCCTCCACCGGCACTTACGTGAAAGCAAGAGGCTGTTGTTTCGGGGCCTACGAAAAGTGCGCTCAAACCTATCAGATTCATCAACGATACTACGGATGGTGCTACTTGCTACGAGGAATGTTGATACCAAGCTTAAAGGAAAAATGCATGAGGTATCAAAATCTACCATCGGCAAACATTCTTACTGCTAAAGCAAAGCTAGCGTATCTGGACTCGAAGCCTCATACAAAAAGCCTCTAAGCTTCATTGTTAACAAGACTACTAACTACTCTTTGTTAAGAAAAATGTTCAAAAATCTTCCAATATCCGGCATGATCATGTAGACTTACGTAATTTTCATCATTGTACATTTTTGCAAGTGTTTTGGCCACTTGGTCCATGAATGTCTACTAAAATCCATCATGAAGCTTCTTTGGATCCCTATTCAAAAATCGGGCAAGTATGGGTTCCAAAAATCGCTAACCATTTGGACCCATAAGAAAAATAAAAGGGACCATGATTTTCTTACCCTTACATCTCAGGTGTGCTTCGTGGCTAACTCAAATTCAGAAAAGAAAGATGTGTGGTATCTAGACAGCGGCTGCTCAAGACACATGACCGGAGAATCCTGCCTTCTCTCTAATATTTACGAGCGAGAAGGCCCTCCGGTCATCTTCGGAGACAATGCTAAAGGAAGAACAATTGGCTATGGATCCATCATTCGAGAAATCTCTCTATTGGAAAAGTCTCTCTAGTAGAAGGCTTGAAACATAATCTTACAGTATTTCTCAATTCTGTGACAAAGGGCTTATATGTCAATTCTCCTCAAACAGATGTGATATCAAGGATCCAGTCTCTTGCTCAACCTTGGTTACTGGTCATAGACAAGGGAATGTCTATGTGATAGATTTGAATGCCTACGGTAAGGCTGCTAATCTATGTCTTGTGGCAAACTCTGCTCAAGACAAAAGCTGGCTGTGGCATAAAAGACTCAGTCATTTGAACTTCAAATATCTAGCCAAGCTATCTAAAGAAGGTCTAGTCAAAGGATTGCCAAAGGTCTCTGCTGACCATGATCGTTCGTGCAAAGCGTGCCAACTGGGAAAGCTCTCAAAAACGTCATTCAAAAGCAAACCAGGACTCTCAACGACAAGACCTCTACAACTGCTACACATGGATCTCTTCGGACCAGTCACTACTATTAGCTATGGTGGCTTCAGATACACGCTAGTAGTAGTGGATGATTATACAAGATACACTTGGACAGAGATGATGTCTTCTAAAGATCACACATACGATCTTCTTACAGACCTTGTTCAGAAGACTGCAAACGCAAAAACTCGATGAGATCAGTGACGTTCGATCAGATAATGGTACTGAGTTTACCAACAATGGAATAGCAAAATACTGTGATGATCACGGTATTGGTCACAACTTCTCTGCTGTAAGGACACCGCAGCAAAACGGCGTTGCTGAAAGGAAGAACAGAACACTTATCGAAGCTGCTAAAACTATGCTTGCTGAAGCAAAGTTGCCCAAACACTTTGGCGGAAGCCGGAAGCCGTCAATCGGACTGCTTCACTCAGAACAGATCATTGATCAACAAATTTCACGGTAAAACACCCTATGAACTTTGGAGAGGTAAAACCCCAAACATTGGATTTTTCAAAATCTTCGGCTGTAAATGTTTTGTGGTTTACAATGGTAATGACTACAGAGGCAAATTTGATCATAAAGCCGATGAAGGTGTATTTTTGGGTTATGCTTTATACTCCAAAGCTTCGGGGTTTTCAACAAAAGATCATTAAAAATAGTTGAATACGTTCATGTCTCATTTGATGAATTTGATTTATTAGAGCCACGTGGCTCCAATATTCTTGATGATTTTGTTAATGTTGAGGCAGTACCTCCAATCATCAACCTCTCATATACCTAATCCTTCACCAGCAACTCAATCAAATATTCACGACCATCACTTCTTAACAAATGGGTCACGAAGACTTCAACCTGCTCAAGAAAACTCAATTCCAGAACCCCTTGTTTCGAATACGAAAATCTATTCCTCAACTCACCTATGAACCAAATTCGAACCAAACTCTCATCAAGACACGGTGATCTTCCTTCTAGCCCTCCTTGAACTTTGTCATGAAGATCGGCGACAACTCATCACATTCTGTTGTCACAAGAACATGTAAAGACCATCCAATCTCTCAAATCATCGGTGACATTCATGTTGGAGTGCGAACGGAAGATCCTCAAGAATGAATGTATGTTACGTCTTTGCATTCGTTTCGGAAGAAGAGCCAAAGAAGATCGATGAAGCTCTTGAATCCAAGTTGGTGGAAGCCATGCAGAAGAACTTGACAATTTGAGCGATGCCAAGTATGGAAGCTAGTCCCAGCTTGCGATCATCTTGTCATTGGCACAAAATGGGTGTTCAGAAACAAGAAGGATGAGGATGGGAACATAGTGAGAAACAAAGCAAGACTTGTTGCACAAGGATATCGCCAAGAAGAAGGTATCGACTATGATGAAACATTCGCTCCTGTAGCAAGATTGGAAGCTATCCAGAATCTTCTTAGCCTATGCTACATCTGAGGACTTTGTCTTTGTACCAAATGGATGTCAAGAGCGCATTTCTTAATGGTGATCTTCAAGAAGCGGTCTACGTTGCTCAACCTCCGGGCTTTGTGGAGAAAGGGAAAGAAACTCATGTTTACAAGCTTAAGAAGGCTCTCATGGTCTTAAGCAAGCTCCTCGAGGCACAGTATGAAACTCTATCCAAATTCTTGGTGGAACAAGGATTCGTGCGTGGAAAGATAGACACCACTCTCTTCATTCTCAAGCACAAAGGACATTCTCTGCTGGTACAAATTTACGTTGATGATATCATTTTCGGATCCACCAATGAGAAGGCGTGTAAGCGATTTGGAAGCAGCTTATGGTGGCAAATTTCAAATGAGCATGATGGGAGAACTCACATTCTTCTTGGGTCTTCAAATTCAACAGTCCAATAAAGGAATATTCATCAGCCAATCCAAGTATGCTAAAGATCTTGTCAAAAAGTTCGGATTGGAAACAGCAAACACATTTGATACACCAATGGCCGCTAAATGCAAACTTACAAAGGACTTACAAGGAAAGAAAGTTGATATCACCCACTATAGGGGATAATCGGATCTCTGCTTTACCTCACGCCCGGGGACGACATAGTGTATGTTGTTGGGGTGTGTGCTAGATTTCAAGCGGATCCTCGTGAGTCACATCTTCTTGCAGCCAAAGAATCATTAAGTATGTGTCGGATACCACTAACTTAGGTATCTAGTATCGAGGGAATCCTCTTTCAACTTGGTTGGATACTCGGGAGCCTTGAACTATCTTTGGTTGCCAAATTGACGAGAAAAAGCACTAGTGGAACTTGTCAATTTCTAGGAGACAGACTTGTCTCTTGGGCTAAGCAAGAAACAAGCATCCGTTTCAAATTCCACCAGCAGGCGAGTACATAGCTGCTTTGGTAGGCTGCTGTCAAGCTGCTTTGGATCAAACAACGATTGGTGGACTACGACATCAAAGTAGAGGCTGCTTGATCATGTGTGATAACACCTCGGCAATCTCTATCACCTACAATCCGTGATGCACTCGAAGACAAAGCATATCGATGTTCGATATCACTTTCTAAGGGACAATGTTGAAAAGAGAAACATTAGCATGAAGTATATTTCAAGCCGACCATCAAGCGCGGACATCTTCACCAAGCTCTAGAAGCGACAGGTTTGCTTATCTAAGGGAGAAGCTTGGTATGCTTGACCAATGCTTAAATTTAATCTAAAATTAATTTTTCTTTTAGCTTGATACTTGAAAATTTTAAAGTCTTGAAAATTTATTTTAAGCGAACTTAAAAATTTTTCTTAAGCGGACTTATTACTTTTAAAAATAAAATCGAAATTTTTAAAGTCCCTTTGGAAGAAAAACAAGCTTTCTAAACTATAATTTTGAGAGGGAGGCTTATGCAAATTTTGAGGGACTAATTTCGAAATTGGTTGAGTTAATTTTGAAAAGGCATTTTTTCTCTCTAAAAAAAAACCGTCATTCATTAAGCCAGCAGCGGCATTTTGTGACATTTTGAACCGTCATTCAAAATGATTTGAAAAGGCATTTTGACCGTCATTTTTTTCTGAAGTCTCTATGGTGACACGTCCTTTCCTAAAAACCCTCAACCGCCAAAAGCTCATTTTACCAAAGCGTCTCTTGCTATTCTCTCTCTCTAAAAGTTTCCTTCTCTCTACAATTTTACGCTTCCTCTTCTGTTCGATAGTCGGTCTGCAGATTCCCCTCATTTTCGTCTTCTTCTTCTGCAAATCTTCGACAATGGTAAGATTAAGACAAGGCTGCTTCCCCTAGAATTATAATAGAAAGTGCAATTTGGATAAGGGCTACCTCTTTTCTTGCCTTAGAGGCTTGATGAAATGAACCTTTAACGGCAAGAGCAAGTAGAGGCGCGAGATGGGAATTTAGGACTATTCACCACTCGGGGCTTTCGAGGAGACGACATTAGCGTAAGTCGCATTCCTCCATCCATGAAAGGATTGTCCCCGCTCTAGTGTGAGCATACCAAATGTAGCTTAACAGTGGGGCTCCCTCTCCTTTTGAATTGTTATCTATTCCAAGCCGGATCAGTGGTGAGCGTAAAGAGTGATTACGCCCTTATTCAGATAGGCTTTAAGGATACTACTTAGTATTTATATAGAAGGGAGGAAAGGAAGTCAAGCTTCCTTTCACTATCTTTGATTGATTCTTTACATT
>CM028379.1:56349627-56381006 GCA_013146195.2 Codonopsis lanceolata | reverse complement strand
AAAGAGTGACAATGATTGTTTTAAAATAGTTTTCACCAAGGCTTTAAACTTGGGAAAGATGGTGCGCGCCTCAGATTGAGTCTAAGTAGGTAAAACCAAATGGGTATAGTGATCAACAAAGATCACATAGTATTTGAACCCATCAATAGAGGGAAGGGGAGGTCCAAACATCATTATATATAGTTTGAATAGGGAGAGTAGAACAATAATTTTTTGATGAAAATGAAGTTTTGACTTTTATTAGAAAGACAAACATTACAATGAGTGCGAGAAGTAGTGTCTAATGCTAAACCTAGGCTAGAGAGAATCGACTTTGGACGGGGCAGGGATGACCAAGGCGATGATACCAATCGGTGGGAGACTTTAGAGTGACACAACGAGAGGGGAGGCGAGAGGGAGTTGTGGCGGCCATTCATACACACCATGGTTCAGGCGTCGGCCGCAGTATTCTCCTGTCGTTAGATCCTTCACATTAAAAGAAGATGGTAAGAACTCAATGAACATGTTGTTAGATATTCGAATTGAGATATGGATATGAGATTGTGTTTCATCTTTGGAACAAACATGGACATTTTGTAAAGTAAGGTGTGTGCACATGTGGGGGATGATAGAAGAACCGCTTTGGAGATATAAAGGCATGTACCATCACCAATGACCATGTCATCATAAAATATAGAGTGAAGATGAAGATTACTAAGGTCGTTGGTAACATGGTGAGAAGCACCCACTATCAAGAAGCCAGCCCGTAGTCCTCATGTCCATTGTGTGTCACAAGGTGTGCCGTGGATGCCTTGATTGATTCTTGGCGAGGTGGAGAAAGCGTTGTGAGAGTGGTGACCAGGAGAATTGTGAAAGTTAGGCGTGAGCAACCGTGTGCAATCCTGTTTTGCGACATCACGACACTTACCAAAGTTCGTTGTTGGTGAGAAGCGAAAGAGCTAGCCGAGAGGGTTGTCGAGGTTGGCGGGAGCTGTCCGAGCTTGCAAGGAGGAGCGAGCAATCGAGTTGTTGTTCCTCGAGTGCAATACTAGGCGGAGGATCACGAGCAGCAATTTGGGACTACTTTAGGAGCAGTTCGCGATTGATGAGTTTTTCATGGAGCTCATCAAACGATATGGGAGTGTCCCGGCCTTCCACCACATCCACATTGTGGCGGTAGTCATCATCCAAACCACCAATGATGTTCTCAATAAGATCTTCGTAGTCAAGCGGTTTGCCGAGAGCCACGAGTTCATCTGCCCGACTTTTGACAGACGCATGTAGTCGGAGACCGACCGAGAGCCAGTGGATGCTCGCTTGAGGTAGTCTTTGATCCGCTGATGTGGCGTACCTGTTGAATCAAAGGAACCGGGGTAGATAGGAAACCAACAAGAGCTCCGAACAAGAGTTTATTTTGTCGAATCTAGGGTTGGTAGTGAGGGTTTGGTGTGGCAATGTCTTTGGATGATTAAACATCCTTGGTTAGGACTGTGGGAGGTGGGCAGGGATGTGATCCATCTACTAACTTATAGAGATCATTGGCAATAAGGGTGGCCTCAACTTGCAGTTTCCAAGCAATGTAATTAGTGGAGGTAAGATTGGTGATGTTATGGTGGGAGATGTTGATGAGGACAAAGGTTTGTGTGGGATCAAGATGGTTTTTAATGGTGAGGGAGTGATTTCCGTTAGCCATGGTGAAGGGTGGTTAGGGCGGCTAGAGGAAGTAAAGAAAAAGGTTTAGAGCAAGACTCTCATACCATGTAGAAACAAATAAAGTTTAGGAATAATGGCATAGCCTTTCCATTGATTGAATCACCTATTTATTGGGAGTGTTACAATTAGGGTTACATTTGGAGTATGGTACAAGAAACCTATACAAGGAAGGTAATATAATAAGGAAAGAACTATACAAGGAAATTGTCACTAACTAATCATTACAAATAATGAGAATAAATAATAGATATATTATTCTCTAATATTCACCCCCAACATCAGTTTGTATCATTTTGATGGTGTGGATTGCAGAAATTTTACGGGACAACTGATTTTCAATTTGTGTTTTAAAGGTAGCAAAAACAGAACAAACGTCTGATTTATTCATCAAAGGAAATAACCACACATAACGAGAATCGTCATCCACAATTGATAAATAATATTTAAAACCTGAATTTGACATAACTGGAGAAGGGCCCAAACATCTAGCTAGATGTAGCATATGGTTTTATGAATAAAAGGTTCGAGAAGAAAAAGACATATTACATGATTTTCCCAAAGGACAAACATGACACATTTTATTTGACTTTACAGATCCGCTAACCAGAATTTGAAATCTACGAAAAGGAACTCAAAAACCTGAGATGAAGGGTGACCGAGACGAGCATGCCACAAGGAAAAAGAGGCTCGTTCACCTATCAGAGCCAGAGGATTGAGCTAAGCAGACGGTGTGAATGAAAATGTGTATAAACCATCCGAGCTACCGCTAATTATCGCCTTCGTAATTTTGTCCTTTACACAAAAAATAGTATTGTCAAGTTCAAAAAAACAGTTGTTGTCATTACAAAAATTTCGAATAGACAATAAAGACATGCATATAAGGAACAAACAAGAAAAAATTTCATGGCAAACGAACGATTGCCACTAAGAAATCTAGATTGACCAATAATTGAAATCGATAAAGAAGAACCATTTGCAATTGTTACAGAATCATTACCTATATACGAAGAGTACTGAGTCATAACATCGAGAGAAGATGTCATGTGATTTGTTGTACCGAGTCCAGGACAAAGGATACGAGAGCCACATGAGATAAGTTTGCTGCTGGGTAGGATTGGATTGGGTAAGGCTGACTCAGGTAATTAACAATTTATTGTGGGCTGTACTGGGTAGTATAGGCGAAGTTATTTCTATTGAGGCATGTTTGGGCTGTGTGGCCCTGAAGAAAACATAGTTGGCATGTTGTGTTTGGGTTAGCACTCATAAAGGGATTGGTTGATAGATATGTAGGTCTTGGTTTTAGAGGAAAGGGAGAGAAGAAGTACTGTTTGGTTGGGTTGGGAAAGGTAGGAGACCCGACCACCATGGCCCTTATTGCGCCAACATTTACAACCTCGACCACGACCCCCACGGTTGGAAGAAAAAGGTGGTGTGGTATGAAAACCCGTATTCGAGAAAAGAGATGGATGAGGGTGTAGAACAATAACATAGGGAGTAGTTGACTACATTTAGGGATAATTAATAGATGGTGGTGTTTTGACTGCAGATAGAAACAGAGAACTTGGTATTTTGGACAGTGATAAACCCTTTATAAGAGGAACCTAGACCACCAAGTACTCGGCGTTGGAGTTCTTCATCTGAATCATGATTACCCAGATTTGGCTAATGAACTTGCTAAGGTTTTGGCCATGAGTAAGTACTGTGAAACTGTCATGTCTGGCTTAATAGATAAATCACTACAAAAATGAAACCGACCGGAAATCAGGGAAATGGACAATTAAAATCCCTAATTAAATCAAGTAGGACTGGAATTGAGGAAGGAATGTTTTCGGTTTCAAAACACAATAAAATGGGGAACAATAATATTTTTAAATTGGGAAACTATAGATACTAATCACAAAGAGCATGAAGAGTGAGAAAGGAGCCATTAATGAAGAAAAAGTTACAGCTAATTTTTGGCTTGCTTTTTCTCTCTCCTGATCCATACCCTTTACCCATGGGAGACACCCTTGAATGCAAATCATATCTTTGTCCTCTCAAATGTGCACGTGAGTGAGAACATGATCAATTGACAGCTGCTCAATTAACGGAGTCGGGGCTAAGGGCTAAGGACTTCCGATGAACAAAATTAGCATTTTTTGATCTGTGACGTGCACTTACATTGTATAGGGACTGTTACCGAACTTTTTCAAAGTAAAGGAACCAATGATGCATTTAATATTAGAGAATAAATATTTGTAATTATTATTTAATGGTAACTACCGTATATAGTTAATTTTCTTGTATAGTTCTTATTTTATTAGAACTTCTACTTTATATAAGTTTCTTGTACACTACTCCTTGTGTAACCTTAATTGTAACTCCCTATAAATAGATGATTCAATCAATGAAAGGCTTGTCTGCCATCGCCATTAAGATTGCAATCATGGCTGCCAGTCACATCATCACTGTTCAAAGCCCTGAGGATCCAACCCAAACCTTCCAACTCATTCCTATCTCCTACCACAATATCACCAAACTCACCACCACCAATTACATCGCTTGGAAACTCCAAGATGAAGCCACCCTTATTGGCTATGACCTCTACAAATATGTAGATGGAACATACCCATGTCCGCCTCCCACCATCCTCTCGAAGGATGCTCACACACCCAACCCCAAATATCAACCCTGGATCTAGCAAAACAAGCTTCTGTTCAGAGCCCTTGTCAGTTTCCTCTCTGCCCCTATTGCCCCTCTGATCCAACAGGCTGCCACCACCCGCGCAGCATGGGAAACTATGGCTCACGTCTACGCTCTCCCAACTCGCGACCATATTAGACAGATCAAGGACTACCTCAAGCGGGCATCCAAGGTCACTCCAATGATCTCAAAATACATGTAGTCTGTCAAAGGTCGATCTGACGAGCTCGCTCTTCTTGGTAAACCCCTCGCCACGAGGATCTCATTGAGACCATCAAAGGGGGATTAGATGATGACTACTGCTACATTGTCGATGTGGTCAAAGGTCGGGACACTCCCATCTCGTTTGATGAGCTTCATAAAAAACTGATCAACCGTGAACTACTCTTGAAGCAGTCCCAGCTCGCGTCCTTCTCGCATCCTGCTTCGACCAATCTAGCTACCCCGAGGCCCAACAGCTTGTCTGCTCGGCAACCTTCCTCGCAACCTCGACAATTGTCCTCGCAACCACGGCAACCCACTCAGTCCTTGGCAACATCTTCTCGACAACAACGCCCATATCTTGGAAAATGTCAAGGATGTCGCCATCAGGGACACACTATTGCTCGCTGCCCCAGCTATCAGTTGGTCGCCACCACACCTCTGCATGCTGCTCCCAACTCGATCAATGGCTCCAAGTGGCAACCACAGGCATACCTAGCAACCACAGCTGACACAAGGACACCGAGATGGCTTCTTGACAGTGGTGCCTCTCATCATCCCACTAGCGACCTCAATAACATATCTCTTTACTCAGCTTACACGGGCTCAGACGACGTAGTCATTGGTGATGGTACATGATTACATATCTCACAAACTGATTCATTTTCCTTTAACACACCATCACACACCTTTACATTACGAAATGTCTTGTTTGGGCCTAGGATGAAACGTAACCTCATATCAATATATCAATTTTGTATCTCAAATAACACATCCATTGAGTTCTTACAATCTTCTTTTCAAGTGAAGGATCTACTGATAGGGAGGATACTGCTGACTCGGTAGTCTAAGCATGGCTAGTATGAATGGCCAACCACAACCCCATCTCCTCATCCATCTACCTATGTAGGCTCCAAAGTATGTCACCAAGACTTGCATCATCGACTTGGTCATCCATATAACCCCGTCCAACGTCAAATTTTATCTAGCTTAGGTTTAAAGTTAGACACTGCTCCCAATAAACATCTTCATTGTAATGATTTGTTATCTAATAAAAGTCATAAACTTTTGTTTCATCAAAATACCATTGTGTCTACTTCCCCACTTCAAACCATTTACACTGATGTTTTGACCTCCCCCTCATCACTCTATTGATGGTTTCAAATACTCTGTGATCTTTGTTGATCACTAAACACATTGTATTTAATTTGGCTTTATCCGCTTCGACGAAAGTCTGAATTTGCCACCATTTTCAATTCTCTTGTTATAAAGCACTGGTCAAAAACCATTTCAAAACAACCATTGTCACCCTCTACTTAGATAATGGTGGCGAGTACACTGGACTTTCCCGGGATACTGGCTTGGCCGCCTACCTATCTGCTTATGTCATCTGCCATCTCACCTCGCTACCTCACACTCCGGAACACAATAGGTTCTCAGAATGTTGCCACCGTCACATTGTTGACACTGGCCTTTCCCTTCTATCTAAAGGATCTCTTCCACTGCCCTTCTGGTCGTTTGCATTTCAAATAGCGACCTACCTGTGAGTGTTGAGTGCCCCGTTTTTGACCGGATCCGAGCCACTGAAAGGCGGGGTGGTTTCAAAACCTTTTTAAAGCGCGTGGAATACGTTTGGCCTCAATTATGGACTCAAGACATATATAAGAGAGTCATCATCTTTATTTTAAAGATAAACAATGAAAAACCAAAAAATACCAGATTTTAAAAAGGGTTTGGAGGCTAAGTTACGAGTTAGGAAGGGGTTTTACGCACGCAACTCGCCCTTTCGGTCTCAAAATAGGTTTTCGACTAAATATGCTCTTTTTATAAAGTTAGCAATTTAAATAAAGGATTTAAATATATATAAATGTATATATGATAAAAGAAATAAAGAAAGTTACAGCAGCCTCATTTTAGAGTTGCATATAAACTTTACAAAAATTTGTCCATAATAACGACTTATTTTAGTGATATTTATACCCGAAATTTGGGCAGCATAACGACTTATTTCGTGATATATTAATATTTTAAAATAGCATTTTTTCAAGATAAAATAGTAAATACTTTTAGGATACCTACCTCTTGAAGCGTGTGGGCTTTATCCCTGACCAAACTTCTTTTCTAGGTAGACTTTAGGGTGTGCTCGCTATGTCCTTCAGGGAGAGGAAGTCTTTTTACTTTTTGCCAGATTTCGGGCAGGATGACTGCTCCTTTTTGTTGTTTTTGCCTCGGATCCGGGCGGCACAACTGCTTTCTTGCTTGATTATTTTTTGCTGTTGTTGAGTCTGAAATCAGGCAGAGCAACTGGTTTCTTCGGCTAGATTTGACGTCTGGATTCGGGCCGGGTAACTGCTCTTTAGGGTTTTTAGAATCGGTGAAATAGGGTGAAAACCTAGTTAGGTAGCTAGGGTTCACTTTGGCCGGAGATTTTAGTGTTTAGGGGAAGTTTTGGCAGTCTAGTGGAGCTTTGAGGTTGGATGGAAAACAACAACGTTATTTCACAGCGTTCTCTCCGTAAAACTGTTTGTGAAGTCTCTTTTTTTTATGCACTGCTGAAGCCTTGTATTTATAGGCAGAGATCTGACTTTCCTTTGCTATTAAGGATCATTAGATATTTTCTCGTCATGCTTTAATGGCTTGTACCGAGTGCTGAAGGAATTGTACCAAAACAAACTACAACTAGTGAACATGAGCTCTGTGGGAGCTACCACGGGGGGTTTTGGGTGCCACCGGGGACTCTTTTGGGCGTGGTGCCCAGATTGGCCTACGGCGGCTCCCGCTTTGCTTTTTCTTTTATTTTTGGTACTTTCACTCCCCTGCAGTTCACGGTTTGTTAATTCTTCCGTTTGTATCTTTCACCCTGTAGACATCCGTTAATCCTTTTAATAGGTCTTGATATTTTATGGCATGTCATAAAACAGGGGTACGAAATTGGGGTGTCTATAGTACCCCTCAACCATGGAATTTACGGGTAAACCGAAATTTACTAAGTAAACGAACATCGTTGATAAGAAATAGACTCCTAAATTTTGAAGAATTTTTAATAGGGAAGAATGTAAAGCAGTTTATGATGCAACATTCTCATGCGCTAACACTTAAATGGACTGATGGGAATAGAGCTGATGATGCAAGTGAAAATGCTCTAATGGTCGTGCCTACGGAGTAGGCTGCCTACGTATCCTTTTCAGGAATCAGACCAAACGTAGTTCGGCCCTGGTCTATGTTCCTAGGGATTTACCTAGTAAACATGATGGTGGAAATATATGCTCCTATGGATTGACCTAGTAAACACGATGGTGGATATCTATGCTCCTAGGGATTTACCTAGTAAACACGATGATGGAAGTCTATGTTCTTAGGGGTGGACCTAGTAAACACGATGTTGGAATGCCTATGTTCTTAGAGTGGACCTAGTAAGCATGATTTTTTGAATGTCTATGTTCCTAGGGGTGGACCTAGTAAACACGATTTTGGAATGTCTATGTTCCTAGGGGTGAACCTAGTAAACACGATAGTGAAAGTCTATGTGCCTAGGGATTTAACCTAGTAAACACGATGGTGGAAGTCTATGCTCCTAGGGATTTAACCTAGTAAACACGATGTTGAAAGTCTATGCTCCAAGAGATTTAACCTAGTAAACACGATGTTTGAAGTCTATGCTCCTAGAGATTTAACCTAGTAAACATGATGGTGGAAGTCTATGTTCCTAGGAATTTAACCTAGTAAACACGATATTTTCTCTTCGTGCTTTAACGGCTTGCATCGTGCGCTGAAAGAATTGTACCAAAAGCAAACTGCAACAGTGAACAGGAGCTCTGTGAGCACTGCCAGGGTTTTAGGCGCCGCTCTTTGGGTGCGGCACCCAGATTGGCCTACGGTAGCTCCTGCTTTGTTTTTTCTTCTATTTTTGGCACTTTCGCCCCCTGTAGTTCACTGTTTGTTAATTCTTTCGTCCTTTTGCACTTTTCACCTTGTAACCTGACATCCGTTAGTCCTTTTAACAGGTCCTTATATTTTATGGCATGTCATAAAATAGAGGTACGAAATTGGGGTGTCTACACTACCTCATAAATCGTCTACCCACACAAACTCTGGAACAACTTTCACCCTATCAGAAACTGTTCGGGTCTCCCCCCAACTACTCCAAACTTCGTGCCTTTGGTTGCCTTTCCTACCATTGCCTCCGCCCTTACTTAGCCCATAAACTCGTTGTTGGCTCCGCTCGTTGTGTCTTCCTCGGTTACGTACTCACTCAAAGTGCCTATCTCTGTTATGATCTGAGCACTACCAAATTGTTCATCTCGCGACATGTTTGGTCTGTTGAGTTCATCTTTCCCATGTCCACTATCGGCACCCACCTTGCTCGCCCCAATGACTCTACTCGAGACACTTGGTTACCTCCGTATCAACTACTCCCGGATTCATACACGTCGTCCACTGCCCGCTCTTGTGAATCGATGCCAGTTGCTCCTAGCCCTAATCAGACTGTGGTTGATATCTCCCCCATACACCAACCTCAGCAAAACACTACATTGCCCGCTACTAGTCATGTGCCCGCTACTTAACCCTCCTCAGCACCTAGCAACCTACTCGAGGACAGCTCGATGCCCGCTGCCCACCCATCATATGTCCCATGGCCGAGGATAACACTGTGTCTACCACTCCTCTTTAATTTCTTGGCACTGAGCACCTAGGCTGAGGACAATCCAGTGCCCGTTGAACCCGAGGATGTTCTCGTGCCCGCTACCCCAGTTCATGTGCCTGCTGCTACTGGTACCTCGTCCATTGTTACTCGATCCAAGAACAATATTTACAAGATGCTCACCAAACACAATCTCTCGAACTTATAGCGGACAATGAACTAACATGTTTCACTTAGGCTTTCAAAGATGTCATGTGGTGCCAGGCCATGTCTGTCTGAAGAGTATGATGCACTCGCTCATAATGGTAGTTGGGATCTGGTTTCTTCAGGCACTCCACATAATATTGTTGGCTACAAATGGATCTTTCGTATCAAACGTCATGCTGTTGGATCCATTGATTGTTACAAAGCTCGTCTTGTTTCCAAGAGGTTGCACCAACAACCAGGTGTCGACTATCATGAGACCTTCAGCACGGTGGTTAAACCTACCACAGCGTGACTAGTTCTCTCCTTGGCCGTTTGTCGAGGTTGGTCTATTTGGCAGCTCGATGTGAACAATGCTTTTCTCCAAGGTAATCTCTCCGATGAAGTATTCATGGCTCAACCTTCCGGGATTCATTGACAAGGACAATCCTCAACATGTATGTCAGCTTCACAAGGCTATCTATGGTCTCAAACAGGCTCCCCATGGTACAATGACCTGCGCCAGTTCCTCCTTGCCTCCAGGTTCACCAACTTTGTGGCCGACACTTCACTATTCACCCTTAATGCAGGGGGCACCATCATATATCTCATTGTCTATGTGGATGACATTATCATCACTGGGAACCAACCTACTACTTTTCAGACCATCCCTACACGCTTATCGCTTCTCGCTTAAGGACCTTGGTGAACTTCACTATTTCCTTGGGGTTGAAGTTGTTAAGCGACGAAGTGGTCTCATGCTCTCCCAGTGAGGTTATATTCTAGATTTCCTGGTTAACTCTAACACTTTTTTCGGGTACTACTCTCATCGACCACACTAAGTTTCGATTTGTGATCGGGAGCCTTTTGTATATGTCTCTCACTCGCTCTGATGTTACCTATGCAGTCAACAAATTCTCTCAGTTCATGCATAGGCCAACCACCAAGCACTGGAATGTAGCCAAGTCAATTCTTCGCTATCTATGCAGGACCATTGATACTGGAATTCTCCTTCATCGTCAGTCTTCCTTAGCTCTCCATGCATTCACCAATGACGACTGGTCGGGCAACAAAAATGACTACACTTCCACCAGCGCCTACATTGTCTAAATTGGCAGTAACCCGGTTTTCTGGAGTTCCAAGAAACAACGTACTGTTTCTCGCTCCTCGATTGAAGATGAATACCGAGCTGTGGCTGCCACTGCTGCCGAGGCCTGCTGGATTGTGTCTCTCCTTGGCGAGCTGGGTATCACCTCCTCCACTCAATTCGCCATCTACTATGACAATGTGGGCGCCACTAGTCTTTGCTTAAACCCGGTCTTCCATACATGCATGAAACATGTGGCACTTGACTTTCACTTCATTCGGGAACAAGTTCAAGACGGACTCTTATGGGTTTCTCATGTCTCCTCGGCTAATCAGTTGGTCGATGCTCTTACAAAACCGCTTGCTCGCCAGTGGTTCTAGTAGTTACTTCACAAGATTGGTTTCTCCTCTCGGACGTCCATCTTGCAGGAGCATATTAGAGGATAAATATTTGTAATAATTATTTAGGGTATATAGTTCATTTCCTTGTATAGTTCTTACCGTAGTAGAACTCCTACCTTGTATAGGTTTTCTTGTACTTTCCTCCTTGTGTAACCTTATTTGTAACTTCCTATAAATAGGTGATTTAATCAATGAAAGTCTTATATTGTTATTCATAATTATTGTGAGTTTCTACATTTAACCCTAAAGAAAATTAAAAAAAAACACCCCTAAGGGGGTGGCTTAGTGGTAGAGATGAGACTTCACAATGTGTGAAGTCTCAGGTTTGATCCCTTCCCACGCCCCCCCCCCTTTAGGGGGAAAAAAATTAATAATTTTTTTTTTAAGAAAAACGTTTGGATTTGTAAATCTTGTCTCCTTGGAGCACTGGTCGATAATTAAATTTATTTCTTCACGACGGATCAAGTATCGACATTCAACCGATGGATTTAGCATACAAAATGGCTACAAGTAGAAATGTCCAATAAAATGGATAAATGATGCATTTAACCCTATTCTTTTTAATTTTCGGATTTTAAATACTCATTTCGTCCAGGCAAATAATTCACTATACTATTTTGAAATGTTTCACTCTAAAAGTCAACTTTTAAAAATTATGCTTACAATTTCTATAACGTTTCATCTTTACCCTTCACTTGTATTCTAAGTACATTGTTTGTGCGTAACTATTTTTGTTATATATATATATATATATATATATATATATATATATATATATATATATATATATATATATATAATGGCAAGGGTAGATTTCTCCCGTCAAAATCTCACTTTTAAATTATTGACTTTTGAGTTATCATTTCACTTTTTCTCTCTCCTACATTCTCTGGTTGTATTTCTCTTTCTCTCTCCCGTTTCCTCCCTATTTTCTCACTCGTCACCACCATCTCCTCTTTTTAATTATGTTTAAACATTTCTCTCTCTTTAAACATAAAAAATAGTAATTAAAACAAAAATAGTTCAGGAGTCAAGAAAATAAAAATATAAGAGGTTAGTAAAATAAAATAATTTACGGAACAAAATTTTTCAAAAAATTCTTATATATGTAAAAAAATACGTTAGTAAAATAAAAATATTTGATGGAAAAAAATAATAGTTACAAAGTCAATAAAAACAAAAACAATTTAAACTGAGATTACTAACATAATAAAAATAATTTACGGAAAAAAATTCAAAACAAATTCTTAAAAATAGCTATGTTAAACAAAAATACATTAGTTAAATAAAAATATTTTATGGAACAAAAATAGTAGTTACGAAATCAATAAAACAAAAATAATTTAAAATGAGGTTAGTAAGCTTATAAAAATAATTTATGAAACAAAAGTTTAAAACAAATTATTAAAAATAGTTATGTAAAACAAAAATACGTTAGTAAAATAAAAATATTTGATAGAATAAAAATAATAGTTATAGAGTCAATAAAACAAAACAATTTAAACTGAGGTTAGCAAAATAATATTAATAAATTACGAAACAATTTTTTTCAGTAAAACTAATTCTTAAAAATAAAAAAAAAATAATAGTTACGAAGTCAAGTAAAAAAAATAAATATATAAGGAAAGTTATTAAAATTGAAATAATTTACAAACAAAAATAATAGTTAACAGTAAAAATAATTTCGTTATTTTCATCTTTGCTTATTGTCTTCTAAGAAATTTCTTTATTCATAAAATACAAATATAATTTAATAAAAGTAATCATTTTCAAAAGGAAGAACCTATTTGAGTTCAGATTCTATTTGCAAGGTAGAAAAAATTCAAGTTTGTTCGAAATCATTCATTATACAGAATTTTTAAATAGTATAAAGTGTTCGGGATTGTCAGGCCATAAATTGACACTTAAAATTAGTGTTCTGGTAATGCTATTAAGAAACATTGACCATGCTGCAGGGTTGTACAATGAAATAAGACTAATCATCATAAATTTTGATAATCACATTGTTTAAACACAAATTTTGAAAGGAAGAAATGTTGGAGAAAATATTTTTATCTCAAGATTGTCATTAACTCTATCTGATGTAAAATTGTCTTTAAAGTTCCAGAGAAGACAATTTACATTGTTGGTATTATATACAATGACAATTAACAAGTGTCAAAGTCAATAATTGCACGTATAGTAGGTCTCTTTTTGAAGAAAAAAAAACTAGTATTTAGGCATGGATAGTATATGTCGTAGTTTGTAGAGTAACAAATTATTTTGGTTTGAAGATGAAAAACCAACTAATAAGATAATTAATGTTGTGTATAAGGAAATTTTTTAAAATCTATAATGATTAGTAATATACTTATGTGTAATTGTTAATAAACCGTTCCTTCTTTTTTTTATGTACAATTTAGTTGACGTACGTTTAACGTACATGTTTAAAAAATTAGTTATGATTAACTTTAGTGACATCAATATATCCCTTAATAATTAGACTTTTTAAATGGGGACTCTTTAGGTGAAACAGAGGGATTACTCCCTCCGTCCCAAAATATATAACGTTTTGTGAGAGTTTTTTTTATTCCAAAATAGATGCCACTTTGTAATTTTCAAGGAGTTTTTTCCTCTTTTTTTCCAATTCTACTCATATTCATTGACTCCGTAACTCGTGTTTGGCTTTTTGGACAAGAATATCAAGACACCTCATTAATGTTTAAATAAAGACAGTTTAGTCTTTATAGTATGTTTTTTGGTTTATGTGAAAACGTCAAAGCATTATATATTTTGGGACTGAGGGAGTACTTAATTTGCTAAAATTTATGACATAAAATCTATGGGAACATCTTAAATAGCTAACAGAATTTAACAAGAACCTTTGAATTTCTAGTTCAAGTCTCCACCGGTTCATAAATAAAAATTCGGTCCATACTTAACAAGAACATTTGAATTTCGGTCCATAAATAAAATGGTAAAAACTTAGATAAGACAGTCTTAAAGATAATTTTTATAAGACAGATTCTCTTTACCCAAATCCTCGTGTGTTCATAGGTTGAACCGTGAGAGAATAGAGCTCTGTTTTACGAATAAGGATCCGTAAACGGTTTTATAAGAGATTTACCCAAATAAAATTTATTTCTTAATTAGTCAAGGAGCATGTAAGAAAATTGGCTGCTAGAATAATTTTTACAAGAATCATATCTAATTAAATACAATAAGAGCACAAGGGTAATTAGAGATTATATATTATACAAATGAAAATTCCTTCTAACAAGTACCTTACTGCAAATTTTTTTTAAAAAAATTGTAGTTTTAAATGGCTCAAATTAATGACGATCAAAAATATTTAATACTCCCTAAATCATCTAAAGAATACGTATTTATCATTTACATATTTTAGCACCCGTAGTTACCTTAATTTCATCTTCTAAATTGAGTGGATTCATTACTTGTTAGTAACATTTTATCATTTCTGCATAATTTTTTTTTCATTAATGGAAAAAGGTAGTTTAGGTAAAACACTTATTTATTATTTTTTAATAATACAATATTGTCCTCATTGAGTCTGATCAAATTGATAGGTTAAGATTTATTGATTAAAAAAAATCATTTACCTATAAACGTGTATAATGTGAAACTCCTCATCAATGTTTTACCCTTCCAAGTTCCAAGGTTGAATTAATCAAATAGTTGAATTTAGTAAAGTTGACATGTTCAAAGTCACTACCCCTTCCCCCAATCCCACGCAAACAATTCCCATAGCCTCAAAATGCTAATTAATACTGAGTTTTAGCTTCTACTTCAAAAACACGTCTTCAATTCTCATCCATTTCTCTCAAACAAATATTGATCGATCAACATCTTATAAATACGTGAAAATGGGTACTTATTCAGCTTCCTGCTGGAGATTGATCAATGCAGCACTACTAGCAGTTCTCTTCTTTCATGGCTTCGGCGTCTCTGAAAAGGGTATCAACTTATTTCTTTTCGAGTGTTTTGTTGGTTTTGCTGGCCTAGCTTGCTGTACTTATGATATTACTTATATTACTTATTTTAATTTCCTTCTCCTCTGGTCACAGCTCCGAACTACAGCTTCTTACACCATGCAACCACTGCCCCAAACGTTTCGTACTATGACTATATCATTGTCGGTGGTGGAACTGCTGGATGTGCATTAGCCGCCACACTCTCTGAGAAATACTCCGTCCTCGTCCTTGAAATCGGCGGCTCCCCCTATGGCAACCCCAATATCACCAACCAAGATCGCTGGTTCCAACTCCTCTCGGATGTTTCTCCTAGCTCTCCCTCCCAGCGTTTCACATCCGAGGACGGTATTGCAAGTAACCGTCCGCGTGTGCTAGGTGGAGCCACCTCCATCAATGCTGGCTTCTACTCACGTGCCGAGACGAGCTACATCAGAAGTGTTGGATGGGATGGGAAATTGGTTAATGAGTCGTTCCGTTGGGTTGAAAATAAAGTGGTTTTTCAGCCTCAAATCAACGGGTGGCAATCAGCATTCAGAGACGGCCTGGTGGAGGCTGGGTTGAGGCCTAACAACGGGTTCACGTATGATCATTTGATTGGAACAAAGGTTGGCGGCACAACGTTTGATCCAGAAATGCAAAGGCATACTTCTGCCGATTTACTTGAGTACGCCAATCCAAAACAGATTACGGTTTTACTACGTGCAACTGCTCACAAAGTACTTTTTGAAACTAAAGGTTTGCATACCTTTTTCCTACTTTGTATTCACACGTACATGTATATTTGTACCCTAATTCTTTTGTGTTCGACACTAAATGAAACTTTCTGTTCATTAATTCGAACAGGAAAATCAAGACCCATGGCTACTGGAGTGGCCTTTGCAGATGCATCTGGGATTATGCATAGAGCATATTTGAAGAAAGGATCATCTAATGAAATTATACTTTCTAGCGGAGCACTCGGAAGTCCACAACTTTTGATGTTAAGTGGTTTAGGTCCCAAAGAGCATCTTCAGTCTCATAACATCAAAGTTGTTTTGGATCAACCTCTAGTTGGCCAAGGCATGAAAGATAACCCAAGGAATAACATTGTTATACCCTCTCCGATCCCTGTAAACATCACCCTCATCAGAGTTGCTGGCATAACTCGCTTTGGAAGCTATATTGAAGGGACTTCCGGCCTTAACGGTGCTGCTATTAACTATGGGGGGTCTACTTTCACGGTATATATTTAAATTACTCTTTTAAAAGTTTCTTGATTTTAATTATATAAAGTTTTGCTTATATTACATTAATTAGGGCCATAGTACATCATTTTCATGTTTGTATAATACTCTTTCCGATTCAAAATGTGTTTTTATCTTTGCTCATGATCATGGACAAAAATAAAAATAATAGTGAGAAGGGGAAGAACCTAATTGGGATACTAACTTATAAGATTGGTTTACATTTTTAGATGGGTGGAGCCATGCTTCAAAAGGTCAATGGCCCACGATCATCGGGCCACCTAGAGCTTCGAAACCGCGATCCAAGTGACAATCCTTCGGTCACATTCAACTACTATAAGGATCCCGTAGACTTGCAGATTTGTGTTGCTGGGGTTAGAACTATTTTACGAGCTGTCGAAACAAAAGCATTCTCAAAGTACAAAGTTTCTTCATTGTCGAGGCAAGACATTCTCAACATTACTGTAAGTAGGCCACAAAACTTGCCAGTAAATGACAATACAACTACATCCCTAGAACAATTCTGTAAAGATACTGTACGAACTATATGGCATTATCATGGCGGGTGCCAAGTTGGAAGAGTTGTTGATCAAGATTACAAGGTTATGGGGGTTGATGCTATTCGGGTCATTGATGGATCCACCTTTGATACCTCCCCGGGAACTAATCCTCAAGCAACCGTGATGATGCTCGGAAGGTAATTCATTTTTAGTTACGAGTATTTAACCTTTCAATTAATTCATCGCTCAGTTGAAAATATTTTGAAAATTAACCAGTGATTTTATTTTATTGTGGTGTAGGTATATGGGAGTTAAAATACTAAGAGAAAGACTTGTGAAGTAATGGATTGAGCTGACGATGCCATACATTTTTATGCATTTATCCAACTACATTTGTTTTAGATGATTGTTTTCTCTTGAATGTTACTAAATATAACACCACCAAGATGGTATTTGATGTAAAATAATAAGGTTTGAAGTATAGATTACTAGAGGCTATGTAACTGTAATTGTTCATTCGATGTTATCCAACTACATTTGTGTTGTTGGGGTTAGAACTATTTTACGAGCTGTTTAAACAAAAGCATTCTCAAAGTACAAAGTTTCTTCATTTTCGAGGCAAGACATTCTCAACATTACTATAAGTAGGCCACAAAACTTGCCAGTAAATGACAATACAACTACATCCCTAGAACAATTCTGTAAAGATACTGTACGAACTATATGGCATTATCATGGCGGGTGCCAAGGCGGTGCCAGGAAGAGTAGGAAGAGTTGTTGATCAAGATTACAAGGTTATGGGGGTTGATGCTATTCGGGTCATTGATGGATCCACCTTTGATACCTCCCCGGGAACTAATCCTCAAGCAACCGTGATGATGCTCGGAAGGTAATTCATTTTTAGTTACGAATATTTAACCTTTCAATTAATTCATCGCTCAGTTGAAAATATTTTGAAAATTAACCAGTGATTTTATTTTATTGTGGTGTAGGTATATGGGAGTTAAAATACTAAGAGAAAGACTTGTGAAGTAATGGATTGAGCTGACGATGCCATACATTTTTTATGCATTTATCCAACTACATTTGTTTTAGATGATTGTTTTCTCTTGAATGTTACTAAATATAACACCACCAAGATGGTATTTGATGTAAAATAATAAGGTTTGAAGTGTAGATTACTAGAGGCTATGTAACTGTAATTGTTCAATCGATGTTATCTAAGGAATTTATGAATGGTTTCCATCATGTTCAAATTTTGTGTTAGTGATGATGATAATGGAGGAGGTGGTCACAAAGTCGTTGGGTAGATTTGAATATCTGGGTAGATTCCAAGGCACGAAAACTAATTCGTTATCTTTTAAAAGATGTTTTCAGCCTCCAGTTATGAAACTGTGAATCACAAGGGCCTTTACAGAAAAATCTCTCTCAGGATACAAAGGATTGTGTTTGACTCGAAATGTGATATTTCGAATGAAAACTAAGAGCACTCTTTATTTAGGGAAGTCCAATGATGCTTGAATTACAATTTTTGTTAAGTGTCTGTGTTTGATAATTCAAACATGTTATATACTAGAGTCGAGATCCTTTGGAAAGGCTGCCCGCCTATTCGAAGAGGCATGATCAGCCTGACCGAGAAGGTGGAACCTTGTGACCTGACCAAGCTGGTCGATCCCAGTTTTGTCGCACAGCATATTGCGTTTCGTAAACAATTATGTTTTAACACAATAACAAATAAAATTATTTATAATATTTAAATGTAAATAAATTTGAAATTATATAGCAAGTGTGATAAGGATGTTGAGTGTCAGGCTCACAATACTTCAAGGGGCATCAAGCGTCAAGCTTAAGCTAAGTTTAATTATTTGGTTTGTTAGTTGTTAGAGTAATTATATATTTCTTCAATGATTTGTACCTAAATCTTGTTAGCCCGTAAATATTCTCATAACTCTGCTCATAACCACATAGTTGTCAGGTCAAAAGGATCCATTTTACAGAAAATAGAGATTGTATTGCCTAGGATTTTCCCTTAATGAAATCATCACATTCTCATCTTTTAGGAAGCCAACTGTTGTGCAGACACGAGTTGGGTTCTCGGGGAATCTTGTAATTCCCCTAAGCTCGTAGAGAATAGTCTCGCTAGGGATTAGTCACTAGGCCATGAGCAAAGACATCTTATTTAATTTATGTTTGGTTCATTTTATTTATTTATCTTTCCCACCTATTCAAAATATCGTTTTGTTTGACTAGCACCTGAATTAAGAAAAAAAAACAACAAACTCGATTATTAAAATAGATATTTGTGATTTTTTCAGTTTTACCCTTATTTTAAAGGAGTAAGATGCCAAATTGTCTCTAAAGTTAGAATAATCGTGAATGCTTGAACATGCAAATTTGAATAGTTCAAATTGGTTACAATCAAGGGTGGGCCCCATAAGTTATAGGATAATAATTAAAAGGGTAAAATGGTAGAAATAATTGGGAAACTACCCAAATGTTCTTAGTAAGATTTAGATTTTTCGGTTTTGGTCCTTGATCTAAATTTTTAGAATTTTTGCTCCATGTACTAATTATTTTTGCGGGATTGATCTTTCCATTCAATTGTATTAATTTTCTACCTCCAACTGTGTGCATCTTACGTGATTTTTGGTAGGGGCAAATTTTTCATTTCAATTGATAAAAGTTTATGGACCATTTGTGTACAATCAGTTACTGATGGGTTTGGTCTGAAGATTTTTGCAATCCAGGTTACAATCTCAAAAACTTCATTACTGCTCGGCTAGGGGTGTAAATGGTTCGACTTGGTTTGACTTGAAACAAATTATGAGTTGAACCGCATGTCATCTGGTTGAGAAAAATCAAAACAGAGCTAAACCGTTTAAAGTCTTGAGCTTAAACGAACCGAACTATGATGGTTTGACTTGGTTGGACTCGGTTCCATTGTTCGGTTTCATGGTTCGGTTTTGTGGCTTGGTTTCATGGTTCGATCTGAATTTAGAAAAAGTTCTAGTCATTCAAAATTTAAGTAAACCAATAAAATATTATTAAAACACACTAAAAAAATACTAAAAATATAAATATAATACAATTATATTTATAAACTCACTTTAAAAAATTTGCACAAACTTTCAAATAAAAGGATTAACATTTTTAATTCTTATAATCAATTAATTAAATCCAATATATAAAAATAAAATAACATACATGATACTAAAAACATTTATGTAAATTCAAAAAGTTTAAAGGCAAATTCATAAATACTAATATTAGCATTATAGTTTATATAGTATAAAAATATTAATAGTATAAGAGTACTAAAGTATAAAGGTTAAGAATTCTAAAAAATTTGTTGTTTGGCTCGGTGGTTCGGCTCGATGGTTCAACTTAGTGTTTCGGCTCAAAATGGTTTGATTTGGTTCGGTTTGACTCGACTCGACATGTCAAGCCGCAAACCAAACCAAACCGTTCGACTTCCCAAAATCTCAAACCGAGCCAACCATATAGCACCCAAAACCGAATCAAACCACATGGTTCGACTTGGTTCGACTCGACTTGATGGTGTGGCGACTCGGATTGACACCCCTACTACTCGGCAAGACAAAGATTTATACAATTCATTTTTTTTCTTTTTCTTGACAGATAACAAATTGTCAAATCTATTTTTGTTTTTCTCCTAGTTTTCAATCTCAAACACAATTTCAAAAAATTAAAGGAGAATATTGGGATTGAGTCGTACTTCTAGCAATTCTTAGCAAAGGTTGGTGAAGGTAGATTATGGGGATGGAGGAGTAAGATGCTTGTGGCATTTCATGTTCTTATCATATAGGTCGTCGTACAGGATTAACATAGGGAAGAGAGAAAGATGAACCTCTAGGGAGCAGTGTGATGGCACGTGTAGTCGGCGATGGAGGGAGATGACAAGGGTGCATGTACTTGAACCTGAAAAACCACCTGCTCATCCGCCCGCAACCACCTCCAATCTAGATATATCAAAATCCCATGAAAAATAGTATAACAACTAATTTTCTTTTCTATCATTCATGTTTTTTAGGTTTTTGTCAACCTTTCATCTCCTTCCTCCAAACAAAAACATTTTCCAGAAGAATCGAACCCACTGTTTGATTGTTGGGTTAAATTACAATAATACCATTGTATCTAGTTTAAAAAAAAAAAAAATTATGGGTATTTCTTTGATTTTTTCTATTCAAATGAAACGAATGCATAAACAAATTTACCACTAATCAAAGTCACGTGACACACATATGGGGAAATTTAACTGATGGAATTGGACAAAGGGACCAATTCCATGAATTTTTTTTAACTTAAGGACCAATTGCGAGCAATCGGGATTAAAACCGATAAATCCAAATTTATAGGGACCATTTGGGTTGTTTGCTCGAAATAAATTTTAAAAGAAAATTTATTAACAATGAAATATTTTGGAACAAATGAAAAAAGTAAAAAAGCCATTTAGGAACGGAGAGAGTGTGATATTTTGACCGCTTTGACTTGGTGTAATTTTGTTCCTAATCATCAAAACTTTTGCTTAATAGTGAGTATGATATATGCACTCAAAATGTGCACCCAAAAACATGTACACTTCACATGTATAATTAGTTAAGTAATTTGTGCATTCTACCACTTAATTATGTTTTGACCAATTAATCATAGCATCCAAAGTGTGTTTTGAGTGCATATTTTGACTTCACATAGCATTACTCATAGTTAAATCCAAATTACAAAACATTAGGAGAATTAGGATAAAACTTGGAATCAGTCAAACAAAACAACTATTTAGACCATTATCTCTAACAGTTTGGTGCAAAAATTGCACCAAATCTTTAAACTGATGTAATTTTTACATCAAATTTGTCTATCATCTCCAATCGTTCCACTTCAAATTTTACACTAAAAGTAATTTTCCAAGTATATTCTTCATTATCCTATTTAAAACATATGTATTATTTTATTTTATTTGTATTAATATATTTTAACAAAAAAACATATTATTCATTGAATTAATATTATATTATATTAAATACCATGCATTAAAATTGAGTTACCTGGCCCAATAAGGCCCAAGCATCAGTCACGTGCACAGCATGCCTTCCTCGACCACGAGCGAAACACATGTACTCTTTGTGTTCCAAATCCAAGTCATGAGCGAGCAACACCCAGACTTTAACCACTTTGGTTTGATAGACGAACACCCCTCCCCCAGAAGCCTGGGGGCCAAGCGGGCAGCGAGCTGGGGCTAAGTACGTAACAAGCAAGGTTCGAGTGTGTAATGAGATGGGGCCAAATACGTATTAAGCAAGGCTCCAGGTATACAGTGAGCACGAAGATAGGTCAAGGCGAGCATGGTCACTGTGCTCGGTAATTTAATAACGGTCGTTTTGGACGTGGGCTGTTACCTCCAGAAAATCTGCCTTCACGTTTAAGACGTAGCCATTCAGTTGAACGTGGTTTTTAATGTGCCCGTCTTACACGCAACGACATTCAATGGGCAGTTTACTCGGCTCTCAAAGTGGGCTATATAAACCCTTCCAAACGGAGGAGGGAGGTATGTTATTTTTACCTAGGCAAAACTTTTTCAAATTGATTATTGAACTGGGTAACTGATTCCTGTGTTGGAGTCCTTTTGCATGGTAAGCCCCTGCCTAATTCACAGTTCGTGTTTGATTTCTTGACAGGTTTGGGCCTAAAGACCAGGATAGATTGAAAGCCAGATATATGATATTTCAAGCCCAGTGTGTTCGTGGATTATTTTGGACACATCAGTTGGTTCCGTTGCCGGGAACGGTGATTTGCTAAAGAAGATTCATTTTTTGACGACTTTACAAGCTTCAGATATGGCGGTTAACGGTGTTAATGGTGGCAATCAGTTGGATGATGGACATACAGCCACACCTAGAGTGGACGTTCAGGCTGATAACAACCTCCCACACCACCGCCTTTTCATGACGCCCGTCACCAGCTTAATCAAAGACGGGGTTTGGATTCATTAGCCCGGAGTGTCGTCGCTGCAGTTGGTTTGGCCAATGAATTTCGGGAGGAGGCTTTGCGTCAGAGGGCGATATATTTAGGACAGATGCACCAGTTGAACCAACAGTTAATCGGTATGGGCAAACCTCCATTGCCTATTGAATTGAAGCCCCTTTCGGGCATGCCCGTGTCAAGTCAAGCGGCCAATGTCTCCATGTCGGGGAGGAATCCTCAACGTCCGGTTGAGGTTCCTTCACAACCTCGCGAACGGGAGTCAAACAAGGGGCGTAGACAGCAAGAGAAGCAAGCCAGTCACAGGGTTGCCCCAAGTGTACATTCTCACTTGGGCCCTCGGGTAGGAGAGGATTCGTCCCAGTCTCGCCGCCGTCAAAAGTCACCTTTTCCACGAAGGCCGCATGCTCGCCGACCTCGTTCGCCGTCCCGGCGTAGGTCCCATGCTCACAAGCATCACACACCATCTCCAAGGAGGTCACATGCTCCTCGGCATCGGAACCTTCACCTGGAAGGTCACATGCTCATAGACATGAGTCACCATCACGCTATTCCAGAGGCATGCATGAGTTGCCCCATAATAGTGGCCAAAAAAACGGGTTAGGGGTAGCACCGGAACAAGCGCATCAGGCCGCAGATATTACCTAGGCACAAGTGTCGTAGGCCGTGGGCATAGCTTAGGCTATGAGAGCTATGGGACCCCCAGAGGCCCCTCTTATGCCCTGGGTACAGCCCCAGCCCACGGGTGGTTTGCCTGCAACCGTCAGTATACAGGAGTTTGAAGATATGAAGCATCGTATGGAAGCGTGGGAGCAAGGCAAGGCCCTAGATGGATATTTTTGGGGCACTTCAGCTAGCCCTCTGGGCCCGTGGATAAAAAATACTCCTCGACTCAAGGTCTCATCTTCCCCAACATAAAGGAATATACTGGGAAGACCAAGGCAAGGGATTGGCTGATGTCCTTTGAATCTCAAATTGGCTTGGTAACTTCTGATGAGGCGTTGAAGATCCGAGCTTTTGTAGGATCGTTACAAGGGAAGGCATTGACTTGGATGGGAGCTCCTCCTCGCAGATCTATCAACAATTGGGCTGATTTGTGAGCAAAATTCTTGGCCGACTTCGAGAGCTCGGGGGAAATTGCGAAGACAAGAGCATATTTGTCAAAGGTTAAACAAGGAGCCCATGAATCGACTTCAAGCTACTTAGAGAGGTTTACAAAGATGCTTGAGCAAGTTCCTGGTTTGTCCGAGCAGGAGGTTACTTTATGCTTTGAAACGGGTTTGCTCGTGGGAGAAGGGGGCTTGAGGTCGAAATTGAGCATAAGGGAGCCAAAGACGTAGGTAGATATGTTAATGCAGGCTCAAAAGTGGTGCGTGGGGGAGACCGCGAAGAAGGAGAAGAAAAAGGAAAGCATTGAGACCAAGGGTACGGGAAACAATACCAAGAGTAGCGGCCAAGTTACAGGAGGCGGCTACAACAGAAATAAATCGCGATATGATCGTCCAAGGGAATTTCTTAGAGAAGGTGATCTCACCCCCTCCTCAATACATTGTGGGAGGATATAATGTATGAAATCCGGGATGAGCTTCCCCGGGCACCGCGTATGAATCTAAAGATAGCATATTCTAGGGATCGGACCAAAAGGTGTGTATATCATGACGATTATGGGCACACCACGGAGGAATGTTGGCCGTTGAAGAAGACCATTCAAAAGTTGATAAACGAAGGCCGGTTGGACCGGTTTAAGAAGGATGGGAACAATAGGGGGAATGCCCCTCGCAGAGATGCACCCCAAATTCAGGGAGTAATAAATATGATCATGGATGAGGAACCTACTCTCACCCAGCTGGGCAAGTAGATTTATTCTTTGTCGAATGTGGTGGATTGCCTTACCAAATTGCAGGCGGGGGAGGAATCCATATAGTTTACTTGTAGTGAGCTGGCAAGTAGCATGGATGGGGAGCAGTCCTTGATCATCTCAGCTTTGGTTGATGGTTGGATGGTGCATAGGATTTTGATGGATACATGAGCGTGCAAGGATGTGATGTACTATTCTTGTTTCTAGGGTTTGGAGTTGAAGGATGAATGCCTTAAACCCTATGCAGGAACTCTGCAAGGTTTTACCAATCATAAGGTGCCCGTTAAAGGCACAATCGAGCTCGATGTTTTTATTGGTGAAGGCAGTCGCACCAGAGCAAAAAAGGTTACCTTCATGGTGATCGACCTAAAATCTCCCTACAACATAATTTTAGGGGTGTCCAACATAAATAAGTTTCAGATGGTCGCCTCTATCCCTCACCAGCATGGGCAAAGTTTTACATAGACCAAGGGGTGGGGGTCCTGAAGAGTCAGCCGCGAGCAGTGCTGGAGTATGTTCGAGATAGCCAAAGGAAGAAGCAGAAGCTGACTCTTGAAGTTGGAGAGTAGAAGGTCACTATCAGTAGCAAAGAAAAGTCTCATATAACTGTGGGACCACTGTTGATCGCTATGATCGGTGAGAGTTCAGCTCAGGGCAAGCAATATTTGCAAGAGGAGAACACTTATCCTTTGCCGACGATGGGGTCGGGGGGACGAGTCGAGCAGGCCGTTGGCATGGAGCTAGATCAACTTGATATAGTAGAAACTCAATCTGAAAAAAGATGAAAAAGTGGAGTGTGACACGCTGCAGATGCGAGATGAACTTGAGTTTACTGCCTAGGACGAGTTAGATGAAATTGCGATCAATTTCGCCTATCCCGAGCAAAAGATAAAGATAGGCATGGCTCTTTCGGTTAAAGCTCGAGCTAGTTTGATCAGGTAACTCCAGAATAGCTTGGATGTGTTCGCATGGCGACCAGAGGACATGAAGGAGTCAGCGAGGACGTGGCAGTGCATTGTCTTAGTGTGGATCCAGCTTTTAAGCCAATCCAGCAACGGCGTAGATTGTATTCCACGGAAAAGGATAAGGCAGTCAAGGAAAAGGTGGAGAAGCTGCTCAGCGCGGATATAATTAAAGAAATTCATTATCCGACTTGGTTGGCCAATGTGGTTATGGTCAAAAAATCAAACGGGAAGTGGAGGATGTGTGTGGATTTCACCGACCTTAATAAAACCTGCCTGAAAGATTTCTACCCTCTTTCTCGCATTAATAAGCTGGTAGACGCTATAGCGGGCTTCGAATTCTTGAGCTTCATCAATGCGTATTCAGGAAACCATCAGGTGAAAATGAACGAGAAGGATAAAGCACTGACTGTTTTCCAAGCAGCGGGAGGCCTCTACTGTTATAAGATGATGTCTTTTGGCTTAAAGAATGCAGGAGCTACTTATCAGCGAATGGTGAATAATGTCTTAAGGTCGCAGATTGGCAGGAATGTCGAAGCTGACATTGACGATATGGTCGTGAAGTCAAAAGGACATGACCATACCTTTGATTTGGAAGAGACCTTTGGCATCCTCAGGAAGAATAATATGAAACTCAATCCGAGTGAGTGTGTGTTCGGTGTGAAGGTAGGCAAGTTCCTGGGGTTTATGGTACACGAGAGAGGGATTGAGGCGAATCATGAAAAAATCAAAGTGTTGGTCACAATGAAACCTCCCTAGTGCATCAAAGATGTCCAGAAGCTTAATGGCAGAGTTATCGCTCTTGGTCGCTTTATATTCAAGTGGGTAGAAAGGTGCCTGCCTTTTTTCAAGGTCCTGTGGGGAAACAAAGGATTTGAGTGGACAACAGAATGTGAGGAGGCTTTCAAGCAGTTGAAGAAATATCTGGGACAGCCTCCATTATTAAGTAGCCCGGTCATGGGTGAAAATCTGTTTGTATACCTTGCGGCCATAGAGCAGGCTATGGCCGCTGTTCTAGTTAGGGAAGAATGTAACCTTCAAAAGCCTGTCCTAAGAATTTCTGGACATCCTAAGGCTTTGGATACCGTCTTCTATATATACCAAGGTGTTTTAGGGGAATAGGAGGTTCAATCCAGGTGAAACACCCGTAAAGGCGGTTTCTGGGGACCTTGCGACCGCATGGTGTTTATACTTTGCGTCCGCAAGGGTCTTGAACGAGCTAAGCTGCTTACTGTCTACCTTGCGAGGGCAAAGCCTTGGAGGCTTACGGTCGCAAGGTGTCCATATTGTTTCTTTTGCATCTTTCACTTTGCACCCTTTTTTCGAAATCTTCAATAAAAGCTCTATAAATCCCATAAGTTCACCTAAAACCATGAAACTCACAATATAGTTCAAAAACACATATTAGTAGCAAAAGCCTCGTGGAATTGCTATTTCTAAGTCATAAAAGTACCAGATAAAGACGCATAAAATATGTGTATCAAATACCCCCAAACTTAGACTTTGCTCGTCCACAAGTAAACAATACTTATAAATACAAAAGGAATTAAAAATACAAAACTTAAGAAAATCTTTTTGGAGGGTGACACTATTTATACTCCTCTAGAAACCCACAAACTCAACGAGACTCTAACGAGCGACTCGACTATGCAGATAAATACAAAAACTAATAAATACAAAAAACAAGTAAAAATTATACTAAAAATAATAAATAAATAAAAAATCTTTTTGGTTTCAATCTCAACTCACTAAGGCATGGCATATCACAGTTGTCTCAGAAAAAAGCTCACCACATATGTGCAGACTGATCCACAGAACAAACTGACTTATACTCAAACTGCTACCGGTCTTAATTTCTCCGTGTGTGTGTGGTAACCAGTCATAGAGAATATCTTAACTTGAACAGTTTTATTAAGCTAAGCACAACATTCATTCTAAAAATCAGGATTTTCAATAAAACCAATGCAACACAAAGTATGAGATCTACCATCCAAACCCGGTCTATTACAGAAAGAGAGAACACCAAGGATTTGAAATACTTATACATCCGATGATAAATTTCCTCTACCACATAAGAAGTCCTTGTTCCAATCCTTATCCGACACAAAGGTCCTCTATCCCATGCACTTCCTATGTATGACATACAATGCTTTCATGCCCCAGTTACTTGCAATATTTAAGATTATGCTAATACAGTGAGCTTGCGAATAATATGAGTATATTAAGTGGAGATAAATTTACATGTAATGCAATCAAATCAACAAACACAAGCATTGGCAAGAATATCAATAGGTCTTTACTAAGCTTGTAATGTAAGGCCAAGGTGTTAGGGGATATGATGGAAAGGGAATAGAATATAAAGTGAGAAAGCAAGACTACCCTTTATCCCGAATACTTCCAAGCAAAAGGAAGTTTTTCCCAATTAGGCTAGGACCTGCAAAGACCACAAGTGGGGACTTTTCCCCCAAACTTGTTTTGTGCAATATATTAGGCTAAAAATAACTAGTGTTCTATTTTCGGAAGAACTTTTCTATCATATTTTTCTAATGAAAGCTATGCTTTCATTTGAATCTTCTTGCACTCTTTTTCTTCCGTTTCATTTTTTGTCGAATTATTTCTTTTCTTTTCTCTTTTTTTTTTAATTTCGATGGGGAAGAAGAAGTCTTCGGAAATTTTTCTAACTAGAAATTGGTCCTATAAAATTAATTCGCCACCCACATCCTACTCTCTCAAAGGGTAGGCTAAAGTGTATAGGCTTTAGGGTTAAGTTAATGTGGGTTAAAGAATCGAAGTCGAATGGGGGTTCAATATGTGCTTAGCACACTCCATTCTTTTTAATAAAGATCAAAGGGGACACTAGGGATATTTTTAGTATGGTCGGGAAATATTTAGGCTCAAACGATCCAAAGATGGCCTATATCATATCTTAATGCCAAAATACTCATGCAGTTTTTAAGAAAGCAGAACACATAGAATATCATCTCCATTATGGAAGTTGTAGAATTAAAGATTTAGCATTACTGGATTTCACATAATCATTCGCTAGAAAAGATGTAGGGGCAATCAAGACTAACATGCAGACACGGTTCAAAAGTATGCTTGAGATATATTAGTGAGAAAAATCCAAGAGATCTAACTTATCATGCAATTGACCCTAAGTTACAATTAAATGCAACAATCATGTTAGGACGGTTATTCATCATATTCTTGTGCATATCTTGTTGCTAAAATGAAATGTGTGCTATAAACTTAGTAAAAATGTTCAAATCAATCCATAATCATGACTGGTATAAGTGCATAAAGATTTGGAGAAAATCAAGAATTTTGCAGAATCAAGTAAATTCTAGACTGATCTATGGAAAAGTTATGTGGTTCATTGCATTAACTCCTCATCAACCGAAAATGACCATACCCGGACTCGAGATGAAAATTTTGAATTAAAACATTTTTTTCATTTTTTTTGAAATAAAATTGGAGATTAGTTGGTGACCCAATTGATGATGGGTACCCGAAAGAACCAAATATTATAGTATTCTGGTCAGGGCAACATATCCTAAAATAAGAAAATATAAAAAGCAAGAAAATAGAGTGAGGAGGAGAGACGATAGAGGGACAAAATTTTTCCCTCACCCTACAAAACGTAGTCCAACTCCACTCTTCCTTAGGCTGGGACCTGCAAATTAAAGGCCCTAGGCTTAGAATTCTCCCCCCAAACTTAAATTTTATTTTATCCTCAAAATTGAGGAATGTCCTATGAGAGGGTTGATGGAGGAGAAATATATAAAAAAAAAATAAACGGGCCGCCTAACGAAAGAGGAAGAAACTTGGGCTTCAACTCATGGTGAGTCGGGAGGAAATAACGAAGGAGGACAAAACTCGAGGATCGTGCCAGGTGGCATCCCATAATATGTGGAGACATTTTGCCCCACCTGGTTAACCCAGCCAAAGAAATTAGTCTGGTCGACGCGCATTTGCGCCAACTACTGACTAATCATCTCGTGCTCTAGCAGAATCTCCTCCTGCCTATTGAAAATAGCCTCCAAAGGATCCTCCTCCTCTTGAGGCTCCTCACGTGGACCTCGCTCACCTGGTTGGCGAGGGTGTGCAAACAGAAGCCCCCTGGTAATGTTGGGGACTGCCCGAACTCTCCCCAAATCTGGAGTCCAAACGACTCCAGTCCCACTACATAGTCCGGTAATCAAACTCAGGAAAACGAATCCCGAGTTAGTCGCACCTATAATAAGGGTGTGAATTTGGGCGTTGATTAGACGCCCTATATCAATAGACCCACCGGTCAAAATGGTGTAGATCAAAATGGCCTTATGCCAAGACACCGTGTGCTGATGGCTGGACGGCATAAGACGTGCACAGATAAATTTGAACATGGCCTTGGCCGTGTTCGTGAGATGGGCTCATCCATGGTGCGGGGGCCTAACGGTGGGCCTTGATGGAAGGTCTAAACCGCGTCAGGTGTTGTGATAGCCGCATTTAACACCAGGAGAGGGACATCATTAGCGATATGGATACTGTATTGGTCAGTAGCACTCATAAAAGTAGGAGTGCCGAAATAATGGTTAATACTATGGGGCAAAAATCGACATTCCTACCCCTAACAGAACTAATATCATACACCTCGCTAGAAATGGAAATACACCCGTTGGCATAGAATTCACGGACTAAGGCCACAATGGCCACGCCCAGGGTCGCACAAAGATTGCCCCACCTTCGACGAGCGAAATTGGCAGGGAGAGCAAAGTCCTTAGCCTTAAATCCCCTCTCAGGGATTATGCTTTTGGAGAGCTTCCTAGTATAGCTCTCCGATGCCACAAAAGATATGAACCTAGTGGGGTCATAGTGTTGCTCCTCCTCTTGGGAGTGGGACGAGGTCGGTCCGGTGTTTCTACGCTTAGGGGCCATTTTAGAAGCACAAAATATAAAATCTACTCTCTAAAAAATTAAAATTAACCAACCTATCTAAAACAAATAAAGCATGCACATGGACAATAACAAATTAATTCTAACACCCTAGCATGCAAAAATTTGATGAATCAAAAATTTAATGGAGAGGGGATAGAAGATACGTGGATTGCGATGCTTTACTGCAATGGTGGGTTGGCCGGAACTCTGAAGCTTCACGTCGGCAACAATGGCGGTACTTATTCTTCGCTTGAGTGGATGGAGATGAAGAGTGGAGATGATGATGGAGCTTGAAGAAAAGAGCACTTGAATCTTGAGTCTTGGCCGGAATTGGAAGAACTTCACTGGAGTTTGGAAGAAAGAGAGAGAGATTGCCAGATTTTATGAGGAGGAAAAAGTTGTGAATCTTGTGATCTGGAATTGCCGCCTCGTTCTTACTTATAAAGAGGGCCTTGCGACCGCAAGGTGTTTATACCTTGCGTCCGCAAGGTACCCAGTCAAAGGGCACAGATGCTGATGCAGGGCTTGCGAGGGCATGGGTCTTTGGGCTTGCCGCCGCAAGGTTCACACGTTTATTGCCATTAATAGGGCCTTGCGGTCGCAAGGTTCACAGATTTTGTGCCTTGGGAGCTGTTTCACAAATATTGAGCAGTTCTTCATTCAAGTCCTTCCGTTATGTTCCATTAGGGCCATTTCTTTCCTGCACTCTGAAAATTCTACAAAAACTCTAAACTAAAATATTAAAAATATATAAATAGATCACTAAGATGCTTTTCTCTCTCAAACTTGAATTATTCCAAAATTGGAAAACATTTAGATTAAATGCCCATAATCAAATAAGACGGAGAACAACATATTTAAATTATACTGTCGAAAGCAAATAAAATTTCATCATAGTGGGTTGCCTCCCACCTAGCGCACTTGTTTAACGTCTTTGGCTTGACTTAACTGTAAACCTATTCTCTTGGGGCTCAGGTCGAGAGACGACTTATGAGTTCGCTTGTTCTCTCCATCACATAGGTTCAAAGTACTATTTGAGTTTGCGACCATTAACTTTAAATAA
>CM028379.1:56316985-56349527 GCA_013146195.2 Codonopsis lanceolata | reverse complement strand
ATAAGGTTGCCTCCCACCTAGCTGTTTAACGCTCTTTGGCTCGACTTAACGCAAACCTATTCTCTTGGGGGCTCAGCTCGAGAGATGAATGAGTTCAGTTGTTCTCTCCACTGTCATAGGTTCAAAGTACGGTTTGAGTCGGTGACCATTAACTTTAAATAATTCATCAGTCTTTGGATTCTTAATATCAACGGCTCCATGTGGGTAAATTCGTACTATAATGAAAGGACCTGACCATTTTGATTTTAATTTACCTGGAAATAGTCTAAGTCTAGAATTAAAAAGGAGCACTTTCAATCCTAGACGTAACATCTTTTTAGTAATTCCCATATCATGGTTTCATTTGGTCTTTTCTTTATAGATTTTGGCATTCTCATACGAATTTAACCTGTGCTCTTCTAACTCATTTAACTGAAAAAGTATTTCTTCACCAGCTAAAGCTATATCAAAATTAAGAGTTTTAATGGCCCAATAAGCTTTATGCTCAATTTATACTTGTAAATGACATGCTTTGCCGTACACCATCCGATAAAGGCTCATACCAATTGGGGTTTTATACGCTATTTGATATGCCCAAAGAGCATCTTTAAGTTTTTGTTCTCAATCCTTACGATTTGGTCTAACAGTCTTTTCAAGGACTGTTTTATCTATCTGTTGCTAACTTCTACTTGGCCAGAAGTCTGCGGGTGATATGGTGTAGCTAGCTTGTGATTTACACCATGTTTCCTAAGGCTCACATTCAACAACCGATTGGTGAAATGTGTTCCTTGATCACTAATTATTGCCTTCGGTACTCTATACGGAGAAAATATATCATCCAAAAACTTGACAACAGTTTGGCCATCATTATTTGGAGTAGCAATGGCTTCTATCCATTTTGACACATAATCAACAACGACTAAAATATACTCACAACCATTAGAGACTGGAAAAAGGACCCATAAAGTCAATACCCCAAACATAAAAAATTTCAACAACTAAATTATTATGCAAGGGCATCTCATTCCTTTTTACTGATTCCGCCAGTCCTTTGGCATTTATCACATGTTTTGCAAAATATTTCAGAGTCTCTAAAAAATAGTAGGCTAATATAAACCAGATTGCATGATTTTCCTAGCAGTTTTGCTACCACTAAAATGACCACCACAAGAGTATTCATGACATGAACATATTTTGAATAAATATGGTTCTTCCCAAAAATATTTTTTTTGCATCAGTTAAAAATTTCTTTCTTTGATAGAAATCAACATCAGGATTAATGATATCCGCTACATGGTAATTCACAAAATCAGCATACCATGGTTCAAAATTTTTAACTGCTAACAATTGTTCATCAGGGAAATCTTCATTCATAGGAATTTTACTATCAAGAAACTGACGTTCAAGCAAGGGTAAAAATTCCAACCTAGACAAGTGGTCGGCTACAATGTTTTTTGTTCCCTTTTTATCTTGAATAGTAATGTTAAATTCTTGTAATAATAACATATATCTAATAAGTCTAGGCTTTGCCTCTTTCTTACTCAATAAGTATTTTAGGGCTGCGTGGTCTGAGAATATAATTACTTTTGAACCTAACAAATAGGATCTAAATTTTTCTAGTGCAAACACAACTGCTAAAAATTGTTTTTCGATAGTTGTATAATTGAGTTGTGCATCATTTAATGTCCTACTCGCATAATGAATCACATGAGGTTTCTTGTTTATCCTTTGTCCTAACACGGCTCCAATTGCAAAATTCGAAGCATCACACATGATCTCGAAAATGAGAGACCAATCAGGGCTGGTTAAAATAGGAGTTGTTGTTAATTGTTCTTTTAACAAATTGAATGCATTCAAGCATTCTTGGTCAAAAATAAATTCGGTATCTTTTTCCAAAAGATTACATAAAGGTTTACTGATTTTTGAAAAGTCTTTTATAAATCTTCTGTAAAATCATGCATGTCCTAAAAAACTTCTAACACCCTTGACTGTAGTTGGGGAGGTAATTGTGATATAACATCAATTTTAGCTTTATCGACTTCAATTCCTTTGTTAGACACAACATAACCTAAAACTATCCCATGTTTAACCATGAAATGACTTTTCTCCCAACTTAGGGTCAAGTTAGTTTCGTAACGTCTTTTTAGAACCGATGTTAGATTTTCTAGACAATGATAAAAGAATTCCCGAATACTGAGAAGTCATCCATAAACACTTCCACACATCTTTCAACTAGATCGGAAAATATAGAAATCATGCATCTTTGAAAAGTAGCTGGGGCATTACATAATCCGAAGGGCATTCTCCTAAATGCAAAGGTACCAAAGGGACATGTAAATGTGGTTTCCTCTTGATCATCCAGTGCAAGTGGAATCTGATTATAACCGAAAAACCATCAAGAAAACAATAATAATCATGGCCAGCTAGTCTTTCAAGGATTTGGTCAATGAAGGGCAAAGGAAAGTGGGCTTTCTTTGTTGCCGCATTTATTTTCATCAAATCAATGCACATCCTATAACCAGTAATAGTTCGTGTGGGCATTAACTCATCTTTCTCATTTTTAACAACAGTAATTCCTGATTTCTTTGGAACTACTTGAACTCGACTAACCCATTTACTATCAGATATCGGGTAAATATACCCGCATCAAGAAGCTTAAGCACTTCTTTTCTAATTGCTTCTTCCATATGAGGGCTAAGTCTTCTTTGTCGTTCTCTAGAAGGTTTGCTACCTTCTTCCAAATGAATTTTATGCATACACATAGAAGGACTGATACCTTTCAAATCTGCTAAGCACCAACCTATACTTCTCTATGAGTCCATAATACCTTTAACAAGCTTGATTCTTGTTCTTCCATTAAATCCGCATCAATTATAACGGGTAGAGTTTTACCTTTCCCTAAAAATGCATATTTTAAATGGGATGGTAATGGCTTTAATTCTACTTTAGGAGGGGATTTAATAGATGGAATAAATCTAGGAATTTCCAATTTCATTTTTTCTTCTTTAACATCCTCCTTACAAATTTCTTCTTTATCCTTATCAATTTCTATCTTATCAGAACTAATTTCTGATTTTTGATTTTCTATTTCTTCTTTATCTTCACTATCATTCTTGAGAGCTTCAAATCTTTCCTTCTCTTTCCTAGCATCGGTCTCTTGGAGTTCTCTTTCTAATTCTTCTATGTCGATTCTTACATCAGAGAAGATTCTATCATTGTTGTCTTCTTCAAACATATCTTTCTCTAACTCATCATCATTCAAATTTGCTTCAAAGCTTTGGGCTGTAAGATCTTCAATTTCATCAATTGAGAAACATGCATTCATGTCACTTGGTCTATCTAACGCATCGAAAACTGAAATTTCTATATTGAAAGCTTACCATTCTTCACATTGATCATGGTGTTAGCAGTGGCCAAAAGGTCTTTCTAACAGAATAGGAACTTCATTATTAGTGCATATTTTTATTTCCATCTCTAGAACTACAAAGTCAACTGGAATAATCAACTTATCTACTTGTACTAGAATGTCCTCTACTATTTCTAAAGGATGTTTGACCGAACAGTCGGCTAGCATTATATTTATACTCGCTCCTAAATCTAGCATAGCTTTCATCTTTTTCGAACTACCCAAGGAAACTTGGATATTAAAACTACATGGATCTTTTACTTTAGGAGGAAGTTCAGGTTGTAATAATGCACTAACGTTTTCATAAACAATTATTTTCTCATTCTTTTCGAATTTGTGTTTCCTAGAGTGGAGATCTTTGAAAAACTTAGCATAGGATGAAATATTTTTAATGATTATTAAGCAAAGGGAGATTAATGTTCACTTTAGACAACATATTATAAATTTTCGTAAATTGCTTATCAATCTTGTTTTTCATTAGTCTACCAGGGAACGGTATTGGAGGAACAACATATGGTTCCTCAAAAGGTTCTGCCTCTTGCTCTTTTTCTTGAGTGACTTTTTCTTTATCTTGGCTTTCTTTATTTGAAATTTCTTTTTCTACCTCTTTATCTTTATCTTTTGCTTGAATCTCTTCACTTTTATCTTTTTCAACTTCTTTACCAGAGTTATCTATTTTATCAAGCACAACAGTAGATTGAGTAGGGTTACTTACCTCCTCTTCAATGATTCTACCACTTCGCAGAGCTGTGATAGATTTTGCTTGTTCTATTTGACTAGGGAACTTCCCTTCTTATCTTTCTTGATATTTTGCAAGATCTTTCTGCAACTTTTCCACAGTTTCCAATAAATATTTATTAAGTGCGATTTGACCAGTATTTAATCCTTCTGGTTTTGGAGCTTCTTCAATCTGTAGCTGTCCTTGCTTAGGGAATTGTTGAGGCTGTAAGAGCTTATTTCCTCCCCATGAAAAGTTAGGGTGATTCCTCCAACCAGGATTATATGTGTTGGAAAAGAGATCATTCATTTGCCTTTGAGGGTACATGTTCATCGCATTAACCTGTTCAGGATACACATCACTAGATGGACACAAGTTAGTAGCATGAGAATTTAATCCACAAATAGTACATGCTTCTTGAATTTGTGTTCTATTTTGCAAAAGTTCAATTTGAGCTTTCATTTGAACTATTTGAGCTTGAGTATCTGAATCTTCTCAGACTTGAAACAAACTTCTACTTTTTCTCTTATACTTTTCTGTTGGGAATTCGCACTTAACATCTCAAGCAAGTTTTCTAATTCAGTTGGTGTCATTCTATTAATAGAACCACCGACTGCACTATCAACCATAGTTTGCAAGGCAAGCGAAAGAGCATGATAAAACCGAGTTACTAACATATCTTGAGGTAAATTATGATGGGGACACAAAATAAGTAAATTTTTAAATCTATCACATGCTTCATGGAATGTCTCTCCCGGTTTAGTTTGAAAAGACATAATTTGCTTTTTATATTCTGAAAGAGATGCATGTTGATAAAATTTACCCATAAACAAATCATATAATTCAGCCTATGTATAAACACTTCTAGGTGCTAGATTCATAAACCATCTTCTCGCCGCATCTTTTAATGCTCATTAAAAATATCACATTTTTATCTTATCTTCTGTCAAACCTCCTAACGGAAAATTATCAGTCATAAAACCATATTCCTTAACAAAAGTTACTGGATCTTCAAATGACAATCCATGGAATGAAGGCAACATGTTATAAAAGTGACCATTAAGTTCAAAATATCTTACCGCTTCTGGTAAAACTAAACATGATGGTGTTGCATTCAACATGGGTCGGTCATAATCATTTATAGTTCTTTGATTGATTAGTTTCATATTTCTCTCAACAAGTTCTTCCCTTCTTTGATTTAAGTTTACCGGAGGAACCAGATTTTCAGGATTTTGATTATTGTTGTTATCCATTGTAGGATCAACCAGAAGATCCTCTCTATTTATGTGTTCTTGATTAACAGGCTGATTTTCCAAATTATCAGGGTCTTCCTGATTCTTTCCAAGATTATTTATATTTTGATTTAATTCTGTCAGCTTGGGATTTAGATATCTACGACCGTGCATAAAATAACAAAAGCAAATATAAGACAAATAAAAATTTAAAACTAGAAATAGAAATATTTTTGTATTTTTCTTTTTATAAAAACTAAATTTAAAAACGCTACCAACAAACTAATTAAGCAAACTAGCTTGTCCCCAGCAACGGCGCCAAAAACTTGATCATATCCTATTTTATTTAATTTCTTGCAAATGCACAAGACTGTCAAGACTATTGTAGAATAGCTTGGGAAGCAAGGGTCGAACCACAAAGACAAGAAGAATACTAATTGCAAGAATATTGGTAGCTTATTTAAACTAAGGGGGGTTATTTATTTTATTTAATTTACTTTATTCTACTAAAACATGAAATTTATCTAACTAAGCAGTATAATCACAGTTTATAAAGATCTTATGGAGGAGGGAAATCTAGGATTGGGGTTTCACTTGCATCTACTCTATTGCTTTTTTAAATAAAATATCATTCAATAACTTGGGTTCATTCACGAAAGATAGATATAGCTTGTCAAATTATAGTTCAGTCTCCATCCCAAATAATTCTTCCAATCTATATCCTAAGAACAAGAACATATGAATCCTATCTGTCATTTAGGTCATATATATGAACCTGACCCTAACTTATCACCCTCGTGCATCGATAATGTCAATTTATCATGATGGTGAGCCAATGTACGACATATGCATTTGGCCGTGCAGCTATCCGCACCTCTAGGCCTTTACTACTTGCGATTCCATTCATTTGGTCAAAGCTAGACAATAAAGAGGTTGATAAACATCACGATCAACAAGAATTGAATGAATAAAAATATATTAAGCAATAGATTCGATACAAGTTACCTCCCAATTCCTTGATTAATGGACGGTTAGTTCATCCTTGATAATGAACCATTTCCTAAGAATTTCTAGACGTCCTAAGGCTTTGGCTACCATCTTCTATATATACCAAGGTGTTTTAGGGGAATAGGAGGTTCAATCCAGGTGAAACACCCGTAAAGGCGGTTTCTGGGGACCTTGCGGCCGCATGGTGTTTATACCTTATGTCCGCAAGGGTCTTGAACAGGCTAAGCTGCTTACTGTCTACCTTGCGAGGGCAAGGCCTTGGAGGCTTGCGGTCGCAAGGTGTCCATATTGTTACTTTTGCAATCTTTTCAAGAGTTACACTTTGCACTCTTTTTCAAAATCTTCAATAAAAGCTCTATAAATCCCATAAGTTCACCTAAAACCCTGAAACTCACAATATAGCTCAAAAACACATATTAGTAGCCAAAAGCCTCGTGGAATTGCTATTTCTAAGTCATAAAAGTACCCGATAAAGACGTATAAAATACGTCTATCAGCAGTCATGTGAAAATGTTCCAGTTTACCTCGCAAACGTTCAGCCTGATCTCGCCAATCAAGATGCTAGACGCTGTTCGAATGTTGCTTGCCGCGACGTCAGGATGGCAAACCCTCTTCAAAATCCCTTCCCCGCTGACAGCCCCATAATTGGCTTGCTCGAGGAGATTGATTTTCTGCAGATAGGGCACATCTCCGATCTCTTCCACTAGCATGTCCGCTTCGGTGCTTATGCGTGGCATTTTGAAGTGTCTCTTTGAAATGACGACACTAAAGTTCGGCGTGAAGGGGGAATATTTCTACTCGTGATCGAGTATGTCTTTCGGTGGGGACCTCCTCGGCGGGTCTCTTTTTCTCTGTTGGTGCTTTGTTTTTCATTTTGACCGGGGAAGGAGGTTTGGCGTGGCTGCTTGTTGGTTTAGTGACAAAGGTGGCTTGGTTTGTTTCTTCAGACCGTTTTTGCCCGCCCCGTACAGTGGGCACGATTGGATCTTTTGGGGGATGGACGGGGCTCTTTTTCGCCAGCTCGGCCTCGCGGTCGGCTTTGGCTTTTGTCTGAGCCTCCATAAATTTCTTTGTTTCATTCAATCTCTTAATGGCTACATAGAACCAAAGCAAAATGTCAAAAAAGGAAAAAAAAACATAAAGCTTATGCAAGTATTAAACCCAGCATAGAATGTAAGAAAGCATTCAATGTTTTAAACGACCATCATAGGCTGGGGTACAGCTCGTTCCTAGCTGCCGGCAGTTGAGACAGTCATCTGGAAACTTGAACTGTGGCAACCTCCCCAACAAGGATGAGGCTCTTCTTCGCCTGTCTGCACAAGGGGTTCAATCGAAGGGACAAAATGACAATGGATCCCAGCTTGGCGCAAATAAACATCACTTTGGGTCAGGGCTTCCTAATTGAACACAAAGTCTTGTTTGCTCTTCTTTTCTTTCACACCCAGAACTTTCTTGATGTATGAGAGCATTTTGTTCCCTCCTGCTCGGAATTGATCTCAGGTGTACGCTGAGGCTTTTAGTGGTTCGAGGTGGGAAGCAAAGGGCCAGCCGACCCTGGACTCCACGAGTAAAATTTTTCTATCCCAGGCTTCAACCTTGTTCCGGCCTTCACATAGAAATTTGAAGAAGTGTGGGTTGGAGCAGCCAGAAATACGACGTGTTTTTAGGTCGATTTTAAAAAGAAATAGTTTGCAGAACATGAATATATCGGGCTTATAACCTAGTAGTCTGCGGGCGATAGTGTATGCGACTAGGAATCTGACAGTGGTTAGCGTCAGCTCGCAGGGGAAATCATTGATCATATTTAAGAATTCACAGATAAAGGGATCTAAGAGCAACCTAAGCCTGACTAGGAAAAAATCGAAGTAAAAAACTACTTTATCACCCTGGTCGACATGTTCTTTGGGTTTGATGGTCAAGTCAAAGGCTTTAACTCGGTAATCTTTGGGATCAGTACCCAGCGAATAGAACCATCCCATGATATCCTCCTGAGTTTTGAATTCATCTCAGGTTACTTCCCAACCAGGTTTCTCCTCATTGGCAATTTTCTTCCCTTTATGAGTGGCCTTGGTTCTAAGTGCTGGGGGGAATGTTTGTACTCGGAGAAGGCGACATAGATCTCAGGTTCTCTTCAACCTTCTCCTCACCAATTTCGATTATAACTCCATGTTCTACATCCTCGATTTCAGCATTCTCAGTTATCCCCAAAGGTTCATTGGGACCAGTCTTCTCTGAGTCTGGACTCCCAGAGGGATGGCTAGCAGAGATGCAGGGGCACAGGTACTTAAGGTCTTAATGATTTGGAGATATGTGCCGGTGTGCTCGGAACTTTGTCCTTCAACTTCAAAGTTTTCTTCGAATTCCGTTGAGGCTCCATGATTGTGGCTGCGGCCTTCAATTTCTGATCCACTCTCTTCGTGTGAAGACATCCTACAGGAATCGAGGAAGAAATGTCAATTCCTGCCCGATAAACATTAGTGGTGGGCATGTGAAACCATTGTTTGAGGTTTTGCAATTTGAGCCAGTGAGCAGGGCACCAGTTAGGGGTTTCCTCGATTCCTACCAAATGTGTGGGTCGGTGCAAAAACCAGAAAGGACGGGCAAGATGGAGTCAGAGTTCTTCTTTTGAAATTTTTATGTAAAGTCCGTGAGATGGTCAGACCCGTGATGTTCTAGAAGAATAGGGGTCGTGACGGTTAATACAAATTGAAAAAAATAAGTTAAAGGAAAGAAATTGGGTGTCAGACGCCTAAATTTTCGTCGGATTGGTTTTTAGATCGTAACCAATTAGTCATTATATGCCTAGCCAGCATCATCAAATCCCAAAATTAGGGTTCTAGTGGTGAAAAATAAAAGAGGCAAAATTTACAGTTCATAAATAGGGATTTAAGTTGAGAGGTACCTGGTGATTTTGAAAATGGATTTGAGCAGGCTTGGGGAATTCTGCTTTTGCGTTCGGAGTTCTTCGTTTCAGCTGAATGCAGAGAGAAATTGAAGAATCGTTATGAGATTCTTCAAATGTAGAGATTCTTCAAATGCAGGGATTGCTGGGTTTCTTCAAACGTGAGAAAAGTTTAAATGAATGGGATGTCTTCGTTTTTATAGCTGGGGAAACCGTCATGGGACAAGAACCAGGGGTAGCCGGCTGGAATCATCATGGTGCGGGAAATGAGGCACCGTATTAAATGATGCCTCGGGACACGGGTACTTGTGAGGGTAAAAGGCGGCAGGAGACGGCCCGTCCCTTCAGTGCCTATTACATCCTAGGCTGACATCCACTTATAACACTTAACCTCGGGGCAACCACTTGTAAATGATTAAAGTGAACCAAGTCTTGCAACGATCAAACTTCCAGAAAGTTTTAAGTTATTTTGCTCCTCGCTCCGAGCATGTATGCTCGCCAGACAAGGAGCAGGGGGCTACTGAGTTTCCTGGCCCAATAAGGCCCAAGCATCGGTCATGTGCACAACATGCCTTCCTCGACCATGAGCGAAACACGTGTACTCTTCATGTTCCAAATCCAAGTCAAGAGCGAGCAGCGCCCAGACTTTAACCACTTTGGCCTGACAGACGAACACCCCTCCCCCGGAAGTCTAGAGGCTGCCGCAGCCAAGTACGTAGCAAGCAAGGTTCAAGTGTTTAATGAGCTGGGGCCAAATACGTAGCAAGCAAGGCTCCATGTATACAACGAGGAAGAAGATAGGTCAAGGCGAGCATGCTCGCTATGTGCGTGGTAATTCAGCAACGGTCATTTTGGATGTGGGTAGTTACCTCTGGGAAATCCGCCTTCAGGTTTAAGACGTGGCCATTCAGTTGAACGTGGTTTTTAATGTGACCGCCCTACACGCTCCAACATTCAATTAGCAGTTTACTTAGCTCTCAAAATGGGCTATATAAACCCTTCCAAATGGAGGAGGGAGGTATGTTATTTTTGCCTAGACAAAACTTTATCAAATTGATTATTGAACTGGGTAAATACTGATTCCCGCGTCGGAGTGCTTTTGCAGGGTAAGCCCCTGCCTAGTTAATAGTTTGTGTTTGATTTCTTGACAGGTTTGGGCCTAAAGATCAGGATAGATTGAAAGCCAGATATCCGATATTTCAAGCCCAATGTGTCCGTGGATTATTTTGGATGCATCAAAAATTAATAATTAAATGCAAGAATTTAATAGTGTAAAAATCAAATCGCAAAACTAACAATATAAATAAAAACTAAAACACAAAACAAGTATTGAATTAATTTTATGTAGTATTTAAATCAAACACAAAACTAGCATTTAACCTAAAACACAAAACTACTACTTAACCCAAAACACAAAACTAGTATACAATATATAAATCAATAAACAAAACTAATAATATAAATAAAAGTTAAAAAATGAAACTATTATTTAAACAAAAGAAAAGAAAAAGAAAAATGGAGGAGAGTGAAGATAAAAGCCCTCCCATGTTGCACCAAATTTGAAGTAGTTGGAGAAGGTCTTCATTTTGAAGACCTATTTGAAGTCTCCCTTGGAAGGAGAAATAGTGGATTTTGGCTCCATTTTAAAGATTCGAAGTCTCCATTGGAGATACTATTTAGAAACAAATGGAGTATTTTTTTTTTAATTTTTAATCATAACTCTCAATTAAAAAATAAAAGAACTTTTACATGTTAAAAGTTTATCCACATTTAATGATTGATGATAACATTTGAAAATTGATTGGTTTTCATATAATGCTCGACTAAAAATATTACTTCATGTGTTCCTAAATAATTATTTTATTTTTTTGTTGCCTATTCCAAACAAATCGTCAACTTTCTACACTATATTGGATACAACAATTTTGCAAATATGTTGTTTTAATGTTGGGTCCCTTTTTCACGTGACCTTAAAAGCAAAAGGCCAAATGACACAAATGGCCCCTATACATTTTGGTATTCTCGAGATTTGTCCCTAATGTTTGCAAATGGTCGTTCCGTCTAATTTTATCAATTTTCAACAAAAAGTTCATTAAAAAATCAATCAATTAAGTTCATTTTATTTTTTAAAAAATTGACTCACTCTTTGCTGTGAGGAATACATGAAATTTATGAAAAAAAATGGAGAGAGGTACTATTCAAGGTAAACAACTCTTCAAATTAGAAGAGTTATTTAGTTGATTGATGGAAGTTGGTTTGACTCCCATAGATTTAATTTAAAAATCTCTAAAATGAGTTTTAGAGAGTTTGTAATGATCTTTTCTACCTCACCTTGATTTTTTCCACGCGTGCACATGTGCGTGCACACATACACAAATCAGGTTTTTGTGTGATATTCTAGAACTAATTAATATTATTAGAGGGGTTTATTTCCTGTTTTATCTAAGGATAAGTCCAATGGTAGGGATCAAAATCAAATTTTGATATTTATTTAAAAGTATTAGGCCCATCAATGGTTAAAGTAAAATGTATCAAAATTAGGTATGGTACTAGGGAAGATACCAAATTTGATACCTCCCTTAGTAGTTCACCTAATTTTAATATCATTTATTTTGATACCTATGGTTGAAGATAATCATTTGATACCCATGAATAATAACCAATAGGTATCAAAATTTGGTTTTGATACATATATGCAAGTACCACCATTGGACTTGCCTTAACGGATCCGAATTTGTAAGACTGAGCACACCAACACACTATGTGTCAAATTAGAGAGATCGATTTCACAAAAAATATCTGATGTTTTTCCTTATTGGAAATAGTTTTGTAATTAGTTTTTATAACCAACTTAATTTGGAGAACTGCCCATCTCTCACTCTTCGTCAAATAGTAGTGTAATGATCTTCTTATATTTTTTTTTTCTGTTTATGTGCTATTAAAAAATGATGGGTAAAATGGCCCCATCAATTTATTAATACATGGTGGGAGGATCAATTTTCGTTTATAGAGAATGATGAATTGATGAGAGAAATTGGGGACGAAAGCGGAGATAGAATTAGAGCCGCTATTTTTAAGATATTATTGAAATTAAGCACATTTAGATCCATATATCTCCATGCAACAACCCATTGCGCAGTGAGCAAGCTCTTTCTACTCCTTCCATGATTAAGCAATGGCAAGATGATGTGCTGTATTCATGGACAAAAATCGTCCCCGTACTTTTGTTAGTAAAATGACAATATTACCCATAGAAAATATTACTTCCTCCGTCCCTAAATTATCGTCCTCCTTTCCTTTTTCGTCCGTCCCAAAATAATTGTCCACTTTGAAACTTACCTTTTTAGAACATCACTTTTACTACTTTACCCTTACTTTTTCACTCTACTTTAATTATGAGCCACATATACATGAACATTAAAGGAAACTACACATTAAACCAATATAAATAATCAAGTCAATTATTTTTTTTTAAACTGTGCGCCGGGTCAACCCAGACGATTATTTAGGGACGGAGGAAGTACATGACATGCAAATTGGTGGACATAACGGTAGGAAATTAACATAATTAAAGGAAGGACCAATTGTGTTGACATTGACATGCACAAGGACAAAGTTTTTCAAAATTTTAGTTCAAGGTCCAATCCCGAGAAAACCAAAATGTAAAGGGACTATTTTCGTCATTTTTGTAAAGAGAAATTTGTAATATATCAATATTTATAATAAGGGTTAAGTGTACCATTAGTCCCTGAACTTTGCCTAAACCCATCATCAGTCCCCCAACTTCAAAAAGTTTCACCACTGACCAAAGTAGACATTTTTTGCTCATCGGAGGTCCCTAGCCATAACGTCGTTTGTGTATTTCCGTTAAGTGAGCATATGTCCCTCACATTCACAAAGAAAGGGGGCCATGTATAACATCATCCAAATAAGGGGGCAATATGTACTGGAGTAAAAGTAAAACCTAGTGGCAGACAGACAGGATAGAAGCAAACCCATTAAAGGTCAGCCCTAATTCATCAACTGAAAAATCAAGGAATTATTAATAAAAAGTTTGGAATTCAAAAAAAGAAAAACAAACTAAAGAATAAAAACTGCAGTAGTTGATACCTCTTGACTACAAAAAGAGATCTTTCCACATCCTTGCGACTCTGTAAAATGAATCAATCAAACAAACAATTCAATCAAATCATACAAATATACAAACAACCACAAACACGCATATAGATGGAGTTGGGTCGTTACCCATTGGGAGAGGTCGATGTTGAATTCGTAGAAAGTGACGTGAGCAGCAGTGATAAGAATCTCTTCGATAAAGTGATCGATTCACTGGAGTACTGTTAAATTGAGAAGTTTAGTGATGTTCTGATCCAGATTCGGCATCAATTTGCCGCCGCCCCCGTCATTTTGAGCCATTTTTTTCACTTTCAAGCGCAGCTCTCTTTGTACACAAAAGGGGTAGGATGAAGATGTGTTTTCCCTTAAGTTGATTATTGATGAAATCGGTAACAGTAACATAAAATCTCAAAGGATTTAGAGATGATATTTGTGAGTGGCGATTGGCGAATATTGAAAGATTTTTGTGTTGGGAGAGTTCGTTTGGTTGGGTTTTAGTGTGAATATGAATCTATCCAAGAAGGAGATGAACAGAGTTCGGCTGGGACTCAGAACTCGGAAGGCCGATAATATTTTACCCAATAAGCAACAATTCAGGCCCCCTTCATCTTCTATCATGGTTAATTGTCTTCTTATTTTAATGATGCTATACATGGCCTCCTTATTTTGTGTATGTGAGTGGCATATGTTCATTTAACATAAATACACAAACGGCGTTAGGACTTTAGACCTCTGATGAGTAAAAAAGATCTACTTTAATCGGTGGTAAAAAATTTTAAAGTTAAGGGACTGATAATGCATTTGGTCAAAATTAAGGGACTATTAATATACTTAACCCTTATAATAAAGTTTGTAAGATAGGATTACGCGATTTTTTAAATAACAGCCAACGATGATGGTTCATAAGCGCCTTGGTAACGTGGCGCGGTTGCAGTGTCGCAACGATAGGGAATAGTGGTGCGGGCGTGCGTCGATAGTAACGTGTCTTTTTATTAGGGCTTGATAATGGGGAAGTATTCAGAAACAGCATGTATATGACTTTTCATGTGCGTACGATGTGGGCTTTGACTTGCAACTTTAATAAATTCCAAAAAAAAGAACTCCAAAAAATTCCAATTTCACATAGCTTTTTTTTTTTTTTTGCTCACAATGGGCGTGGAAAGAATCGAGCACAGGCACTCATGACCACTGTCTATTTGGACCACCCAGGGCGATTTCACATAGCTTCGTCACAACTAGGGGTGGCAATTGGGTGTTACCGGATAATTTGGATAAAACCATTATGTACCCATTAAGCTTAATGGGTGTTTTTGGATAATATCCAAAAACACCCGTTAAGCTTAATGGGTGTTAATGGATAATCAATCAATTATCCATTAATAAATGGATATTATCCGGATAATACCCATTAAGTAACATCATATTTTAATTTATTTTTGAGTATTACTTTTCTAGATATATTATTATTCACCAATCACAACACATAAAAAAACGTACAAAACTACACACACACACACACACACACACACACACACACACACACACACACACATATATATATATATATATATATATATATATATATATATATGCGAGCACTCACACAACACACTTAAAGAATAACACAACTATAACTTGTGTTAATTGCAATTGACAAGCAAAACAACCATAGCTTAGGGACCTTTCTAGGAAACTCTATATCACAAAATGCTTCAGTTGTCTTGACACATGTTGGCTATAAAATATTTTTGTCCTTCCAAATAAATTAGAGAAATTATAGTAGAATAAAAAAAGTAACATATACAAAATTTAAAAAAGACAACAAGCAATGGATAGTTATGATTCCGACTATACTAACAAACACCCACGACTATCAGACCAATACTCTCTTCGTTTCGGGCAACTTTCAAAAATTTAGTCATAAAAATATAAGTAAAAATACTATTTCTCATATCCAAATTAAAACAGTAAGCCTTCAAAAACTCACAAGTAACCAACATCTTTCGGCTAATCATAATGAATCTCAAAAATCATAATCTAATTTTTCTTGTAAAAACTAAAGACAACAGAAACTAAAATAAATCAAAATTTCCCTTCAAAACTTTAAGAGCTTGCAGTTGCTCCCTTGCTTTTTGCAATGGGACACTATTTTTATCACCTAATATATATAAAGTTGTCAAAATTTTATAATAGTCTTTATAATTGTGAGATATAAAATATACGTGTTTATTGATTTGACACTAATAAATAATTATGTAAAAGTAAGAAAAAAATTAAAAAGTCAAATACCTTATTAAAAAATTAAAAATTTATATTCATTATAATTATAAATTATAAATTATAAATAACAAACAAATATTCTTAATCCAAAATAAATAACAAATACGTTCATAATAATCAATAATTTTTATGATTACTTGTTTATATTTATATTAACTTTCAACTACATATCAAAAAGTGGTTTAGTTTAGTGGTAACAAGCTTTGTTGTAAGACAATTTAGTGAGTTCGAATCTCGCTAATGGTAAGCTATGCATTTAATTATTATTATTTTTAAGTAAAGAGTTGGCGGTGGTTAGTGGCAGTTTCCGGCGGCGGGTGGTGATGGTGGGCGGCGGTGGCAGTTGGAGATGGTGGGCAGCGGCGGCGGTGGCCGGTGGTGGGTAGCGGCGGGCGGTGGTGGCTGCCGACGTTGGGTGGGAGGCGGTGGCCGGAGGTGGGTGGAGACCGTTGACGGTGGTGACATTAGTGGATAAATCCGATGGATAACCGGTTAATTATCCATAATTATCCATTTTGTTAATGGGTGTTAATGGATAATATCCATTAACATCCATTAACCTAATTGGGTGTTAATGGATAATAACCAATAAGTCTTTTATAATGGATATAATAGATAACCCAATGGATTGGATAAATTTTTGCCACCCCTAGTCACAACTCTTTTGCTTTTCTATTCATACTAAATGTATGGTAAGTCCAATGGTAGGGGTCAAAATCAAATTTTGATACCTATATAAAAGTATTAGGTTCTTTAATGATTAAAGTAAAAAATATCAAAATTAGGTGTGGTACTAAAGGAATTGGAATATTGGAAAATGGTGCATAAGCTCCTTGGTAACGTGGCGCGGTTGTGCAACGATAAGGAATAGTGGCGCGGGCGTGCGTTGATAGTAACGTGTCTTTTTATTAGGGCTTGATAATGGGGAAGTAGTATATTCAGAAACAGTATGTATATGACTTTTCATGTGCGTACGATGTGGGCTTTGACTTGCAACTTTAATAAATTCCAAAAAAAGAACTCCAAAAAATTCCAATTTCACATAGCTTCGTCAAAACTCTTTTGATTTTCTATTCATACCAAGATATCATAACAATGCTTTGATGTCACGTAAATGACCCTTAAACTTCAAGTTGTTTTCATCTAAGAGTACATGTGGATTGCGTGTTTTATAATTTTGAAAAAAATAAAAAGTTTTTGTCAAACTTTAATTGAATATTAAACACTTATCTTGGCTTAGAAAATCAAAACAACACAATAATTTATAGCTTGTTTGGTAGAGCGTTTTGATCAAAACACTAAGAAAAAACACAGTGTTTTCTTTTTAAAAGTGTTTCAATACAACGTTTTAAAACGTTCCAATTTGAAGTGTTTTAAAAATATGATGCGTTTATAACTATTTTGTTTATGAAAAATAGCGTTTTGAAATAGTTTTCCAAACATGTTTACAAAAATAAAACTGCGCTTAGAAAATGATGTGTTTTATAAATGTTGAATTTTAAAAAAACTGTATTTTCAAAACGTTGCACTAAAAGAGCACTTAGTATATAGGGATAAGTGTACAATTAGTCCCTGAACTTTGGCCAAGCACACCATTAGTCCTCAACCTTTCAAAAGTTTCACCACTGACCAAATTAGAGCTTTTTGGCTCATCGGTGGTCCCTAGCCCCTCACGCCGTTTATTATCACCGTTAATGATCAATTGTGCAGCTCACGTGAGGGCTTTAGTGTCTTTTCCACGGGTAGTTGCCTGACGCGAAGTCAACATTTCTGTCCTTTCTTTCTGTCACATTATTGTAGCTCTATGTATATAACTATATTATATATGTATAAAAATCAAAATTAAATTTAAAAAAAAGTGAAAAAGAAAAAGGAGGATAGTGGAGGGGGCGGGGGGAGAGAAAAAATGTCGGCGAAAGAATCGGGAGGCGCGAATTTCGATCTTCCCCAGGAGGTATTGGAGGTACTACCGTTAGATCCATTTGAACAACTTGATGTAGCTCGTAAAATCACCTCCATTGCCCTCTCGACACGTGTTTTCGCTCTAGAATCCGAAGCCTCCGACCTCCGCCACGAGCTCTCCGACAAGGACTCCATCATCTCTGTAACACCCCATATTCTTGCATGTGCATTGTATGCTTGTCTTCTTGATTTCTTGTTGATTGTGAGCATGTTTACCTAGTTTATAAATGTTTTATAATCATTCTTAAATCATTCTTGAAGTTCTTAACATGTTTAGAATCGCGTAAGCTTGTTTGTTGAATCGCCGGTTCGATCGTTTTGATTTTGGCCTTAGCGATTCCCCTCGTTGCTCGTATTTGCCTCTATTTCGTCGTACGAAGTGTTCGTTGAGTTCTTGGCTTTATATTCAGGTCTTAACCATGTTGAAACAAGTCTTTTTCATGTCCAAGTTATCCTAGTTTGAATGGTGTTTGATTGTAGTTTGATTCGTTGATCATTCGTCGCGTGAGTTGAGCCTTGTTCTATCTTGTTCCGGGTGTCGTTCGGGTGCGTTTCCGACTCGTTTTGAGTAGGGTTAGACCTTAGAATGATTGCCCATAAGTTTGGGATCATTTAGGACAAGTTTAGACCAAGTTTTGGAGGTTCTGGAGCCGAGGCGCCCGCCTGGCACCTTGCGAGGCGCCCGCCTCAAATGCAGGGAGCAATTACAAAATGGACTGAACTTGGAAGAAGCCTCAGCAAGTGAGGCGCCCGCCTGGGCACACATGAGGCGCCCGCCTCAACCTCTGGATGTGCAATTACGGGATTTTCCCCTGTTTTGAGTTTTGACGTGAAATGCCTATCCTACCCTCATTAAACCCCCTCTAAACCCTTCCTAACCACCCATACTTAGTCCTAATCATGTCCTAACACTAATTAGAAGTTAATTTAGGTTGGTTTAGTGTTTGATCACTTCCTAATTTCTACTAATTGCACTTGAGAAATACCTCTTGTACCCTTCTCATTTTGGGAGGTATAAATACCAAGCCTTGGCCAAATTTTCAGTAAATCTCTCATTTGTTCATCCTTTTCTTACACTTTAGAGAGAGAGTGAGTTGGGGGCTTGAGTTTTGAGCCCTAGCTTCATCTTCTTCCTCCGATCTACAAAGATTCAACCGTTCGATTGCCGCCAAACCTTGGATTCTTGACGGGTGCGACGAGAGGAACGACTTCACCATTTAGATTTTGATTCTCTTGAGTTTTCACTCAAGCTAGGTAAGTTACTCTTCTTCTTTTTAGTTCTCATTGACCCTAAGGAAACAAAGTTTATGATGTATGAGGTCAATGAGGACACATAATTGCTTCCTATGCTTTCCATTTGAATTTTAAATGTATGATTTTGCTAGGGGCATGTCTAGGTGGATTTCTTGCCTTTGAGAGTTTAAATTACTCTTTCATCATGTTAATTGAGGTCTTGAACACGTTAGAAAAATATAGTATGTTTGTTGATGAAAGTGATATTATTTGGGAATGCCCTAAATTATGCCTATGTGTTATGTGTGAAAATTGTTATGGGTTATATCCTTAATATTGGACTATATAAGGAACATGAATTACATTGAAATGTTTTGGGTGAATTTACATCCTTGTTGAACTTAGAAGTGACCTAGGTTGGGTTATGAAGCATATAGCTTCAATTTCCCCAAAATTGGGAATTTAGAGGAAAGACTCAACGGAGTCGACTCTAGGGAAGAATTGAACATGTTAAACTCTAATTTCAATCCCTACGAAGTTTGGACACCGTTTGATTAAGTTTACTCAAATATGAGCTTGATATAATTATTTGCAAAGTCGTTATGAAGCATTGGTTTTGAGCAGTTAATTGCCTTCACATGATTATGGTAGAGATTAACACCCTACTTGGTTGGTCGAGTTCGCTCTTGTCGAATTCGATCCTTGATTGGTTTAAGTCAAGTAAATATCTACTTGTGCATTGCATTGAGTCCAGCTGGCATTAATTGGTTTGTTTATCAAGTCAGGGTGGGACGATGCATTGCCTTCACGAATTATGGGATTCGTGCTCGCTATGGATCGCCGCACCCTGACTACACACACACCTTGTGGGCCGCAGTGGGAAGTAGCCTTGCCGTATCAATACGTGCCGCATTGGCTTGCTAATGAAATCGAGTAGGTTCTCGGTATGAGTCGATGAATTCACATAACATTGATGGCACGAACCAGTAACAGAACGTTTTGCAGGAGCTACGAAGCGGCCGTGACTATCATATCCTACTTGTATGATTTATTTTACGCACTTATGTGAATGAGGTGCTAAGTGTTAAATGATGATAATATGCCATAATTGTGATAAATGTCATACTATAACATGAACATGCATATTTTAGTAACTTACTAAGTCTTTCGACTTACCCTATTTGTTTGCTTTGTTTTCCTTAGATCAAAGCCGAGGAGACGTCCCACGCTAGACTCGCTTCTTCGCTTGGTCGTTTGTGAGCAAGGTTGCTCTTTTGGACTTTCACTAGTTAATCTTTTATTTTGGAAAGGACGTTGGGAAGCAAGTCATGTAGACTTGGCTTGGGATTTGTTGTTGTAGTAACTTGAATATTTGACACTTGTAATCTTTTGGTATGCCGACTATATGTCGAGCCTGTTTATATGTTGTTGGTTCATCACAGTTTCTTCCGCTAAAGCTTGCTTAAAGTATTATTGTTGTTGTTGTCTCCGGCATGTTGTGGCCGTTGAGTTTTATAAGCATGTGTTAATTGTAGGAGTAGTTGTTGGGTTCCGGCTGTAACGCCAGATGACTTGTTTAATTTAAGTTGTTTTTCCGGCCAAGTGTAGCCGAGTTGTTATTCGTATGCAATGTTGCGCCACATGAATTTCGTAAATCTACTTGCGCATGCTTGTGTGTTTAACTTGTCTATTTGGACGGCGCGACTCGGGATCTCGCATTGGGGTCCGGGTCGGGTCGTCACAATCTCCGACCTCCAATCCCAAATCCAGTCCCTTGACTCCACTCTCTCCGAGACTTTCTTTAAGCTCACCAAGAAAAGGTTATCTCTCTCTCTCTCTCTCTCTCTCTCTCTTCTCTTTCACACACCACTCTCTGTTTACTTAATTTTTTGTAACTGTGTATAATTGATACACGCAGTAATAGTGTTGCGTGTTTGGTGGTTGTAGGAGAATCTGCAGAATCGGGAGGCGCGAATTTCGATCTTCCCCAGGAGGTATTGGAGGTACTACCGTTGGATCCATTTGAACAACTTGATGTAGCTCGTAAAATCACCTCCATTGCCCTCTCGACACGTGTTTCCGCTCTAGAATCCGAAGCCTCCGACCTCCGCCACGAGCTCTCCGACAAGGACTCCATCATCTCCGACCTCCAATCCCAAATCCAGTCCCTTGACTCCACTCTCTCCGAGACTCTCTTTAAGCTCACCCAAGCTCACCAAGAAAAGGTTATCTCTCTCTCTCTCTCTCTTCTCTTTCGCCGTTTTTTGTAACTGTGTATAATTGATACACGCGGTAATAGTGTTGCGTGTTTGGTGGTTGTAGGAGAATCTGTTGAAGGAAAAGACACTAAAGCCCTCACGTGAGCTGCACAATTGATCATTAACGGTGATAATAAACGGCGTGAGGGGCTAGGGACCACCGATGAGCCAAAAAGCCCTACTTTGGTCAGTGATGAAACTTTTGAAAGGTTGGGGACTAATGGTGTGCTTGGCCATAGTTCAGGGACTAATGGTACACTTATCCCTAGTATATATATATGGAATGAAAAAGTAACACACGTGCAAGGAAAAAAAACGAATGATAAACAAGTTCACTGTGGTAAATGTTAATTAAAAGATTTACTGATTATAACCAAACATGATAGGGTTAACAATGGTCAAAAGGATTTGGTCAGAATCAACAAAATTCATTAATAACACGTCAGTTGAAAAAAAAATTGGTCCGGGTTAATTTGGGTATAGATTGGCTTTTAACAGTTGACAAATAAAAGTCAAGGATATAATCTTATGAGAGAATTTGTGTATTGTGAACTTTTTTTTTTCTAAGACATGATTAAAGAACCGAAGAATCTTGAAATTTGAGAATGGGAGTTTTCATCCTATAAAAATTCATGTTTAAAATTGTATATACCTAATACCTTCCATTCGACCTCAAAAATTCATGTTTGATTTTTTTTTTATTAAAAAATGTGCTTGAGCATAATTCTAAATTTTATTTGATGCTTTGTTAATATAATATCTTTACTTATAAAAAAAAAATTAGAATGGATCAAAAATCTAAATCGGGTGGATCATATCCACTTAATTCATTTGTAAAGTACAATGATTCCCCATATATATTACAATAGAGCGAATTCTCACACATGTGTAATTAACTAAAGCTATTTAGATGTTATGATTAAATTATCATTAAAAATTTAACGGTTGAGATTCACTCGCACATTCACATGTGTGAGAGTAGTTATCCACTTTTCACTATTTATTTTCTCTCACCATGTTACAAAGTCACCACTACAATTAATATTATAAACAGTCACATCTTGAGATTAATCTTCTGAATAATAACCCCTTATAAAACATCAATCTTATATTTCGCTGGAAAATCAAACGTTCATAGGTCAGTTACATATAACTCCTTACAAATAACTCCCCTCAACTATGGGTCGAGTTTAAATAATGTCCCGCAACTACCACTTGAGGTAATGTATCCCGCAACTGTAATATTTTTTAAAAATCGCACCTTCTATTTAGACGTTGTCGTTTCAAATGACGAAATCAGATATACTGACACCGGCACGGACACAAAGATCTAGTTGAAGTAATTTGGAGTCATTTTTAAAAGTGAACTCTTTATATCAAAATTTCTAAAATAATCAATGATTTTTGAAACAAATGTTGAGGTCATCGTTGTCGTTGTCCAAACAGGGTAGGTTGTTGTGCATTAAGGAATAATGACATGGTGCGGATCATCTTTATGGCTGGAATGGCGATGGATTGGGGTTCTACCAATGAGTTTGGAATTGACAAAGTTAACCTTTTTCGGGTATGTAGCAGTTGAAATTGACGAGGGCCGTGGCAATGGATTAGGGTTACACCAATGAGTTCACAAGCTGTGATACAGAGCATTGACTCGTAGATCTTTCGAGGGTGTTTAAGTTTGACGGTGTTGGAATTGACAGAGTTAGCCTTTTCGGGCATGTAGCACTTGAAATTGACAAAGGCTGTATGGATTATATTAGGATTGGGTTTTGTTGTTTGGTGAGGACTAAGGAGCAATGGTTCCAAATCACGTTTGCAAGCTTCGTAAAGCCATTTACGAACTCCGACAAGCCCCTCAAGCTTGGTACCAAGAACTTCGTCAATTTCATCTTTCTACAGGATTTGTCAACTCCACGATAGATACATATCTCTTCATCTTCAATGCTAAAAATATTATCATCTATTTTCTCATTTATGTAGATAATATAATTGTTACAGGTGATCATTCTGAGGATGTTAACTAGTTTATACACAACTTCTCTCAAAGGTTTTCACTCAAGGATCTTGGACAGCACTCATACTTTCTCAGTGTTGAGGTACTCCACAAAAGTGATGGCTTGTTCCTTAGTCAACGTCACTACATTCCTCTTACCCTTCATTCCGGTACACCCCTTTCACGAATCCCACAGAATACAGAACTCTCATTGGCAGCCTATAATATCTATCTCTAACCCGCCCCGACATTGCTTACACCATCAATAAAATCTCCCAATTCATCCACCAACAACCACAGAACATTGGCAAGTGGAAAAAAGACTCTTACGTTATTTATGTGGCACATCAGACCATGGTATTACTCTGCATCGTAGCTCTCATTCTTGTCTTCATGACTTCTCCAATGGGGATTGGGCGGGAAATAAAGACAACTACACTTCCACTTCAGTCTACCTCATCTACCTCGGCCATAACATCATTTCTTGGAGTTCCAAGAAGCAACGAACTATTGCTAGATCCTCCACGAAAGTTAAGTATAGGTCCATTGCCGCAACTTCGGCAGAACGTCGATCGATTTATTCCGTACTAACTGAATTGGGTGTCACCATTTTACACCAACCAGTTATCTATTGTAACAATGTCAGCACCATCAACCTCTGTGCCAACCCCATTTTCCACTACCGAATGAAGCATTTGGCTCTCGATTACAACTTCATTTATGAGCAAGTTCAAAATGGTCTACTTCAGTTGCCCGTGTCTCTTTCACTGATCAACTAGCCTATGCACTCACCAAACCTCTATCTCACTCTCGGTTTTGAACTTCTACAGTCCAAGATTGGCCTTACCCGTCAGTCGTCCATCTTGCGATGGCATGATAGAAATAATACCATCATCACAGGCCATGACAAAGATATAGCTGCCAGCTCCCATGACTCACACACTGCTTACTTGGGCAACAATACTGGTGAGCCAAATTTATGGTTTTGATAAAGTCAAATATTCCATGTATACCTCTTAACAGTTGTAAATATCTTTGCTTAGTTTTGGAGATTCTTTTTGTAACACCGCGAGCCAAAAAGCACGGTTTGCTATGTGTAGTCCACACACTGGCTCCCACTGAGCGTACGTCACCTTGGGTCATCTGGCCCACACAAGCCGACTTAAAAGCTCATAGAAGATGTTGGTGCCTAGAGGTTCTGTGTGGTCACTTTATAAATCGAACACAATTCCTACACCTACCCGATGTGGGATGGGGTATTACAATCTCTTCCATTTAAATCCTTGACATCTTCGTCAAGGCCGAATCGTACTCCAGGCGATGCAGGATGATTCAAGAGGTGGCTCGTATGGGGATCAAGAGGTGGTTCTCACCTTCTGCGGTGTAGTTATTTGGCCTGCACAACACTTTGTTCCCATATTTTCGATTGGGATCCGCTCTAATACCATTTGTAACGCCTCGAGGCCGAAAGCCCAGTCTGCTACGTGTAGCCCACACAATGGCCCACGGATGACCCAAGGTATTGGGTGTTCAATGGATCAGTATGTAGACTACACGTAACGAACTAAGCTTTTGAACTCAGGGCGTTACTCTTTTTGTACTCCCTATATATTGGACGTCACTGTAATTGGATGCTTCAAGGAAAAAATACTACTGTTATTCCCTCTCTCAAATTCTATAGATGCGCAGGGACATAAATTAAAGATAAAAGTTTGGGTCAAATGGTCTTAATTAATATTACTTGGATTGAAATTAAGTGAACCCAAAATATAGTTGGATTATATAGATAGACCTCAACAGAGATGACCATATTATAGTCGATAGAACTATTCAAGGCTGGATCATTGAACCCATATATGATGTAGTTGGATTACATAGATATAGACCTCAACAGAGAAGACCATATTAGAGAACTATTCAAGGCTGGATCATTGTCGAAGACCGTAGTAGATATTTATTCTAAGTCATTGTCGCAGAAGAAGAAGAGCATGACCATAAACGTGTCTGATCGTTTCGGGCGAAGAGTCTTCGTTTTAAAGTTAATTTTTTTTAATAAAGGTAAAAACTTAGATAAGACGGTCTTACGGATATTTTTTGTAAGACGGATCCTCTCTATCCGACCCATCGTATGTTGGTGGATTGAGCTGTAAGAGAGTGGAGTTTCGTCTTACGAATAAGGATCCGTAAGACGGTCTTACAAGAGATTTATCCTTTAATAAAAAGACACTTTTAATTAGTAGTCCATATTAATAAAATAACACTTTGATGCCTTAACTTTTTAAAGTGAACTTTTTAAACGAAACATTTCAAAATGGAATAGTTGATTTTTTACCCGAAACGGAGTGGGTATAAAATTTTAGTTTAGCCCTCTTGTTTTTTATTATATAACATAAACATAGCTAAGATAGTTCAATAAAGAGGAATTGACCTTTTTTGACCTCATAAAAACTCATGTCCTGCTTTTGCAATAATGTTTCTTTAAACTAGGGATCACAAGCAGAAAATGTATAAAGTATAGGGATCAATGGTATTTTAACCCTTTTTTTATTTTCAAATTTTTGTAGGAGTCTATGTTTTTTCGGTTACATACTTCATTTGCCAAAAATTATGACATACATTTTAAGGGGTGATATGCCCGGCCCAACCAACGAGCTCTAGCTCAACCGGTAACGCTTCACTTTTTAACGGAGAGGTTGGGTGTTCGAGTCTCACTAAAGAGACACCCTGGACTTTACAACTCTCAGTAGAGAGTTCGGGTGTTCAAGCCTCTTCAGAGGTATCGTTGTTGTTAAAGCCTTATCCAAAGGCCTCATTTAGCTACTCACTTATCTTAACAGAGAGGTTGAGTATTCAAGCCCTACTAGAGGCACCCTGGGACTTAACTACTCTCAACCGAGAGGTCGGGTGTTCAAAGTCTCACCAGAGGCACCGGTTGTTCGAGCCACACCAAAGGCATCATATATGTATAATTGTAGCCTTTCAAGGCATTAAAAATAATAATTAAAAAAAAGCTAAAAAATATATGCCCGGCCCAAGCCGTCATGCAGCACGAGTTAGCATCACGTGCCGGGCCACGAGCATAATTAATATGGGACCCACACCTAGCGGACAAAGTAACCGAGGCATCAAGCAACGAGCAAAGACGACTCCCATCTAAACCGGCCGGCACATACCTTGCCTGTCCTGGCCAGGCCACGTCCGGGACCACACTCACACCGGCAAATAATCGATTCATCCCGTCCAAACTTGGTCGAACACGGCCAAAGCCGCCCGACTGGGGCCACCCTCTGGATCTACACCGACCGACTGATCAAGACAACATCAAATAGTCGGGCAGCCTTGCTCGCCTGCACATATAGGGTGAAGTCTCTAAACTTGCTCTCCAAGACAAGTCAAAGGTTTCCATATCCGAGCAGGACACTTGCCTTATCTGCTCCTACATTTACGTGGCCAGCCGCTTATCATACCTAAAATCAAGGGATTCTCTCCTTAATTGATTGGGTATCTAAGGAAAATAAATCCTAGACGGATTTAATGACATTGGGGCATATAAATACCCCTCCATAACCACAAATAAGGTACACAATCTTTTTGAGCCTAGAAACTCGTCGAATTCTCTCTTGACATTCATACTCGATACTTACTCTCACGCCGGAGGGGTTTCATGAGGCCCTGCCTTGCACTTCCACTCAGGTTTTCTGTGCTCTCAACTAGGTTCAAGGAAGCAGATTCAAGCCCAGATATCCAACCCAACACACGGACGGCCCAAGATGAGATTTTTCCACATCAGTTTGGTTACATTGCCGGGAAATCGAAGTTTCAGCACTTTCTTCATGTTTTTCCGGTGTAGTTTACAGAACTCTTCTTATTGCAATGGCTGGTAAAGATAGCAAGCATCATGCCTCCGTTAGTAACCACCAGGTCGGAAGGCATCAGGCTGGAAACAATAATCCACCACCGTTTGTTGATTTGCCACCAAGGGCACCCCAAGAGGTGCAAACGAGAAATCAGAAAGTGGCTGCCTGGCACGCAATTCACGGCAATGACGTGCCATATGTTGAGGAACAAATGCCCCAAAGACGCCGCCCAAAGTCATGCCGGTGATCGATGTATTTTATACGCCGATTTTATATACTTCGTGACTTGAATTAGGCTATTTCACGAGTCTTTTGAGTACTAATATATGTTTTTGGTGAGTTTTGTAAGTTTCGTGATTGTTCGTGAAAATACGCGAAACCAGTGGTTTTAAGTGCAAATTACAAAGAAAGAAAAATTGAAGAAAATGAAAGCACTGACATTCGACACCTTCATGACGCAAGGTGCCTCGCGACTCGGCGCAAGGCAGGCGTAACACCTTTCGGATTTTCACACACATTCGATCCAATCACAACTCCCGAGTATATATAGAAGTCGATGCCGAGCCTAAGCATAAGGAGGACGGCCGGAAGCTCTCTTTACATAGATTTTAGGTAGTTTTAGATTGTATAACATAGTTAGGTTTTGTAATTTCAAGTATTGAAGATCAAATCATGCCTTCATCATCTCCATGTGTTGTTCATCGTCTATGATGAACTAAATCATCCCTAATCTAGGAGGTGGGAGGTAACTTGTATCGAATTTATGTTTTGATTCATATATATATGTCTATTCAATGCTTGTTGATTGTGTTGTTTATCAACCCCTATATTATTTTGCTTTGAACAAATGAATGTAATCGCAAATAATAAAGGCCTAGAGGTGCGGATAACTGCATGACCAAGTGCATATGTCGTATAATCGGCTCACCAACACAATAAATTGGACCTATCGAAGCACGAGAGTGATAAGTTAGGACCAGTGTTCTTACATGATCTAGGTGACAGATAGATCATAAATCTAGGTGCAACTAGATTACAGCCTCCGTGCTTAGGATATGGAATGGGTGAATTTTATGGGATGGAGGCTGAACCAATTGTTCAACGACTATATCTATTTTTAGTGAACGAACCCAAGACATTGAATGACATTATTATGAATTGAACATAAAGGAGATATAAGTGAAACCCAGAATCCTAGATTTCCACTCACCATAAGATCTTCATATCTGTTATTACTGTCTAATTAGTTAACATCTATAACTAGTAATTTAGAGTAGAATTAAACATAAAACCCCCTTAGGTTAATAATTTGCTATCTATAACCGCACTGTTCGTGATCACTTGTCTCGTGGGTTCGACCCTTGCTTCCGAGTCTATTCTATAATAGTCTTGTACACTTGCAAGGAAATAGATAAATAAAACATCGATCAAGTTTTGGCGCCGCTGTCGGGACAAGCTAGTTCACGTAGTTAGTTTGTAGGTAGCGTAGTTTTTAATTTAATTTAGTTTTTAGTTTAATTTTCTGTTTTATAAAAAAAAAAAAATACAAAAAGATTTTATTTTATTTTGCCTTAATAGTTAGTTGTTTTTAAATTGCTTTAATTTATTTTTATGCAAGGTCGTAGATCTTTAAATCCTGAATTGGTAGACTTAGATCAAGAGATAAATATTGTTAAAAGATACCAAAGATATTTTGAAAATCTAGCTTTCGAGCCTGATAATCAAGACCACCTGAATCAAGAGGATCCTCTGGTTGATCCTACAATGGAAGATAATAACAATAATCGTAATCCGAAAACCTAGTTGACCCTCAATAGGAATCAAAGACAAGAAGAGCCTCGCAAGAAGAAATATGGAAGTAGTCGTAAATCAAAGAACTATTAATGATTTCAGTAGACCTTCATTAAATGTGGTAACATCATGTCTAGTCTTGCTAGATGCTGTTAGGAATTTTGAACTAAAAGGACATTATTTTAATGCCATACCATCTTTTCATGGGATGCCTAATGAAGATCCCTGCCGCTTTCTTAAGAGAATATGAATACATGATGAGTACTTTTCCTTTAGGAGGGTTAACTGAAGATCAAATTAAAATGAAATACTTTCCCAATGCATTAAAAGAATTGGCAAAGAGATGGTTTATGAACCTAACACCAAACAGTGTTTTTACTTGGGCACAATTATATGATTTGTTTATGAGCAAATTTTACAAACATGCATCTCTTACGAGTATAGAAAACAAATCATGTCATTCCAAAATGAACTGTGAAACATTCCATGAGTCATGGGATAGATTTAAAAATCGCTTATTATGTGTCCTCATCATAATTTGGCTCAACATGTGTTAGTGCTTCAATTCTATCATGGTCTTTCGCCAAAGTTTACAAACTATGGTTGATAGTGCATTGGTGGTTCTATTAATAGAATGACACCGTAAGCATTAGAAGAATTATTTGAGATGCTAAGTATTAATTCCCAAAGTAAAAGTGCTAGAGGTAAAAATAGGAGCCTATATCAATTGCAAGATAATTCAAATACACAAGCTCAATTTGAAAATTGGCAAATTCAAGAAGCATGTGCTCTATGTGGATTATATTCTCATGCTACTAATTTTTGTCCGTCAAGTGCTATGTATTCGAACGAAGTGCTAATGCTATGAATATGTACCCTCAAAGGCCAAGGAATGATCCATATTCCAATACATATAATCCTCGGTTGGAGGAATCATCCTAACTTTTCTTTGGGAGGAAATAAGCCTTTGCAACCTCAACAATTCCAACCTCAACCACCACAACCTCCACAAATACCAAATCAAAATCGCTTGAGAATTGAAGAAGTTCCCAAGCAAGAAGTAGCTAGTAAAGGTCAAGCAGGCTTTGATGAAGTACATGCTTGAAGAAATTGAAAATCAAGAAACATATTGAAAATTTCGAAGCAAATAAAAGAGAAGAAGGGAAGTTCCTAGTCAAACCGAGCAAGCTAAGTCAATCACCGCCCGCGAAGTGGTAAGGTGATAGGTGAAGAGGTAAGTGATTCCGATCCTCCTTCTAATATGCATGCTTCAAGAGAAAATTTCGAAAAAGTAATAGAAAAGAAATTGAAGAAAGATAGTGTTAGTGATAAAGTGATTGATGATTTAAGTAATCAAGAGGTAGAAAAAGAAAAAGAAGTAGAAGTAGAGTTAGAAGTTCCAAATAAGGAACAAGAAAAAGAAAAAGAAATTCAAAATAAAGACAATACAAGTTGAAGTAGATAAAGAATTAGATCAAGAAGAAGAGGAACCTTATGTGGCTCCACCACCTATGTTCCTCCAATTCCGCTTTCCAAGAAGACTTATGAAAAACCGAATGGACAAACAATTCACGGAAATTTATAATATGTTATCCAAAGTAAATGTTAATTTACCTTTGCTTAATGTTATTAAAAATATTCCAAATTATGCAAAGTTTTTCAAAGATCTTCACTCTAAGAAACACAAGTTTGAAAACAATGAAAAGATTGTTGTTTTCGAAAACGCCGCCTGCTTTTACAACCCGAATTACCACCTAAGTTGAAAGACCCAGGTAGCTTTAATATCCAAGTTTCCTTGGGAGACTCTAAAAAGATGAAAGCAATGCTAGATTTAGGAGCGAGTATTAACTTGATGCCTTTCTGCCTATAAACAATTAGGTTTAGGAGAACTAAAACCCACTAATATGCAATTACAATTAGCCGATCGCTCGGCTTAAATATCCTTTGGGTATAGTGGAAGATATCCTAGTTCAAAGTTGATAAATTAATCATACCAAGAGACTTTGTGGTTCTAGAGATGGAAAGGAAGATATGCACTAATAATGAAGTCCCAATATTGTTAGGCGCACCATTTATGGCAACCGCTAATACAATGATTAATGTGAAAAATGGTAAACTCACAATGTCGGCCCTAGGTGAAACAGTTGAAATTTCGTGTTTGATGCTATGAATAGACCTAGTGACATGAGTGCTTGTTTTCAATAGATGAGATTGAGAAATTATCAACCGAAACTTTTGAAGAAGAGCAAGATTATGAGAGAGATAGATTTATTGTCTATGATGATAGCCCTATTCCTCCCATAAAAATTGACATTGAGGAAATTGAAAGAGAAATAGAGGAAGAAGAAAGATTAGAAAAAGAAAAGCTAGAAGCTAGTAAAAAGAAAGATGAAAAAGAAATAAAAAGAGAATCAGAAAATAATTCTGATGAGTCAAAGAAAGTAGTAGAAGAAAGTTATGAAATCAAAGAATGATGAAGTAGAGATTCTAAAATCTCTCTTTGAAGAAATTGAGATTGAAGATATTAAGGAAGAAAAGCAAGAAGAGAATAATGAGGCTAAAATAAAAGAAACAATTAAAGTAGAAAATTCTGAATTTATGCCTTCCATTAATTCTCCCAAAGTCGAAGAATTAAAGCCATTACCATCCCACTTAAAATATGCATTTTTAGGGGAAGGTAACACTTTACCGTTATTATAGCAATTTACTTAATGGAAAAACAAGAAGAAAGTTTGTTAAAAGTTTTATGGACACATAGAGAAGCTTTAGGATGGTCCTTAGCTGACTTAAAAGGAATTAGTCCCTCTATGTGTATGCATAAAATTCATTTAGAGGAAGGTAGTAAACCTTCTAGAGAAAGACAAAGAAGACTTAACCCACACATGGAAGAAGCTGTTAGGAAAGAAGTTCTTAAGCTTTTAGATGCGGGTATAATTTACCCTATATCAGATAGTAAATGGGTTAGTCCTGCCCAAGTAGTTCCTAAAAAGTCGGAATTACAGTTGTTAAAAATGATAAAGATGAATTAGTCCCTACAAGGACTATAACTGGTTATAGAATGTGTATCGATTTGCGTAAATTAAATGCGGCAACAAGGAAAGACCACTTTCCTTTGCCATTTATTGACCAAATTCTTGAAAGATTAGCAGGTCATGAATATTATTGTTTTCTTGATGGTTTTTCTGGGTATAATCGATCCCCTCTGCACTCAAGACCAAGAGAAAACAACATTTACATGTCCCTTTGGTACTTTTGCCTTTAGGAGAATGCCTTTTGGGTTGTGTAATGCACCAGCTACTTTTCAAAGATGCATGATTTCTATATTTTCAGACTTAGTTGAAAGATGCGTAGAAGTTTTCATGGATGATTTTTCAGTTTTCGGAAATTCTTTTGATCACTGTTTAGAAAACCTTACATCCGTCCTAAAAAGATGCTGCGAAACTAATTTAACTTTAAGTTGGGAGAAAAGTCACTTCATGGTAAAACATGGAATTGTCTTAGGGCATGTTGTTTCAAATAAAGGAATTGAAGTTGACAAAGCTAAAATTGAAGTTGTTTTTTCGCAACTACCCCCTCCCACTTTAAAAAGAGTTCGAAGTTTTCAGGCATGCTTTTTATCGAAGATTTATAAAGATTTTTCAAAATCAGAACCTCTATGTAATTTGTTAGCAAAAGATACAGAGTTTAATTTTGATAAAGAATGTTTGGAAGCTTTTAATCTATTAAAAGAAAAGTTGACTACTGCCCCAATTTTATCCCGCCCTAATTGGTCACTTCCGTTCGAAATCATGTGTGATGCACGATTTT
>CM028379.1:56279704-56316885 GCA_013146195.2 Codonopsis lanceolata | reverse complement strand
CAGGTCCAGAAAAGCCGGATTTGTCAAATACGGTATGAAGATTTTTGTGTATTCGAAAACCATATTTCAGCGGATAAAGACAGTCGTTGAAATCGTTAAGAGGCATTTTCAAAATCATGTGCAGGCGGCCTCGTACCTTGTTTCCAAACATAATAAGAAAACTTTCAAATTTTCGAAAACGTACCGGCCAGATAAGCGTCGGTAGAATCGACAAAGGGAATTTTCTTCATGATTTTCGGCTGCATCAAGCGGCAGAGAGAAATACGTTGGACACGACAAAGATTCTTCTTTTTCTTCTTCCTTTCCCTCTTTTTTTTTTTTTTGTTTTTTTTTTTTGAAATCAAAACTCAATAAAAAAAGATTGACCGAGGCAAAAGCAAACTTCTCTTTTTTTTTTTTTTTAAATTTTCCTAAAATGGAAATTATTCTAAGTCGGGGGTAGATCTTGTGCGACTTACAGAGATTGGTGCGGCAGTTGACGATCTTGGCATTTTGTCACTCTTCTTTGGGAATTTATTCTTTTCTCTTTTTTTCTTTTTTTTTGTGACGGTCGGACCTATAAAGATAGAGCTACGCCTCACGTATTCCCCAATAAGAGGATCGAGACCAAGCGTAGTTCATTCTTTGAGTTTTATTCTTGCTCACTCTTTTTTCTTTTCTCTCTTTTTTTTCTTTTGTTTGTTTTTTGTTTTGTTGTTTTTTGTTTTTTGTTATTGGAGGAATGTAAGAATATGGTATATATGTACAATATATACACATTTTTTTTAATAAAATCAAATGTTTAATTACATGTAAATTTTGTTCATGTATATATATATATATATTTAAAAAAATGGCAAGTGTGTTATTCGTAAAGAATGATACATTTTTTTTGTTTTTTTTTTGTTTGTTTTTGTTTTTTGTTTTTGTTTTTTTGAAAACAGTAAATATTTACAATGGATCTAATTTTATATGATGCAAAATTTATAAACACATACTGACTCAAAGGCGCACGCCAAATAAAGCTATCTGAACGATGTATTTCCAAAATGGATTTTTAAGGAAAATACCCGGGTTCGAGGACTTCCTTTTTTTTTTTTTATGAGATGCGGGGGAAAGGAAAAGCGGAGATACCTCCTTGGCCATATAATTGTTGCGAGGGCTATATTTGGCATAAGCCTATTCTACAACTCCTGCATTTTCTTCATAATCGAGACAGGCGGCGGTGGATGATCGGAATCAAGTCATCAGTTGTTTAGGGACAATGGCAAGCAGATGATGATGAATAGAGGCGAGGATACTTGGTGTTTCTCATCTGATGAGGCCCAGGCTTTTACGTACCTTCGTAGAAAAGTATATGGGGCCGGCCAGGGTGGGCGCCCTTGCAGAACATTGATGATGGGTACTCACGGGTTTAAGGCGCAAATGAAGGATAGTTTTGGGGAAACAAGGGGGTAGAGGCAATAATAGATATGTACATGCCATTAATGCATAATCTAAATTTCTTTTGCAATTATTCTAAGTTGCACCTTAGGACCGTAATATTATATTTTAGTGTATTATTGTGAGCTTTCATGCGTGGTTTCTTCTTCTTACGTCGGTCGAGCCCCACTTGCATCTTTGGGAGGTAAGATGTCGAGGTTTCAAAAGGGTGTCTTCCCTGCCATATCTCATATATATTATTTTATTTGACTCTAACTTTTGCCTAGGCAGCTTTCGGGTTTTCAACCTAGCGAGCCCTTATTTTTATTATGAATAAATGTGTTTTTTTTTGTGTGCTCTAATTTTTGCCTAGGCCGCCCTTTCGGGTTTTCATTTCAGCGAGCCCTTATTCTTCTTTTCATTTTCATCATTTTTTTTTTTTTTTTTTTGAATGCCCTAACTTTTGCCTAAACCGCCCTTTGGGTTTTTCAACCTAAGGTATTTGAGAGGAAGCACTTGTTGGATAAAATGGATCGAGCAGGTACCTTTTGAACTCGTTGAAATGGGAATTTGAACAAGGTCTTCTTTCTTGGCTTGTGGGGAATCACGACATCTCGATAGGATCTCTTTGGCAATATCGGCACATCGTGGAAGAGAGGGTAGCGACCTTTGATAAGTAGCCCCAACATTTTTTTTCTTGAGACGGCATGACATGATAGCGATTAAGTCCCCGAGGGTGAGGTCTTTTCTTGGTCTCCTGCTTTTGATTTGACTATAGCCGACATCTTTGTTGTTAAAGGCTGGTGGGCTCGGGAATGATCACTATATTGGACGGCCGGATCGGGTATTTTTTCTTTTCTTTTTTTTTACTTTTTTTGTATTTTTTTACTACTCTTCTTCTATTTTTTGCTTGTATTATTATTATTATTATTATTTTATTTTAGAATGAAGTTGGCGTGTGGGCTGTTTTATGCTTTCTTTTTTTCAACTTGTAGTGACCATTCGACTTGATGCGGTGGAGCTTTTGTCGATTGGTGAGCATCAGGACATATGGTCGGTGTTTGACTATAATTGGTCTACCCACGACACATCTTCATAGAACCGGGTAAGCATGTCCACGAACTTTTGAAAGGATCCATGGGTGGTGTTCTTTTTGGAGCCTTGCGGGTAGTTGCCGATTTGACTTCTTTTGATTTCCTTGTCAGTCCCAGATTGATGAGTGGATCGGTCTTGATTGTTGTTGATGATGTCTACGGCTCTCTTGACTTTACAAGCTCAAGATTTTTTTTTTATCTTTTGGGTCCTATTAAATGACTCATCATTATAATTATTTAATCGTCTTTTCAATGTAGGTGCAACTAAGAAATAAGCAAAGACATTTAGATTATTATTAAAAGCACCGTCTGGGGTTAATTACATTATTGAGGACGGGGTTTGAGATCCTCAATTTTAGGGAGGCGGATTGGTAGATGACCAAATCGTAAGGCTAGAGAAAGGAATAGGGGTACTCAATTTTAGGGATCGGATTGGTAGATGACCAAATCCGTAAGGCTAGAAAGGAAAGGAATAGGGGTAATATATCCAGTAGTCCACGGATCTGCGGGTGTCAAAAGTGGGTGTCGCGGTATACTAGTTACTGAGGCTTATTAGAAATGGACTCAAACTTCGAGCGGGGAGTTTCTTGTAATCGGCACCTCGCCTATCATGCCCGGGAAGGCGTCATCAACCTCAATCATGTTGATTTGAGGTAGAGGGTTATTGACTATATTTGGTGCGGGAGGAGGTTTTCAATCACCTTATCATCTATCAAATCTGGATAGCATTTTTGGCGAGCGTGTAGCATCTGTCGGTGAGGTGACCAGCTGCGGCGATGGTATTCACAATCTTGGGCATGATTCCATGTGTCGGGTAGGGGTTTGGTGGCTTATAGTTTTCCAAGGCTTCAACACTCCACGAGCCATTAGCCCCGGGATCAGCGATTGAGAAGCTTGCGGTTCATCATAATGGCGGTTCGATTTACGAAATTTACGCTCGGACCCTTATTTCCTCATTGTGTTGGACAGACCTATCGCTCCATAAGACCATGGAACAACTTGCTATAATTTTGGGTAGAAAAAGGGCGGATGAATTTTCTACCGCATTAACAATTGGTGCGGGTGTGGGCTGCTTGTCTTCCCTTTAGAGTAACGGAAAGAGGTAGGATGCGTATTGGCTTGTAATTGGCCGATCCAGGTATATCATCATCGATCTGAGAGCCTATCTCTACTATTTCTTTAAAATTGGTGTAGGGAAGGTACCGCATGTGTTCGAGGTAAATTGGTGGAGGTTTTTGATAAACATTCGGCATGACTCGGTGGATCAGTGCATCAGTGCGGGCCAACTTTCTTTTCCACATTGCGAACTTCGGCGCGGGTTTCTTTTTCCCTACGGTGCTTGCGACTCAAGGTCCCTTCTATTTTACGGGTGGTGTTGTCTTTATACCTTTCGAGGCAGCTTGACTATTTGGTCCCACGTATTCATGGTCTTTGCTATCGGACAACATTAGCCATTGTTTGGCGGCCCTATTAGGGTGAGGTGAAAATTGGAAGCCATAGCCTCAAAGCTAGCTCCCTTGGCTGCATGCGGTGGAATAAGATTTTAAGTGGGATATAGGGCATCCAGTCCCATCAAATTTTTCTATGTCGGGCATTTTGAATTTGAAAGGCAACACTGCCGCAGGTTGTAATGTCAGTGCCCGTGTAGAAAATTCCCCTTTGTTGAGAAGTTTGAGCATCATAGCCTTTATATTTTCCAATTCTGCCTCTACTTGGGTGGCTGGGGGAGTTGGCTTTTGGTATATAGTGGCTGGATTAGGGAAGGCTGGGTTAATTTCTGGTTGCGGTGTCTGGTAAGGGTTTTGGACTGGATGTGGATATTGGGTTGGTGGATTCTGGGTAGGATATGGATTTTGGGCTGGTGGATTCTGGGTAGGATAAGGGTTTTGGGTTGGTAGATTTTGGGCAGGTGGGTTTTGGGTTGTTTCGGTTGGGCGGCCAGGATCATTATAAGGTAAATAAGTGGTAACTTGGCCTGGCGGGTTATAATTTTGTGGGTCCATATTTGGGTTGTTCTAGAGTGGGTTGGTTATGGGAACAGGGAGGTCATTTGGGCTTTGGGGAATTTTGGTGTTTGGAGCAGGATATGAAGGATATGACGGGTAAGGGCTGATGTTTGGGTAGTAGGGATTTGGTGGATGATTGGGATTTGGGGGAGTGGTGACATTTGGTGGGTTAGTGTTTGGCTGAGGAGTTGGGTTTGGAGGCACATGGGATGTTGATGTTTCCTGGGGGACAGTAGGGGAAGAGTTCACCTCACCACTGGGTTTTTGACCTTGTATAAGACTTGCTATTTGGCTTAGCAAGCGTTCATCTCGTGCAGCCAAATTCTGGTCTAGCCACTGCTGCATTACCGGAGTCGGAGCATACCCTGGAGCCCCTGAATCTGTACCCATGTCGGACTGCTCATCTGTTGCCATACTGCTTGGATCTGTTTTTTCTGAACTGATTATGTCCTTGTCTGATCTGATACTGATACCTTCTGTTCTGATTTCTGCACTACTTTCCCGTATCAATCGGCCAGTACTATCTCTGCCTTTCCAAGTTCGGGCCAGATTTCTGAGGAAAATGAGTTATGGAGGTATCAGGAGGCTGGCTGAAGGCTTTTTTGGTTTGGAGTACAGCGTGCCTTTATTAGTGTATTTTATTTTAATTGTTTGTTCCCTACAGTTGACCGGATAAGCACCTGCTTTATTTTGACAGTCTCAGGACTTTCCTGGAACAGTGGATTCTTTCTCCAGAGTATAGGACCAACGTATTCCACCTGCCTTTCGACTCCCAGAATTTGGTCCAGGCGAAGGGCATATACTCTTTCCAGGATCCACCATTCGAAATGGTCTAGGTCGAGCATCAGAGAATAATAAATCAGCCCCTGTTTATTATTTGTTTTTGTTATTTTTTTTTTGTTGCGCATTTTTTTTTTTGACTCTTTTTTTTATATATATCTTTTTTTTTTTTTTGACAGGGGCTGATTCACGATTCAGAGATGCAAAAACCGGTCGGTCAATGAAGTGTCCTGAGAATCTATATGCATTCTAACGTTGGCTCATGCGAGGGGTAGGTGGCCACGTGGTGTAGGGTAATTCGAATATAGCTATATGCATGCGTGTGTGTGGTATCTAGAAAGCAGTAAAATCTTTATTTATTTACAGATATATAAACAGAAAAATAAAACAGTTATGACCTGTCTTGCTGTTTGTGTGGATTTTCTCGGCTTTTTTAGTTTGAGCGCAAGCAAGCAAGCACATCACATTAAGAAATAGAAAGAAAAGTGGGGAAACTATCTATCCCTATTAATTACAAATTTTGGTCCTATGTCCCCAAAGTAAAATGACGAATGAATGTAAATATGTACAAATGTACGTAATAAAATGAAAAAAGAAAATGAAATAAATAATAATATAGAGCCGGAAGTAAAGCCCCGGCTCTTTTGTTGTCTTTGCTCGAATTTTATTGTAATATATATATATTTTTTTTTTGATTTTCGAATTTTATTTTATATATTTTTGCTTTAATTTTTTTTATACTCTTAAACATATCCGTATTGGAAGAGGCTGCCGGATGGAGGATCATATCCACAAATATAGCCACGGCCGTAATGGGAACACTTTATTGAAATGCGTAAATTAAATATAACGAGCATCTTTGAAACAAAGAAAAACAAAAAAGTTTTATTTTATGAGTCTAGCCCTCCATTTTATTTAAAATAAAACAACTCCCAGAAGTCGCCACCTGTGAGGTTCAGGGGTGTGCTGCCCAGCGTGCGCCTTGGATAGGGGTGCGGCGTGCGTGCGATCGCGGGACACCACCTGCTCGCTCCACCCTCCCTTGTTTAGGGGAAGACGAAATCAAAGTGCGAGAGGAGTCTTTGTCTATATTAGCACGTTGGAATGTGCCTCGGTTGCCCTGAGTGGATTTTGTATCCAAAATGGGAACTAAAGGTTTCCTCATGTCAGGTTATCCCTTATTTCGTGGATAACAGGATATGGGAATGCATTACCTTTCCATTCTCATTCTCCTTTTATCTTTCGGAGAGAAAATGAGAAGTGCAAGAAAAGATATTGCGACGCCCCACTTATGGATTTATTAAAATAGCCTTATGGCCCAATCGGATCGCTATGGGAGCTATGGGTTTCCGCATCAAGTTATCCCTTGTTTAGGGGATACCGGGATATGGGAATACATCACCCCTCCATTCTCGTATCTCCTTTTTAGGGAGAACGAGAAAGTCAAAGAGGAATGTTGCGAGGCCCACTTGGATCCGAAAGTTTTAGAGTCGCCACCTTTATTTTAAGGCAAAAATAAAGGAAAAGGGAAAAAAAAACCGAGATTTTAGAAAACGGGTTCGGGGCTAAGTTACGAGTTGGGAAGGTGCTAGGCACCCAACTCGCCCTTCGATCTCAAAGCGTTTTGGTGTCAAGTATGCTCATTGTTATATTAATCTAGCAAATAAATAAGGTCTTATTTTGACAAGGGAAAATTAAGCAGATACATTACGTGGCTACATTATTTACTGACCACCGCCTCCTTCCAATAATTACAAACACATTTAAGAATATTTGGCCATTATAATGGCTCTTTTACATAATTTTTCCTAATCTAATCCGGGCAGCACAACGGCTTATATTGGCTACATTGCGCCGGATTTAAAAATACAACTTTTAAAAATAAATGAACTGTAAAGTAAATAAATAAATAAAAACGCCCTTAAAGGTTTTTTTAAGCGGCGGTGCTTTCGTCTCGAGAGAGGAGTCTTTTTGTTGTTGTTGTTGTTGTGTTGTGTGTTGTGTGTTGTGTGAATTTGGGCAGCGTAACTGCTTGTATTTATTGATTTAGTTATGCAATCGGGCGTATGCAGTGTATATTTATATGTGTGTTTTGTGTGTGTGAGTGTTTATGTATTTGTGTGTGTGTGCGTGCGGGTGGTATGTGTGTGTGCGGGTGTATGCCGTGAGAGAGAGGGAGTATATGTGAGTGTGTGCGAGTGAGGGAGTAAGGGAGAGGGACGGCTGGGAGAGGGGATCGCTGGGAGTGGGACGTCTGGAGTGGGGGTCGCTGGGAGTGGGACGGCTGGAGTGGGGGTCGCTGGGAGTGGGAGTATATATATGTGAGAGAGTTTTTTTTTTGGGAGTGAGGGAATTGTGAGAGTGAGATTGTGGGATTGGGTTTGTGAGAGAAAATGAGGGAGTCCGTCAGTAGGAGGAAAATGAGGGAGTATTTATATAGGGGATTAATCTTAGTGGGAAAGGAATGGTGGGTGACCGGCTGGAGGGAGAAATAAGGGGGGGCGGTTGATTTTTTCTTTCTTTTCTTTTTTTTTTCTTTTTCTTTTGGTTTTGGTTTTGTTTTCTTTTGGTTTTGTTTTCTTTTTGTTTTTTTTTCTTTATTCTTTTCGTTTCTTTTGCTTTTTTGTTTTTCTTTTCTTTTTCTTTTTTTTGTTTTATCTTTTCGATTTTCTTTCTCTTTTTTTTTGTTTCTTTTCTTTTTGATTTTCTTTCTTTTTTGTTTTATTTGTCTTTTCGTATCTTTATTCCTGAAACATGTAAGAGAAAATTATTAGTACACTTTGTAATATTTAATTGACAATATAAAATAGGGGTACGAATTTGGGGTGTCTACACTTACCTTTCATGCTTTTGACTGTTGCTGCTGGTTCAGCCGATTTGGGCTCAAAACCCATTTGAGAACACAAACGAAAGAAAATATTTTTATGTTTTTCGAAAGCGTATTCTTCGGTCCGAAACCGTTGTCAAATACGGTATGAAGATTTTTGTGTATTTCGAAAACCATATTTCAACCGATAAAGACCCGTCGTTGAAATACGTTAAGAGGCATTTTCAAAATCATGTTTGGCTGGCCTCGTACCTTGTTTCCAAACACAATAAGAAAACTTTCAAATTTTCGAAAACTGTATTCGACCGATAAACTGTCGTCAAATACGACAAAGGGAAATTTCTTCAAATTTTTCGAAAACTGCATCCAACGGATCGAAATCTGTTGGACACGAAAAAAGATTTTTCTTTTCTTTCTTCCTTCTCTCATTTTTTTTGTTTTTTGTGTGTGCATGTGAATCATCTGTTTCTTAAACATGTTAAGACAAGATGGGTAAAGGGATGCAGATGTGATAAGAGAGATTAGGATGTGGCTTCTGGTTGGCTTTGAAGAGTTATGAATATAGGAGTTGATGGTGATGGAGGTGAATGGGATGCTGGGTCATTTTTTAGTCTTTTGACTAATGCATCATTCAAGAAAGGAATTCAATCAGAAGATTAGTAAATCCTACTAATCGATGCCTCAGATGGGCCACTTTTTTTTTTTTTTTTTGTGTTTGTTTTTTTTTTTTTGTGTTTTTATTTGTGCTCTAACTTTTGCCTAGGTCGCCCTTTCGGGTTTTCAACCTAGCGAACTTTTACCTTATAGGGAGCCAGTCTTTCAACGCATGCGAAGATAAGCCGCTTGTTTTCGAAGGGTCATGCCTTTGTAGTTTCTTCATTTCTTTAGGCAGAGATGAAAATGACAGCTGCTTCTGGAGACGATGGGTCTTTATGTATTCAATGAGTTTGGCGGGAGAAGCCCCATGATGAATTTGATCAACCAAATTTCGCATGACGAGAATGTTCCTGGAGAAATTAACTAGGGACAGCCCGAGACAGACTCGATTTGGAGAGACTTTTGTGGGAGATAGAAATGAGTATGCTCAGAGAAAGAGGATGACTCTAATGGACAAAAAGAAGAGTCATGATCCAGAGTTTATCGCCAAGTATCATGAGTTTCATGGATACTACTTAACATTTATCTTTTGATAATTTTATGTGTCTTTAGCAAGGAATTCTGTCCTGGATCCAGATCACGTTACAAACGATTGAAACAAAGCTATAGGTTGCAACTAGGTTGGGGTGTAGTGTTTAAGTGTTTGGGATGGATTAGCTTTATGGTTGAGGATTTGGTTGGCCTCTGATTCAAAGGTATTTTGAGCTGTGGATTTGTGTGTTTTTTTTTTGAAAGGCAGTCAGAAGGGACCATTGGCTAGCTTTTGAGGCTGTGGGTTTGGATAGAAATTTGGTTTTTGGACCTGGTTGTGGATATGGTTGGGAGGTGAACTTTTGGCTTTGATTGTGGGTTATGGGGTAGTCCAAGAGTGATTGATCTTTTTCCTTCTTTTTTTTTTTTTTTTTTTTTGTGAGCGAGAGATTTTGAGGAAGTTTCTTAGGAGAGGCTTCTTTCTTTTCTTTTTCTCTCTCTTTTTTTTTGTTTTTTTTTTGCCTCCCTTTTTTTTTGTTGACCTCTCGGAACAATTTGGGAGAGTGTTTGAATAGATATCTGTCTTTTCTCTCTTGGGACAAAAGAAGGTTGTCACTCTTGGTGGATGTGTATATAAGGGTGAAATAGCCCCAGTTTTGGGAAGTTGGATCTCAGGGATGGTTAGACTTTGGTATGTGGTTGATTTGTTCAGGTATTTGGAAGAGGTTTGGTGTATGATTGGAAGCCCCTAGTGTGTCATTTAATAGTTTGGTCGCAATGGGTTGAAGATGACCTTTTACCAAGACAGAAGGTTGCTTCATCGAATTTTTTTTTTTGTGGGTACATATTGTGAAATGACTCATTATCAACCCGTGTACTTTATCATGTTTTTACATGGGCTGATTCATCATTTTTTTTACCAAATACTTTGGCGATATGTGCTCATAGATCAGGAAGAAGACTCGACAAACTAGTAAGAATTTATCAGATTCAAATATAGATAGATACCTTTGCAAAGCTCGATCTGAGGACATGGTTGGACTTTTGAAATGACGGAGACCAAATGGATTCATGAGCATACTCTGCAATGATGGGCTATAGGCATCAATATGGGCAAAAGAGATACCCCTGGGTTTTGAAAGCCCCTAGTCTTGAATTGTTGCTTATGATCCTGGAGTCGGCCTTTTCTGGATTTCCTGCCTTTCCAGATTTTTCTGCCTTCTTGGCTTTTCCAGCTCTTATTTCTTTTCTGGCTTCCTATCAGTCTCTTTTTTTTTATGTTTTTTTTTATTTTTTATTTTTTTGCATTTTTTTTGAGTGGTAAACCCTAAGATCTCGAAATAGGACTTACTGATTTTTTTTTTGAAATCGAGAATGAACGATGCACTTATCAACTTAGTGATGCATTTATGAGATGTTAAGAGGGAATATGAATTTGGTGATTAAGAATAGTGGTGAGGGGGTTTTGTCTTGTCTTTTCATGTTTTGGGAAACAAAAAGAAACACATAGAAAATACTTCTTTTTTTTAATGATCTTTTTTTTTTTTGAAAAGTAAATCAAAGCATTTGACCGAACCCAAAGGCTGCCTACGTTCCTCATTTCGAGGCTCAGGTCATCGTAGTTCAACTCTGACAGAGAAATTTTCATTTTGCTAATTTATTTTTTGTTGAATTTTGAATTTGGAAGAATAGAGATTTTTTTTTTTTGCAAAAAGAAATGATTATATATTTAAATGAAAAGAAAACTTTACACGTGATTTTTTTTTATTGCTAGAAAACTCCTTTTTTTTTGTTTTGTTTTTTTTTTTTTTTTTGTGATTTTAGAAATGAGATGTGACGATTACGTACCTCTGGACAATCCTCTCAGGAGAGTAAATGATAATAGTCATTTTAAAAAAAAAAAAATTTCAGCTCCTGCAAAATTGTTAGTGGTACCAAAGAAAAATAACAAAGATCCTAATATGTATAAACACGACACAAGATTTAAAGGAGACTTTTTTTTGTTTCTGATTTTTTTTAAGCGAAAAATAAAACAGATATGAGTTATCTTGCTGTTTTTTTTTTTTTGTAGATTTTCTCAGCTTTTTAATTTGAGCGCAAGCAAGCAAGCATATCATTTTAAGAAATAGAAAGAAAAGTGGGGAATCTATCTATCCCTATTAATTACAAATGGGTCTTAATCCCCAAAATAAAACGACAGAATGAATGCATGTATGTACATATTTTGCATAATGAAAATGAAGCAGAATAAAATAATATAAGGCCGAAAATGAAGAGATTTTAAAAATAAAGTCCCGGCCCTTTAGTTGTGCTGCCCGGATAGTATTGCACATAAAATATTACATATATATATATATAAATAATATATATATATATATATATATATATATATATATTTTTTTTTTTTTTTTGAAAAATACGAATATTTTCAAGTATATCCGTAACAGTGTTTGAAATGAAAATGCTGCAAGATGGAGGATCATATCCACAAATATAGACACGGATGTTAAAGGAATGCAATATTAGACTGTTTAAATTAATATAACAAGCATACTTTAGCCGAAACAAAAGAAAAAAAAGTTTTACTTACTGAGTCTAGCCCTCAATTTTTATTCATTAAAATAAAAACGATCTCCCCAGTCGCCCTTGTGGGTTCAGGAAAATGCTCCGCGCCGCCGCCCTGGATAGGGGTGCGTGCGTGAGGATGCGGTGACATCCACTGCTCCCGTTCCACCCTCCCTTGTTTAGGGGAGGACGAAATCAAAAGTGCGGGAGGAGTGTTGTCGGAATAGCGCGTTGGAATGCGCCTCGGTTGCCTTTAGTGGATTTTGATCCAATATGGGAGTTTTGGGTTTTCTATGTCAAGTTATCCTTTTTTTAGGGGATACCAGGATATAGGAATGCATCACCCTTCTATTCTCATTCTCCATTTTTTAGGGGAAAACGTGGAAGTTCAAGGAAGGAATGTTGCAGCGCCCCCACTATGAATTTTATGAAAATAGCCTTATGGCCTATCTCAGATCACTATGGGTGCTTTGGGTTTTCTACGTCAAGTTATCCCTTGTTTAGGGGATACCAGGACATATGAATACATCACCTTTCCATTCACATTCTCCCTTTTTTAGGGGAGAACGCGAAAGTGCAAAGAAAGATGTTGCGAGGCCCCACTAGATCCAAAATGTTTTTAGAGTCGCCATCTTTATTTTAAGGCAAAAATAAAGCAAAACCAAAAAGAAAAACCAGAGATAAAGAAAACGGGTTCGGAGGCTAAGTTACGAGTTGGGAAGGTGCTAGGCACCCAACTCGCCCTTTCGGTCTCAAAACGGTTTTTGGCTAAAGTATGATTTTTGTTATATTTATTTAACAGATAAATAAAGCATTAACTACCTACAAATATATCCGTTACATCTATATTATTTACGGACTTGCAACAGTCTCTTTTACAAACAATTACAGATATACTTGAAAATATTTGGTTATAGTAACGGCTACATTTAGTATTATTTCCTAAATAAATCCAGGCAGCATAACTGCTTATATATTTACATTTGGTCGGATTGGAAATAATACTTTTTGTAAATAAAGACTTTAATAAATGAAGCAAATAATTATAAATATATCTGAAAATATTTGACCATAATAACGACTACATTTAGTATTATTTTCTAACTAAATCCGGGCAGCATAACTGCTCATATGGCTATATTGGGCCGGACTCGAAATAATATTTTTACAAATAAATGAAAGACTTAAAAAAGTAAAAACTTACAGACGGCCTAGCGTGTGCTCGTTCTGTCTCTCGGGGAGAGAGAGTCTTTTTTGTTGTTGTTGTTGTTGTTGTTGTGTTTGTGTGTTGTGTGTTGTGTGAATTTGGGCAGCGTGACTGCTTGTATTTGTTGATTTTATTGTGCAAATCGGCGTAACATTGTGTTTGTGTATTTTTGTGTGTGTGTGTTTATGTATTTGTGTGTGTGTGTGTGTACGGGTGGTGTGTGTGTGAGAGGGAGGGGACGGCTGGAGAGGGGGTATATGTGAGTGTGTGTGAGTGAGTGAGGGAGTATTTTATTTGGGTGAGTGGGCCGCTGGAGTGGGGGAAAATGAGGGAGATTCGGCTGGGAGTGAGGGATTGTGAGGGAGAGGGATTGAGAGAGAGAGTGGGCCGGCTAGAGTGATTGTGAGGGCTGGAGAGTGAGAGAGGAAATGAGGGAATGAGAGGAGTATATATAGGGGGATTTAAATTGGGGGCCAAGTAAATGGAAGGGGACCGGCTGCTCCCATTTTTTCTTTATTCTTTTTCCTTTTCTTTTTTTTTTGTTTTGTTTTCTCTTTTCTTTTTGCTTTCTTTTGTCTTTTTCTTTTCTTTTTTGTTTTACTTCTTCTTTTTCGTTTCTTTTCTTTTCTTTTGTTTTTTTTTCTTTTCTTTTTGATTTCTTTTGTCTTTTTCTTTTCTTTTTGATTTTCTTTCTTTTTTGTTTTTGTTTTCTTTTCTATTCTTTGTTCCTAAAATATACAAGAGATAATTAGTAGTTCATTTTGTAATATTTATTCGACAGTATAAAATAGGGGTACGAATTTAGGGTGTATACAATGCCATATTTTTGTTTCTATTGAGCATACACATATTAAATACATGTGTTTTATTTTGTTAGGAGGAATATGCAAATAAATTACGCGAAAAATATTGATTAGCCGCTGATGAAAGGGAGACTGGAATTGAGGATCCTGGTTTGGAGATTTGGCAGGAATGTGTTAGAGGTGTGACGAGGGGTAGGCTCATTGGAAGACCTGGCGAAGGTGGAGAGACATGTTTCTCAAAAGACTACAGCACACACATTACATCACAAGAGTATTCGAAGAATTTTGAGATGTTGGGGGAAGACAACAAGAAGAAGGCCAAACAAGAAGTGAAATTGTACAAAATTATGAATAGTTAGAGTAGTTATATTTTAGAGCAGGGTAGTTATATTTCTGAGCAGTGTAGTTATATTTTAGAGATGTCTCAATATCTGCAAGGCATTTTGAGAAGTTTGGAATACCAGCTTCTCCTCTTTTCACTGTTCGTCCCCCTCTTATGCCTCCTTCTACAAATGATGGTGCTTCAGCTATGCTACTTCAGGTGTTCCAGATGTTTCAGATGGTCTTCCGTCTTCTCGTGGTTTTGATGATTTTGACACTGATGATAATTGTGATAACGATGATGAATCTGAGTTTGATGATGATTGGTATTTCTGAGTTATGTTCTCTTGATTAAGTCATGTACTACTTGATACATAAAGTCGGATTTTAAGTTAACTTTTTGTTTAGATTATTAAGGGTAGCTACGAGTACTATGATGTTGACTTATTAAACAATATATTTTGCTAGATGAGGTTATATGACATAATTATTTAATTTGAAATATTATGAGTCATTTGGTTTGAAATATTTTGTATGTTTTTGGTATATAAATGTGTGGTAAGAATTTATGAAAATAATTGATATTGAGCTAGGTAGGGAAAAATCAATTGTGTTAAAGTGATGGTGAATGCTATCACATTTTATAGGGTATTAGATTGTAGAAGCCATTGCTTAATAGGAGCTAATGTGATGGCAATAACAATCATGTATAATGAATGATGTGATGTCATATATAGCAATAAAGTAATGGTTAATGCAATCGTGTACTTCAATATAAAGTGATGGCCAAAGCAATCGCATATTTGGAGATAAAGCAATAGGAAAAACAATCATGTATGCCATAATAAAGTGATTATAAAAGCAATCACGCATTCGGAGAAAAAGCGATAATCAACCTAATCGTGTATCCTCAGATAAAACGACGACTAAAGCAATCGTGTATTCCTAAAAATGTGATGGCCAAAGCAATCACTTATGGGTCACTAGAGAGATGGTTAAAACAATCGCGTATTTCAAGATAACATGATGGAAATAACAATTGCCTAACGCCCTCTAAAGTAATTGAACAAGCAATCTCATATTGTGAATAAGGCGATTGTTTTAGCAATCACTTATTCAATACTAACGTGATGGTTTAACAATCGTTTTTTCATTATTTATGCGATGGCTTTGTATTTTTATGAATTAAAAAAATAAATATCATTTTTTCATGTTTAGTGATTGTTTATGCCATCACCTAAAATCTATGAGATAATGCAATGACTTTTACAATCACTTAAAGTTTCGGCGACAATACTTTATGCGATGAAACTAGTGATTGTTTTGACCATCGCATATAGTCTAAAGCGATGGTTTTTTAGTATTGGCAGTTGTTTTCGACCATCACGTAAAAGCAATTTTCTAGTAGTGGGAGTTGAATAGCTTATTAGACACTTAAAAACTTTTCATATAAGTTCCTAAAACAAGCACTTGCAATCTATTAAAGAGATTGCAGTAGCGGAAGTCTTGTAAGGAAGACAGTTTAGGTCTGCCGGTGAAGCACTACCGGTAGACTTGGCTGAATACTCAAGTCTGCTGTTTGAAGTGATAAGTGAATAAATATGAAAGATTTTAAAGCAGTAATCAACAGTAATGAAAGAACACAAGTATTTTGAGATGGTTCGCACTATAAAGAGTGCTACGTCTACCACCAAAGTAGTCAACCTTGCATTTAAATGTGCACTATATTTTCCACTAGTTCTATTACAAAGAGTTCCAATGGATCATGTATAAAATATTTGACTTGTGTTTGGGGGTTTGGGAATTGAATATCTGGAAAAACAAAATATTCAATTGTGCAGAAGAATAGTTAAAGAACAACAATAAGAAGTAAATGATAAGGTGTTGATGCATATCTTCTTGATTGTTGTCGAGGACTTCTTGATCAGTTTACGATCTCTTGAATGCATTGAGTATAAAGACTTTATGTTGTTGGAGAATTTCATAGCATTGTTTTCTTTAGTCTTTAATGGCAGTATTTATAGCAGGGGCATTCTTGAGATCCGTTGAAGAAGACGAAGTGTAACAACTTTGTTAGGTTGAATGCTTTAAATGCATGGAACTGACTTGTAGATTTCGTCTTCACTGATGCTGAGCAGGGAGTTGGTGTAAAGATGTTACAGTAGCTGGCAGGTGAGCAATCAGAGTTGCAGACCTGCAATAGTTGGTACAAACTGTAAGTGTCAATCTGTTCACCTGCTCTGTCACTGTTCAGAAGGCGAAAGTCTTCTTGCTTTTCGAAAGCTGGTCAGGCGTGTCTAAGAAGTCATAGAAGATGGTTTAATTCAAATTCAAATTGATAAAGGATAGATTTAATTAATCCACTAAGACTTGGTGATTGGACACGTCATGCTTGAACACGTGCAGACAAGGTCTGCCGCTGGATGCTGAATGAGGTCTTCCGGTGAAGCTTTGCTGAAGTCTTCGACTGAACCTGTGAAGCCTATAAAAAACTATTCTATGGCAAAGTTCTATACACAGTTTCCAAGCTAATTGATACGCAGCCCAATTAGATACTAATGTATAAAACTAATGTAATGTATGAACAGATGTAAATCAAGTTACAAATGAGAAATAACAATCTCCTCCTATTTGCATCTGGTCATCATTACTTTACAAGTGAGGGCTATAAAACTATATGATAGATAATAGCATGTCAAAAGGTTTTTTTTAATAGATTTATCACGGTAGACATGCCTCTATCAAACAGAAGAGCACCTCAAGTGTAAAATCTAATCTAAGTTCGTACAACAGAAGAGAAGTAAAGAACAGCACAAGGATTAGTAATAAACAGTTCAAAATAGAGTTAAACTGAATGTTTAAATTCTAAGCAGATAAATGAATTGAAATAGCAAGAATTTAAACTTTAGACAATTTTTGAAAGACAATAATCTTTTGTATTCAAACGAGAAGTTTAATATTACAGAGTTTTCAAAAACACTAAGATAGATACAAAGGTTAAGGGAGAAAAAGATACAAAACTACCACGGTCTTTTCCCTTTGCCTTTGGTCTTTTCTCTTCTTTGTCGTTCAAGTTCTTGTACTCATCATCTCTTTGTACTCATCATCGTTCTTTTTCAAGTTCTCTTCCATTAGAGTCTTATTGATAGACCTCGCTTGTTCTCTCCTCCGTGATGGCCGATCCTCGATATTGATCACGATCACGTCGTTTCTCTTCCATTAGAGTCATGTTGTTGAGTTCGAGAACATGCGGTCGATCACGTGGCCGAGATGGAGAGTGATATTGATCACATCGTGGAGAGTTGAGAGCCATGTTGTTGAGTTCGAGAACATTCTTTGCGTTGAGGCCGTTGAGATCGTGGACTCGTGCTTGGAAGATAGAACCGTGATCATTCTTTGCGCGAAGGACGTTGGGCATTTCTATCTGTTGGCAATCGAGATACTAGTAAGCTCTCCCGCGTGGTCAAATTTCAGAGTTGGTCGGTTGAGATGGAGAAGGGTCCATGCCAATGTGGATATGTGGAAGAGGTGGCATCGGCGGGGGCAGAGGTGGTGGGCTCCGCCGAGAGGTGGAGTGGCTGAGGTGGATAAAGTTGAGTCGCGTGAGGGAAAGATATAGGTAGAAGAGGAGGTGGATTTTGGGGGGAGGGAGGAGGGGTTGGGGGTATTTCGATATCTGTGTCCGAGTGATCATAGATATCGGAAGGGCTGGGTAGGGGTTCAGTGGAAAACCAGAAGGAAGGAGGTGGATAGGTAAGGTCTTCTGGTCTCACTTGGCTAAGTTCCTGTGGAGGGGGAGCAGGTTGAGGAAAGAGGTTTGCTACTGACGAGAGTTCAAAGATGAACCTCGTAGAAGCAGAGGAAAGGGTAGGTGGAAACCATGGGGTTATGATGAGAGAGACAGGTAGGATTGGTTCTGTAGGGGTGTTATGGTTTCGTTCGGATGGTGTAGTTGGGTTGGTTGGGTTTCGTTGTGGTAAAGAAGGGGTAGATGAGTTTGGTGAGTAGTTGAAGGGTGAAGGAGGAGCTGGAGAGGGTGTTCTGGTAGGCTCTTCCTGGGTGTGTGGCTCCTCCTGAGGGATAGGCTCCTCTAGAGAGGTTGATTCCCTCTGAGTAGATGACTCAGTAGGAATGGTTTGTGAAGCGGTAGAGGGTTCGGTGCTAGCAGACTTCCTTTTCTGCCTTAGCAACTGAATAGAAGGTTCAGTTGCTTCATCGGTAGAGGTAGCAAGGTCTGCTGGTGGCTGGGTCGGAAGACCTTTACGTAGTCGCCTACGTTTAGGTTTGGGTGAAGGTGAGGGTTGGTTTGGAGAGGGTTTTCGTTTAGGTTTAGGGGATGGCTGGGTAGTGGAGGTTGGTGGTTCTAAGTTAGAAGGTTGTGGTGATGGAGACTTACCAGCAGCTGCAGAGGAGCTGCCAGCAGACTTGTCACGTCTGCCGACCTTCAGTTCCTGCCTTATCCACTTTACTTCAAGCTTTTCAGCCTCTTCTTCCGCCCTTACCTTCTTGGCTTTAGCGGCTTCCTTCTGCTTCAACAACCGCTCAGACTCTGCAGCCAGATCCTTTGCTTCGCTGAGAACATCGCGAGCAACAGTAGGGACTGGTTGGCCAAATTTGGTCGCTGCAGAGCGATATCCCTTGCTAGCAGCATCATACGCGTCCATGTTGAAACGCGCGACAACCATGGGCGAAGGCTTGGCAACTTTGTCAAGAGAGATATTGGGAAGTCCTCGTTGCTACCTTCGCTTGTTCTCGTAGTCGGCATACTTCTTGAAGAAGGTGGCCGTCATCTGTTTGTCCTTACTCACAGGAATGAGTTCATCTTCCTTAACAGAAGGGTTGATTTCTACAGTGTCCCGTAGAATGATAGTGATGAGCCTGACAAAAGGCCTTTTGAAATTGGGGCTCTCCTTCACTTTTTCAACGTGGTGCCAAAGCTCGTTGTAGATGATAGTGCCGTAGTTGAGTTGAGTCTACAGGAAGACGACACTTGTGAGATTGAGCTGTTGGGCAGTGAACATGTCATGGGCCCCGTTCTTGAATAGAAGACCCTTGTCAAGCAGTGACTAGAGCAGTAAACGTCCAAAGGGAAGATGTTCCTCAACATTTTGCCTTGAGGTTCCCTTGGAGTATTGATTCCCCTCATTCCTTCCCAGGCATGGTCAGCCTCAGGAATGGATAACTCAAAGTCTCCACTATATCGAACGCCAATGATTTTGGAAATCATTTTGGCAGAGACGGGGATAGGTCGTCCACAAATCCATCCACACATTGACGGAGTCTTGGGGTCGATGACCATTCTCTAGATAGAATTCCTCAGCGAGGAGGATACTGTAGTTGTCGTCGTGTAGGTAGAAGAGCGGTAGAATCCCCGACTCGTTCATATCGTCACAAGCCTTGACTCCGGCGGTGAATGTGCAGACAGTTTTGAGGTCAATGCACATGCCGGGTAGATATAGCTTTGGGTCCAGAGCCACAATGACGTCGTGAGGGAGAGGAAAAGGAGGGTATCCTAGTAGGTTGATGTTCAGACCAGGTGGAATGACCTTCTTGGGGTCAAACTCCTTCATGTTGTCGCTCTTTGACTTTGTAGAGGATTTCACGTACAAAAGCAAATTTAGAAATTAGGGCTTTTGACCTTATAGAACAAAAATCAACGATTTCATTTTTGAGAAAATAAATTGAAATTTTAGATGAAAAAGTTGAAACCCTTGAATGTTTTGGATAGATACAACATAGAAACACTTTAACAGAAGATTTCTAAAAAAAAAGTATTCAAAGCACAGAGAAAAATGTTAGTTTCAAGGTTTTGAAAAACAACAACAATGGCGGAAACCGTCAAGATACGCAAAGCGTCTTTTCGAATTCCTTAACAATATAACTCAAAAAAGAAATTTTAAGCGAAAATTAAAGAGGAATTTCTTAAAGAGTGTCGAAAATCTTACTATTATTGCTTGTACAGAAGAAGAAGCGAAGAGTAACCGGGAAAGAGAGGGAGCAGTTGCAGAGAGGAGAGGAGGGTTTTAGTATAGAGAGAAATATTAGAGAGAGAAAGGTTTCGTAATGTTTTGGAAAGGGTGGTTCAAAGTCTATTTAAAGGAGGAAAAAATCTTTTAGCGAAAAAGTTGTAACTTAAGATATTTTCAAAGTACAAAAAAATTTGACTTTTAACCCCTTTTCCCTTTTAGAAACCTTTCCCGCTATAATAGACTAAACAGTTGAAATACTAACCTGGTAAAAGCGAAGAGCTTAAGTCTGCCGTTAGATAGCAAATTAAGTCTGTCGGTTAGTAGAAGTTTAAGTCTACCGGTATGAAAGAAAAAATTGAAAATTGAATTTAAGCAGTAGGATCAATCATACCAAGATTTCTCCTTAAATAAGCAAACCTAGTTGTATCCAGTGGCTTGGTGAGAATGTCAGCCAATTGATGTTCAGTTGGAACGTATTCTAGACTGATGTTACCTTTATCCACATGATCTTTGAGGAAGTGATAATGGATATCAGTGTGCTTTGTCTTCGAGTGCATTACTAGATTCTTAGAGACTGAAATTTCAGAAGTGTTGTCACACATGATTGGACAATTTGTAGTCTTGATGTTGTAGTCCACTAGTTGCTACTTCATCCATAGTAGTTGAGAGCAACAGCTGCTGGCAGCAATGTATTCTGCCTTAGTGGTAGAGTTTGCAACTAAGCCTTGCTTCTTGCATGACCATGCGACAAGTCTATTTCCAAGAAATTGACAGGTCCCACTGGTGCTTCTTCTGCTCACATTACAGGCTGCATAATCTGCATCTGAGTACCCAACTAGATCGAAGTTGTGGCATTTTGAATACCCGATACCCAGATTTGTAGTTGTTGAAACATATCTAATGATACGTTTGGCAGCAAGCAAATGTGATTCCTTTGGATCTTCCAGAAATTTAGCACAAACACAAACAACAAACATAATATCAGGTCTACTGGCAGTAAGGTAAAGAAGTGAACCTATATGATTCCTCGGTACTTGGTCACGTTCTCTTGCTTTCCCTTTTCATCTTTGTCAAGATGGCAGTCGGTAGACATTGGAGTCTCGAATCCTTTTGCTGAATCAAGACCAAATTTCTTGATGAGTTCTTTTGCATATTTGGTTTGGCTGATGAAGATCCCGTCGGAAGTCTTTTGAATCTGAAGTCCTAGAAAGTAGGTAAGCTCTCCCATCATGCTCATCTCGAACTTGCTTTGCATCAGCTTCTCGAATCTTTTGCACATGCTTTGGTTTGTAGATCCAAATATAATGTCGTCCACGTAGATTTGAACCATAAGATAATGACCTTTGTGCTTTAGGATGAACAGAGTCGTGTCTATTCTTCCTCTCACGAATCCTAGTTCAATTAAGAACTTGGATAGAGTTTCATACCAAGCTCTGGGAGGTTGTTTCAGGCCGTAGAGTGCTTTCTTGAGTCGTTAGACATGATCCTGCTTGTCTTGGATGACAAAACCTGGAGGTTGTTCCACATATACCATTTCTTGAAGATCACCATTGAGAAAGGCACTCTTCACATCCATCCGATAAACTTTGAAGTTCATGAATGAAGCATAGGCTAGAAAGAGTCTGGTCGCCTCTAATCTAGCAACAGGAGCAAATGTTTCATCGAAGTCAATTCCTTCTTCCTGTCGGTAGCCTTGAGCAACCAATATAGCTTTATTTCTGGTGACGTTTCCATCTTCATCTCTCTTGTTCCTGAATACCTACTTGGTGCCGATAACTGGATGGCCAGTCGATCTTTTAACTAAGCTCGACACTTTGCATCTTTCAAATTAGTTCAGCTCTTCTAGCATAGCTTCAATCCAGTAATGGTCTTCGATAGCTTCAACAATCTTCTTTGGCTCAATTTCAGACATGAATGTGAATGCAAACATAGTCTCACTTCGAACTCTGTTCCTCGTACGAACTCCTGAGTTGAGATCACCAATGATTTGAGAGATGGGGTGATCTCTTGTTTCAATAACAGCTAGAGGAAGATCACTTCTGGTGAGTTCTTCCCTTAACGAATCTGGAGTGGGTAGAGAAGGAGATTCACCAAAATCAGGTTCAAAAGAGATAGGATCTTCAAAACCTTCATTTTCTGGTGAACAAGAAGGGTGAGTGATTTGCAAAAGTGTTTGGGGTAGAACGGAAGAGATGGGTTCAGGGTCAATAGAAGAGTTTGAGCTTGCACCAACAGAGTTGAAGTCTGTTGGTGAAGGGTTAGCAGAACTGGAAGGGTCTGCAGTTGGAGGATTCTGAAGTGGAGTAGAAGTAGAAGCTTTATTTATACATGTCTCATCATCATCAGAATCATCAGCAACATTTGGAACCTTTTGAGGCTCTAATAAATCATATTCATCAAAAGTAACATGGACATATTCTAAGATTTTCAAAGAAGTTTTATTAAATATACAAAATGCTTTTGAATGTTTGGAATAGCCCAGAAAAATTCCTTCATCTGATTTTGAATCAAATTTTCCTCTATATTCTTTTCCATTATATAGAATAAAACATTTACAGCAGAAGAATTTGAAAAACCCTATGTTTGGCGCTCTTCCTCTCCATATTCCATATGGAGTTTTGTTATGAAACTTGTTTACCAGTGATCTATTCTGGGTAAAACATGTAGAGTTGATGGCTTCTGCCCAGAAGTACTTCGAAAGTCTTGCTTCTGCTAGCATAGTTCTTGCTGCTTCAATGAGTGTTCTGTTCTTCCGCTCAGCTACACCATTTTGTTGAGGTGTTCCGGCAGTAGAAAAGTTATGGCCGATCTCGTGGTCATCACAATACCTTTCAACACCATTGTTCTTGAATTCGGTGTCGTTGTCTGATCTGATGTCACTAATGCCTTCAAGCTTTTGGGTTTGAAGTCTTCTGAAAAGAGTGGTGACCAGATCATGTCTCATCTTTTGAAGTCATTGTTTCTATCCATGTGAACCTAGAGTAGTCATCAACTACTACAAGTGTGTACTTGTCTCCAAAGATACTGACTGTAGTGATAGGTCCAAAGAGATCCATATGCAGAAGTTGAAGAGGTCTGGTCGTTGACATAACAGACTTTCTTTTGAAGGAAGACTTGGAAAGTTTTCCTAATTGTCAAGCTTTCCAACTTCTGTCATGGTCGACAAACACCGTAGGTAGACCTTTGACAAGCCCATCTTTGGAGAGCTTGGAAAGGTAGTTGCAGTTGAGGTGACTGAGATGCTTGTGCCAAAGCCAATTGCTGTCACAAATGTTGTTAGCAACTAGGCAAAGGCTGGAGGATCTCCCTAGTAGATTTAAGTCCACGACATAGACATTTCCTTGTCTATTGCCGGTCAGTAGTGTTGAGCAGGATTCACGATCTTTGATGAGACATTGGTTGGAGGAGAATTGGCAGATGATTCCTTTGTCGCAGAATTGGGATATGCTCAAAATATTATGCTTTTAGACGTTCACTAAAGATACTTTGTTGATGGAGAGACTTCCTCTAGTGATTGAGCCATACCCAATTGTTTTCCCTCTTGCATTGTCGTCGAAAATCACCATAGGACCTTTGGCTTCAGCTATATCTGAGAGTAGACTTCTGTTCCCTGTCATGTGTCTTGAACAACCACTATCCAAGTACCAGATGTCCTTATCTTCTGAATCTATAGCCATGAAGTAGACCTGAAGAAGATCAAAGAAACAAGGTCCCCTTTATTTTCTTTTGGGTCCTGAGGATTAGCAACCTTTTGGAACCCATACCTGCCTAACCTTGAGAGAATTGGGTCTCTCAGATTTTGGTGTGAACCTTAGTAGGCATTCTGGGGCTAGATGACCTAAACAATTGCAAGAATGACAAAGATGAAAGTTCCATGGAGGACTGTGATCTGCTTGAGCTGTAGAGTGCTTGTGACTTTCCTTGTTCTTAACAGCAGTTTTGGGTTCAGCTAGCTTGTTGACGGTAGACATAATTGGTTTCTGATGAACCTTCCTTGTTTTGTTACCAGTAGACTTAGCCTTGGCTGGTATGTTGTTAACCCTTTTAAGAGGATTTGGTAGAATACCTTTAAGTTTATTGTCAACTAGCGTAGGTGCCTTAGCTATTTCATAGACAAACTTGACAGGTACCAGGAGAGAATTCTTAGGTCTACCGCCAGTAGACTTTGCCTTGGCAGAGCAATTGTCGGTAGACTTCGATTTCTCTTCCTTTCCTTTCTCAAGCTTCTCATTAGAAGTAATTACTTTGGCTTTCCCTTTCTAAGCCTTGGGGTAAACGTATGGTACACTTGTATAACAATCGTCGTATGAGGGAATTCACAGAAGAGCTCAGAACATGAAGGAAAATTGTAAGGCCCTAGTACACAGAAAATATGTAAAGATACAAGCCAAGTAATTACATGAATTAAAAGGATTATTATACGAACCTTAGATCTCAATTATGCATAAATCCCTAATGCTTTAGGCTGTCTAATTTCTCCAGACTTTATACGGACAAAGACTAGTACAACAACTGCAATGAGAGCACTTCCGCTTAGAGTTATATGAGATGTCTCCCGTGAAGTACTAGCAAGAAGACAAATAGTTAAATGCTGCAGAAACATTGCCATGTCCAGATAATTAAAAGTGAAATATAGAAACAAAACTTACTCTGTCAAACCAACATATGGAATGAAAGGCCCTTAAACATAAAGACAAAATGTTGAGCCATATCTTCCATGTTAAACACAAGACATTACAGTTCTGAAAAAATATGATCTCCTGTTACAATACATCTGACATCTGTGTTATGAGGACTAGTTTTTTTTTTTTGATACCTAAGGATGACCTTTTATTTTTTATTCCGTTAGTTTCCGTTATGCACTAGTAGAAATCATTTAACGGTTGGTAAAACTTTAACGGAGCATAACTTTCGTGTCCGGATGAATTACGGGGCCCACCGCATATCAAATTGAAGCTCTCGACGAGATCTACAAGACTCACTAGGTTCCAGATGTTTTTTTAAGCCCAAAAAACCCTGTTTAGACATTGTTAAGGTCCTTGGAAGTTTTTCGGGCCTTTTTGTTTAATTTGTTTAATCCTTTTTCATTTAGGGTTTGGTTTGCTAGGGCATATAAATACCCTCTTAAACATTTATTTCGGAAAATTTTTTAAAAAAAATGATTTTTCTCGTTTTCTTACTTTGTGCTTGAAACCCTAAAGCCGTGAGAATCTTAGGTTGAGGAAAGAAGGGTCAAGATGTTCATCTTATTACTCAGTTTCTTCTGCCGATGAATTCGAGAGTGATGTTGAGCTTCAGGTTATACATGAAAGAATTGTGGTTCAATCGTCAAGTGAGTATAGGAGGGAGCAAAGAAGGAATGAAGATGTTAGATATGATGTTGAAGTTAAGGAGAAGGTTGAGAGGCAAGGGGATTATGTTAAGCAACATGAAATACTCATGAAAAAGGAAAATAATGTAGAAGGGTTTTATGGAGAATCAACTGGTGTTGAACATGATTGGAGAAAGAAGTTAGAAAAGAAGCTTGATGAGGTAATAATTGAATAAACTGAGTCTAAGAAGAAACTAGCAGAGGAGCGCATGAGATTATCAAAGATTAGGCACACAGGTTACGAGAGAAGTTCTGATTTAAAGCATCAATACAATGATAGGAAAGTGGAATCAACTTTGGCTGTGAATATCAATGAGTGAACAACACAGCATCATAGCATGAATGATGATAGAATTAGTGGACAGTCTGAATCGCGAATAAAAATAAACAATTCTCGGGAATGCCAGAGTTACATAGCATTATTGTTGAAGCAATTTCCAGCTCGCAAAAGCGATATAGTGGTGTGGAGAAAAATGAAAGTACATCAGTGTGTTTGGTTCTGGAAACAAAAGGAGCACATTGTGAAACTGCTGGCCGTGTTGCTAGTCAAGATACGTACAGAAGGGAGTCACAACAAATAGTCGAAGTGTCAGAAATTGATAAAAGAGGGGACTCCTCTTCTCTATCTAAAACAAGAATGAAGAATTTGGAAGACAATTCAACTACGGTTTTTTGTATGGTTAGTGATAGAGAAGAGAAACATAAAAAAACAGGTCAATTTATCACCAAACAAACAGGATCCTGAATAAAATCGCATCAGATGACGGAAATCTCAAAAAGCGAAGAACTTGATACTGAAAGCACATCACTTTCACGACCAAAAGCTGACATTGGAATGAAAAAGCAGGAAGAAAAATCAGAACTGCATGTGAACGCCAAATTTACGGATACTCATAAAATATTTCAATTTATATGTTAGATCTTACATGTAGAAAATATCTTATATGTATGTGGAGTGGATTACTCTACCAATCTACCCAAATCAAGACATCAGACGCATAAATACTATTTTGAGCTTCATCTGCCGATCCTTTGCCATAGTCATGACAAACAAAACCAAAAACTTTAAACAGTCGGGTTTATTATGTCAAAGAATTGGGGACAATAAACAAACAAATCATATATTAACTTCTAAATCACAAGAGCTAAAGATAGTCAAGTACATATGTGGGCCCAATTATTAGATTGTGCTAGCATAAATAAATCACAGTAAAACTCACCTAAAACTAGTTGTAAAGAGGAATAATGCTTCTTATCACATGATTTTGGTGCAAATAACATTTTTCAGGCTTATGATTCACCCATCTATATACACTACTAGAAAAATGACCTTTAGTGACGGAATTTTCCGTCGCTAAAGGAAAAATTCGCATGGCCCCGCCGACGGAATTTTTCCGCCGCTAGTCCGTCGATGTTGACCGATTTTCAAAAGGTTGAATTTCAGCGACGGAATTTTCCGTCGCTAAAGGCTTTTTAAAATTAATAATTTCGTCGCTAAAGGCTTTTTAAAATTAATTAAAATTGAATTTCAGCGACGGAATTTTTCGTCGCTAAAGGCTTTTTAAAATTAATTAAATTTGAATTTCAGCGACGGAAAATTCCGTCGCTAAAGGCGTTTAAAAATTAATTAAATTTAAATTTAAGCAACGAAAAATTCTGTCACTAAAGGCTTTGAAAAATTAATTAAATTTGAATTTCAGAGACGGAAAATTCCGTCGCTAAAGGCTTTGAAAAATTAATTAAATTTGAATTTCAGCGACGGAAAATTCCGTCGCTAAAGGCTTTGAAAATTAATTAAATTTGAATTTTAGCGACGGAAAATTCCGTCGCTAATAATGTAAAAAAATTATAAAAAAACCCCAAAAATACTATTATTATAAATTTTTGTACTTGATAATATAACAATTAATACAAAACTGAAGATACAAAATAAACAATAATATAAAACCAATTTAAAAACATCAAACTGTAAATGTTATTACAACAATCCATGTAAATTATACATAACAATTAATACCAAAAACTTGTTTCTAGAGTTAACTTGTAAATTTAAACTTGTACAAATCCATGTAAACTATATCTAATAAAAAAAACTAAAAATAAAATTAAAAAAATCCTACGACATGAGTATCAAAAAAAACTTCATCTTCACGGCAATCAGCTAGAAAACTGTCCTAAGTAAAATTACTATTTTGATTAAAAATCAACAAGAAAAAGTAAGTCATTGTTTTCATATGATCAAACAAGAAGCTTTAGAAGCTTACCATAGGAATACATTTATGGCATAATCATCATTTCTTTGCTTTTTTTGCTGGATGAACCTAAACATGTACAAGTTATCCAAAATCAATTAGTTAATAATAATAACAAAAATGGTCCAACCCTATTTCCCCCACCCCCAATATGAGTATTAAACCAGAGGAATGGAAAGAGAAGAAATGGAATAAATGTTGCTTGAAAGTAAGCACGTTCGGTTTCAAAGTCCCCCAACGTACATACAGTTATGTTGTTCGGTTTCAAAGTCAATTAAACTACAACCATGGATTTCATAGCATCAACATGGCTACCTAGCTAACAAGCGTACATAAATCGATGTTTAAACATTAATACACTAAATTTACACTAACACCCCTTTGTTTCTTACCATTTACACTAACACCCCCCTAAACGTACATACAATTATCTTTTTTGGTTTCAAAGTGAACTAAACTACAACCATGGATTTCATAGTATCAACATGGCTACCCAGCTAACAAACATATATAAATTGATGTTTAAACATTAATACACTAAATTTACACTAACACCCGTTTATTTATTACTATTTACACTAACACCCCCTAAACGTACATACAGTTATGTTGTTCACCATGGATAGTGTTATGGTTTGGGTTTAAGGTTTACGTTTTAGGGTTGGGGTTTAGGGATGGGGTTGGGGTGGGGTGGGGGTGGGGGTGTGGTTGGGGTTAGGTTTAGGTTTAGGGATAGTGTTATGGTTTAGGTTTAGGTTTAGGTTTTAGGTTTAAGGTTTACGTTTTAGGGTTAGGGTTGGGGTTGGGGTTGGGGTTAGGGTTGGGGTGGGGGTTGGGGTTGGGGTGGGGTTGGGGTTGGGGGTGTGGTAGGGGTTAGGTTTAGGTTTAGGGATAGTGTTATGGTTTAGGTTTAAGGTTTACGTTTTAGGGTTGGGGTTTAGGGTTGGGGTTGGGGTTGGGGTTGGGGGGGGTGGGGGTGGGGTGGAGTTGGGGGTGTGGTTGGGGTTAGGTTTAGGTTTAGGGATAGTGTTATGGTTTAGGTTTAGGTTTAGGTTTTAGGTTTAAGGTTTACGTTTTAGGGTTAGGGTTGGGGTTGGGGATGGGGATGGGGATGGGGATGGGGTTAGGGTTGGGGTTGGGGTGGGGTTGGGGTTAGGTTTAGGTTTAGGGATAGCGTTATGGTTTAGGTTTAAGGTTAGTGAACTTAGTGTTACGAATTAGGTTTATGGTTTAGGTTCAGGTTTAGGTTTACGTTTACGTTTACGTTTTAGGGTTGGGGTTTAGGGTTGGGGTTGGGGTTGGGGTTGGGATGGGGGTTGGGGTTGGGGGGGTGGGGGGGGGGTGGGGGTTGGGGTGGGGGTTGGGGTGTGGTTGGGGTTAGGTTTAGGTTTAGGGATAGTGTTATGGTTTAGGTTAAAAGGTTTACGTTTTAGGGTTGGGGTTTAGGGTTGGGGTTGGGGTTGGGGTTGGTGTGGGGGTGGGGGTGGGGTGGGGTGGAGTTGGGGGTGTGGTTGGGGTTAGGTTTAGGTTTAGGGATAGTGTTATGGTTTAGGTTTAGGTTTAGGTTTAGGTTTTAGGTTTAAGGTTTACGTTTTAGGGTTAGGGTTGGGGTTGGGGATGGGGATGGGGGTTGGGGTTGGGGTGGGGGTGGGGGTGGGGGTGGGGGTTGGGGTGGGTTGGGGGTGTGGTTGGGGTGGGGTTGGGGTTAGGTTTAGGTTTAGGGATAGCGTTATGGTTTAGGTTTAAGGTTAGTGAACTTAGTGTTACGAATTAGGTTTATGGTTTAGGTTTAGGTTTACGTTTACGTTTAGGGTTGGGGTTGGGGTTGGGGGTTGGGTGGGGGTGGGGGTGGGGGTGGGGTTGGGGTTCGGGTTAGGTTTAGGTTTAGGGATAGTGTTATGGTTTAGGTTTAGTTTTAGGTTTAGGTTTAAGGTTTACATTTTAGGGTTGGGGTTGGGGTTTAGGGTTGGGGTTGGGGTTGGGGTTGGGGTTGGGGGTTGGGGTTAGGTGGGGGTGGGGGTGGGGGTGTGGTTGGGGTTAGGTTTAGGGATAGTGTTATGGTTTACACTAACACCCCCTAAACATATATACAGTTATGTTGTTCGGTTTCAAAGTCAATTAAACTACAACCATGGATTTCATAGCATCAACATGGCTACCCATCTAACAAGCGTACATAAATCGATGTTTAAACATTAATACACTAAATTTACACTAACACCCGTTTATTTCTTACTATTTACACTAACAGCCCCTAAACGTACATACAGTTATGTTGTTCGGTTTCAAAGTCAATTAAACTACAACCAGGATTTCATAGCATCAACATATAACTAACAAGCGTACATAAATAGATGTTTAAACATTAATACACTAAATTTACACTAACACACCCTTTGTTTATTACCATTTACACTAACACCCCCTAAACGTACATGCAGTTATGTCGTTCGGTTTCAAAGTCAATTAAACTACAACCATGGATTTCATAGCATCAACATGGCTACCCAGCTAACAAACATAAATAAATCGATGTTTAAACATTAATACACTATATTTACACTAACACCCATTTATTTCTTACCATTTACACTAACACCCCCAACATACATATAGTTATCTTCTATTCTTTCAAAGTCGATTAAACTAAAATCATGGATTTCATAACATCAACATGACTACGCAGCTAACAAACGTATATAAATCGATGTTTAAGCATTAATACACTAAATTTACACTAACACCCCTTTATTTCTTACTATTTACACTAACACCCCCCCAAACGCACATACAGTTATCTTTTTTGGTTTCAAAGTCAATTAAACTACAACCATGAATTTCATAGCATCAACATGGCTTCCCAGCTAACAAACGTACATAAATCGATGTTTAAACATTAATACACTAAATTTACACTAGCATACGTACCATACGCATCGTGGCCTCCTCATAGACCTCCTCCCATGTATATTTCATCTACAATATAAAAATAGAATTATAACATTTTAATTACAAACTAACATTTAATAAAAATAAAAAATATATTAAGACATTACCTTGAAGGCCTCCCAAATATTGTCCTTCTCCTCATTGGGCAACTTTTTAAACGAGGGCCAAATCTCACGGAGTACTCGACGCCATCAATACTCCTCAATTCATTTGCTGGGCGTAGGGTATGCACCTACAAACCTGCCAAGTATATTTATACAATAACGAATTAACAAAGGTTAATGAATTTTATATAAAACAAAAAGAAACCAAATTAGGTTTATGGTTTAGGTTTAGTGTTATGGTTTATGGTTTAGGTTTAGGTTTAGGTTTAGGTTTAGGTTTTAGGTTTAAGGTTTAGGTTTTAGTGTTGGGGTTTAGGGTTGGGGTTTAGGGTTGGGGTTGGGGGTGGGGTGGGGGGGGGTTGGGGGTGGGGTGCGGTGGGGGTGGGGTTGGGGGTAGGGGTGGGGATGGGGATGGGGGTGGGGATGGGGATGGGGTTGGGGTTGGGGATAGGGATAGGGATAGGGTTGGGGTTGGGTTTGGGGTTGGGGTTGGGGATAGGGTTGGGGGTAGGGTTGGGGTTGGGGTTGGGGTTAGGTTTAGGTTTAGGGTTAAGTTTAGGGTTAGTGTTATGGCTTAGGTTTAAGGTTAGTGTTACGAATTAAGTTTATGGTTTAGGTTTAGGTTTAGGTTTTAGGTTTAAGGTTTAGGTTTTAGGGTTAGGGTTGGGGTTTAGGGTTGGAGTTGGGGTTGGGGTTGGGGTTGGGGTTGGGGTTGGGGTTAGGGATGGGGTTAGGGGTGGGGGTGGGGGTGGGGGTGGGGGTGGGGGTGGGGGTGGGGGTGGGTTGGGGTTGAGGGTGGGGGTGGGGGTGGGGATGGGGATGGTGTTGGGGTTGGGGTTGGGGTTGGGGATAGGGATAGGGTTGGGGTTGGGGTTGGGGGTTGGGGGTGGGGGGTGGGGTTGGGGTTAGGTTTAGGTTTAGGTTTAAGTTTAGGGTTAGTGTTATGGTTTAGGTTTAAGGTTAGTGTTACGAATTAGGTTTATGGTTTAGGTTTAGGTTTAGGTTTAGGTTTAGGTTTAGGTTTTAGGTTTTAGGTTTAGGTTTTAGGGTTAGGGTTGGGTTTAGGGTTGGGGTTGGGGTTGGGGTTGGGGTTAGCTTTGTCCCAATCATGTTGGTCGACTTCATGAATCACTTTTTGCAATTCAGCCATACTCATTTTATTAACATGTTCTTTGTTATTTTCCCAACATTCTGTTCCATAGAGTAGTGGGGGTCTATTAGGTGTTCTTAAGACCCATGCTCTTTGTAAATTCAAACGACAAAGGACTCGTATTCAAATACTCCTTTAAATTATCTGTCACATTATATCCTAGACTGAAGGACAAAAAAACAAACATCACACTCACAATTTGTGTTAAAATTATAGAGGACTAGAATATTTTACTATTCATTAGACTTGTATGTCATTTCATGAGTCTAGTTTGAAGGACAAGAAGGAAGCCCTCGGTGCACCAAACAATGAACTCTATATGTCAGAATTGTCTTGCGACACCATCCAATTATGTCAGAACTTTACAAGGGACAACATAAAAGAAAGCTGAGAGGAACTACGAATAATTTTCAAAAACATATAAATGTCAGCATCAAGATTCATAAGCATACATTAAGCAATGTATCAGAAAATTTGAAGCCAAAAAAATTATTTCTAGCCAAAATTTTCTAAATAGAAAAACAACCACGTCTCATACACTTGAGAATGAGGGGAAGTATCAGTTGATACGGTTACAGGGAAGAAGGTTACAAGTTACATGGGAGTACTTGGGCTGATCATAAGCAAGAATGAAGCTAAGTCGGGAAGGGACAAGAACAAGCAAGGGGGCAGCCTAGTTTATTAAAAAGATAAGAAAAACAAACAGTTTTTGGATAGGTTTTAGTCGGGTTTCGGGGCTGTTGGTTCAGATTTGACACCGTATCATCAGTAGTTTCAATTTTAGACAATGAGAATGATAGGAAGTATTAGTAGTTTCAATTTTGACAATTAGAATATTTGGCAATGTTCTATGCTAAATTTCAAGTTCCAACTAAAGCTTAAATCTAGAGGATTCTTGTTCATCTCATCATTAACTTTAAAGAAGTATAACCAAACCTCAATCATGAACAGCTGAAAGGAGGGAAGAGGAACATTAGCGAGGATAAGAAAAGCGAAAAGGAAACGAACGATATATCCTTGTCGAAAGCGCTGACCAAAGAGCATATACTTCACAAACACCATCCAAATTGACACTTCTAGTAATAAGCATTCTACCATTCTTAAGAGGACTATCAACATGTTCAAAAGAGAGATCCAAATACAATTGTGATATTGGACAAGTGTGCTCCAGGTATAATTTTTTTTTCATGAAGAAATGAGCCTAGGACATTTCCACAAATTGGGAGGGATAAGAAAAGGAACTTTTACTTTCCAATTTTGTTCAATTTCCCTTGCAAATTTACTCTTCAATCAAAATTGGCTAGTATGATTTGAGTTTTCAATTTTCACATTAAAGCTAACACAGTTGGAATCTCTTAACGTAATTGCTGACATCCCCACTACTACCTTCATAATCTACTGGAAGGATATAGTTGTTCTTCAAAAAGTGTAATGGACCTTTATGCACATTAAGGTTAAGAATTTCATCAGTTAACTTGATGGAACTATTAGCCTATTAGGTAAGCAGATAGTGGACTGTCTTCTCAGCAAAATAAAATAGCCAGCTAATATAACTTCATTGTATTAGTAAATGAGGGCAGAAATTAGGGTATATACATGCCATATCAACAAATGTACTAAGATACTCTATCTAAGTTAGCCTTCATGGAAAAACTGAAAAGTAAGACCATACAACGGTATCCAATATGGACACAAACAAATACGTAGGGAGGAGCAAAAACAGAAACTCAAAGTAGACTAGTTAGTTAGATCATTTTTCCAGAAAAGATAACTCAGAAAAGCAATTAACATGAGAAAATCAACAATACAAATGAAAAGTTCAGGAATCCGAACTAAGACAAGAAACTAAGTGTAATGAATGTCATTTGTCATGCAACTTACTGTTTCAATCTTCTTCATAACTGAAACTCCAGTATTCATATCATAATCATAAACAGATGGGGGCAATTTTAAGACCCATAAGGAGCACAATGAGCCCTGATCCTGCTCACAGTGGAGCAACTTCCCACTGCCCAAGGCTTGTCCTTGGTCGCAGCTGTAAGCTATATACATCAACATCTAAGAGAGTGAGTGTGAGTGTGAGTGTAAGTGCCAACTTGAACATAGTAATCAAATGAAAAACTCATCATTCCACAATAGTTTTTTATCAACCAAAAAAAGAGAATGTGTCAAGTTCCTCTAAGAAAGTATATTACTGAATATCATGTAAGGTGACCAAAAATTTCAATTAATTTAACAAGGATCTTGCTAAGGGCACTCTTTAAGCATTCAAGACTTAAAAAGTTTCTGACTTGAAATTCACCACAGAAACATTGTAAATCTTTAATCTTATAGTATACTGGGCAAAAATCCCAATGTAGAAATCTCTTTAAACATCTAATATCAAAACAATTCGTGCTTTGCCATGACAAATCCCGAAAAGGAACTAGTAATTCCAAGAAAAATCTTTAATCTGACAAAAACAAATTGGCATATCTTACTTGAATTCGCGAAAGTAGATTTTTGAAATTCAAGCACCAGAATTCGCAATTGGGCTGGAGTTGGTACGGGTTGAATACAAAATTTTTAACTCGAGTGAACTCGTTGGAGCTGCTTCCATTATTGGGTCTTCGATTTTTGGGGAAGAACAACTGGACTGGGAGAAAGAGGAACGAACTGAGGGAGAGGTCGGACTGGTTGGGGTTTTGATAGGGAGAAGACTTGGTGAGTCGCCGAAGAAGAAAAGATGAAGGGCGGCTTGGTGACTCGCCGGAGAGGGAAAGATGAAGGGGCGGCTTGGAATGAATCGATTTCGATAGTTGATTTAGCTATTTCTCTAAACGGAAGATTGTTTTTGGCGGTATTTAGGGATTTTGGGGTTGGCGGTGGAGGGAGTTTTAATTTTTCGGGAGCATGAGTTTTAATTTCAGCGACGGAAAATTCCGTCGCTGAAATTAATATTTGTTTTGAAATATTTTTTTTGTAAATAAATAATGTTTTAAAATATTTATTTTTGTAAAATCCATTTATAAATTTTAAATAAATAATGATTTGAAATATTTGTGTTTTTGTAAAATCCTTTGGCATCTATATATATATAAATTAAGTTTAATTTAATATTGAGTTGTCGTATAATATTATTTGGCGGAAGCGGTGTGGACAAAATGCGAGAATGTGGTTATGTTAATTACTCTATAATTATTTCACTTTATTAATTTAAATCAAATTTACTCTATTTATATAATTTTGTTATTATTTTCTTAAATATAAAATTAATGTGAATATTTTAATTTTTTGTAATTATATTGATGCTAATCATTTTAATGAATGATATTATATTATTAAATTAATATTTCAAATAATTTTTGTAATTATATTGATGCTAATCAATTTTATATATTTCGTTAGCTTACGTTACGTTAAGTTACGTGCGTTAAAGAAGCAAGATGCGTTACCGTTACATTACATTACATTACGTTAAGTTATGTCACATTACGTTAAGGGTTGGGTTGGATTAAGTTACGTTACATTCGTTACGTTAAGTTACATTACATTAAGTTATGTTACGTTAAGATTACGTGCGTTGCGTTACATTAAGTTAAGATTGCGTTATGTTAAGTTAAGTTACGTTAAGTTAAGTTAAGTTAAGTTAAGTTAAGTTAAGTTAAAATTAAGTTGGAGTTAAGTTAAGGTTAAGTTAAGTTAAGTTAAGGAAGTTAGTTACGTTACGTTTAGCTAAGTTAAGTTAGGTTACGTTAAGCTAAGTTAAGAGATTACGTTACGTTAGAGATTACATTAAGCGTTACGTTTAAAGTTAACTTAAAGTTAAGTTGCGTTCTACGTTTAAAAGTTAAGTTAATGTAAGTTAAGTTAAAAGTTAAGTTAAGTTAAGTTAAGTTAAGTTAAGTTAAGTTAAGTTACGTTACATTTTAAGTTAGAAGTTAAGTTACGTTACGTTAAACTGTTTAAGTTACGTTATGTTAAGCTAAAGGTTATGTTAAGTTACGTTAAGTTAAGTTACGTTACGTTAAGTTAAGTTAAGTTAAGTTACGTTTAAGTTAAGTTAAGTTAAGTTAAGTTAAGCTAAGTTAAGTTAAGTTAAGTTAAGTTAAGTTAAGTTAAGTTACGTTACGTTACGTTTAAGTTAAGTTAAGTTAAGTTAAGTTAAGTTAAGTTAAGTTAAGTTAAGTTAAGTTAAGTTCGTTAAGAAGTTGAAGTTAAGTGAAGTTAAGTTAAGTTAAGATTAAGTTAAGCTTAAGTTAAGTTACGTTTAAGTTAAGTTAAGGTAAGTTAAGTTAAGCTAAGTTAAGCTAAGTTAAGTTAAGTTAAGTTAAGTTAAGTTAAGTTAAGTTAATCTAAGTTATGTTAGGTTTAAGTTACGTTACTTTAAGCTAAGCTAAGTTAAGTTAAGTTAAGTTAAGTTAAGTTACGTTACGTTTAAGTTAAGTTACGTTAAGTTATGTTACGTTACGTTTAAGTTAAGTTAAGGTAAGTTAAGCTAAGTTAAGCTAAGTTAAGTTAAGTTAAAGTTAAGTTAAGTTAAGCTAAGTTAAGTTAAGTTAAGTTAAGTTAAGTTAAGCTAAGTTAAGTTAAGTTAAGTTAAGTTACGTTAAGTTAAGTTACGTTACGTTAAGTTAAGTTATGTTACGTTAAGTTAAGTTAAGTTAAGTTAAGTTAAGTTAAGTTAAGTTAAGTTAGAAGTTAGTTAAAAGTTAGTTACGTTAAGTTAAAGTTAAGTTAAGCTAAAGTTGCGTTACGTTTAAGTTAAGTTAAGTTACGTTACGTTTAAGGTAAGTTAAGTTAAGTTAAGTTAAAGTTAAGTTAAGTTAAGTTAAGTTAAGTTAAGCTAAGTTAAAGTTAAAGTTAAAGTTAAGTTAAGTTAAGTTAAGTTAAGTTAAGTTAAGCTAAGTTAAGTTAAGTTAAGTTAAGTTAAGTTACGTTACGTTTAAGTTAAGTTAAGTTAAGTTAAGTTAAGCTAAGTTAAGTTAAGTTAAGTTAAGTTAAGTTAAGTTAAGCTAAGTTAAGTTAAGTTAAGTTACGTTACGTTAAGTTAAGTTAAGTTACGTTACGTTTAAGTTAAGTTAAGTTAAGTTAAGTTAAGTTAAGTTAAGTTAAGTTAAGTTAACCTAAGTTAAGTTAAGTTAAGAAGTTAAGTTAAGTTAAAAGTTAAAGTTAAAGTTAAGTTAAAGTTAAGTTAAGTTAAGTTAAGTTAAGTTAAGTTAAGAAGTTAAGTTAAGTTAAGTTATGTTAAGTTAAAGTTAAGCTAAGTTAAAGT
>CM028379.1:56200415-56279604 GCA_013146195.2 Codonopsis lanceolata | reverse complement strand
TACACAAAAATCTTCATCTGGTATTTGACATACCTTTTCGGGCCAGAGAATGCGAACTTCGGAAGACTTGTAAAAATCTTTTCTTCATTGGTTGTTTGTTTGGTTTTGGCCGAACTTCGTTTGGTCGATTTCCTTTGTTAAGGAATTTCGTGACAGCTATCTGGTAGGTCAGGCCATTGCGGCAATAAAAAATATTTTCTCATCTCGGGTCCCAGGGGTATCTTTTCAGCGATGTTGAAAAGATGCTTCGGTAAGAGCTTACAGTTGCAAGTAAAGCTCCATCCGTTGAGGAAATTTCTAGACACTGAGTCGTACCTATTATATTATCAATTAAAATATTCTGAGTGTCGCAATAATTTTCTGTACGTGTTTGAGGAATAAAGATCACACGAAAGACAAATAAAACAAAAAAGAAAGAAAAATCAAAAAGAAAAAGAAACAAAAAAAGAGAAAGAAAATTTAAAAGATAAAACAAAAAAAGAAAAACAAAAGAAAAACAAAAAGCAAAAGAAACGAAGAATAAAAGAAAAAACAAAAAGAAAACAAAACCAAAAGAAACAAAACCAAAACAAAAAGAAAAAGAAAAAAAAAAGAAAAAGAAAGAAAAAATCAACCGCCCCCCATATTTCTCCCTCAGCCGGTCACCCATTCCTTTCCACTAAGATTAATCCCTATATAAATACTCCCTCATTTTCCTACTACTGACGGACTCCCTCATTTCTCTCACAAACCCAATCCCACAATCTCACTCTCACATTCTCTCACCCCAAAAAAAAAAAACTCTCACATATATATACTCCCACTCCCAGCGACCCCACTCAGACGTCCCACTCCCAGCGATCCCCTCCCCAGCCGTCCCTCTCCACTCCCTCACTCGCACACACGCCATACTCCTCTCTCTCACCGCATACACCCGCACACACACATACCACCCGCACGCACACACACACAAAATACATAAACACTCCACACACACAAAACACACATAAATATCTGGCCGTCTAGATTCTGCCTATAGATTTAGAATAAAATCAACAAACACAAGATTCTGTTCTTGAAATTCACAACAACACAAACCACAATACACAACACAACAATAACAACAAAAAAAAGCACTCTCGAGAAGGACGGGCGAGCACAGTGCAGCACTTCCCAAAGATGCTGACACTTTAAGGGCGTTTTTTATTTTATTTATTTACTTTACAATTCATTTATTTTAAAGTTGTATTTTTAAATCCTAGCGATAATGTGAATATAAGCCGTTGTTTACCTGGATTAGATTGAGAAAAATTCACGAAAAGAGCCATTATAATGGCCAAATATTCTTAAATGTGTTTGTAATTATTGGAAGGAGAAGGCGGCTGAGAGTCCGTAATATTCCGCAGATATCTGCTTAATTTTCCTTGTCAAATAAGACCTTATTTATTTGCTAGATTAATATAACAATGAGCATACTTCACCAAAAACGCTTTGAGGCCGAAGAGGCCGAGTTGGGTGCCTAGCACCTTCCCAACTCGTAACTGCCCCGAACCCGTTTTCTAAAATCTCCGGTTTTCTTTTTAAGTTTTCCTTTATTTTTTGCGCTTAAAATAAAGGTGGCGACTAAAAGCTTTCAGATCAGTGGGGCCTGTGGCATTCCCTCTTTGCACTTTCTGTTCTCCCTAAAAAGTGGGAGATACTGGGAATGGAGGGTGATGTATTCCCATATCCATCCCTAAACAAGGGATAACTTGATGCGGGAAACCCATAGCTCCATAGCGATCCGATTGGGCCATAAGGCTATTTTAATAAATCCATAAGGTGGAGGCGTCGCAATATCTTTTCTTGCACTTCTACATTTTCCCCTGAAAGATAAAAGGAAAGAATGAGAATGGAAAGGTAATGCATTCCCATATCTCGTTATCCACGAAATAAGAGATAACGACATGAAACCTTTAGTTCCCATTTTGGATACAAAAATCCACTCGGGAGACAACCGAGGCACATTCCAACGTGCTAATATGAAACGCACTCCTCTCGCACTTTGGATTTCGCCTTCCCCTAAACAAGGGAGGTTGGAACAGGCAGTGGTGTCCGCATCGGCTGCGTGCAGCGCACCATCCAGGCGCGCTGGGCGTTGAGCACACGCCGGGACCTCACAGTAAAGAGGTAAGAAGTATGCGATTTTCTTATTCTACTTTCGAAATAAAAGAAAATTCTTTTTTTTCAGAAGGTTTTGTTCAAAAAAACAAAAAAAAAAGGGGAAAGGAAGAAGAAAAGAAAAATCTTTGTCGTGTCTAACAGATTTCGGTCAGTTGGATGCAGTTTTCGAAAAATTTGAAGAAAATTCCCTTTGTCGTATCGACAGCTTTATCGGTTGAGTGCGGTTTTCGAAAAATTTGAAAGTTTTCTTATTATGTTTGGAAACAAGGTACGAGGCCGCCGGACATGATTTTGAAAATGCCTCTTAACGTATTTTAACGACGGGTCTTTATCGGTTGAAATATGGTTTTCGAAATACACAAAAATCTTCATACCGTATTTGACAACGGTTTCGGACCGAAAGATTACGGCTTTTCGGAAAACATAAAAATCTTTTCTTCACTGGTTGTTTGTTTCGGCTTAGGCCTGAACTACGTCTGGTCTGATTTCCTTTATTAAAGGATACGTAGGCAGCCTATTTCGGTAGGTCCGACCATTGCTACATAAAAATATTTGCATATCTGATTTACTTCTTCCCTAGCATTTCTTAACTCGAATTTGGGTCTATCTTTTCAACGATGCTCACATTTCTGCAGCTTCTGCAAACTCGGTTACCCATAAACTCCATCGCTGGCGGCTCTAGACACCCTAAATTAAATTGCACTCTATTTATCTTGTCCAATAAATATTACAAAATGAACTACTAATTATCTCTTGTATATTTTAGGAACAAAGAATAGAAAAGAAAACAAAAAACAAAAGAAAACAAAAACAAAAAAGAAATAAAATCAAAAAGAAAAGAAAAAGACAAAAGAAATCAAAAAGAAAAGAAAAAAAGACAAAAGAAACGAAAAGAAACGAAAGAGAAGAAGTAAAACAAAAGAAAAACAAAAAAGAAAAGAAAAAGACAAAAGAAAGCAAAAAGAAAAGAGAAAACAAAACAAAAAAAAAAGAAAAGGAAAAAGAATAAAGAAAAAATGGGAGCAGCCGGTCCCCTTCCATTTACTTATTTAATTTAAATCCCCCTATATATACTCCTCTCATTCCCTCATTTCCTCTCTCACTCTCCAGCCCTCACAATCACTCTAGCCGGCCCACTCTCTCTCTCAATCCCTCTCCCTCACAATCCCTCACTCCCAGCCGAATCTCCCTCATTTTCCCTCACTCCAGCGGCCCACTCACCCAAATAAAATACTCCCTCACTCACTCACACAAACTCACATATACCCCCTCTCCAGCCGTCCCCTCCCTCTCACACACACACACCACCCGCGCACACACACACACACACAAATACATAAACACGCACACACAAAAATACACAAACACAATACGCTGTGGATTCGTTCTTGCGATTTCGCACAACAAAATCGATAAATACTGCCACGCCCAAATTCACACACAACACACAAACACAACAACAACAACAACAACAACAACAACAACAAATACTCTCTCTCCCCGAGGGACAGAGCGAGCACACCCTAGGCCGTCTGTAAGTTTTTACTTTTTTAAGTCTTTCATTTATTTGTAAAAATATTATTTCTAGTCCGGCCCAATGTAGCCATATGAGCAGTTATGCTGCCCGGATTTAGTTAGAAAATAGTACTAAATGTAGCCGTTATTATGGTCAAATATTTTCAGATATATTTATAATTATTTGCTTCATTTATTAAAGTCTTTATTTACAAAAAGTATTATTTCCAATCCGACCAAATGTAAATATATAAACAGTTATGCTGCCCGGATTTATTTAGGAAATAATACTAAATGTAGCCGTTACTATGACCAAATATTTTCAAGTATATACGTAATTGTTTGTAAAAGAGATTGCAAAGTAAATAATATAGATGTAACGGATGTATTTGTAGGTAGTTAATGTTTTATTTATCTGTTAAATAAATATAACAAAAAACATACTTTAGCCAAAAACCGTTTTGAGACCGAAAGGGCGAGTTGGGTGCCTAACACCTTCCCAACTCGTAACTTAGCCTCCGAACCCGTTTTCTTTATCTCTGGTTTTTCTTTTTGGTTTTGCTTTATTTTTGCCTTAAAATAAAGATGGCGACTCTAAAAACATTTTGGATCTAGTGGGGCCTCGCAACATCTTTCTTTGCACTTTCGCGTTCTCCCCTAAAAAAGGGAGAATGGGAATGGAAAGGTGATGTATTCCTATGTCCTGATATCCCCTAATCAAGGGATAACTTGACGTAGAAAACCCAAAGCACCCATAGTGATCCGAGATAGGCCATAAGGCTATTTTCATAAAATCCATAGTGGGGGCGCTGCAACATTCCTTCCTTGCACTTTCACGTTTTCCCCTAAAAAAGGGAGAATGAGAATAGAATGGTGATGCATTCTTATATCCTGGTATCCCCTAAAAAAGGGATAACTTGACATAGAAAACCCAAAGCTCCCATATTGGATCAAAATCCACTAAAGGCAACCGATGCGCATTCCAACGCGCTATTCCGACAACACTCCTCCCGCACTTTTGATTTCGTCCTCCCCTAAACAAGGGAGGGTGGAACGGGAGCGATGGATGTCACCAAGCATCCGCACGCCGCACCTATCGGCGCGGGCGCGGAGCATTTTCCTGAACCCACAGGCATCAATATAAACAATAAACAACATGAACAACATGAAAAGCCACATAAACAATAGGCTAAATATCAACCCAAATCTCTACCTTAAGACAACACTATTTATTATGGTCCCAATACTAGACACAAGTCACATTCTTTTGAGATAACAACCTACAAAAGGCTGAAATCGATGAGCCCACACTTGGTGAGGAAAGAACTGCTTTTTTTCTTTTTTCTTGCCTGAGACACATCCAACCGCATTGTGGTTGTACATGATAAATTTGGTAGAGCATGTATTATTTGGAGAAGACTGACGTCCATTCTGTGTTAGGCTAATTAATATCTTTGATTGATAGCATGAGGGAACATAATACGGAAACCATACATGAAGCAATGGAGCAGTGATCGATGTATTTTATACGTCGATATTGGGTACTTTCATAACTTAAATTGAACGATTCCATGAGGCTTTTGGCTACTGATATGCATTTTTGAGATGTTTTATGAGTTTCAGGGCTTTAGGTGAAATTATATGATTTATAAGGCTTTTTGGTGAAGATTTCAAGAAGGGGCCAAAGTGTAATATGAAAGAAAAACAGCAGAAAGAGAAATTGACCACCATGCGGTCGCAAGGTGAATAATAAGACAGCCCCGAAATTGAAGACCCTTGCGGACGCAAGGGGTAATGACCTTGCGGCCGCAAGGTGGCCAGAACCGACTTATCGGGGTCTTCAAGCTAGACCGAAACTCCTAAAGCCCTACAACTCCATGGTATAAATAAAGGACGGTAGCCAGAGCTCAAAGGCGACCGAGAGGTAGTTTTTAATAGCTCTAGCATAGGATTTAGCTTTTATAACATAGATTAGTTGTTTTAATTACAAGTTTTGAAGATCGATCCATGTATTCGTTCATCTCCGTGTGTTGTTCATCTTCGAGGATGAACTAAACATCCATTGATCTAGGAGTTGTGAGGTAACTTGTATCGAATCTATGCTTTAATATATTTTTATTCATTCAATTCTTGTTGATCATGGTGATTATCAATCTCTTTATTATTTCACTTTGAACAAATGAATGTAATCATGAATAATAAAGGCCTAGAGGTGCGGATAACTGCATGACCAATATGCATATGTCGTACACTGGCTCACCATCATGATAAATTGAACCTATCGATGCACGAGAGTGATAAGTTAGGGTCATGTTCCATATATGACCTAAGTGACAGTTAGGATTCATATGTTCTTGTGCCTAGGATATAGAATGGACGAATTATTTGGAGATGGAGACTGAACGGTAATTCAACAGGCTATATCTATATTTTCTGAACGAACCCAAGAAATTGAATGATACTCTATCAAATTAAGCTATAGAGGAGAAACAAGTGAAACCATAATCCTAGATTTCCCTCCATCATAAGATCTTCATAATCTGTGATTGCTGCTAATCTAGTTAACTTTAGTATAATAATTAGTTTAGGTAAAATCAATATAAAAACCCCCTTAGTTTAGTAATTGCTATCGATAATTTTGCTATTTGTGATCTTCTTGTCTTTGTGGTTCGACCCTTGCTTCCCAAGCTATTCTACAATAGTCTTGTCCACTTGCAAGGAATAATTAAAATAAGACACGATCAAGTTTTTGGCGCCGTTGCCGGGGACAAGCTAGTTTGCATAGTTAGTTTATTGGTAGCGTAATTTTAATTTCAGTTTTTACAAAAATAAAAAAAATACAAAAAGATTTAATTTGTTTTTAGTAGTTAATTGTTTTATTTGCTTTATTTATTTTATGCACGGTCGTAGATCTTTAAATCCTATGTTAGTAGAATTAAATCAAAATATAAATAATCTTGGAAAGAATCAGGAAGACCTTGATAATCTAGCAACCCAGCCTGATAATTAAGAACAATTGAATCAAAAGGATCCTCTGGTTGATCCTCCAATGGATAATAATAATCAAAATCCTGAAAATCCGGTTCATCCTGGTAAATGAGAATCAAAGAGTAGAAGAACCTGCTAGAAGAAATATGGAAGTAGTAGTAAATCAAAGAACTATAAATGATTATAGTCGACCAACGCTGAATGTAGCAACACCATGTCTGATCTTACCGGAAACAGTAAGGAATTTTGAACTTAAAGGTCATTATTTTAATATGATACCTTCTTTTCATGGAATGCCAGCTGAAGATCCAGTAAGTTTCCTTAGAGAATATGAGTATATGATGAGTGCTTTTCCGTTAGGAGGTTTGATTGAAGACCAAGTAAAAATGAAATACTTCCCAAGTGCATTAAAAGATTTGGCGAAAAGATGGTTTATGAATCTAACATCTAGTAGTGCTTATACTTGGGCTCAACTATATGATTTGTTTATGGGCAAATATTATAAACATGCATCTCTTACTGAATACAGAAAAAAAATCATGTCTTTTCAAAATGAACCAGGAGAAACATTCCATGAAGCATAGGATAGATTTAAAAATTTGCTTATCATGTGTCCTCATCATAATCTGTCTCAAGATGTGTTAGTACTTCAATTCTATCATGCTCTTTCGCCTGCTTTACAAACTATGGTTGATAGTGCGGCCGGTGGTTCTATTAATAGAATGACACCAATTGCACTAGAAGAATTACTTGAGATGTTAAGTGCAAATTCTCAACAGAAAAGTGTAAGACGTAAAAGTAGAAGTTTATTTCAAGTTCAAGAAAAATCAGAGATGTATACACAATTTTTGGAATATATTCTCATGCTACTAATTTTTGTCCATCTAGTGCTATGTATTCTGAACAGGTTAATGCCATGAATATGTACCCTCAAAAACAAAGGAATGATCCCTACTCAAACTCATATAATTCTTGTTGGAGGAATCATCCTAATTTTTCATGGGGAGGAAATAAACCATTACAACCTAAACCACTTCAACCTCAACAATTCCCAAATCAAGGTCAATTGCGAATCGAAGAAATATCTAAGTCAGATGGAGCTAATAAAGGGCAAGTTGCTCTTAACAAATATTTGCTAGAAGAGTTAGAGATTGTAAGGGAGAAACTTGCAAAATTTATGAACGAGAAAAGAGAAGAAGGGAAGTTCCCTAGTCAAACTGAACAAGCAAAATCTATCACTACTCTGCGAAGTGGTAGAGTAATTGGAGAAGAGGTAAGTGATCCTATTCAATCTTTTGATGTGACTGATAAATTAGATAATTCTGAAAAAGAAGTTGAAACGGATAAAAATGAAGATAATCAAGTAAATAATCAAGAAGTAGAAAAATAATTGCCAAACAAAGAAAGTCAAGAAGAAGTAGGGCAAGAAAAAGAACAAGAGGAAGAGGAACCGTATGTGGCACCACCACCATACGCTCCTTCAATACCATTCCCTAGAAGACTTATGAAAAACAGAATGGATAAACAATTTTTGGAAATTTATAATATGTTATCCAAAGTGAACATTAACCTTCCTTTGCTTAATGTTATTAAAAATATTCCGGCATTTGCTAAGTTTTTCAAAGATCTTCACTATAAGAAACACAAATTTGAAACGAATGAAAAAATTATTGTTTCTGAAAATGTAAGTGCAGTTTTACAACCTGAACTTCCCCCTAAGTTGAAAGATCCTTGCAGCTTTAATATCCAAGTCTCATTGGGTAGTTCTAAAAAGATGAAGGCTATGTTAGATTTAGGAGCAAGTATTAATTTGATGGCTTTTGCAGTCTATAAACAATTAGGGTTGGGAGAACTGAAACCCACTAATATGTCTTTACAATTAGCTGATCGTTCAGTTAAACATCCTTTGGGTATAGTAGAGGACATTCTAGTTCAGGTTGACAAATTAATCATTCCAGTTGATTTTGTGGTGCTAGAGATGGAAAGGAAAATATGCACAAATAATGAAGTCCCTATCTTGTTAGGCAGACCTTTTATGGCCACTGCCAATACAATGATAAATGTTAAAAATAACAAACTCACAATGTCAGTAATTGGTGAAACTATTGAAATTTCAGTTTTTGAGGCAATGAATAGACCGAGTGACATGAATGCATGTTTCTCAATCGATGAAATTGAAAAACTGACAACCCAAACCTTTGAAGAAAATTGTGAGGATGAGGATTATGAGAAGGATGCGTATGTAAGTTATGATGATAGAACTTTCTCTCATATAAAATTCGATATTGAAGAGTTAGAAATAGAACTTCGAGAGACTGATGAAAGAAAAGAAAGAGAATGATTAGAAGCTCTTAGGAATAAAGATGAAAATAAAATGGAAGAGTCTGAATCAGAAAATAGTTCCGATAAAATAAAAATAGAGGAGGAAGAAAATAATATAGAAGATGATGTGGAAATTCTAAAATCTATTTTATAGAAATAGATGAAGAAAAAGTAGAAAACCTTGAGGAATATAAAGAAGAGACGATTAAACCTGAAAATTCTGAATTTATTCCGTCGATTAAATCTCCTCCTGAAGCAGAATTAAAGCCCTTACCACCCCACTTAAAATATGCATTTTTAGGGGAAGGTAAAACTTTACCTGTTATAATTGCTACAGATTTGACAGAAGAACAAGAAGCAAGCATATTAAAAGTTTTATGGACGCATAGGGAAGCCATAGGATGATCCTTAGCAGATTTAAAAGGTATTTGTCCCTCTATGTGCATGCATAAAATTCATTTGGAAGAAGGTAGTAAACCTTCTAGAGAAAGACAAAGAAGACTTAACCCTCACATGGAAGAAGTAGTGAGAAAAGAAGTTCTTAAGCTTCTTGATGCGGGTATAATTTACTCGATTTCTGACAGTAAATGGGTGAGTCCGGTCCAAGTAGTTCCCAAGAAATCAGGAATTACAGTTGTTAAAAATGATAAAGATGAATTAGTTCCCACGCGAACTATCACGGGTTATAGAATGTGCATTGATTTGAGGAAATTAAATGCGACAACTAGGAAGGACCATTTTCCCTTGCCATTTATCGATCAAATCCTTGAAAGACTAGCTGATCATGAATATTATTGTTTTCTTGATGGTTTTTCTGGCTATAATCAAATCGCAGTAGCACCCGAAGACGAAGAAAAAACCACCTATATCCTTTTGGTACCTTTGCATTTAGGAGAATGCCCTACGGACTTTGTAATGCCTTAGCTACTTTTCAAAGATGCATGATTTCTATATTTTCGGATTTAGTAGAAAGATGTGTTGAAGTATTCATGGATGATTTTTCAGTATTTGGAAATTCTTTTGACCATTGCCTAGAAAATCTTACATCGGTTTTGAAAAGATGTTGTGAAACAAACTTAACCCTAAGTTGGGAGAAAAGTCATTTCATGGTTAAACATGGAATTGTCTTAGGTCATGTTGTGTCTAACAAATGAATTGAAGTCGATAAAGCAAAAATTGAAGTTATATCACAACTACCTCCCCCAACTTCTGTCAAAGGTCTTAGAAGTTTTTTAGGACATGCATGTTTTTATAAAAGATTTTTCAAAAATCTGTAAACCTTTATGCAATCTGCTGGCAAAAGATACATTTGCTTATGTACAGGTACTATTTGTAGCATATTTGTAACAGATATGAGGAGCTCTTGAATAATTGTCATTATTATGAAATTTTTTCCCTAGTTTGTGAAAGATGTTTATCTTTTTAGTTTGTAGATCAGGCTATTATTTGTGGAAGTGGCAAGGACCATAATACAATGGATAGATGCATTTACAGAGCCTTCAAAATATGGAGTACTGACTAATTTTATTTTATTTTTCCATTGAGAAGGTTACGGAGATGGAAGTAATCCTTCAAGCGCACCATACTACAATGCCTGCACGGGACGTTCTGATATCCCTTGCTGATAAGTTCAGGTATGTTGATTGTAATTTGTAGTTTGAAATATTTTCCCCAACTTCCAGGTCAGCTTAACTGGCAACAGAAGGCAAGTTCTGAAATATTTGGTAATCTACCATCCTTTTGTTTAGCTTCAAGTCTCCCATGTTAAAAGCCATCTGATTCGATATTGACATAAATGGAACCCTTTTGTCGAGTACATTCGAGTGACTAGAAGATTGATTAAGGAAACTGCGATATTCATTTCTGATAAAGTAAAAAGAAAATTGTTAACTTTTACAATCAAGATTTGGTCTTGTTGGATGTATTATTCTCTATTGCTGGTAGACTTAGAAGCACATATATTTATCTGAATATTTTTTCCATGTAAATTCAAAATATTGATATAGGGATTGATTGCCTTCAAATTGGCTGCTCATAGCCTCATAGACTTCAATTTTATTGGAATTATAATTTGTTTACCCAGCTTAATATGTCATTCGTACAATGGTACTTGCTGTTAGTAGTTGGTTCCTAGTCTTAACTATCCTCTTCTCAAAGATCATGGGTGCCCATACAAATGTTTTTCTCCATATGTAACATAATTTTGTATATGACTTGCTTTTGGTGCTGTGAAACATTTCTTCTTCTTCTTTTTTTTCTTTCCATATGTAGGATTTGGTATTGTTTTTCTTGTGCTCATCTGAAGAGAAGTGCATTTAGTATTTCTGGATATTAGTTCTTCTATGTTTTATGAAAATCATAGTTCATGTAGTTTTATGTCCAAATGACAGTTTCATTGTTCAGAATGTTTTGCAAATTGAAGCATTCATGTCAATGGTAACTTTCTGAGGCAGTTATAACTCATAAATTGACTTTGTTCTTCCTTTTTTTAATTCTTTATTTTTATGTTTGCAGCGAAATTGCTGCTCTTTCATTTGCAAATAAAGGGCGAAGGCTTTTGGCTATTGGTACTGATGGAATGGCATGTGAAATAAACTCAAAAGCCGGTGAACTTGTAAAAGAGCTTAAAGTTTCAAAGAAATCTCTTTCCTCATCAATTTGTTTCAAAGAAATCTCTTTCCTCATTGCAACCTCCTTCAGGTTGAACTGAGTTGTGCTCAAGTTTCAAATATTATAATCATTAGCCCTTAGTTTTTGTTGTAGTATTTCTCTTACTTATCGAGAATTCCTTTTAAGTTCTCATTTGCAATCTAAATTGATTCAGCTACAGTTGGAACTTTGCCTCAAGTTCCCCAACATCCACCTAGTTCTTCAGGTAGAGCTGATCTCATATCATATTTGAATTCCTTTCTTTTTTCTTGCTTTCTTGTTTGTAGACATTTTTTTGTTCACATAGTTGTGTAGTAGGGCTCTGAATTCTACATTCTAGTACGGACTGAAGTTGTTGACCAGTGAATCACCTCAAGGATTGATCTCATACCTCGTCAATCATTTGATTTTTTGATATATTTGTCTCCTAATCTCTTGATATATCGGCCTTCTGATTTCTTGAACTTGCAGTTCGATAAAGTGTTTTGGAAGTGTGGAAATTTTGTTTCTTTGACACATTTAACACTTGCAAATAAAGAATTCAATTGGAAAGATCGATACTAGTGTGAAAGAAGCATCTTATCATGCCTGGCTTGACTACTATAACTCAAACCCTGACATAGGCAGAGATAAAACCAAGTTTGTTGACCTGTTAAGAGATTCCACGAGACCATTGGATTAAAGACCCCTCTGGCACGCTTCGAGTCGACTTCAGCCTTGAAAAAATGATAATGGCAACATTCTTTTTTGATCTTTTGTAGGAAGTTTTCAATATTGATTGTTTGTAAGTTATATGGAAATATTTGGAAGTACCACTATATTATGTGCAATTCTTTATAAATGTTGATGTGAGTAGCAATCTTTCAAATTGATATATATATTTCTTTTTGTTTCATTATCATCATCGTAAACTTTATTTATCAATCACATAGAAAGATACCCATTTTATTGAAATTACTAAACTACATAACATTTTTTTTTCATAGAAGATAAATATAAATTTTAAATTGGTAAATTATTTTATTCAAATTGTGGTAGGAAAATAGAAATAAAAAGTATGGGAAATATATTGGTAGTTAAATTTGTTAGTTGAGATTTGAGAGATTTTAGGTTTTTGAAGAGTTGTATAGAGAGTGTTTATTTGAGTAAATTCTTTTATAGAGAATTGAAAAAGTGTAACTGGAACAGAAAACGAGGTATTTGGAGAGTGGTTTAGGGAGTTGTCATTGTGGTTGCTCTCACTGCCACTACACCCTCACTAGTCCAACCTATATTGACACTACCTCACCACCCCTTCCTATTAACTCAACCGACCATTGCACCAGCTGTAGACTCTTTCCCTTCCACCCCCTTCTCTCTCTTTCTTTATTCTTTACCAGCCTTTAATATTCTCGTCACTCTCTTTCAGCAGTATCATTTACCTATTCCCATTCTCGCTCTCTCTACCTCTCCTATCTTCAACGCTCAGTGATATGCCACCGCCGATGTTTCTAAGGTTAGCAGCTGAAATGCCACCGCCCTTGTCTGCCCGACATAACTTCATCTTAAACGAACCATCGACACATCACTCACCTTTCGCGGCAACGAACGGGATCTGCACTGTATCCCTACCACTTTCAACTCCGTCACCACCCTAGACCTTTGGCTCCTCTTCTCTTGGGATCACCCACTCCTGAAGGCGGCTATAGTGACTAGGGTGTCTAGTCGGCGATTTTCTTCTCTGGCGACTTTCTTGTCTGATTTGGTAAAAATCGTGGCGTAGGGCCAGCGACTAGCGCCTAGGCGACGCCTATGGCGATTTTTAGAACTTTTTTTCCTCCTTCGAACCCACGACCTATTAGGTGTGGGTAAAACGTCTTACCACTAAGTTACACTTAATTTTCGAGGCAAGAATACTATAGACAATAATCTTATGATATAATTGTTTATGTTTTTGGGTTTAGTTTGTCCACAGGGCAATACAAAGTGGTTCAAATATTTCAGGGGGATATTCCTGCAAATGAAACCTCGTCTAAGCGTTTGAGTTTATTGGAAGCTAAGGTTTACACACTTGGAACATGAAAAATGGAGAAGTCTTGGCCATGTCTCCTACTGGCTCCAAGGATTTTTATGGTCTGTTTTTGAATGGTTATGTGCATTGGATTGTTATTGATAAAGATAGCCCTGAAGATATATAGATATATATAGACGAAGTCATTTCAACTATTCCCTTCTCCCCCAAAAGAGGATAACCTTCTAAATCAATTTGGCATAAGCTTAGGAGCGATCCAAGGATTCTTGTGCAGACGCGATACTTTGGATCGGGAGTCTGGGCTTGACATTTGGGTGATGAAGGAAAATGGAATCAAGAAATCTTGGACTAAAAACATAGTCATTAGGATAAACGATGACGATCATGCATTTCTTCCAGATTCGTTGTTGAAATATGAGCTGATTATGTAATAAAGGGTTTGAAAGATGGGAAGATTTTATTTATTTAAACAAATTTATCAGTGTTGAACTATTCTCAAGAGAAGAAAACAGGTGAATATTTTGATAATGATGTCAATGCAATTGATTATGTACCAATCTTTCTTAGGCTCGGAAACTATGAATTGGAGAATGTTCGAGCGTTCGAATGACCAAATCTAAGAGTTAAGAGTTTGATCATAATAAGGATTGAGAAACCATTTGCTATTTATTTATGATTTCATTTTGGTCTTTACTTTGTTTTCTTTGTCTTAGACATATATGCAGTTTATTTGGATTTTGTGATTTGTAGGTGGCTTCCCGGTTATGTCCCTCTTAGTTGGTGTCTTATCTTTTTTTTTTTTTGATCAGCCAAAATAAATTATATTCATATTGATCAGCCACACGTTCAATTCAAGAGAGATCTAAGGACCTTCAAAACAAGATTTGTGAGTTGAGGACAACAATCAAGCTGAGGACTCTAGAGCAAGCAAAAGAAAAAAAGAGTAAATGGCCAAAATATGCAGATGATCTGATATGAAATAACCTTATTAATGTAGTGTATATTGTTTGTAAACTAGTATTGGAAGTACTCAATTACAAAACTGAGACTGTGGAAGGAAAATGTATTGGAGAGTTGCTGAATGGAAAGACCGAAGAGTTCCTTCACACTTTTTTTTTTCCAGAATAATCTACATTGTGTACAATACCACAATTTATAGATGGTGATACTTCATGTATCAATAATGAAATCTATTGTCTCCCTCTTCCAAATCATAAAGGCATTTTTAATGCCTTTGTCATAACACTCCCACTTGAACGTAGCACTGTAAATTGAGTAAGTGTGTCTTGTTAAAAACCTTAAGCCGAAAATACCTGGTGGGACAAAAATCAGACCAAAGAAAAAAAGAGTACACAATTTAAATCCAAATCATATGCATAGTCTGCCTCATTAAAAACGTTACCAGGAAAACTCCATGGGACAAAACCATGATAAGGGAAAAAGAGTATAGCCATACGAACTCACCCTCGAGTTAACAAGGGTAATCATCTTTGTAAATCTCGTAGATTCCACATGGCAATATTATGAACGTGTTTTCTTAAGGTTGTAGTAGGGAGTGCCTTCATGAACAAATCAGTCGCATTGTCACTTGATCGAACATATTGGATATTAATCTCCTTGTTGTTTTCAAGTTATTGAGTGTACGAGAAGAACTTTGGGGGAATATGTTTTGTCATGTCTCTTTTAATGTATCCCTCTTTTGGGCAACGCATGCGGCATTATCTTTAAATAATAATGTTGGGTCTTTATTGGCTGACAGTCCACTGACTTCTTGAATATGTTGAGTCATAGATCTAAGTCATACACACTCTCAACTTACTTCATGAAGTTCTATTGTCTAAGCATGATTTGACGATGTAACAAGTAACAACTAGTGTTTGCTTTTGGGAATGCTAGGAAATTACAGTACCATCTATCAAGAAAACATAGCCAGTCTGTGATCTAACCTTATGAGGATCTGAAAAATAACCCGTTTTGCAAAGCCAATTATTTCATCCTTTGAATTTTTGTGATAAAACAATCCCAAATCGATTGTTCCTTGGAGATAACGAAATATATGTTTAATCACATTCCAATGTCTTCGTGTTGGAGATGAGTTATATCTTGCTAATACATTGGTAGCAAATGTTATATCTGGTCGACTACAATTAGCAAGATACATAAGAGCTCCAATAACAATTAAGTATGATACTTTAGGATCAAGTATCTCTTCATTCTCTTCACAAGGGAGAAATTGATCATTTTCAACATTCCATGATCGGTTAACAATGGGGCTATTAAGGGGATTCATCTTATCCATATTAAAATTATTAGTCCCAAAGGGCACAATACTAGGCTAGAAGGGGGGTGGTTGAATAGCCTGGTTACACTTAAAAACTTTTCGAGAAAGGTTCCTTTAGAAAGTACTAACAGCTTATAGGAAAGGTTGTACCAGCGGAAGAGTTGCAAGGAATACAGACTAAGTCTGCTGGTAAGCACTACCAGCAGACTTGGCTGTTCTGTAAGTTTGATACTTGAAAGAACTAAGTTAAAGAACAGATAATAATATCAAACAATAATAAAGAGAGAAAAATGAACACAATGATTTTGAGATGGTTCGTACTATAAAGAGTCCTACGTCTACCACCAAAGCAGTCAACCTTGAATTTGAAAGTGCACAATGTTTTCCACTAGTTCTATCTGGGAAACATTGTGTTTGGTGGTTGGTAGTGAATAATCTGGGAAACAGAATATTCACTGTGCTAAAAAACAGTTAATGAAAACAACAATAAATAAGATACTGAATGACAATGATTGAGCAGTCTTCTTGTTGTTGTTGAGGACTTCATTGATCAGTTTATGATCTCTTAAATGCACCGAGAATAAGCTTGTAAGTTGTTGAGTAGTTTCAGAGCATTGAATATTTCAGTCTTCAATGTCGGTATATAAATGAGAGCATCCTTGAGACCATTGGAGAGGAAGAAGAGAGTAACAGCTCAATTAGGTTGGAAGTATTAAATCCAAAGAGCTGTTAGGTTGAATTCTTATTTATCGAGGACTGATCAAGTATGAAGAGGAGCAGGTACTGAATGAGCAGATGGAAGATGACAGTGGTTGTTGTTGACTCTCATAGGTTCTAGATTTGGTTGAGTCATCTTCTGATTCTATTGTACAGTGGCTAATAGGTCTGCGTACCGGTTAGTGTGGCAACTGTCTTAGAATCAAGGTTGTTTAGAACTATTTAGTGTTAGTTAAGGCACAGATAAGCAGGCTTCAACAGCAGCCTTGGAAGAACAGAGACTTTGAAGTCGCTCAAGAGCGAAAAAATCAAGGCGGCCAAAACATGGAATTATGTCACATAATGTCTAATTTAGATATTTCTTGGAATATCTAGCCAAAAATATCTTCATCGGATTTCACTCAAAAGAAGTCAACTACATACTGACAACTGTCCAGTCTGTCTCCTGAATCATGAAGTCTGAAGACATTACCTCTTTTGGCTAAGAAGACTTTCACAGTTGCAACGCCTGCAACCTGAAACCTTACTCTATTTGGGAATGTCTTCTCTGCACACACTGCATCTCTGATGACTGTGCCGCATACATCCCCCAAAGCGCCGAATTGCATTCAATGCAATAGAACGTTGGACACAGTTCTCTCTGCCTCAGTCCAACGGTCCAAAAGATCTCTCTGGTATTTATTCAAGTTTTGAAGATCTGAAAAAACAACTCTTGCGCATTAAACACTCAAGCTTCATCTTCAACACTCAAGCATTCAAGAGATCAAAAGGACAAGAACTAACACTTCACCAAACTTCCTGAAGCTGCAGATCTGCAAATCTTTACTCCATTTTCAGCTTCATCTAGTTTGCTTTTAAAAATGTTCTTTACTTTAGCATGTGAGAGAACAATTAATCATTGATTGTTTCTCTCACCATTATACACTTGGTTAAAAACTCATTTTGTACACGATCCATTAGAGATCTTACTTATAAACCTAGTGGATAAACAAGTGCATTTTTTAAAATCCAAAGCTAACCACTTTGGTAGTGGACGTAGTACTATTCACAGTACAAACCACTTCTAAACTCTGTGTTCTGTCTGATCTGTTTTTATATTTTTATTAACTGCTTATACTTAACAAGAACCACTACTGAATCTGTGCGTTATTTAAGCAGCCAATCGATCTGTTCAGAACCTCCTTCGTTTTCCGCTGCATTAACACTTCTAGTAAAATCCTTAAGAAGTGTTTGAAAAAGTTTTATAAAAACACAACTAGGCTATTCAACCCCCCCCCCTTCTAGCCTAGATTGAGCCTACTCCGGGACCAACAATTGGTATCAGAGCCTAATTCTTTGAAAATTCATTTTTCCAAGCTTAACCTCTTGTGAATAGATCCTATGGCTCACTATATGCTGCCTACTTCGAATACCAGCCACGTCCCAATATTGGACGAAGGCCACTTCGAAGTCTGGAAAGATAAAGTTATGAGATACATGAACTCTATTGACAACCGCTTGTGGCAATGTGTTCTAATAGGTCCTCATGTTCCAATGAAGCCCAACCTACTTGCCGAAGTAGCCAGTGGACCTCCCGAAATACCTAAATCCATGAATGAATGGACAGACGAAGAAAGGAGGCTCGTTGAACTCGACAGCAAAGCTATACACATCATATCCAGCTCTGTCGACACAAGCACATATCAACAAATCATCAGATGCAAAACTGCTAAGGAAATGTGGGAAGCTGATAAGCTTGTTATTTTCATTTTATTTTCATTATTTTTCGGAATTTTATTGTTTATTTTGAGCTTTGGTTAATAATTAATTGCATTTGAGATTCTATTTTTATGTATTTTGTGCTTCATGTAGGTATCTCAAGCATATTCAAGGTTTTATGGCTCAATTCATGCAAATCGAGGCAATTCCGGGCATTAATGTTAAGTTGTGATGCTTGCCGTTAAGTTTCGTCAAGAGTTTCCAAGCACAGCAGCCTAACGGAGGCTAAAATCACTAACTGAGGACTGAATTGAAAGAGCTGGAGAGGGAAGGACTTCGGCAGCCACATTCAAGAAGGCAGGGGCACCGGAGAAATTTGTGAAAGTTGGAGGGCAGCGCTGTCAGCTGGTCCATTCCTTCATTAATGCGCTGTCACTCTCCGGTTGAGCCACGTCACCTACCTCCACTCAACCAACCTGCGCGTCCTGGATTGGGTCGGATCCAACCCGCGTCTGCCTTGGCCCATCCAGCCCTCAATCCGGCCGACTTTCTCTCACAGCCACCTCCCATCTCACCCTGGGTTAACCCGCGAAGGCCTCCCTTGGTTCAGCCCCTTCCCAGCCGCGACCCAGCTTCTCCTTTTCTCCCTTTTTTGCCCTTAATTAATTTCAGACCTTCCTAAATTGCCCCTCAGCCTTGCTCCCTTGGTTGCCTTTGTTTTTCTTCCTTCCAGCCGACATTTTTTTGAACAACAGTGAAGAGGCAGCGAGAAAGTCTTCAGGTTTTAGGGCATTAGCCCTAAAACTCTCCCCAATTCCATTTCATCCAATCTCCATCTCTCCACCAAAATTAAAAATGCATCCATTTTGAAGGCTTGAAGCATCAAATTAAGGATCAAGGGAACAAGATTAAGTGAAGTCAACCCAAGATTGCAACATTAATTGGTTTAATTCTTCCACCTCTTTAATTATTTTAATGTTGTAATTTTTGGAGAAACTTTGCATTTATTTTGATACCTTGATGATGAGCTAAATATATTTTTGGATTGTGATTATTATCTATGTTGAATGTGATGTTTTAATTTAATTTCTCTCTATTTGATGTATTCTCATATATTTTTGGTTATTATCATTGTGTGTTTAATGCTTTTAATGAAGTCATGAATCATTAAATGAGCCCTAGAATGATAGGATACGAAGCGAAAGCCCTTCCTATTATTCCGAAAATCGTGATAATTGTTTACGTCTCTAAGGCACACCGATTGTCGGAATAATAGGAAGGGCTATGTGTTGCGAGGATATGAGCCCGTAGCAAGGATGAGTGATAGCTAGGTTTTCTATACGTAGCGAAAGCCCGTAGAAAATATTAGTGCGCACCCGACTACCGAAAATTTGAGTTAAGAAAAATAGAGAGAGTTAAATTAAACATTGGCTAGACTAGAAATATCGCAATCCTATTCTTTTTAACTTTGATTTGATGTTGCCGCCGTTTCACTGTCGCGTTAATTTAGTTTATTTTCATGCCTTTATTTTGTTTATTTTATTTTTATTTTAAATCTAATTTCCGTTAGCTTAGATAAAATTAGGTGTGCCCAATTTTAGTACTTAGGATTTATTTCTAGCTCTATCCTCGTGGGATCGACTCGTACTTCGAACTTTATTACTTGATACGACCGGGTAATCTTGCCCGTGTTGCGTTCGCGCACATCAGAAGCCTTAGTGGAATATCTTGAAGGAGATCTGCCCACTAGAGACAACAGAAAGTATAACTACATTCAACAATTCGATTCCTTCAGAAAGGATCCTAAGGAGACTCTACGACAAGCCTACGACAGATTTTGTGAGGTAGTAAATAGTTGTTATTCCTTAGGTAAAGAATATAGTGTTAAGGAAGTAAATATGAGATTTTTAGCTTCGATAGGAAGTTTGTGGCATGTTAACACAACTGCTATAAAAGAGTCCAAAGACTTGAACTCCATGCACCTCAGAAGTTTGTATGCGAGTTTAACTGTCTATGAGCAAGAACTGCTTCAAGCTCAAGAACAGGACAAACATTTTAAACTTCCTTCTTTTTCTGCTATCTCTCAGGAAATTCTTGTCCAAGAAAATAAACCATCTACTTCTTCAAATGAGAATGAAATTCTCTCTGACAAGCAATTTGCCATGTTCGTTAAGAAGTTTCAAAAGTTCTCAAAATTTAACAAAAAGAAGGAAGCAAACCAGCAGACTTTCAGAAAGTCTGCTGAAAGCTCACAAAACAATGAGTTAGTTTACAAACAACTACAGGAAGCCTGGTCACTTTGCTTCTAAGTATCCTAAGCCAAAATATGAAGCCTATAAAAGGAGACCATCTAAATCATTTTCTAAACATAGAGGTCTACTGGCTGAGGACTTAGAAGAAAACCATGTATCTACTTGGTTTGAAACCGTCGATGAGGATGATAGTGATGACTCACCCGAGCAGGCACACATTTGCCTTGTTGCTCTAGAGTCACCTCCCACCTATGACTCAGATAGTGATGTTAAATACTCTCCTTTTCAAGCTAACATTGAACAATCTTCTGAAGAGCCTTCAAAAGAAGAAATCCTCAAGGATGCTCAAGACATGCTAGAGGAATTCAATGAATTTAGAAAGGCCTATGTTAAGTTAGCTAAAAGTCATGAGAAGCTCGAGAAATCCATGCCTTTGAAGCCGAGTTAAAAACTCTCCATGGAGTCCAGCAGGAAAGTATCAAGTTAAAAGAAGAGAACAAGTTTCTCAATGAAAAGGTTGCATGCCTTATTGATCATGCCAAAGAGATATCTGCTGAGAAAGATGAGTTGCAAAAGACCATCAACTCATGGAATAACTCAATGGCAGTCTTTGATCAAATTCTAGGAGATCGGAAGCCCTCGACAGATAAAACTGGGCTAGGATTCTCTGAAAGCACTTCTGGCGCAACCTTTGAACAGGAAAAAGAACATTTTACAGTGAATAATAATATTCCTACACAATATCAGAAGCCTAACAAGGGTAAAGAAGGAATTGGTTATACTGCTACTCCGTATAAATACCCTAAGGTTCAAATTATCAATAACAGTGACGCTTTAAAAGCAAAGCAATCATCTGCTGGAGAGAAATCTGCTAAAGGTAGTGTAGACTCTCAACGGCCCTCCACCAGCACCTCTGTGAAAGCAAAGGCTGCTACTTCAAGGCCCACAAAAAGTCTGCTCAAACCTATCAGATTCATCAACAGTACTACTGATGGTGCTGCTACTACACAGAATGCTGATACCAAGCTTAAAGGTAAAATGTATGAGGTATCGAAGTCTACAACCAGCAACTATACTTTTGCCAAAGCAAAGACTGCTGAGTACAGACTCAAGAAGCCTCACACAGATGCCCCTAAGCTTGCTGTTAACAAGACTGCTAAATCAAAAGCTGCTGTTAAGAAAAATGTTCAAAAATCTTTCAACACCCATCATGATCAAACAGACTTTTGTAATTTCCATCACTGTATCTTTTGCAAATGTTTAGGCCACTTGGTCCATGAATGTCTGTTGAAATCCATCATGAAGCCTGCTGGATCCCCTATTCCAAAAATCAGGCAAGTATGGGTTCCAAAAATACGCTAACCATTTGGACCCATAAGAAAAATAAAAGTGGACCATGATTTTCTTACCTCTACATCTCAGGTGTGCTTCATGGCTGCTTCAAGTTCAGAGAAGAAAGATGTATGGTATCCGGACGGGGTCGCTAAAGACATATGGCCAGGAGAATCTGCCTTCTCTCTAACATCTCTGAAGCAGAAGGCCCTCCAGTCATCTTTGGAGACAATGCTAAAGGAAGAACTATTGGCTACGGATCCATCATTCGAGGAAATCTCTCCATAGAAAAAGTCTCTCAAGTAGAAGGCTTGAAACATAATCTTTTGATCATTTCCCAATTCTGTGATAAAGGACTTATCTGTCAATTCTCCTCAAACAGATGTGATATCAAGGATCCCGTCTCCTGCTCAACCTTGGTAACTGGACATAGACAAGGGAATGTCTATGTGATAGATTTGAATGCTTACGGCAAGGCTGCAAGTCTATGTCTTGTGGCAAACTCTGCTCAAGACAAAAGCTGGTGGACAAAAGACTCAGCCATTTGAACTTCAAATATCTGTCTAAGCTATCCAAAGAAGGTCTAGTTAAAGGATTGCCAAAGGTCTCTGCTGATCATGATCGTGCTTGTAAAGCTTGTCAACTGGGAAAGCTTTCAAAAACGTCTTTTAAGATAAAAAGGGGACAGAAAACGTTGCAGCCGACCATTTATCTAGGTTGGAATTTTCGCCTTTACTTGAACGTCAATTTCTTGATAATAAAATTCCTGTAAATGAAGACTTCCCTGATGAACAATTATTAGAAGTTAAAGATTTAAATCCTTGGTATGCTGATTATGCCAATTACTGTGTGTTTGATATCATCAATCCTGACTTTGATTTCTATCAAAGAAAGAAATTTTCAACAGATGCAAAGAATTATTTTTGGGAAGAACCTCATTTATATAAAATGTAATGTTCTGACTCTATAATTAGGAGATGTATTCTAGAACAAGACCAACAAAGTATTATGGCATTCTGTCATGAATACTCTTGTGGTGGTCATTTTAGTGGAAATAAAACTGCTAGAAAATTTTTGCAATCTGGATTATATTGGCATTCTGTTTTTAGAGATTGTGACATATTTTATAAAACTTGTGATAAATGTCAAAGAACTGGTGGAATAGGAAAAAGGAATAAGATGCCCTTGCATATAAATATGGTTGTTGAAACTTTTGATATATGGGGCATTGATTTTATGGGTCCTTTTCCAGTCTCTAATAATTGTGCGTATATTTTAGTTGCTGTTGATTATGTGTCTAAATGGATAGAAGCTATTGGAACTAAAAATAATGATGGAAAAACGGTTGTCAAATTTGTGGAGGACATTTTTGCTCGGTTTGGAGTACCTAAGGCCATAATTAGTGATCAAGCAACACACTTTACTAATAGATTGCTAAATCCAGTCCTTAGAAAATATGGTGTAACTCACAAGTTAGCCACACCATATCATCCTCAGACCTCTGGCCAAGTAGAAGTGAGTAACAGACAGATAAAAGCAGTTTTAGAGAAGACCGTTAGATCAAATCATAAAAATTGGGAGTCTAAACTTAAAGATGCTTTGTCGGCATACCGAACCACATATAAGACCCCGATAGGAATGAGTCCCTACCGAATGGTGTATGGCAAGGCTTGTCATTTGCCAGTTGAGATTGAACATAGAGCCTATTGGGCTGTTAAAAGATTTAAATCTTGACTTAACCTTGGCTGGTGAAGAAAGACTGTTCCAGTTGAACGAACTAGAAGAACATAGGTTAAATTCGTACGAGAATGCTAAAACTTATAAAGAAAAGACTAAGAAATATCACGATATGGGATTAGTCAACAAAATGTTTCGTCCAGGACTAAAGGTATTACTCTTCAATTCTAGACTCAGGTTATTTCCCAGAAAATTAAAATCAAAATGGTCTCGTCCTTTCATCATAGTCCGAATTTATCCTTATGGAGCGATAAATATTAAAAACCCAAGGACCAATTAAATATTTAAAGTTAATGGTCACCGACTCAAACCATACCTTGAATCAATGTCAGTAGAGAGAACAATTGAACGCATTCGTCTCTCTGACAATGAACCCCCAAGAGATTAGGTTTGCAGTTGGGTCGAGCCAAAGATGTTAAACAAGTGCGCTAGGTGGCAAGCAACCCACTTTGATGAATTTTATTCGCTTTCGTAGTGTAATTTAAATATGCTATTTTCCGTCTTATTTAATTTTGGACATTTTATTTAAAATTAAATATGCCAAAATTTAAGTTTGGGGGAGAAAAGCATCGTAGTGTTGTATTTATATGTTGATAATATTTTAGTTTAGAGTTTGTGTAGAATTTTTAGAGTACAGGAAAGAAACGGACCTAATGAAACGTAACGGAACATAACAAAAGGACCAAACTACAAAACTGTCGAAAGGCTGAAAGCAGAAAACGTGTGAGAATTTCTGGAGACCTTGCGGACGCAAGGCCTAAACACCTTATGGCCACTAGGCCCTAATAAATGCCAGAATTGTGACCGTCATGCTGCTTCGAATCTGTGCAGTTTGTTTGACTAACGACCTTGCAGACGCAAGCCCTAAGGACCGTGCGGCCGCAAGGCCCCCTTTATAAGCCAAGTTCGGGCAGCTACCAGCAGATCAATCTCCCTCACAAATCCTCTCAAGAACAGCAGCAGCGATCTCCCTCTCCCTCTCACAAATCCGGCGAAGTCTTCCACATTCCGGCAAGAACCAAGCCAAGGTCTCCCTCCTTCAACCTTCATCATCTTCTTCCACCCTCATTTCATTCCATCAAAATTAAAGAAAGGACAACCACCATTGATTCTGGCGACAACCTTCGAGAAATCCGGCCAACCTCCTTCACCTTTTAAAGCTGCAAATCCAAGTATCTTCTCAACCTTTCATTTCAATTTTTGACGTGCCAAAATATTTGCATGCTAGGGTGTTAGATTTATTTTGCGTAAAATTTTATTTTTGCATGCTTTAGTTGTTAGGTTGTGATAAATTTTAATTTTCAAAAAGAGAGTAGATTTTTAATTTTTTTTGTGCTTAAATTAAATGGCCCCCAAGCGTAGAAACACAGGCTCATCCACGTCCCGTCCCAAGACATTAACCTTTATTATGGCACTTCCAACTTTGCGAGTGGTGCTGACAGCTACAGCCGCCACCTTTCTGACCCTATTTCTCTCGAGGCGGTTAATGTGACTATCGCAACGCCTCGGTGCGGCTTGGACCTTCAACCCAAACCCACCATTCCGTGCCCGCATCATGGAGGAGACCTTTCTCACGAACACGGCCAAGGCCGTGTTCAAATTTATCTATGCACGACTCATGCCTTCCAGTCACCAACACACGGTGACTTGGGCTAAGGCTGTCTTGATCTACACCATCCTTATGGGTGGGTCTGTCGATGTTGGCCGCCTGATCAACGGCCAAATTCAGACCCTTATTATAAGTACTACAAATGCGGGATTCGCGTTCCCAAGTTTGATTACCGGACTGTGTGGTCAGGCTGGAGTCGAATGGGCTCCAGATTCGGAGAGAATTAGGAAGGTGCCCGCCATTACTAGGGTTGTACTGTTTGAGCACGCTCGCCAGCCGCGAGAGAGAGGCCCTCATGAGGAGGTGCCCGAGGAGGAGGATCCGTTGGAGGCGATCTCCAACAGGCAAGAGGAGATTGTCCTCCAAAACGAGATGGTTAGCCAACAGTTGGCACAAATACGTGCCGACCAGACTTATTGGGTTGGCTGGGTTAACCAGGTGGGGAATAATGTCTCCATATTTTTTGGGATGCCACCTGGCACGATCCCCGAGTTTCGTCCTACTTCGTTATTTCCACCCGACTCGCCTTGAGTCGAGGCCCAGGTTTCTTCCTCTTTCGTTAGGTGGGCCTGCTATGTCCTTTTGATATTTCTCCTCCTTCATCAATTCTCTCATATGTTCCTCAATTAAGTTTGGCGGGGGGGGGGGATTCTAAGCCCAGAGTCTTTACAGGTTCCAGCCTAAGGAGGAGTAGAGTTGGGCTACGTTTTTAGGGTGGGGAAAAAATTATTTTCCCTCTATCGTGTCTTCTCCTCACCTGTCTTTCTTGCTTTTTTAATTTTTCTTACTTTCGGAGATGTTGCCGTGACCAGAATACTATAATATTTGGTTAATGCGGGTACCCATTATGGGGACCCATCATCAATTGTGTCATCATCATCTCCAAATTTTTTATAAAAAATTGAAAAAAATAAAATAAAATTTAAAATTCAAAATTTTCATCCTCGAGTCTTTGTGTGGTCGTACTAGTCGATGATGAGTTAATGCAATGAACCACATAACTTTTCCATAGATCATTCTGGAATTTACTTGATTCTGGAAAATTCTTGATTTTCTCCAAAACTCTGTGCACCTACACCAGTAATAATTATGGATTGATTAGAATATTTTTATAAAGTTTATAACACACATTTCATTTCAACAAGATATGCACAAGAATATGATGAATAGCCGTCCTAACATGATTATTGCATTGAATTGTAACTTATGGTCAATTGCATGATAAGTTAGATCCCTTGGATTTTTCTCACTAATATATCTCAAGCACACTTTCGAACCGTGTCTGCATGTTAGTCTCGATTGTTGTAACACCCCGTATTCTTGCATGTGCATTCTATGCTTGTCTTTATACTTTCTTGGTTGATTGTGAGCTTGTTTACTTGATATATAAACGTCTTAGAATCATTCATAGATCATTCTAGAAGTCCATAACATGTTTAGAATCATATAAACTTGTTTGTTGAATCGCCGGTTTAATCGCGTTGAATTTGGCCTTAGCGATTCCTCTCGTTGCTCGTATTTGCTTCTATTTCGACGTACGAAGTGTTCGTTGAGTTCTTGGCTTTGTATTCAGGTCTTAATCATGTGGAAACAAACCTTTTTCATGTCTAAGATATCCTAGTTTGATTGGTGTTTGATTGTAGTTTGATTCGTTGTTCATTCGTCGCGTGGTTTGAACCTTGTTCTATCTTGTTCCGGGTGTTGTTCGGGAGCGTTTCCGACTTGTTTTGAGTAGGGTTAGACCTTAGAATGGTTGCCCAAAAGTTTGGGACCATTTAGATCAAGTTTAGATCAAGTTTTAGAGGTTCTGGAGCCGAGGCGGCCGCATGGCACCTTGTGAGGCGCCCGCCTCAGATGCTGGGAGTAATTGCAAAGTGGTCTGAACTTGGGAGTAGCCTCTGCAGTTGAGGCGGCCGCATGGGCTTGGGTGAGGCGCCCGCCTCACCTGCTGGTCTGTTACGGGATTTTTTTCCCCTGTTTCGGAATTGGACGATTTGTACCCCTTGAACCCACATCTAAACCTATCCTAAACCTCCCTAACCCTTCCCACTTAAGCCTTAACATCCCTAACTAGTTTTTAATGATGGATTAAGATTACATTAGTGACCAATTAAGCCACAAATCAAATTAGAAAAGGGACCACAAGTTGTTGACACTTGTCCCACTCAAGAATTAGACCAATATAAGCCACATTTCAGATTTTTGACTCTCATTCTCACCCTCACTCTTCCAAAAACGAATTTCATCTTCTCTCTAGCTCTTCCATGGCTTCTTGGAGCTAATCCTTTGGTCTTCAATCATCCATTCATCATTTGCCCAAGCTACCTTCATTAAAGTTGTAGAGCTCAAGGAGTAGAGCATTTCCATCCGATTAGTTTCTTCCATTGCTTTCTTTGGTGTAGTATAGCAAGTAAGTTACTTTCTTCTTCTTCTTCTTTTAGTTCTCATTGATCCTAAGGAAGCAAAGCCTATGGTGTTTGAGGTCAATGAGGACACTTTTATGCTTCCTATGCTATCTTCTTGTATGTTGAAATTGTGAGCTTGCTAGGAGCATGATTAGGATGATTTCTTACCTATGAATGTTTATAATACTCTTCCATCTTGCCTATTTAAGGTTTTGAACATGTTAAAGCCATGTATTATATTTGTGATGGAAGTATTGGGATATGTGAATGCCCTAGTTTATGCCTTCTTGAAATGTTGTTAAGGTGTTATGTGTTCTATCCTAAATTTTGGACTCTATGATATACATGAATCACTTTGCATTGCCTTGGTGAATTTAATACCTTGTTGAACCTAGAATTGACCTAGGTTGGGTTATGAAGCACATAGCTTCAATTTCTCCAAATTTGGGAATTTAGAGCAAAGACTCAACGGAGTCGACTCTAGGGAATATTTGAACGTGTTGAACTCTAGTTTCAATCCCTACGAAGTTTGGACACCGTTTGATTGGTTTACTCAAGTATGAGCTTGGTTTGATTGTTTATAACAAGTTTTTATGAAAGGTTGGTTTTGTGCAATTTAATTGCCTTGATATGATTTTATAGTAGAGATTAATACCCTACTTGGTTGGTCGAGTTCGCTCTTGTCGAATTCGGTCCTTAATTGGTTTAGTCAAGTAAATATCTACTTGTGCATCACATTGAGTCCAGCTGGCATTATTTGGTTTGTTTATTGGGTCAAGGTGGGACGATGCATCGCCTTCACGAATTATGGGATTCGTGCTCGCTATGGATCGCCGCACCTGGGACTTCACACACACCTCCATTGTTGGCCGCAATGGGGAAGTAGCCCTTTGCCGTATCGCTTAAGTGCCGCATTGGCTTGCTATCTAGATCGAGTGGTACTTGATAAAAGTTGATGCATTCACAGAGCATCAATGTTGCACGATAAAGTATAATAAAGTTTTATTGCAGGAACTACGAAGCGGCCGTGACTATCATATCCTACTCGTATGATTTACTTTCCCGCACTTATGTGGTTATTGTGTTAAGTGCTATATGATGATCATGTTCCATAATTGAGATAAATGTCATGCTATAACATGAACATGCATTGTAGTAACTTACTAAGTCTTTCGACTTACCCTATTTGTTTGCTTTGTCTTTCCTTAGATCCGAGCCGAGGAGACGGTCCGGGATAGACTCGCTTTATTCTCGTTTGGTTGTTTGTAACCTCAAGGTTGATCTTTTGGACTTTGTCGATTAGCCTTTTATTTTGGAAAGGACGTTGGGAAGCAAGTCATGTAGACTTGGCTTGGGGTTTTTGATGTTGTTGTAACTTAACTATTTGACACTTGTAATCTTTTGGTATGCCGACTTATATGTCGAGCCTGTTTATATGTGTATGGTTCACTACGGTTTTCTTCCGCTAAAGCTCGTTTAATTATTGTTGTTGTTGTCTCCGGCATGTTGTGGCCGTTGAGGTTATTTTAAGCATGTGTTAATAATCGTAGGAGTAGTTGTTGGGTTCCGGCTGTAACGTCGCCGAAGACTTGTTTATTTTTAGTTGCTTTTCCGGCCAAGTGTAGCCGAGTTGTCGTTCGTATGCGATGTTGCGCCACATGAATTTTATAATCCTACTTATGCATGCTTGTGTTATTGTCTATTTGGACGGCACGACTCGGGATCTCGCATTGGGGTCCGGGTCGGGTCGTCACAATTGTCCATACCATCTATTTTAGCGAATGCTTATGTGAAATCCAGTGATGTTAAACCTTTGATTCCACAATTCCCATAGTTGATATGATATTTTATGTGTTTTACTTTCTTAAAAATTGCATGAGCATTTGGCATTAAGAAATGATTTAGGCCATCTTTGGATCGTTTGAGTCTAAATATTCCTCGACCTTTACTAATATATCCCTAGTATCCCCTTTTGAGCCTAATTAAAAAGAATGGAGTGTGCTAAGCACACATTAAACCCCCATTTGCCTTCGTTTCTATTACCCACATTAACTTAACCCTAAAAGCCTAAACACTTTTAGCCTACCCTTTGAGAGAGTATAGGATGTGGGTGGGGAATTAATTTTATAGGACCACTTTTTCAGTCAAGCAATTTTTCTGAAGACTCCTTCTTCCCGTCGATGTTAAAAAATAATAATAATAATAAATAGATCGACGAAAAATGAAACGGAGGAAGAAGAGCGCAAGAAGATTCAAATGAAGGCATAGCTGTCAATAGAAAACTATGTTAGAAAAATTCTGCTCAGAAAGATGATGAGATATTTTTAGCTTGATATATTGTACAAAACAAGTTTGGGGGGGGGGGGAACCGAAAAAAAAAATTAAATAAAATACCCCCCCCCCACTTGTGGTCTTTGCAGATCCTAGCCTAATTGGGAAAAACCTCCTTTTGCTTGGAAGTATTAGGGGTAAAGGGTAGTCTTGCTCTCTCACTTTGAATTCTAATCCCTTTCCATCATATCCCCCAACACCATGCCCTTACATTAAAAGTTGTTAAAGACCTATTGATCTTCTTGCCAATGCTTGTGTTTGTTATTTTGATAGTAAGACATGTAAAATTGATCTACACTTCATATTCACATTATTCGCAAGCTCACTGTATTAGCATAATCTTAGTTATCGCAAGTAATTGGGATAAGAAAGCATTGTATGTCATACATAAAAGTGCATGGGATGGATATATAAGTTTTTGAAATCCTAGGTGATCTCTCTTTCTGTAATAGACCAAGTTTGGATGGTAGATTTCGTATTCTATGTTGCATTGGTTTTAATTAAACTCTGATTTTCATATGAATGTGGTGCTTAGCTTAATAAAACTATTTTAGTTAAGATATTCTCTATGACTGGTGATCACACACACACGGAGAAATTAAGACTAGTAGCAGTTTTGAGTATAAATCAGTTATTTTATGTGATAAGTCTGTACATATGTGGTGAGCATCTGACTGAGACTATTTTGTTATGTCGTGCGATTATGACTTGAGGTTGAATCCAAAAAGATTTTTTTTATTTCTAGTTAATTTTTATCTGCTTTTGTATTTATTAGTTTTTGTATTTATCTGCATAATCGAGTCACTCGTAAAAGTCTCCTTGAGTTTGTGGGTTTCTAGAGGAGTGTAAATAGTGTCACCCTCCAAAAAGATTTTCGTTATTTTTGTTATTTGCTTTTGTATTTATAAGTATTGTTTACTCGTGAACGAGCAAAGCTTAAGTTTGAGGGTATTTGATCGATGTATTTTTTACGTCGATATCGGGTACTTTTATAACTTAAATTGAGAGATTTCATGACGCTTTTGGCCACTGATATGCGTTTTTGAGTTGTTTTATGAGTTTCAGGGCTTTAGGTGAAATTATATGATTTATAAGGATTTTTGGTGAAGACTTCAAGAAGGGGCCAAAGTGTAATATGAAAGAAAAACAGCAGAAAGATAAACTGACCACCTTGTGGCCACAAGGTATTTTGACCTTGCCTTCGCAAGGTGGACAGTAAGACAGTCCCGAAATTGAAGACCCTTGCAGACGTAAGGGGTAATGACCTGGCGGCCGCAAGGTGGCCAAAACCGACTTATCGGGTCTTCAAGCCAGACCGAAACTCCTAAAGCCCTACAGATCCATGGTATAAATAAGGGACGGTAGCCAGAGCTCAAAGGCGGCCGAGAAGTAGTTTTTAATAGCTCTAGCATAGGATTTAGCTTTTATAACATAGATTAGTTGTTGTAATTACAAGTTTTGAAGATCGATCCATGTATTCGTTCATCTCCGTGTGTTGTTCATCTTCGAGGATGAACTAAACATCCATTGATCTAGGAGTTGGGAGGTAACTTGTATTGAATCTATGCTTTTAACATATTTTTATTCATTCAATTCTTGTTGATCATGGTGATTATCAATCCCTTTATTATTTCACTTTGAACAAATGAATGTAATCGTGAATAATAAAGGCCTAGAGGTGCGGATAACTGCATGACCAATATGCATATGTTGTACACTGGCTCACCATCATGATAAATTGAACCTATCGATGCACGAGAGTGATAAGTTAGGGTCAAGTTTCATATATGACCGAAGTGACAGTTAGGATTCATATGTTCTTGTGCCTAGGATAAAGAATGGACGAATTATTTGGAGATGGAGACTGAACGGTAATTCGACATGCTATATCTATATTTTGTGAATGAACCCAAGAAATTGAATGATACTCTATCAAAATAATCTATAGAGGAGAAACAAGTGAAACCCTAATCCTAGATTTCCCTCCATCATAAGATATTAATAATCTGTGATTGCTGCTAATCTAGTTAACTTCAATATAATAATTAGTTTAGGTAAAATCAATATAAAAACCCCCTTAGTTTAATAATTGCTATTGATAATCGTGCTATTTGTGATCTTCTTGTCTCTGTGGTTCAACCCTTGCTTCCCAAGCTATTCTACAATAATCTTGACCACTTGTAAGGAATAATTAAAATAAGACACGATCATGCAGCAAACCATAAATGTTGACAATGTACGACAATTGAACATGGCTTCTTAGCCTGTCTTTGCCCTAGTAAACTACTCTATTTTCCAATTTTAGTCTATTTTCATAGAAATAGTATAGTAAACTCTGAAACTGAGGGAGTATGTATTATGACATAAAAGTGAAAGACAGACCATAAACATGCCTAAAGTTCCATTAAAACAAATAAAAATTCAATCTTTTCCGACTTTCTTTTTGATTTTTTATTTTAGGTTATATGATAGTATTAATAATGGTTAACACATACCATCAAACACAATCAGCTAGTTTGGGTTGTTGTAATTATCCGGTGCCTTACGATAATTGATCAATTTACTACTAGTAGTAGCCCACTGCAGAAATTGCAAAGATTTAAAATTGAACTTTTGGGCTGAGAAGGGCAAGATTTTCAATTGGGGCGACATCACAGCCATATGTAAAGAAATCCTTAAAACCTTCAAAATGTCAATATTCACACTAAAAAGATGTAGGGTTAATAGTGCGATTGGGAGACTAAGCAAAGAAGACAGAAGAGGTACCACCCCCATGATACAAATTAGTTAGCTTGTCTCGACAAAAGAGATTAATGATTGGCTTCATCTCAAGCCACCACCACGTTGTCTGTCATTATTATTGCCACATCCATCTCTTTCTAAAGTCTCATATAAATCCATACATATCAACAACAAATCTCTCATCTATCTTTTTTCATTTAGCATTTATCAGTTGACTTTTGAGTTTCTTAATCGTAACCACATACAGAGTTTGCATGTATCTTGATATTTAATTTGTAAGAGAATAATAACTTGGGGCAATACTGTTGTTCCAATCTCATAAAGTGGCATTAATAAGCAAGTTTCTCAACACTCATAAGCAAAAAGACGCCTCCCCGAGAAAGTTATTTCTGAGTGTTGAAACAATACGGGCACATGATATTAGACCTCTGTGAAAGACAACTCAGGAACCCTTTTGTTACATTTAGTAGCATACAATCCATGCCTTATAATAGGAACACATTAGCTTTAGAGTTGAACTAAATGAGTTTGAAACTAGGATGCTAGCAAATTTAGCCTTGAAATTGACCTATCTATGCTCCAAATCCAATTCCAATTCCAAGGCTTGGATTCTATGCTCCCAAACACTACCGCAAAATATTTCTAATACCAATAAAACATTCAAGATGCAAGTTTCCTCATGAAGCCTATCTTCATGCTTATGTACATATTCTTGTGCATGTTTTGATTTCTTCCCAACATCTAACTCCGATTCGTTGACATGACTCCTAGTTTACAATATACCAACCAAATCAAATCAATCAACACGCCTCCTATGAAAACTAAACTTTTGATATCTATACAAACAAATGAGAATATGTAAATTGAAATACAACTCAAGATCAAGAATAAATGAGCTATACTCTGATTATGGTTCAAGTATATACTACTCCATGATTATGTGTGACAATCTTGCTAAATTCACCAAATATTTATGACAACTCCAAACATCACCAATCTTACAAATTCAGAAACTAGACACTTTAAACTATAACTTTCCACCTTGAATCACTCGATTTGGATATATATCATCAAGTTTTGATCATATCAAATTCAGATTACCTCCCAAATTTTCTGATAACAGTTTCACTGACGCAACGATGATTCATAGATCGATTAAGGTACTTCCTGACCTTAGAATTTTATGAAAAATTACAGAGAGTTATTTAACATGTACAAGTACAATATATCCAAAAAATCATAACATTTCCTTGGACGGATTTGCTACCGAAAATTTCAGAAAATCGTCGAAAATAGGGACTGCACATGATTTAAAACATATGAGTTTGGCTTCTCTATCTCTTCCAATTGACTTCCCAATTCCATATCTAAGAGCTTATTTATACTCCTATTTCGGTTAATCTTTAACTAACAGCTTCCAACAAAATCAATTACCTAGATGCAGTCTGTTTAACAAAGAGAGAGAGAGAGAGAGAAACAGAAAATTGGTCGAGCTAAAATAACCCTGTAGTAAAACAAAAACAACTAACTCCATGGGATAAATTCCCCCATTACATGACTATAGCTAGTGCCCCTCCTAGGAAGGTGATAAGGATGATAAGGTTGATTATGATATGGCTCAATCTCTATCACCGAAACCAAGAAGCTCGGACAGTCGCCAAGTTGGTTAGTTAGTTAGCAGTTAGTCGTGACAAGAGATGAAATTTTACACCAACAAATGAACTAGGTAACCAAATACCATGTCATGCATAACCAAATATATTACTTTTGAAACATAAGCCAGGCAAAGTCGAATGCCATGTCATGCATAACCAAATACATTACTTTTGAAACATTGTTCTTTAAAAACATGCCAACTACTCTATAACGAATGAGATACTGTGCCAAAATATTGTCGACAATTGTGTATGAACCTTGAAATGGATCAAATAGAGCACAAATACATACATGTAAACGGGCTAAAACTTCATGTGGCCGAGATAGGCCATCAGCAGTGGTGTTTTCTGAGTAGGTTTCCAGAGATATGGAAGCATCGATAATTCTTTGTACTCCAAGTCGCCATTCTGGCCATAACGACGATTAGAGAGGATCTAATCCACATCCACTACCCAACCCGAAAATACCAAATCTTCTGACCTTAGCATCAACCTCCTCCTCTCCATCCTTGATAAACTTAGTATTTCCATGGAGATTATGTTTTCTTATTGACTAAAATTAACTATGTGTTTGGTGCAAGGAAAATATGAGGGAGAAGAATTGAAAGAATTTTAAAAATAAAACAATTTTGGCTATGATTTATCACACTAAATATTTTTAACAACTAATGAATTTAGTTTATTTCAATTGAACTTTCCCTAAACCAAAGGGACCTTAAAGTGTGTTTGTAAATCAAGAAAGCTATGGAAAACACTCTCGACCCTTACACTTCCTTCTTGCTTTAGTTTTTGTTTTGTTTTCAATTGTTGGCGTAAAATAAGCCATGTTGAACTAGCTGTAGACACCCCAATTTCGTACCCCTGGTATGTGACATGACATAAAATATCAAGACCTGTTAAAACATTAACAAATGTCAAGTTACAGGGTCAAAAGTGCAAAAGGACAAAGCAGAATGCGCAAAAGGATGAACTGCAGGGACCAAAGTGCACAAAAAATGGAAACTTTGAAAAGCTGGCGCCACCCACATCAAAATTGGGCATGGCCCCAATTTCCTCTTCCAGCACCCAGTTTGGGCTTGATTGCGCCCAGTTTCCTTCTCGACGCACTGTTCATTTGCCGTAAAATACAATTCGCTCAGCGCTGTGTACAAATTGTTGATACGCGAAGAAGGAATTTTAAATTCCCTTAGTGTCCTCACTCCAGCCTATAAATACAGGCCCCGGGCTCCTCATTCAGCACACCTTTCATCGATAAAAATTCTCCGCGTTCTCGTTACGCTAGAGAAATAGAGAGCGAAGTGAGATAGTGAGCGATCACCTCAAAAAGCCTCGAAACTCTGCCAAACCTCCTTCAAACACAAAACCAACTGGTAGAAGTGAGCCTTAGCCCCCCAGGTAGGTATCCACCCTATTTCCTCGGCCCAAAAACCATAAAGTAAGCCGTTACTCTGCCAGAGTAATAGGCTGAAAACCAACCCATATAAGCTGTTATTCCGCCCAACCAAATAAGCCAAAACCAACAAAACTAAGCCGTCATTCTGCCCGAGTGAGTGAGTCAAAAACACCACAAATAAGCCGTCACTCTGCCCAAACCACAGCAGCAGTAGCAATAAAAGACTCCCTCTCCCGAGAAGGACAGAGCGAGCACACCCTAGTCCGTTAGTAGGTAAGTTTTAAATTTCTTATTTTGTAAAAGTGTTATTTTCAATCCGGCCCAATGTAGATATATAAGCAGTTGTGCTGCCCGGATTTAGTTAGAAAATAGCACTAAAAAGAGCCGTTATTATTGCCAAATATTTTCAAGTATATCTGTAATTATTTGTAAAGAGATAGCTGCAAGTCTGTAAATAATGTAGACAAATGGATGTATTTGTAGGCAGTTAATGCTTTATTTATCTGTTAAATAAATATAACAAAAAACATACTTTAGCCAAAAACTGTTTTGAGATCGAAAGGGCGAGTTGGGTGCCTAGCACCTTCCCAACTCGTAACTTAGCCTCCGGACCCGTTTTTATTATATCTGGTTTTCTTTTTTTTTGGTTTTGCTTTATTTCTTCCTCAAAATAAAGATGGCGAATCTAAAACATTTTTGATCCAGTGGGGCCTCGCAACATCTTTCCTTGCACTTTTCCGCTTTCCCCTAAAAAAGGGAGATCGGGAATGGAAGGGTGATGCATTCCTATATCGTGGTATCCCCTAAACAAGGGATAACTTGACATAGAAAACTCAAACCTCTCATATTGGATCAAAAATCCACTAAAGGCAACCGAGACGCATTCAAACGCTATTCTCGACAAAGACTCCTCTCGCACTTTTGATTTCGTCCTCCCCTAAAAAAGGGAGGGTGGAGCGAGAGCGATGGATGTCATCGCATCCGCACGCACGCGCACCTATCCAAGGCGCGGGCGCGGAACACTTTTCCCTGAACCCACAATGGCGACTCATTGGGGAGATCGTTTTTATTTTAATAAATAAAAATGGAGAGCTAGACTCAGTAACCAAAACTTTTTTTTTCTTTTTTTTCTGGCTAAAGTATGCTTGTTATATTAATTTAAACAATTGAATATTGCGTTCCTTTAACATCCGTGTCTATATTTGTGGATATGATTCTCCATCTTGCAGCAGTTTCATTTCAAACACTGTTACGGATATACTTGAAAATATTCGTATTTTATTTTTCAAAAAAATTGCAAAAATAAATAAATAAATAAATAAATAAATATATATATATATATATATATATATATATATATATATATATATATATATATATATATGCAGTATTTTATGTGCAATAATTTCCGGGCAGCACAACGAAAACGTTGGGGCTTTATTTTATTTTCGGCTCTATATTATTATTTCCTTCTGTTCATTTTTCTTTTTTATTCTGTACATTTGTACATATTTGCATGCATTCTGTCATTTTATTTTAGGGGCATAGGACCAAATTTGTAATAAATAGGGATAGATAGATTCCCCACTTTTCTTTCTATTTCTTAATGTGATGTGCTTGCTTGCTCACGCTCAAACTAAAAAGCCGAGAAAATCCATAAATAACAAAGAAGACAGACATATCTGCTTTTATTTTTCGCTTTTATATAAAAATTTTTTTGCTTTTTAGATACCGCACACACGCGCACATGCATATAAATATATTCCGAATTGCTACCCTACACCATGACCAGCCTACCCCCCCCTGCATGAGCCAACGCTAGAATGCATATAGATTCTCAGGACACTTTGAAGACCGATCGGTTTTTGCATTTTAAATCGTGGGTCAGCCCTTGTCAAAAAAAAATGTGCGCAAGTCAAAAAAAAAAGTGTGCAAGTCAAAAAAAAATATGCGCAAGTCAAAAAAAAAAATCTGCGCAAGTCAAAAAAAATATACACTGGGGCTGATTTATTATTTTCTAATGCTCGACCTAGACCATTTCGAATGGTGGATCCCGGAAAGAGTATAGGCCCTTCGCCTGGGATCAGTTCGATCTAGGGGAGTCGAAAGCCAGGTGGAATACGTTGGTCCTATACTGAGAAAGAATCAAGCTTCAGGAAAAGTCCCGAGATCAAAATTAAGTGTGCTTATCCGGTCAATTGTAGGGAACAAAAATAAATAATAATAATAAAATATACTAATAAAGGCACGCTGTACTCCAAGCCCAAAAAGCTTTCAGCCAGCCTTTTGATACATCCAAAACCCATTTTCCTCGAAACTGGCCCGAACTGAAAGGCGTAGATAGTAACTTGGCGGTTGATACGGAAAGTATTGCGTAAATCGAAACGAGAGGGTATCAGTATCATATCAGACAAGGGCAGAATCAGTTCAAAGGGTACAGATCCGAGCAGTATGGCAAAAGAAAGTAAGGTAATCTCTTCCCATCCAGTCCCCCAAGAAGCATCAACCTTCCATGTTCCTCCAAATCCAATTTCCCAGCCAAACACCAACCCACCAAATACCTATTATTACCAAAATTTTAACCCCTTTTCATTATACCCTCCTTATCCTACCCAATATCCATATCCAGTCCAATATCCCTATCCTACCCAAAATCTATATTCTATCCAAAATCCTTATCCAGCCCAATATCCATATCCTGCCCAATATCCTTATCCTGCCCAAAATCCTTACCAGGTACCGCAACCAAAAATTAACCCAGCCTTCCCTAATCCTGCCAGCATCTACCAAAACCCAACTTTCCCACCCGCCAAGATGGAGGTTGACATTGAAAATTTGAAAACCATGATGCTCAAAATTCTAAACCAAGAGGTTTCTAATGGAAATTTGGGGGACAACTTCCTGGGTATGATGGATGAAGGCACTTATTATAAAAAATAAAAAAATAAAAAAAAGCTCCATGCTGAGTTTGAGTCCATTTCTAATAAGCCTCTGCAGAACTAGTATACTGCGACCGACCTACTTTTGACACCCGCAGATCTGGCGGACCGCTTCGGATATATTATCCCTATTCTTTTCTCTAGCCTTACGGATTGGTCATCTACCGATCCGCTCCCTAAAATTGAGGATCTCAAACCCCAGATCCTCAATAATGTAATAAACTCTGTACGGTGTGCTTTTAATAATAATCTAAAGGTCTTTGCTTATTTCTTAGTTGCACCTACATTTAAAAGACACATTAAATAATTATAATGATGAGTCATTTAAAAGGACCCAATATATATATATATATATATATATATATATATATATATATATATATATATATATATATATATATATATATATATATATATATATATATATATATATATATATATATATATATTTGCTTGAGCTTGTAAAGTCAGTCGAGCACCAGGGACAACATCATCCACCAGCAGCAACTGGAGACTGATCCACTACCAATCTGGAGCTGGACAATGAAATCAAAGGAATCAAAATCGGCAACTACCTGCAAGGCTCTGAAAGGATAACACTCATTGACCTCCTCAAAGAGTTCGTGGACACGCTCGTCTGGTCCTATGAAGATGTGTCGAGGGTAGACCCAGCCATAGTCAAACACCGGATCCCCATACATCCGGATGCTTGGCAGATCAGACAAAAGCTCCACCGCATCAAGCCGGAATGGTCACTACAAGTAAAAAAAAAAATCATGAAACTGCCGCACGTCAACTTCATTCGGGTAAAAAAAAAAAGTAGAAAAAAATGAAAGGAAAGAAAAAGAAAAAAAAAGTAAAAAAAAGTAAAAGAAGAAGGAAAATACCCGATCTGGCTGTTCAATATAGTGACCATTCCCAAGTCCAACAGTTTTTCTTATCAACGGCATGCTGGGCTATAGTCAAATCAAAGGCAGCAGGAGACCAAGAAAAGAGCTCATTCACTACCCCCTTTGGGAAACCTACTGCTATCATGTTATGCTGTCTGGGCCAAAAAAATGCTGGGGCTACTTATCAAAAGGCTGCTACCACTCTCTTCCACGATGTGTCGTATATTGTCAAAGAGATCCGATCAGGAGGTGCCATATTCCTCGCAAGCCAGGAAAAAGAAGATTTTGTTCAGCCCTCCAATCTCAATGAGCTCAAAAGGTATTATGCTTAAGACACCCTATCCGGCAAGTGCTTCTCTCTCCAGCCCGCTAGGCTGAAAACCCGAAAGGGCGGCCTAGGCAAAAGTTAGGGCATAAAAGAAAAAAAACAAACAAACAAATAAAAAGGAGAAATAAGGGCTCGCTAGGCTGAAAACCCGAAAGGGCGGCCTAGGCAAAAATTAGAGCGAGTAAAAAAAATTAAAGGCTCGCTAGGTTGAAAATCCGAAAGGGCGGATTAGGCAAAAGTTAGAGCCAAATAAAAAAATATATATATCAGGAGAATAAGGAGAGGGAAAACACTCTTTGAAACCTCAGCATCCTACCTCCAGTCTTCGGCGTGCAAGTGGGCTCGACTGACAAAAGAAAAAGAAAAACCACGACAGGAAGCTCGCAATCAAAACACTAAAATATAAAATTTTCGGGTCCTAAGGTGCAACTTGAGAATAATTGCTAAAGAAATTTAGATTATACATTAATTGCCTGTACATATCTATTATTTCATATACCCCCTTTGTTTCCCCCAAAACTATCCTTCATTTGCAGCTTAAGCCCCGGAGCAGTCCATCAATGTTTGCGATGTCCGCCCGGCCGGGCCCATATACTTCTTATGCAAGGCACAGAAAAGGCTCAGTCTCATCAGAATGAGAAACACCATAAGTGTCCTCGTCCTATTCATCATCTGCGTTGCCATTATCCTGAAATAGCCAGACGACTTGGATTCCGATCATTCACGGCTGCCCTGTCTGATTATGAAGAAAAATGCAGGGGCTATGAGAATAGCCTTATGCCAAGTATAGCCCTGCAACAAATATATGGCCAAGAACATGAGGGGATATCTGTCTTTTTCTTTCCCCGCATACCACAAAAAAAAGAGAGAGAAAGGGAAGCCTGTTCGAACCCGAAGGTATATTCCTTTAAAATCCATTTTGGAGAAACATCGTGCCATTACCTGTTAGGTCGGTATAGCTTTGCTTTGTGCGTGCGTTTTGAGTCTGCATGTGTTTTTTTATTTATTTTGCATCATATAAAATTAAATTGCATTGTAAATGTTTGTACAAGTTCTTTAAAAAAAAACAAACAAACAAAAAAAAAATTATGTATTGTTTTGCATCTAGATAAACGTTTTTGCATTATAGGCATTGTAAAAATGCATTTTGCATCTTAAAGATATGTACTGTATTTTGCATTATTGCATGCATGATAGAATAGGAGAATATCCATGCATCATGTTAATAGGCATCCTATAATTCTTAGGCATCACATTTGCATTAAATAAAGTAAGTACATGCATCCAGCATTTGCATTTATCATCCAATAAGCTGCATTAGGGGTGTGCTAAAAAGAAAATAAAATGCCCCCAATCATGAAAATAAATATTCCCATGACATTCACTATATCCCTGCAGCATAAGCATGCATCATGAAGCCCCATTTGCATTTATAGTATAAATCATGCATAATAAGGTCAAGTAGTGACCACTAGCTCAATCATGCATCGTAAGAATAAATTGCATGCATCATTACTTAATTGCATCATTTAGGCATAAATAGGACATGCATAAGCATTATTAATAAAGTCAGGAATGCTTCAAAAGTGCCACACAGTGCCAAAATCCAGCAAATCTGAAGTATATCCAGGCAGACCAAATAAAAAAAAAGAAAAAAAAAGAGGTAATAAGCATGCAAAAAAAGAAAAATGGCGAGCATGCAGAAAAAAAAAAACAAAAACAACAAAAAAAAAATCGAGAGAGGGGAAAATGCATGTACAAGAGAAGAAAAGAAAATTTATAGGTGCATGCAACAAAAGGAAATGCGGCGGCAGAAGAAGAAATCTTCGGCTGAAGCTAGAAAATGAAGCAAAAAGAAAACAGCAGCAAAGAAAAGATGATTTCAGCTGGTACCAAAAGATGCGGCAGCAAGGAAAGTAAATTTCTGACCAAGGTTAGAAAAAGCAGTAAAGAAAGATGTAGCAGCATCAAAGAAAATTTTCCAGCTAAAGCCAAAAACATAAGCAGAACAGGGGAAAAGATTTTCCAGCAAGGGCCGGAACGCTGACAAAAGAAGAATCCCCAAAGACAAAGACAAGAGAAGCAAAGAACAAAGATAAAGCGACAAGCGGCGGTAGAAAGCAACGGCGGCGACAATTTGCCGCACGGGCATGGCAAGGGTAAGAAAAGGAAGGTATTTTTTCCTTTTTGAAGTGCATTTGTTTGATGTTTGGAAACTTTCCTTTAAGGGGCACGCAACCCCAGATTCATAGGGAAAAGTCTTGTTCTCCGGTGAAGGCTGAGTTCCTAAAGAGGAGACATTCCATGCATTTTTGATGTGTCTTTGGAAAACTTTCTTTTAAGGGGAACACGCAACCCGGATTCATAGGGAAAAGGTCTTGTTCTCCGATAGAGGCCGAGTTCCTAAGGAAACAATTCATGCCGCATAGCCGCAGGCCGAACTACGTTTGGTCTGATTCCTTTTATTAAGGGATATGTAGGCAGCCTGCATTAGTAGGTCCGACCATCGAGCACTTAATTTGGATATCTGCTTAAAACTGCGATAACCTTCTATAACCGACTAAAAATGTCTAGGATATGGAGGTTTGTCTCATGTTATAAATTCTTTGCATTATAAGCGCACATTGCATCTTTCTCCCTCGCTTTATAATTGAACGAAATTGGAGAGTCTATTCTTATCAACGATGTTCGTCTACTCCGGTAGAAGCTGCGGGTTACATGTAGACTCCATCGTTGAGGGGCTCAGAGACACCCCAATTTCGTACTCGGTATGTGACATGACATAAAATATCAAGTCTGTTAAAACATTAACAAATGTCAAGTTATAGGGTCAAAAGTGCAAAGGACAAAGCGAGAATGCGCAAAAGGATGAAGCTGCGAGGGACCAAAGTGCACAAAAATTGAAACTTTGAAAAGTTGGCGCCACCCACATCAAAATTGGGCATGGCACCCAATTTCTCTTCAGCCGCCTTGGGCTTGATTGCGCCAGCTTCCTTCACGACGCATTGCTCATTTGCCGTAAATACAATTCGCTCCTTGCTGTTTACAAAGCTGTTGATACGCGAAGAAGGAATTTTAAATTCCCTCAGTATCCTCACTCCATTTATAAATACAAGCCCCTGCCTCATTTAGCACACCTTTCATCGATAAAAATTCTTCGGCTTCGTTCATTGGAGAAATAGAGAGCGGTGAGATAGTGAGCGATCACCTCAAAAAGCCTCGAAAATCCGCCAAACCTCCTTCAAACACAAACCAACCGGTAGAAGTGAGCCTTAGCCCCCAGGTAGGTATCCACCCTATTTCCTTGGCCCAAAACCATAAAGTAAGCCGTTACTCGCTATTGAGTAATAGGTCAAACCAACCCATATAAGTTGTTATTCCGCCCAACCAAATAAGCCAAAACCAACAAAACTAAGCCGTCATTATTCTCGCCTCGAGTGAGTGAGCCAAAAACACCACAAATAAGCCGTCACTCTGCCCAAATCACAGCAGCAGTAGCAATAAAAGACTCCCTCTCCCGAGAAGGACAGAGCGAGCACACCCTAGTCCGTTAGTAGGTAAGTTTTAAATTTCTTATTTTGTAAAAGTGTTATTTTCAATCCGCCCAATGTAGATATATAAGCAATTGTTGCCGGATTTAGTTAGAAAATAGCACTAAAAAAGAGCCTGTTATTATTGCCAAATATTTTCAAGTATATCGGTAATTATTTATAAAGAGATAGGCAAGAATAAGTCCAAATAATGTAGACAAATGGATGTATTTGTAGGCGTTAATGCTTTATTTATCCGTTAAATAAATATAACAAAAAGCATACTTTAGCCAAAAACTGTTTTGAGATCGAAAGGGCGAGTTGGGTGCCTAGCACCTTCCCAACTCGTAACTTAGCCTCCGGACCCGTTTTTATTATCTCTGGTTTTCTTTTTTTTTTTTGTTTTGCTTTATTTCTTCCTCAAAATAAAGATGACGACTCTAAAACATTTTGGATCCAGTGGGGCCTCGCAACATCTTTCCTTACACTTTTCCGCTTTCCCCTAAAAAAGGAAGATTGGGAATGGAAGGGTGATGCATTCCTATATCCTGGTATCCCCTAAACAAGGGATAACTTGACATAGAAAACTCAAAGCTCCCATATTGGATCAAAAATCCACTAAAGGCAACCGAGGCGCATTCAAACGCGCTATTCTGACAGCACTCCTCTCGCACTTTTGATTTCGTCCTCCCCTAAAAAAGGGAGGGTGGAACGAGAGCAGTGGATGTCACCGCATCCGCACGTACGCGCACCCCTATCCAAGGGCGCGCGAGGCGCGGGAGCACGTTTCCCGGGAACCCACACTAGCATAAGTCAAAAAAAAAAGGGAGAAAGCTCATCTCAAGAAAATCGATAACTTATGACATGTTGAGTTGTTAATGTTCTAAGTCTTCTAAGTTATCTATACAAGTTCTTTGTGTACTTCAAATGGACATTGAATTTCCATCCCTTCGTATTTCTTGCTTTATGTTCGTTAATTGGCGTTGTCCTATTGTGATTGAGCCTAAGACGCTCAACTTCATCAGGATACTATAAAAGCCTACAACAATATTTACCTAATGCTACTGCAAATCTATTTGAATCCATAAAGAACTACAAAACATTTCGAAAAGTAAATCACTAATCTAGTAACATACTAGATTAGTGCTATACCAAAAGTTGGTTCGGGAACACCACTCAAAACTAGAAGAGGGACTTATGAAATTGCAGAGAGAGGGTGCAGAGAATACCCAAATAGTCTCAAGTAGCATTGGCACAGGAGAAGAGATGGTGATGCTAATAAGTAAATTGGGAACTAGATTACAAAATAAATTCAAAAGAAAAAAAAAACGCCTAAATTTGAATAGAATTTGAAACAATATTTATTATTAAGAGATCCTAACTTGCCCTAAAATCAAAAAAGTTTCACCAAAAAATTGAAATACAAACTACAGAATAAGTCCCAAACTATTTACCCACTCATAAGCATCACGATCAACCTCCTAATCACATGCACCCTTCTTCCTTTATATCACCGTTTTACTCCCTTTCTTTTCTCTTCTCATCCCTCCTCTCCCTCTCTCATCAATATTAAATTCAAGTCAAAAGAACCGCATACTTCCCCCTTGCTCGCACACATTATCCCCCATTTTTTAAATATTTCTCGATTTCTTTTCAACACACTATCATCAACAACCCACAAACATTACCATCACCATCGCAATCCTCTTTCCCTTCTGCATCGCCACAAATCTTAATTATATCGCACCAACAAAAGAAAATAGAGATACTTCAATTCAAAACGAAGAAGAAGATTATGACAAAAGGGGTTTACCTCGCAATACTGCATTCGATTCTTCACCGTTATGTGTCTCTCTAGTTGACCCAAGCTATCTGTTCGCTTCACACCTTGCGCCGTCATTCTCTGTCAATCGTGAGAGAATTGGAGATTTGAGCATTTTGGTTAGTTGATTTAGGGATTTCTTTAAGGGGAGAGGTATTCTTGGCGGTACTTAGAATATTTGGGGATTTTGGGATTGGGCGGTGGAGGGAGTTTTAATTTTTAGGGACCATAGATTATTAATTGACTTAAACGTATATACTCTTGGGTTCCGGGCAAAGAGTACCCATTCGAAAGTCAAACCTTTTTAAAAAATGACATTTTTAATTGTTAATTAGTACCCTTTCGTCCCAAAATTATTGTCTTGTTTGAAACTTTCATTTTTAGAACAATAAGTTTACTACTTACCCTTACTTTTTCATCCTATTTTAATTATGAGTCACATACACATTAGCTTTAAAGTAAACTACAAATCAAACTAATATTAATAATCAAGTCAAATATGTTTTCTTAAACTGCACCAAGTCAACCTGCACGATAATTTTGAGACATTTAGGAATAATAAAATGACATTTTTATATCTTAATATTTAAAAGTAGACTTTTAAAGTGAAACATCCTAAAATAGAATAGTGGATTGTTTGCCTTGAACGTAGGGAGTATTTTTTTTTATTTCAAATATAAGGGATTGTTTCATGCATATCTTTATTATTTAAAAAAATTTAAAAACTTATGTCCTTATTTAATAATACAACTTATTTCAAATAAATTACAAATGTAATGGTTTTGAGTATAAATATTGTTTTGAAATAATTAATATTTCATATGTTATTCTTATTATCATTTTAATATGACCACCAATTCTACCAGCACCACCATCACCCAAAAATATATAGCTCTACCACCCTCACAACTACTACTGAAGAATTTTGCAAACCATGGCTACCATTAACACTCCATCCCACCACGAACATCACTATAACAATAACAATCCTACCACCACTCTATAATCGTAACTATGCGGCTGCACACAAACTACCACTACCACCACCACCATCTATCCATTACCACCATATCCCTATATTTCCCTCAGTACACCATCGCTGCTGCCATCGCTATCACCCACGTGTCTACGTGACATCTACGACCATTCAGCATCTCGTTTGTCTCTAATTTAAAGACTAAAGTCGATTACTCTTATTTAGAGACCAAAATCTTTCCCTTTCTAAATGTCCCTCTCTAAAATGCATATTTTTATTGGTGGTCACAGTGTTAGTTACTCATACAAGGGTTTAGGCATGATTACGATGGCCGATGGAGAAGAATGGTTGGTAGCAGTGAAGGGGTGTGGCGACTATGGTCGTAATAGTGGCATGGTAGATGGGTAGTGTATGCCAGGTTAAGCATGGTAGTGATAGTGATGGTAGTGGTAAGAGAGGTGGACGTGATGGTGGTTTGGTGGTGGGTAGGAGGTGATAGATTTCCTAGGGAAGGAAGGCATATTACACGTAATAATTGTGGTGGATCCATGGTTATAGAGTGGTAATAACTAGGTTTAGGCTTAATGATAATAGGAATATGATATTAAGAGTCAAGTGTCTTATTAGTTGCACCATAATAGGAAACTAAGAGTTAGGCGTCATATTAGCTGCATCATAATAGGACTCGAAGTGTTAGGCGTCCTATTAGTCATACCATAATAGGACACGAAGAGTCAGGCGCCCTATATATTAGCCATACCATGATAGGACATTAACAACCAGGTGTCTTATTAGACTGTATCATAATAGGACACTAAGAATTAGTGTTCTCTTAGGCATACCTCAATAGGACACCAAGAATCAGGCGTCCTATTAACCATACCATAATAGGACACTAACAATCAGGCGTCTTTTTAGATTGTATCATAATAGGACACTAAGAATTAGTGTCCTCTTAGGCATCCATAATAGGACATGAAGAGTCGAGTATCTTATTAGGTCATACTATGATAGGGCCCAAATACCCAATGAGTAAGTCGTCCTATTGGGACTTTTATAGGACGAATTTTTAAAAGCATCTCTAAGGGATCCTAAAACATCCTTTTTGTTGTAGTGAAATCAGTGTCCATGTTTACCTAATTGGAATACCAATTCCTACAATTCAATTATCTCCTTCTCTAATGCAATTGTGATATATCATGCTTTCATCTCATCAAGTAATCTACATCCCGCAAATTATGTCGCCACATAGACCATGTTTAATTTTTCTACTCATGTGCCCAATTAAGGAAATAGGCTAGCAATAGAAGTTGTGATGAGTACTCAACTATATGAACTCATACATGAATGCCTACATAATTGTTTGTATTTTGTATGTGTCTATATATTACTCTTTCAGCAGTCATATTGGTACCAATTAAGAAGAAATCTTTGAATTGTCTAGAATTACAATGGATTTATATTTCCTTTGAAACTTGTCCTTGATAATCCAAAGGTGTTTCGTAGTGATAATTTTACCTTAATTTAATTCCCACTTTAATTGATGGACCTCATTATCACATACGTATCCTTAAAAAATTACACACTATTAAATATCATAACAAAGTTGATCAATTATAGTATTCCCCCCCCCCCCGGTTTTAAAATTATCATCCTCATTTCATTTTTCGTCCGTTCAAAAATAATTGTCTTCTTTTAAAACATTCCCTTTTAGAAAAACATTTTACCACTTTACCCTTTGCTTTTCTACATACTTTGATTATAACCACATGCTCAAAGGCATTAAAGAGACCCACACATTTCACTAATATTTATAATACAATCAATTAATTTTTCTTAAACTGTGTGCGGCCGAGATAAAGAAAATGATCATTTGAAAACAGATGGAGTATATATTTTTCTTAATTTTTTTCTCTATCGGGGTAAACATGACACTCTTTTAGAAACAAATGAAGCAATTAATTTTGTAATAAATAATTAATAATTTTGCATCAACCACTATATGTTCAATAGATGCATTTGCAATTGTTTATGTTTTAAAAATAAATGTTAGAATTCTTTATAGTCTCGGGTGATGGCACTACCGATTGTAAAGCAATCACATAAGCATAACACGATTGAAGAAACAAAGATGAAAAAAGCAATCGCTAAAAAGAAGATTAAGCGATGGTTTCAAAAGTCATCGCAACCAATTCAAAGGCGATGACACTAGCGACTATAAAACAATCGCATAAACATAAGGCAATTGAAGAAAAAACAATGAAAAAAGTAATGGCAAAAAAGAAGATTAAGTGATGGCTTTTGAAACCATCACAACCAACAATCACGAAAAAACATTTTTCTATTTTTTTTATTTTTCTATTTTTATTGTATTAGTTATAAATGTAATGGCAAAATCATCGCTCGGCATTAGGCAAATTTTGCGACTACAATTGCAACCGTGTATTTACGAAAACCATCACATTATCTTTCTATTTTCCGCGGGGCCTATTTTCTTTGGTTAATTTCCCTCAAATATTCAAAAGTGATGGCACTAGCGATTATTAAGCAATCGCATATACATAAGGTGATTGGAGAAAAGCGATGGAAAAAAAACAATTGTGAAAAAGAAGATTATGTGATGGTTTCAAAAGCCATCGCAACCAACAATCACGTAAAACCAATTTTCTTGTAGTGCCCCCCTTCTAGCTTATTATTGTGCCCTTTGGGACTAACACACCTCCTCCTTGATGGCAATTTGCTTTTCCCCTAAAAAAATATGTGCCTTGTGTTGTATGAGGATAAAGTTTGGATCGATACTCAACTGGTGCATAGGGACATTCTCACTAATACCCTCCATGTCATCGATCCTTCAAATGAACACATCCAATATTTCTTTTAATAGCTTAATGATTGCTTCTTGCTCTTCTTTTGGTATTTCTATTCCTACCCTGACCTTTTGCTCGGGAAAATTGAGGTTAATCACAATTTCATTCAGCTCCTCGTTCGGCTCGATAGCTGGATGATGATCGACGTCCAAGCTTTCAATTGTGATTACTTTTTCGGTGATCTCATCCCCCTTGTTGTTATGCTCGGTGCTTATTGATGTGCCGAGCATATGGTCCTCGCTTCTTTCTTTTTCGGGCGACCTGGCGTTCCCAGCTCGCTTTAATTGCCAGACAACTGCTAGCTCGGGAGAAGCTGGTATTATTTCCTCCGTTTCTCATAACCGCTTAGTCGGTTTGTTATCATCGACCAATTTTCCTTCGGCGGGGTGAGTTCCCCCTTCTCTTTACCCTTCCTTTCCCGGTAGATGTACTCCAGGGTGCTCGCCGGGTCGTTTAGTACCATTCCTATTCCCCTTTCAGTGGGAAATTTTATTCATTGATGCGCCATTGACGCGACCATTTGGAACTTTGTTTGAGAAGGGGAACCGAGTATGGCATTGTATGGAGAGGGTAGATCAAGTACCAAAAACTCGACCTCCTTCGTTCGAGGAGCCATGTTTTCTTCGGTCAAGGTTACTATAAGAACGATAGTTCCTTTTACCGCCACCTTGTGGCCATTAAACCCTTCCAACTGTATGTCCTTTGGTCATAGTTGGGCGTTCCCCAACTCCATCCCTTTAAAGCAGGTGTAGTACAAAATATCTTTTCCATTCCCCATGTTTACCAATACTCGCTTCACCTCACTGTCATGTATCCTTACTCAGAGAGTTAGAGGCTGTTGATGAGCTGTTTCAGTGGTAGCTACCTAACTTGGCCAAAAGGTTACTCCTCCTGTTTCATCGGGTCGCGGCATGATGTTAACCACATGCTTCAAGTTATAAATCATGTGTTTTAACTGAGTACCACTTGGTGTTGCTTCCTGAATGGTGTCGATCACATTCCTGGGGCCCCCGTTATTTGGTCGAGGGTTCTGGTTTCTCTCCGGCTCTCTCTGTCTTCCTCCCTGATTATTGTTTTTCTGCTCGAACCTCTTGAGCTCCCCCTATCGATCAACTTCTGAATAGCTTTCTTCAGATTAATAAATTCCTTGGTCATATGACCGACATCCTTGTGAAAGGCGTACCGTTTATTGGGGTTACGAGGATATCGAGTATCCTTTAGCGGCCATGGCCTATTTATCTTGTCTTGATCGAGCAGGAAATTCATTATATGCTCACGAGTGGTCGTGAATAGAGTCCAATCAATTTCATCCCACCTGTTCTTGCCTCGATTATCCTCTTGTTTATGGGTTGGCCCCCGACCTCCCTTGCTCGATTTGTCTTGAGCCCGATGCGTTCCATCGTGCTCCTTCTTCTTTGCTTCTTACACATCCTTCTTCGCTCCCTCGGTATTAATCACATAAATGGCGTGGGCATACATCTCCCTAACCAAGATTTGATCGCGGAGCATCATCTCCTGTCTCATAGCCCTTGCTGTAGGCCTGAAATGAAGCATATCGTGATTGACTCCTTCGAGATATACGGTATTTGATCGACCATGGCCATGAACCTATCCATGTACGTTTGGTTCGACTCGTTTATTTGCTGATGTATACTGCATTGGTCGGTTTGCTTCTTTGGCTGGAGTCCGGTCAAGGAAAACTATGTAATGAACATCTGCCTGAATTCATCCCATCTTTCAACTGAATCCAATGGAAGACTTGTATACCATTTTAATGTTTTCCCTTTAAGGTCCCCGCAAATATCTTTCCCCACGCGTCCTCGTCGTAAGGGGCCACCGCGTTCATTTTGACCTCAAAACTTGCCATGTGATCAACTGCGTTGGTAAGGCCTTGATATATTTCAAAAATGGGGATTTTTTTAATAGGTAATGGGGCTTTCCTCATCCTCTCTTGGAATGGCCCATTTTTTACTGGGGGTAACAGCATTGGTTTTCCCTTCTCCATGGCCTCGAGCCTGCCCCGAAGAAATTTCACCTCTTGTTCGATTGCTAAGGATGGCTTATTGGTCGACTTTTTCACCTCGGTGGTCGCGTTCCAACCACTTTTTGAGTGCCCCGCTCCTGACTGTTGGGAATGGGTGCAATGCCCACATGTTTTATTCTTCATCACCTCTGTCCTCGGCCTGGACTCTCCTTCCTCGCTCCTTTCTCTAGTGTGGCAAGGGTGATTGGGCTTGCTTGGATAAGTTAGCCGGCTATGAATACTGGGCTTGGGTGTTTGCTCGCTCATCCTATCCCCTAACCGGGATCTCACACTAGGCCGAGGTACAGTCTTCTTCTTTTCCTTGCCTTTGGAGGTAGCTTTTTTAAGAATTTGGGCCGGCTCCTCCTGGGGTACTATATTGGTCGCTGCTCTTCCTTTTTTATGGAGCGTGAACATCTTGAGCTCGGTCTCTTGAATTCCCGTGAGGTAAAGCTTTTGGCGTTCCCAGAACCTTGCCTCTTCTAAATATTTGTCATGCTCGGTGGCTTTGTTCTTTTCCACTTAGGAATGTTCAATCTGGGCTTCCTCCTCGTCTACGTCAAAGAAGGTGCTCACCTGGCCCGTGGCGGCCCCTAAGTTGCGAGCATCCTCTTGGGTGACCTTTCCTCCCAGCACCTTCGAAGTGGCGGTGGCGAGGTTCATATTAGTTATTTTGCTCGCTGGTGAGGGGGGTGGTTTGTTTGTTCCTGGTTAATCTTGTTTTGTGGGAGTTTGCTTATCCATTCTTTAAGTCAGTTTGAGAACAAGGAAAAAGGTAACTGAAATATGAGTATTTCCCGGCAACGGAACCACTTGATCACGCCACAAAGATGGGATGACTATGCTGGTGATCCACGTAATGGACCGGAGCTGGTGTGTTTTTGATGAGTGTCTACGTCGATGTACGGAAGTACTTGATGTACGAAACTATAAAGGATATCTGGGCTTTGGTTCACTTGTAAACTAGTTGGTTATGCTTTGTCTTTGATCTTTAATGACCTGAAACGGAACTACCGTTAGGGTGCCGGGGGTTTTCCACTCTGACCCTCCGGTGTGAAGTCGAGTAATCAAGGAATATATGTGCCAGAGCTAGGCGTTCCCTTCAACTTCCGGTGATAGTGTATATTTAGCTTAGTGTTTGAATACAATTGTGTGTGTAATTCATAGATTGAACCTACCTTTCTTGTAAGGGAAGGCTTTCTTTTATAGTAGTTGCCCCTTAGGGACCATGATCAATGAAGGGGCCCTTAGGCATAGGGACCTGTTGCTGATCGGCTGGTTGGCAGCTTCTTATTGGTTGATAGCTTATGGGTAGCCTTACATAGATGGTGGTTGCTTACTTGCCAAGTCATGACTTCCCTTCATATGCAAGGGTCTGTTACTTGGTCGGTTCATTGTCAACCTCTCACTGGTTGACCTAAGTTTGAATGAACGACACGTGGCTTCCAATCAGGATATGACATCTGGTAATTACTTGGTCGGAGTGATCGAATGTCGAGTATGTACGTTCCTCGACTTGGTGGTCGATCTTGCTCGGCTTCTGGAGTGACCTTTGGTCGTTCCGAGGATGCTTTGTTCGGTCAAATGAGTAAAGGTAGTCCATAGTCGGTCTTCAAGTTTGATGAGCTGTTGAGAGATGGGCCTTACCCATGCCTAGCTAGGAGCTAGAGCTCACTCCACGTAGGAGGGCCTAGGTCGGGTCCCTTCAGAATTAATTGTGAATGGGAGAATGGATGATCTCAAGATGGTGTGATGTCTTCATGGACACAAATCGTCCCCGTACTTTTTTCAGTAAAATGACAATATTACCCATAGAAAAAATTACATGGCATGCATATTGTTGGACTTAACGGTAGAAAATTAACCGAATTAGAGGAAGGACCAATTGTGTTAACATTGATATGCACAAGGACAAAGTTTTTCAAAATTTTAGTTCAAGGACCAATCCCGAGAAAACCAAAATGTAGAGGGACTACATTTTGTCATTTTCCTAAAGAGAAATTTATAATAGAACAATATTTATAATAAAGTTTGTTAGATAGGATTACTCGATTCTTTAAATAACAGCCAAATCCCCTTATTCAAAACGGAGTGCATGGACTTGTAAGTAATTACCATTGTCATTGCCCCGCACGCAGGTTTAGAAACGCGATAGCACATGGTGGCTTTAACTCGTAGAGCTTATGGTTGAATGAGCCCGAGGAGTCGGAATGTTGGAAAATGGTGCATAAGCGCCTTGGTAACGTGGCGCGGTTGTGCAACGATAAGGAATAGTGGCGCGGGCGTGCGTTGATAGTAACGTGTCTTTTTATTAGGGCTTGATAATGGGGAAGTAGTATATTCAGAAACAGAGTATGTATATGACTTTTGATGTGCGTACTATGTGGGCTTTGACTTGAAACTTTAATAAATTCCAAAAAAAGAACTCCAAAAAATTCCAATTTCACATAGCTTCGTCAAAACTCTTTTGCTTTTCTGTTCCGGTTCCAAAAAGGGGGAAACTCTCCACGAGAGCCCCCACACCCCAGTCTCATGAGAATGCGAGAGGGAAAATCACGGTGACTCAACGATTAAGTAGCTAGAAGGACCTGTGCATAGTACCTACAAGGAGACACCCCACAAGAGGATGAAACCCACACACTGCAATTGGTAGGACTCGATCCTTGGTCCTGTTCCAAATCTACTAGCTCTTAACCAACTGAGCTAAGCCCGTGAGGACTCTCTTTTGCTTTTCTATTCATACTAAATGTATGGTAAGTTCAATGGTAGGGGTTAAAATCAAATTTTGATACCTATATAAAAGTATTAGTTTCTTCAATGGTTAAAGTAAAAGATATTATAATTAGGTGTGGTATTAGGGAAGGAACCAAATTTGATACTTCCCTTAGTACCTAACCTAATTTTAATTTCCTTCATTTTGATACATATGGTTGGAGATGATCATTTGATACCCATGAATAATAACCAATATGTGTTAAAATTTGGTTTTTATACCTATAAGCAAGTACCACCATTAGACTTGCCCTAAGACATCATAACAATGCTTTGATGTCACGTAAATGACCCTTAAACTTCTAGTTGTTTTCATCTAAGAGTACATGTGGATTGCGTGTTTTATAATTTTGAAAAAAATAAAAAGATTTTGTCAAACTTTAATTGAATATTAAACACTTAACTTGGCTTAGAAAATCAAAACACCACAATAATTTAGTATGTATATATGGAATGAAAAAATAACACCCACGCAAGAAAAAAAAAAGAATGAGAAACAATTTTACTGTGGCAAATGTTAATTAAAAGATTTATTGATTATAAATGGTCAAAGGATTTGGTCAGAATCAACAAAATTCATTAGTAACACTTCAGTTGAAAAGAAATTTGGTCCGGGTTAATTTGGGAATAGATTGACTTTTAACAGTTGACAAATAAAAGTCAAGGATATAATGTTATGAGAGAATTTGTGTATTATGAACACTTTGTTTTTCCTACGATATGATTAAAGAACCGAAGAATATTGAAATTTGAGAATGGGAGTTTTCATCCTATAGATATCATGTAACTATGCTACCAAAATACTTATCCTACGAAGACGAAACAACTTGAAAATGTATAAAAATTCATGTTTAAAAATGGATATACCTTCCATTCGACCTCAAAAATTCATGTTTGAATTTTTTTTATTAAAAAAATGTGCTTGAGCATAATATACAATAGAGTTCATACTCATATATATGTAATTGATTAAAGTTATTTAGAGGTTGAGATTAAATTATCTTAAAAATTTTAACGGTTGTGATTCACCATCATATTCACATGTATGAGAGTAGTTATCCACATTTTAAATCTCTATTTTCTCTCACCCTGTTACAAAGTCAGCCCCTATAAGTAATATTATGAGCAGTCGCTCCCTGAGATTAATTTTCTAAACCACTACCCCTAACAAAACATCAACCTTACATTAGTATAATCTCACAATAGAGCTCAATTGATTGACTGAGACTATCTGGCCATTGAGGTTGATTCCGCCTCAAATTCAAACGTTCCTATGTCAGTTACATATAACTCCTTACAAATAACCCACTCAACTATGAGTCGAGTTCGAATAGCGCCCATTAACTACCACTTGAAGTAATGTATCCCTCAACTGTAACATTTTTTTTAAAATCGTACCTTTTATTTAGAAGTTGACGTTTCAATTGACGAAATCAGATATACTGGCACCGTGCTGTAGGCACAGGCATGAAGTTCTAGTTGTAGTAGTTTGGAGTCATTTTTAAAAGTGAACTCTTTATATCAAAATTTCTAAAATAATCAATGATTTTTTAAACAAATGTGGAGGTCGTCGTTGTCGTTGTCCAAACAGGGTAGGTTGTCGTGCATTAAGGAGTAAGGACATAGTGCAGATCATCTTTATGGCTGGAATGGCGATGGATCGGGGTTCTGCCAATGAGTTTGGAATTGACAAAGTTAACCTGAAATTGACGAGGGCTGTGGCGATGGATTGGGGTTACACCAATGAGTTCGCAAGCTGTGATACAGAGCATTGACTCGTAGATCTTGCGAGGGTGTTTAAGTTTGACGGTGGCGGAATTGGCTGAGCTATCCTTTTCGGGCATGTAGCACTTGAAATTTACAAAGGCTGTAGGGATTATATTGGGATTGGGTTTTGTTGTTTGGTGAGGAATAAGGAGCAATGGTTCCGAATCATGTTTGCAAGCTTCGTAAGGCCATTTACGAACTCCGACAAGCCCCTCAAGCTTGGTACCAAGAACTTCGCCAATTTCTTCTTTCTGCAGGATTTGTCAACTCCACGACAGATACATATCTCTTCATCTTCAATGCTAAAAATATTATCATCTACTTTCTCATTTATGTAGATAATATAATTGTTACAGGTGATCATTCTGAGGTTGTTAACCAGTTTATACACAACTTCTCTCAAAGGTTTTCGCTCAAGGATCTTGGACAGCTCTCATACTTTCTAAGTGTTGAGGTACTCCGCAAAAGTGATGGCTTGTTCATTAGTCAACGTCGCTACATTTTACTTGCTTGATAGGTACCACATGACCACTGCCAAACCAATTGCAACCCTGTGGGTCGCCCAGCGTGCACCCGCGCCCCACACGCCCTTGGATAGGAGTGCGCGTACGTGCAGATGCGGGACACCACTGCTGTCTAAAATTAAAAGTGCGAGAGGAGTGCTGTCTAAAATAGCACGTGGGAATGCGCCTCGGTTGACTTTAGTGGATTTTTGATCCAATATGGGAACTTTGGGTGTCCCGCATCAAGTTATCCCTTGTTTAGGGGATACCAGGATATGAGAATGCATCACCCTTTCATTCTCATTTTCCCTTTTTTAGGGAAAAATGGAAAAGTGCAAAAAAGGATGTTGCGACGCCCCCACTATGGATTTTATAAAAACAGCCTTATGGCCTATTTCGGATCACTATGGAAGCTTTGGGTTTCCCGAATCAAGTTATCCCCTGTTTAGGGGATACCAGGATATGGGAATACATCACCCTTTCATTCTCATTCTCCCATTTTTAGGGGAAAATAGAAAAGTGCAAGAAATGAGTGTTGCGAGGCCCCACTAGATTCAAAATGTTTTATAGAGTCGACATCTTTATTTTAAGGCAAAAATAAAGCAAAACCAAAAAAAGAAAAACCAGAGATTATAAAACGGGTTCGGAGGCTAAGTTACGAGTTGGAAAGGTGCTAGGCACCCAACTCGCCCTTTCGGTCTCAAAAGTGGTTTTTGGCTAAAGTATGTTTTTTGTTATATTTATCTAGCAAATAAATAAAACATTTAAAGACAGGAAAATAAAAGAAAATACATCTGCGGCTACATTATTTACGGACTTGCAGCCGTCTCCTTACAACAATTACACATATATTTAAAAATATTTGGTCATTATAACAACTCTTTTACATAGTATTTTCTAACTAAATCCGGGCAGCACAACGGCTTATATTTTCTACATTGGGCCGGATTTTAAAGAATGACTTTATAAAAAATAACGCCCTTAAAGGCTATTACCTTTTAGAGCGGAGTGTGCTCGCTCTGTCCTTCAGGGACAAAGAGTCTTTTTTTGTTGTTGTTGTTGTTGTTGTTGTCGTTGTTGTGATTTGGGCAGAGTGACTGCTTATTTTTGGTGGTTGTGGCTCGCTCACTCGGGCAGAATGACGACTTATTTGTGGTGGTTTTGGCCTTTTTGGTTGGGCGAAATAACGGTTTATTTTGGGTGTTTTTGGTCTACTTACTCGTGCAGAGTAACAACTTACTTTATGGTTTTTTGGTCGAAAAAATAAGGTGGATACCTAACTAAAAGGCTAGGGATCACTTTTAACCGGTGGGTTTTTGGTTTGGCGAAGTTTGGGCAGGGTTTCAAGGCTTTATAAGAGAGAGGGGATCACTCTCGCTCATTGATCGCTCACTGCGTTAAAAATACGCAGAGTTTCTTCGGGCTTCAAGCCTTCGTCCAAAGTGTCTCCCAAAAGCGTAGCCGGGCACCTGTATTTATAGTTGGATTTGTGCTTCATCAGCTTGTACCGCGCACTTGACAATTTGCACAATGCGTTAACTCTTTGAGCACTGTTTTGGAGCTTGGTGCGGATCCTACCTCCCCTTGGCGCGGCGCCAGATGATCCTTTTGGCCGCGCCAAGTTACTATTTGGCTTTCAAATTTGTCACTTTTATTCCACACATTTTACTGTTTCACGCATTCTGCTTTGCCTTTCGCATTTTTTACTCCTGTAACTTGACATTTGTTAAGTTCAAATAGTTCTTGATATCACATGCCATAGTCACATATCAGGGGTACGAAATTGAGGTGTCTACAAACCCCTCTAGCCACCATGCCTCCTCTTAGCCTTCGTTCCGGCACATCCCTCTCACGAATCCCATCGAATACAAAACTCTCATTGGCAGCCTATAATATCTATCTCTAACCCGCCCCGACATTGCCTACACCATCAATAAAATCTCCCAATTCATGCACCAACAACCACGAACATTGGCAGTTGGCAAAAAGACTCTTACGTTATTTATGTGGCACATCGGACCATGGTATTACTCTGCATCGTAGCTCCCATTCTTATCTTCATGCCTTCTCCGATGGGGCCGGATTGGGCGGGAAATAAAGACAACTACATTTCCACTTCAGCCTACCTCATCTACCTTGGTCGTAACATCATTTCTTGGAGTTCCAAGAAGCAACGAACTGTTGCTAGATCCTCCACGAAAGTTGAGTATCGGTCCATTGCTGCAACTTCGGCAGAACGTCGATGGATTTATTCCGTACTAACTGAATTGGGTGTCACCATTTCCCACCAACCAGTTATTTATTGTAACAATGTCAGCGCCATTAACCTCTGTGCCAACCCCATTTTCCACTATCGAATGAAGCATTTGGCTCTCGATTAAGACTTCATTCGTGAGCAAGTTTAAAATGGTCTACTTCGGGTTGCCCGTGTCTCTTCCGTTGATCAACCAGCCGATGCACTCACCAAACCTCTATCTCGCTCTCGGTTTTGAACTTCTACAGTCCAAGATTGGCGTTACCTGTCGGCCATCCATCTTGCGGTGGCATGATAGAAATAATACCATCATCACAGGCCATGACAAAGATATAGCTGCCAGCTCCCATGACTCATACACAGCTTACTTGGGCAACAATCTTGATGAGCCCAATTAATGGTTTTGATAAAGTCAAATATTCCATGTATACTCTTAACAGTGGTAAATATCTTTTCTTAGTTTTGGAAATTCTTTTTGTAACGCCCCGAGCCCGAGAGCCCGCTTCGCTAAGTGTAGTCCATACACTAGCCCACTGAGCACGCAGCACCTTGGGTCATCCGACCCACCACAAGTCGACCCAAAAGCCCATGGAAGATGTTGGTGCCCAGAGGATGTGTGTGGCCACCTTATAAATCAAACACAATTTGATGTCTTCGTCAAGGCCGAATCGTACTCCGGGCGATGCAAGATTCACGAGGTGTCTCCTACCTTCTGCGGTATAGCACTTTGGCCCATACAACAATTTGTTCCCACATTTCCGGTCGAGACCCGCTGTGATATCATTTGTAACACCCCGAGGCCGAAAGCCCAGTCCGCTACATGTAGCTCACGCACTGACCCACTAATGACCCAGAGTGCTGGATGCTCAGTGGGCCAGTGTGTGAGCTTCACGTAGTGGACTGGACTTCGACTCAGGGTGTTACACTTTTTGTACTCCCTATATATTGTAACTCACTGTAATTGGATGCTTCAAGGAAGAAATACTATTGTTATTCCCTCTCTCAAATTCTATAGATGCGCAGGGACATAAATTAAAGATAAAAGTTTGGGTTAAATGGTCTTGATTAATATTACTTGGATTGAAATTAAGTGAATCCATAATGTAGTTGGATTACGTAGATATAGACCTCAACAGAGAAGACCATATTATAGAGTTATTCAATGCTGGATCATTGAAGCCATATATGATGTAGTTGGATTACATAGATATAGACCTCAACAGAGAAGACCATATTAGAGAACTATTCAATGGTGGATCATTGTCGAAGATCGTAGTAGATATTTATTCTAAGTCGGGTCATTGTCGCAGAAGAAGAAGAGCATGACCAAAAATGTGTCTGATGTATAGTATTTCCTTTGCTTTAGGGCAAACAGTTTTCGTTTTAAAGTAAATTTTTTAATAAAGGTAAAAATTTAGGTAGAACGGTCTTACGGATATTTTTTGTAAGACGGATCCTCTTTACCCGACCCATCGTGTGTTGGTTTGAGCTATAAGAGAGTGGAGCTTCGTCTTACGAATAAGGATATCCGTAAGATGGTCTTACAAGAGACTTATCATTTAATAAAATTACACTTTTAGTAGTTCATAGTAATAAAATGACACTTTTATGCCTTAACTTTTTAAAGTAAACTTTTTAAACGAAACATCCCAAAATAAAATAGTTGATTTTTTGTCTGGAACGGAGTAAGTATAAAATTTTAGTTTAGCCCTCTTGTTTTTTATTATATAACATAAACATGACTAAGATAGTTCAATAAAGAGGAATTGACCTCTTTGACCTCATTAAAACTCATGTCCTGCTAACGTATACACTCACTTGACAGCTGATCAACTAACGACTTTCAAACGAGGGAATTGCATACAAAAATGGCCAACTTTTGCAATAATGTTTCTTTAAACTAGGGATCACAAGCAGAAAATGTATGAAGTACAGGGATCAATGGTATTTTAACCCTTTTTATTTTAAATTTTTTGTAGGAGTCTATGTTTTTCGGTTACGTGCTTCATTTGCCAAAAATTATGACATAAATTTTAAGGGGTATATTAACTAGCTAAAAGAAATTAACAGAGGGATTTTGGTATGCAAAATGGCCTACTTAATTTGGTATGTAGCGTAGATTTTGTTAAATCAAAGCCTTCGACTAAAAATGTCTAAAAAATATGGATCAATGATGCATTTAACCTTATTCTTTTTTATTTTCGTAGTAGTGAATTTTTTGGATTTTAAATACTTAATTTGCTAAAATTTATGACATAAATTCTATGGGCACATCTTATATAGCTAAAAGAATTTACAAAATTTGAGTAAGACCATCTTACGAGTATTTTGTGTTACACTGATTCTTTTTACCTGATATATCATGAGTTGGTGGTTTAACTTGTAAAAAAGTGGAATTCTGTCTTATAAATTAATATTCGTAATACGGTCTTACATAAGACTTACTCAATCGAATTTAACAAAAACCTTTGAATTTCTAGCTCTAGTCTCCACCAGTCCATATATAAAATTTATTTCTTACGAAGTGATTCAGCCGGTCAATATATAGAATTTATTTCTTAACAAGGGAATTAGTCATGGTCCATGTAAGTTAATGCAAATCACCACTTACAATTTTTTTTGAAGAGGAATCAGACCTAATTAAATACAATAAGAGCACATGGTTAATTACAGATTATACAAATGAAAAAACCTCCTCACAAGCACCTTACCGCTTCAAATTGATCTGGATCAAAAACATTTAATACTCTCTAAATCATCTAAAAAATATGTATTTTTCATTTACATAAATCAGCATTTGTTATTAACCTTTCATCTTCTAAATTAATTGGATTCATTACTTGTTAGTTACATTTCATTTTTTCCGTATGATTTTTTTTCATTAATGGAAAAGGTCGGATCAAATCAGTAGGTTAAGATTTATTGATTAAAAAATACATTTACCCATAAACATGTATAATGTGAAACTCTTGACGCCGAAGAAATATATATGTAATGTGAAACTCTTGACCACTGAAGAAACATGTACTCAGTTAGTTCCATTTTTAGATATTTTTTAAAATAGTTTATTTTCAAAAATTAAGCTATAAATATATTATTTTATTACTAATTAGCTATTAAAATTGTTATTTTTTAAAAAAATTGACTTACAAACGACGACATTTCGTAATTATTGTTTTACGTACTAATGTAATAAAAATTGACTTTTATTACTAATGTAATTATTGTTCTTTCAAAACTCTTCCTAGCAGACAGTACGAAAATAAATTATTGTTCTTCTTCAATGTTTTAACCTTCCAAGGTTGAATTAATCAAAAAGTTGAATTTAGAACAGTTGACATGTTCAAATTCACTGCCCCCTTCACCCTTCCCCGCACCCCACGCAAACAATTACCATAGCCTCAAAATGTTTATAAATACTGAGTTTTAGCTTCTACTTCAAACACACGTCTTCAATTCTCATCCATTTCTCTCAAACATATTGATCGATCAACTTCTTATATATACGTGAAAATGGGTACTTATTCAGCTTCCTGCTGGAGATTGTTTAATGCTGTACTACTAGCAATTCTCTTCTTTCATGGCTTCGGCTTCTCCGAAAATGGTATGAACTTATTTCATTTCATGGCTAAGCTGCTTTTTAGAGTTACGTATAATATACTTAATTTCCTTCTCTCTGGTCACAGCTCCCAACTACAGCTTCTTACACCATGCAACCACTGCCCCAAAGATTTCGTACTACGACTATATCATTGTAGGTGGTGGTACGGCTGGATGCGCATTAGCAGCCACACTCTCAGAGAAATATTCCGTCCTCGTCCTTGAAACTGGTGGCTCCCCTTATGGCAACACCAATATCACCAACCAAGATCGCTGGTTCCAACTCCTCTCGGATGTTTCTCCTAGCTCTCCCTCCCAGCCTTTCACATCCGAGGACGGTATTACAAGTAACCGTCCGCGTGTGCTAGGTGGCGCCACCTCCATCAATGCTGGCTTCTACTCACGTGTTGAAACGAGCTACGTCAGAAGTGTTGGATGGGATGGGAGATTGGTCAATGAGTCATTCCGTTGGGTTGAAAATAAAGTAGTTTTTCAGCCGCAAATCAGGGGGTGGCAATCAGCATTCAGAAATGGCCTGGTGGAGGCTGGGTTGACGCCTAACAACGGGTTCACGTATGATCATTTGATTGGAACAAAGGTTGGTGGCACAACGTTTGATCCAGAAATGCAAAGGCATACTTCTGCCGATTTACTTGAGTACGCTGATCCAAAACAGATCACTGTTTTACTACGTGCAACTGCTCACAAAGTACTTTTTGAAACTAAAGGTTCGCATACCTCTGTCCTCCTTCGGATTCACACACACACACACACATACATATATATTTGTACCCTAAGTCTTTTGTGTTGGGCACTAAAAGAAAGTTGGTGTTCATTAATTCAAACAGGAAAATCAAGACCCATGGCTACTGGAGTGGTCTTTGCAGATGCATCTGGGATTATGCATAGAGCATATTTGAAGAAAGGATCATCTAATGAAATTATACTTTCTAGCGGAGCACTCGGAAGTCCACAGCTTTTGATGTTAAGTGGTTTAGGTCCGAAAGAGCATCTTAAGTCTCATAACATCAAAGTTGTTTTGGATCAACCTCTAGTTGGCCAAGGCATGAAAGATAACCCAAGGAATAACGTCGTCATACCCTCTCCGATCCCTGTAAACATCACCCTCATCAGAGTTGCTGGCATAACTCGCTTTGGAAGCTATATTGAAGGGACTTCCGGCCTTAACGGTGCTGTTATTAACTTTGGGGGGTCTACTTTCACGGTATATATTTAAATTACTCTTTTAAAAGTTTCTTGATTTTAATTATGTAAAGTTTTGCTTCTATTACATTAATTAGGGCCATAGTAGAGCATTTTCATGTTTGTATAATACTCTTTCCGATTCAAAATGTGTTTTTATTTTTGCTCATGATCATGAAGAAAAATAAAAATAATTGTGAGAAGGGGAAGAACCTAAATGGGACACTAACTTATAAGATTGGTTTACATTTTTAGATGGGTGGTACCATGCTTCAAAAGGTCAATGGCCCACGATCATCGGGCCACCTAAAGCTTCGAAACCGCGATCCGAGTGACAATCCTTCCGTCACATTCAACTACTATAAGGACCCCGTAGACTTGCAGATTTGTGTTGATGGGGTTAGAACAATCTTACGAGCTGTCGAATCAGAAGCATTCTCAAATTACAAAGTTCCTTCATTGTCGATGCAAGACATTCTCAACATTAGTGTAAGTATGCCACAAGACTTGCCAGTAAATGCCAATACAACCACATCCTTAGAACAATTCTGCAAAGATACTGTACGGACTATATGGCATTATCATGGCGGGTGTCAAGTTGGAAGGGTTGTTGATCAAGATTACAAGGTTATGGGGGTTGATGCTCTTCGGGTCATTGATGGATCCACCTTTAATGCCTCTCCAGGAACTAATCCTCAAGCGACTGTGATGATGCTTGGAAGGTAATTCATTTTATTTACAAATATTTAATTACCTTTCAATTATTTCAAAGAGTTGAAATTATTTTGAAAATTAACAAGTGATTATATTTTATTGTGGTGTAGGTATATGGGAGTTAAAATACTAAGAGAAAGACTTGTGAAGTAATGGGTTGAGCACATACAAAGATTATACATCTAAGATATATCCTCGTACATTTGTCCACAAATGTTTATTGAATTGTTTTCTCTTGAATATTAATAAATATAACACCACGAAGATGTAATTTAATAAGGTCATAAGTTCAAATGACCAGTGGTTATGTAATTTATTATGCCTTTTTTTTCTTTTTTTTTTTTTTGCCATTCTTTGTGATTGATTTCATTATTTAATAAATTTGGTATCTTTATCTTTCGATTTTATCTAGGTTTATAAATGGTTGACCTTCATGTCATATGTCATCACCTATATTCTCCGCTTACTGTTTTATTACGTGGTTTTGTGTAAAGTGGGAAATCGTTAATAAACATATGTCATCAACTACATTCTTCGCTATATTCAAAGTTTGTTTTAACCAACCCAATTGTCAACGATATAAACGATACACACACACACACACACACACACACACACACACACACACACACACATATATATATATATATATATATATATATATATATATATATTACTAAACATCATCTAATTTATTTAAAGTGTCATTTTATTACTAATAACTAGTAAAAGTGTTATTTTCTTAAAAATTTAACTTTCAAAAGTGACTTTTTACCCGAAACGGTGAGAGTATTAAAAGTCTCACTTTTTTAGCTCTAAAAGTGACACTTTATATTTTTAATGAAAATTATCACTTAAAATATTTTTGTTTTTTTGGCATTAATGTGTCACTTTTGCTTTAAAAAATGGTCACTTTGCATTATAAATGAAAATCGTCACTTTTGGTGTTAAAGTGTCACTTTATAGAATTATAAGGGTTTAATTAATTATTTGGTCCTTCGACTTGTTCTGAATTTATTGTTTGGTCCTAACATTTAATATTGGATAGAAATTTAAACGTTAATGGGAAATAGGAGAATCTAACAACAAAATGCAAACATGTAGGACCAAACTATTTTTTTAAATGTTAGGACCAAACAAAAAATTTGGACCAAGTCGAAGGAGTAAATAATTAATTAAATATATTATAAGTAAATTCAACCCAAGTCAACCCACAACCCACTTCAACCCACCATTTGGCGGGCCAGCCCAAAAAACATCTAAAAATACCAACCCAACCCACCTCTTTTAGGTGGCTGGGCGGGCTAGCCCAACGGGCTCAACCCATTTTGACAGCTCTAATTATAAGTGTCATTTTTTAGCATTATGTTATTTTTTATCCTAAAAGTATCACTTTGCATTATAAAAATAAATCACAATTTGATCACCTTACTTTGCATTAAACCTATTAAATCACAATTTGGCCCAAGAATCTGTGAAAAATGTACCTTCTTGATCTTCGTCAACAGAGAGTTGTTTACAATATCAAGCTCATCTGGGAGGCAGAGAGAGAGAGAGAAGAAAAATTCATCACAAGTAAGCAACTATAAAGAAAAGGGTAGCAACTTTGGAGCATGGGAATTGAATTAATTTGCAGAAGAAGAAAAAGATGGGGAGCAAGAATTTGGAGAAGATGGCTTCAATTGATGCGCAATTTAGGCAACTGGTGCATGGGAAGGTGTTGGAAGACGATAAGTTGGTGGAGTATGATGCTCTCTTGTTGAATTGTTTTCTTGATATTCTTCAAGACCTTCACGGCGAATACATTCGTCAAACAATCCAAGACTGCTACGAGCTTTTTGCTGAGAACGAGGGGAAGTTTGAACCCAAAAAATTGGAGGAGCTTGGTGGAGTGCTGAAAAATTTGAATGGAGGGGGCTCGATTGTAGTTGCCAAATCTTTTTCCCACATGCTTAACTTAGCTAACTTGGCTAAAGAGGTTCAGGGAATCAAAGGTTCCTAGATCTCAAAGGTTCTTAGATCTCAAACCCATATAAGTCATATCCATAAAACATACCCACACCCACCTAATTTTTGGAAATTAGGGTAAGAGAGAGGAGTGGGGGATGAAACGTAATTGAATTTTTGGCTTTAGTTGGTGAAGAGACTTTTGAGGGTATTACAATATTTTGAGTGTCTATTATTCAATATCCTTTAATGGAGTATTATATGAGTGGTATTTTAGTATTATTGATAATTTTCATCCAAGATAATGGACGGAAATGAGTTGAGTGAGTTTATTGATCGTAAAGTCCAAGTACAGTCACTAAATTGAGAAAAAAAAATAGTATAATGAGCTTAACTAAAAAAATGTGGAAGTAAGGTGGCAAAATAGCAATTTAATCCTATAAATGAAAACCTTCATCGTTTGCCTTAAAAATGTCGCTCTTTAATATTAAATGTGTTATTTTTAGCATTAAGAGTATCACTTTTGGTTATAACACTATTATTTTGTATTTTAATGAAAATTATTATTATTTTCACTTAAAAGTGACACTTTTGTCCATAAAAAGTGTCAATTTGATCACAAAATGACATTTTGCATTCAAGGTGAAGTTAATTAAAGTTTTAAATTGAATTAGGAATTAAATGCAAAGTTTGGGCACAAAGGAACTTTGACATCAAAGTTTGAAAAAAGACACACGATTTGAAAATTAAAGAGCACCGGAACAGTTAATGAAAATATTCATTAATGTGTTGTCCACTTAAGATTTGTCTCGATTTAAATGTAGATGCAATGGTTTGGATATAATGATGGAGATGAAAAGTGGTATATCAGTGATACACACAAATGGTATAAGAGATTTGGACTCATTTAAATGTGGGTTCGGCTTCAAGTCATTTGATTCGGCTCGGATCCTATTTATTTAGTTCATTTCTCTCTTATTTTTACTAGTTTCTTTTAATGGATAACTTGCGGTCTTTTTTGATGGGTCACTCGGTTTAACAGTTTTGTTTTTGAGCTATCTTACGGACTTAGGATCCGTAAGAGCAAGCCCAATGGGGGTTTTCCCCTAAATCTAATTCAAATCATCTCTTCCAATGGTAAATATTAAAAAATCTAACCTAAATCAACAAGTGATTTTGGGAAAAAAAATCACCTCTTGAACCCCAAAGGCTCTAAATCCAAGGTTGCCTTTCCATGTGGCATGATTTGAGTGATTAACATATTATTTTCTCTCATTGCCTTTCTTGATCAATTTTTAGCTAAAAATTTTATTTTATTTTATTTTTTTTCTGAATTAAAGTACATATTTTTACTTATAAAAAGAGACTTGGTTTGTTTCATTTGGATATCAGAAAAAAATTATATGATTTTTTTTAAGTTTCTAGTCATTATTAATAGAGATAAAAATGGTAGTATGTAAATGTGTTGGATTTTGTGCCACCATTGGGAAGACTTTTTGTTTTGAATCAAATAAGTATCTAATAGATTATTTTATTGGTTTTTAATGGGATGAGTTTGATTTTTGGTTTGATTTTTTAAAACCATTGTTCATGCGACCGTTCTAGATAAGTTTTTGCTTTTATATTATGATGATACCGATATATATATATATATATATATATATATATATATATATATATATATATATATATATATATATATATATCATTGTTTCTAGTTTTATGAACTCTCTTTGTTCATAGAATCATAGTGAGATCGCCATCACAAAACAACCCCCAATTGATTATACTCCGTATTATTTATGTTGCGGCCACCCATGTTTTAAAATAGACGGCTACAGTGTAACTACTTAGAATTTAAAGGATATCAATTTATTTTTTCTTGTCTTTTGTTTTCTTATATTTTAAATCTATGCCAGAATAATACTTCATACGGCCCTAAATAATTGTTTTTTCTTTCTTTTTTTAAAATTTCAATATAACTGTCTTTTTTCAAAACTTTTCTTTTTGAAAAAACAATTTTACGACTTAATTTATCCTTACATTTTCTACCTACTTTAATTATTATCATATGCTCAAATGCATTATAAAAACAATACATTATATGAATATTTATGGTCAACTACTTTTTTTAAGAGGCGTGCGGGATAAAAATGACGATTATTTAAGAACGAAAAAAGTAGTAATAATGATAGTAAACTCGGGCATATTTATTGTTTCGCACACATTCTCTCGTAAACACACCGATCCTGCTCTACCTTCAGAATGGATTGATGAAACGTCATCTGTAAGAGAAGAAGGAAAGAAAATTGAAAGAAAAGATAGCTGGAGTTGAAACCTCAATTCCCTATACCCATGACCATTCAAGAATTTAGTTCAGCCATTTTCAATCCGTATTTTCAACTCCAGCTGGAGTTCGGATTGCATTGAAATATTTCAATGATACTGGAACAATTGAATTTTCAGAACTATTTGAATGGTAGATTTGCATGGGAGGGAATTGAGGTTTTGACCAACATTTTAGAGCGTTGACTCTTGAATAGGTTTTATTAGTAGTGGGGACGAAGAAGAAGAAAAAGAAATGGAAGCTGATTTCAAAGTTGGTGGTGCGTGTGTTACGTCTACACAAACAACTGTACCTGTTTTTCGTAATTTGTAATGATAATGAGGTGAAGTAATTAGAAATTACACCCTCACTCCACCCGCCCCATCCCCACCAATAAATTATATATATATATATATATATATATATATTTGATTTTGTAATGTCTATTAAACGATGTCGGATGAGATTTGATCAATATATTGGTATATGCGAATGAATCACTAAATATTGAGATTTTGTAAAGTTAAATCAATAGACTATAAAAGGAACTAAAGAATGTAAGCACAAAAGTCAAATCAAAAGTTTTGAAACTATGAGATTTTTAATGTAGTTGAATAAACTAAATGATAAAGAAGTGTCCTTTCTCAATTTCTAACTCTCACTATTTTCTTTTTGTTTTTGTCATATTCGAACCGTGCATGATTCAGCCTCCTTTGCCTTTAATATTTTTTTCTCTTCTTTGCAATATTGATCATTTACGCATACTCCTCGTCTATGTGATCTTCATATCCATACTCATAGAAATCACTTTAGTACCGGAAGATGAGAAAGCAAGATGACATGAAATGAAATTAAACACTAACAAAAAAATAAAAATACATAAATGTACCATGTTTCCATTTATTACATGTTTCAAATCAAAGCTTTGAGGGACTACTTTGAAAGTTTTTTCAAAGTATTGTGGAAATGAGAAACAATTTTCATGAGTGACATCAAAGTCAAATATTTCATGGATAAATAAGACATATAGATTAATTTGGTAGTCGATTAAGACAGGATAGGATTAATACATGAGGTGGTCGAGACTAATAACACGAGTTATCCGGATAATGTCATTATCCCTTCACTATTAATACCAAGGGGGAGGGTGGTATTATTAGCGCCCTCACTAAAAAAAATTGGGATTAACATTTGTAATCTCAAAACTACCCCGATATACAAGTGAGGATTAATAGCGATGACACTAATAATACTGGGATTAATAATATTGTTTATCCTTATCCGACTACCAAACAAGCCCATATATAACTAATTCTACAATTAAATAAAAATCAAATACAAATACCGCTGAAAGGAGCAGAAGCACCGGTGACTCCAAGTACATGACACTCATATCAAACATTAGATAAAATATACTTCATCATTTGGTGCATTTGAATGTACATAGAGTGAAGTTAGTTCAACCCCCCTCTCTTTCTTCAAATGACATCACATACTTACTCACGTAACAAAAATTCATTGACGAAAGAGAAGCTCCTCTTTCACTTGACATTTGTGTAATATTAAGATTGAAGGGTTTTACTGGAAAATACTGTAAAAGATTAAGAAACACTTTGGATATTTGACTCAACAAACCCCCCTCCTCTCTCTTCGAATGACATCACATAGTTATTCACGTAACAGAAAATTCATTGACGAAAGAGAAGCTCCTCTTTCACTTGACATTTGTGCAATATTAAGATTGAAGGGTTTTAATGGAAAATACTGCAAAAGATTAAAAAACACTTTTGATATTAGACTCATTCTAATTATAAGTAAATTGCAATATTTGCCAACCTTTTTTTTCAACCCCCCTTCTCTTGGGAATGACATCACATAGTTATTCACATAACATAAAATTCATTGAAAAAAGAGAAGCTCCTCTTTCACTTGACCATTGTGCAGTATTAAAATCGGAGGGTCTTACTGGAAAATACTATAAAATATTGTATGTTTTTTTGTCTTTTAGGTGAGACCCATTTAAATAGAGGTTTGTAGGCTTAGGGTTACTTTTGCAAATTTAGGGAAATGTTTAAACCACTATCATATAGGGTCAAGATATATTGGACCGAAATCAATAGGGTTGACCCGATTAACATCTCTACGGTTCACCCCCTTCGACCTCTATGGAGGCCCAACAATATGTAAGTATCATATTGTTTAATGCTAGTTAAATTTTTATTTGTTTTACACAAGATTGCTTATTGGACAACGGTGGTGAATTAGTGGTAGGGGTGGCCAAGGGGCGCATTGAGAATACGGGAATCTCGATACCTTTGAATTATCAAATACAAAGGTCCCTCTCTTCTCAACGACATAAGTTAAATGGGACAAGAGTGTACGGGATGGGCGAGCATGGGTCATTCGCACTCAATCTGTTGTCAACTCGCTTATCTCAAGGTTTTCCCCATCAACAACCGTTCTCATCCACTACAAGAAAACAAGGAAATTGCAACAGATTTTTCGGTTGTAATCCATGAAAATCGATTTCAAATGGATGATTTTAATGGAAAATGTCGGTGATAATTTCCATCGGAATATGCCTCATCGCAAAATGGAATGGTTATTTTGTTCGTTGCAAAAACTATTCCAACGGAAAAAAGTAGTTGCAGTTACAATTGCGATGTGCTTCCAAGGGATTTTTACATCCGTTGCAAACAACAACCGATTTATTTATGTTTCTAAATTGCAACAGGTTTTTCCATTTCAAAATTTCTTACACGTAGAACTAAACTAACAACCTAATTTTCGGTTGCAAAAGTCTAATGTTAATTTGTACCTAAATTTCAAAACAAAAAATTGCAATGAAAGAATATGTTGCAATAAATTATTTTCTGAAAATAAAATATTACTAATATTAATGTCTTTAAATATTTCTCAATTCTACATGACTGAACATTTCACATAAAATGTCTAAAATCAAACAATTAAAGTTTACAAAGCTTCAAATATATTCAAAATGCATTGACAAACTGTCATACTAAACTATCATATTGTTAAACTACATAGAATTGTCAAGTTGTCATACTCTTAAACTGCATATAAGCTGGTGGACGATGCTCGAAGCCTCATAGTCTCGAAATGTCTCTTGCAATAACAACCGGAAATCAACTTTCCTTTGCTCAAATTTAGCCTCATATGTGAATTATAATTGTGTTGTGACTTCTCTTTGGATACCATCCCTTATTTGTTCAACTATTTCAGATAACTTATCTTCAAACTCTTGGGTCTGTATGAAATCTTCATTTGAATTTGCAAATGAGGAACTCGTGCTGCTACTCAAGATCTCTGATGATGGAACCAATGAACCAAAGTAGACAAACGATTCTTTGCAACAACACCAGATACATTCAGCCAAGCTGTGGAATCAAAACTATCACCTTTCTTTTGAGCGGTATAAACCTCCTAAAATGTAAATAAATGAATATTATAAGTAACTTTTCAATTTGCATTTTGTAAATAATAAAAAGAGCATTGACATCAAAGATACATCTTTCAATAGCGATAACGTATAATAAAAGTAATAAAGCATTTAGATTAAACTCACAAAAAAGAAATTGACTTAGCATCCACAAACATGCCCGTTCCTTGCTTTCTCTTGTGGGTTCTAAGGAAAACATCATCTTCTGTGATCACTTTATCACGATACTTTGTTATTTGCAATGACAAAGAATAATAATATCCACTTATGTTCTATCACAATACATAAAGTAACCTCAAAACATATTAAGTTTAGCAACAAGATTGTAAATATCCTCTTCGGTTCAATCAAAGTACACAGACATAACAACATGGGAAAGGATAAGAGGTCATGGTCATTCAAGGCATCACATAAATTTTTCTATAAGCCTTAAGGTCTTCCTCCTGAAGAGAAAGCTTAGACTCAGGAAGAGTGATACACTACAAGAAAACAGGGCAACAACAACGGAAATTCTCAACCGAATTGAAATCGGTAGCAAGTTGAAAGGCAAGCTACGAAATCCAACGTGCTATTTAATTTTTTAACGGACACTGCAACGGAAACTACTTTAGTTGCAATACTTTTTGTGGGAATAATTGGAGGGAACTATGTCGCCCAATTAGAAACAAATCTTGCAACTGATGCAATTCTGCTTGAAGGTTAAGTTTCAAGTTCTGTTGCAAGCTAAAAAGTGTACCGCTTATTCCTAACCTGGAAACCCATTTTAGTCACTTTGGGGGGGGGGGGAATGGACGGAACATATGGCGCCTAAATTACAACAATTTTGCAACAATTTTAGATTTTTATTTTGTTAAATTGCAATACCTATATAATAGAAAAACCTAAACCTAGCCTAAATTAATTAAAACCCCCAATTTCACACCCATCAATTTTTCTCTCTCGTGTGTAGACCTCTCTCCACTGGTCTCTCTCCTTCGGCCTCCTCTTCTTAAGGTTGTCGTCTTCTTCCAGCACCACAACACACGTCGTCATCCTCACTCTCGGACTTCAAAGGAGTTTGGTCATCTGAGTTTAACGATTTCACTTCCTCCGAACAAGGTATTCTCTCCCCCTACGTACAGCTTTGTGAGACTTACAATTAGAAAGTTCCATTCTTTTAGCTATGTGGAATGTAGGTGGGTGGTTTAATGAGCAACTAATGAAAGTTATGATTTGGGGGGTTGGGGGTGTAAATATGTAAATTAGAAATTTTTATACCTGCAAGAGTATGAATGATTTTAGCTAGTCATATGTTTCATGACATGTGGCGACCCGACCCGAGTCCCAATACGAGACCCCGAGGTCGTGCCGCCTAAAAAAAGGCACTTAACAAAAACAAGTAGCAAATAGTGGGTAAGGCCATAACGGCGGTACGCCAAAAACTTTAACACATGCGGAAACGTATAATATTTAAACAGTGGCGCCCGAGCTAACAAGCTCAAACTAATACAACCTTAGAGATAATGAATCTCTTGGTCCAAAAATAAAATCATGTGACGCAACAATAGGCACATATAACAATTTATGGCAATTATATATCAAGTCATCGGCGACGCTACGGCCGGAACCCAATATTAAACTAAGTCTAGAACTCTAGTCTAGCATGCTTAACGGCTAAAAACATGCCGGATAATAAACATATTAAACAAACCAATACATGGTTAAAACCAACTTAAGCATGGTCAACATAAATATACAAGGCACGACTAACATATGTCGGCTCTCAAAAGATTAAGAAATAATAAACATAAGTTCAAATATCACACAATAAAAGTCTTGCTACCCCACATAAAGTTTATATAACTTTATGTCCCGTCGTCCTTGCCAAAATAAAAGGTACTAATAATACAAGGTAGCAACCTTGCCAAAGCTTCTTCAATGTAAAACAACAATCACTTCGATCCACTTGCACGGCTCGGATCTAGGGAAAACAATCAAAACAAATAGAAGTAAGTCATAAAGACTTAGCAAGTTACTAACAATAACTTCCTGTCATGGCATCATGCTTAACAATAATAATTCATGCAATTGACATAATATACATTTCATAAATAATCATGTCAAGGCATTCATACTTAACAATCTTGAATATCATGTTATCAACAAGTATAACATTTCATTAATTCAATCAACCATCATTTCATATCATATCATATTCACGTAGCACATTATTCACATATAGCACTCGTGAGTCAATTCATACAAAAGGGAGGTGATATCGTTACCCTTTTTCCGCGCATGTTGCTCCTGCAAAAACATGTGCCAAACTTATGTGTCCTCGATATCCCTTTCGTGGATATCGACGCCCCCGAGACATTTCCGCCGAAGTTCCGATAGTTATCAAAGTCATGTTTCCATACTACAACTAAGATCAACTACTTCCCTACCGTGGCCATCGATAGGGTGTGCAATCCCAATCCGGGCGCGATCCATCAAAATCACGAATCTCACAATTCGTGAAGATGATGCATCGCCCCGCCCCAAAAACTCAACAAACCGACTACGGACTCAAACTTCAAGCACACGTAATACATTATCATATGCTCAAATAAGTAGGCATGTACTCTACAATCATCTAGTCATGCTTTTACTTCACAACTAGCACATAATCACATTAGAGATAAAATCAAGGCTCTAATCATCAAGTGTTCTTCATACACTTTAAAATGCTTGGAGGCTTAACCTCCATTAATACTACCCCAAAATTGTAGGACTTAGGCATATTACTCCTTAATGTCATACTAACTCAATGGTCAACTCCGTTGAGTCATAATCAATCTTTCCAAAATTAGGTATAGAAGCCGTTGGCTTCAATACTCTCCTATGTCCATACTAACATGAATAAATAGGTTACTAAGGTCATTAAACCCATAAGACCCCAAATCAAACATTTAAGTATGCAACATAGAATCACAGTCACAAGTTAGGCATATATATTCATTCACAAGTCATCAAACATGCTCCCAACACTTAAACAAACAAGATAGAATGATTTATCATATATCTCTACCCTTGAATATCATCATAAACATACTTTACAATCTGTTTACTAAGGTTATTAAACCCATAAAACTCCACTCAAACAATTAACTAGTCAACATAGAATAGAAGTCACAGACAAGGCATATATATTCATTCTTTCTATTTCATCAAATATGAGTCTAACCATTTTATCAAATATGCTCCCAACACTTAAACAAACAAGATAGAATAATTCATCATCTATCTCTACACATGAATATCATCATAGTCATACTTTACAACATGTTCATCCAACCAAAATTTCATCATCTAGCATATAGTGAAGCATGGCATCTCTACAAGCTTAACAATTTCATCAAACATACTCCCAACACTTAAACAACAAGATAGGGTTATTTATCATACATTACCACACATAAATAACATCATAAACATGGTTTATAATCTGTTTATAATCTGATCATACAACCAAAAATGCAACATTTAGCATATACGAGAACATAGCATCTCTACAAGCCTAACTATTTCATCAAACATGCTCCCAATGCTTAAACAACAAGGTAGGGTGATTTATCATACATTACCACACATAAATAACATCATAAACATGGTTTATAATCTGTTTATAATCTGATCATACAACCGAAAATGCAACATTTAGCATATACGAGAACAAAGCATCTCTACAAGCCTAACTATTTCATCAAACATGCTCCCAATGCTTAAACAACAAGATGGAATGATTTATCATACATTATCACACTTAAATAACATCATAAACATGGTTTATAATCTGTTTATAATCTGATCATACAAACAAAAATGTAACATTTAGCATATACGAGAACATAACATCTCTACAAGCCTAACTATTTCATCAAACATGCTCCCAATGCTTAAACAACAAGATGGAATGATTTATCATACATTATCACACTTAAATAACATCATAAACATGGTTTATAATCTGTTTATAATCTTATCATACAAACAAAAATGTAACATTTAGCATATACGAGAACATAGCATCTCTACAAGCCTAGCTATTTCACCAAACATGCTCCAAATGCTTAAACAACAAGATGGAATGATTTATCATGCATTATCACACTTAAATAGCATTAAAATTATGATTTACAAACTGATCATAATCTGTTTACACAACCCAAAATACATCATTTAGCACATACAAAATCATGGCATCTCTACAAGCCTAACTATCTCATCCAATATGCTCCCAATACTTAAACAACAAAGTAGAATGGTTTGTCATGCATTACCACACTTAAATGACATCAAAATCATGGTTTATAATAGGTCTATAATCTGTTCATACAATCCAAATTCATCACATAGCATAAACTAGAACATGGCATCTCTACAAAGTCCTATGTGCTCTCATTGACCTCATATAGCAAGATTGTTTTCCCTAGGTCAATGAGGCTAAAAGAAATAAGAAGAGATGTTGTAACTCACCTTAAATCAGTCCTAAAAGATGTACAAAACGTCCATGCAAAGGTGGGTATGTGATCTCCTTGACCTCCTCTCCTCTTCTATGGTTGGGTTTTGGCAATGGCTTCCTCAAGACTTGGCCACCATTGTTGATCACCCAAGAACCTTCAAGAACCTCTCTAACCTTAGAGAAATGATCAGCCACGTTTTTGGAGAATATGGCTGAATAGTATGGCTTAGTGGAGGCATTTGGTCAATCTTTAGCTTAAGTGGGGTGGGAGGAAGTGTCCAATGCATGTTTGTGCATGTTGGATGTCTTTACTTGCCAAGTGTCTTGCATGCACTTAAATCTCCCAAAACTTGTCAAGCATGCAAGATAGGATGGGTAGGACGAACTAGGGTGGGTTAGGTTGGGTTTGGGTAGGGTTGTTGGCCAAATAGAAAGTCTAACACACAATGAGTGGTCAACTATAGTAGACCGAATTTGGGTCATTTTACAAAATGGTCCTGTACCGAAATAAACGTCATAAAATTACACAAAAGGTATGTTTAGAAATCTCTATGAGTCTAGGTTCTAACACATCAAACGGATCCGAATTCGATTTTCATTACACAAAGTTATGGCCAAAATACTACAGATCTATCGTGGCCTTCTGGAATACGCGAATTTCCGAAAATCAAACTCGAAGGCGTGTGTAAACGCTTTACGACCACTCAAAAATAATTCTAAGTTAATTACCTAAGGTCCCATAGTCATCTAGGGTCAAAATAATACCAACCGAAAAAGTCGTACAAAGAAGAAGAACGACAAGAAATAAGTAGCAATCAAACCGTCGATTCGACAAGCATTCAAACAAGATTTAAATCATATTAAGGATATTATGAATGATATCTAATACTTACATATATGCATCCTTATTGAAGTCTAACACATCTAAACATGTTATTTAATCATCATGTAAAGATCTAGGACCAAATCGAGGTCAGAAACACAAAAACCCGAGTAAACTCTCAATCGCGCCGCATTTCGATTATCGTCGAAGTTACGACTTGTGACTTTAGCAAGTTAACAACTAAATGACATCTCTTAAAAGTATTTTGGTATTAATGTGATCTCATACACATCTAGACTCTCTAAATCAAATAAGCGATCCACAAGGAAGAAGTGCAAGAGCATTGCACGAATTCAAGCTAACCTGGAATCGGGGTCTTACATGACAATTTTGGGCTTGTGTTTGTGATTCCTTGTCTTAATTTTTGTGGTTGGCGCAGGAGCAGATACTATGTAAATGTGATAACCTTATGATGGCTTGTAGTACAGTATGAATAAAAAAGGGTTTTAATTATAAGAATATTCAGTTTAATATAGATGGGTGAATCATAAGCTGAAAATGTTATTTACCAAAATCACGATGATAAAACATTCCTCTATACAACTAGTTTTAGGTGAGTTTCTTTGTGATTTATTTATGCTAGCACAATCTAATAATTGGGCCCACATATGTACTTGACTATCTTTAGCTCTTGTGATTTAGAGTTAATATATGATTTGTTTGTTTATTGTCCCCAACCTTTGACATGATAAACCCGAACAAGTTTAAAAGTTTCTGTTTTGTTTGTCATGATCAGGCAAAAGGATCGATAGATAAAGCACAAAATAGTATTTATGGGCCCGATGTCCCGATTTGGGTAGACTAGTGAGTAATCCACTCCACATATAAGATATTTTCTACATGTAAGATCTAACATATAAATTGAAATATTTTATGAGTATCAAGAATTTATGCTCACATGCACGATTTTCTTCCTCGCTTTTTCATTCCAATGTCGCTTTGGTCGTGAAAGTGATGTGTCAAGATCAAGTTCTTCACTTTTTGAGAGATTTCGTCATCCGAGATCGTGATTCTGGGATCCTAGCTTGTTTGTGACAAATTGACCTGTTGATGTTTCTCTTCTCTATCACTAACCATACCAATAACCGTAGTTGAATTGTCTTCCAAATTCTTCATTCTTGTTTCGTATAGAGAAAAGGAGTCCCCTTTTATCAATTTTCGACACTTCGACTATCTGCTGTGACTCTCTCTGCACGTATTCACTAGCAACACGACCAGCCTATTTCACAATGTGCTTTTGTTTCTAACGAAACACACCGATGTACTTTCATTTTTCTCCACACCACTCTATCGCTTATGAAGCTGGAAGTCGCTTCAACAATAGTGCTATGTAACTCTAGCATTCCCAAGAATTGTTTATACTTTATTCGCGATCTCGCATACCCACTAATTCTATCATCATTCATGCTTATGATGCAGGTCGTTCTACATTGATATTCATGCCCAAAGTTGATTCCACTTCTATCATTCTATTGTTGCTAAAATCGAACTTTCTCAGAATCTCGTGTGACTAATCTGATAATCTCACGTCTAATCGCTAGTTTCTTCTTAGACTCGGCCATCAATTATTACCTCATCGCTTCTTTTCTAACTTCTTTCTTCAATCATGTTCAACACTAGTTGATTCTCCATAAAACCCTTCTACATTATTTTCCTTTTTTCATGAGTATTTCATGTTCCTAACATAATCCACATGCCTCTCAACCTCTCCTTAACTTCAACATCATATCTAACATCTTCATTCCTTCTTTGCTCCCTCCTATACTCATTTGACGATTGAACCACAATTCTTCATCTATAACCCAAGTTCAAAGATCACTCTTGAATTCATCTAAGAAAAAGAAACCGAGTAATAAGACGAACAACTTGACACTACTAGAAATGTATGCTCGGATTTAAATTTTCTCGTCGATTAGTGACTCGAATTGAGCATCAAATTTATTTTACTTACTGTCGCCGAAAATAAACTCAAATTAAATTCTAAACCAATGGGGTAAATTCGTCATAGCAGACCTTCGCTGACCGAAAATTTCGCCACCGAATATTTCGTAATCTAATTTCAGCTTATTTTCACCGACGAAAATTCCATCGCTAAAGGACACCTCCGCGACCTGAAAATCTGG
>CM028379.1:56166438-56200315 GCA_013146195.2 Codonopsis lanceolata | reverse complement strand
GGTGCGTTAAAGTGAGAGTAATAGAGGTGAGTTATTAAAATATCTTGTGAAAAGTTATGATGGGGACATTCTATCGATAAAGATTTAAAATGGTCCCATGCTTCATGAAAAGTTTCACCTTGCTCCATTACAAAACACATGATTTGTCTTCTATGACTGAAAGTGAAGCATCTGGTAGAGATTTAGCAATAAATGCATCATATAATTCTCTCCATGTAGATATACTCTAGGTGCTAGAGTCATGAACCATTTTTTAGCATTATCTTTTAAGTACATTGCGAAAACACAACTTCAATTCATTTTCGAGTCAATCCTCCCTTAGGGAAAGTTTCAACAAATAAACCAAAATCTTGTATAAAAGATATTGCATCTTTTTGTAGGTAATCCATGGAAAGTTGAGACATATTATAAAATGTCCCTTAAGTTCAAAATTTTTAACTCTATCGGACAAAATTAAGCATGAAGGCTATATTAGAGGCGTTGTAGTCTTCATAGATCCTAGGGCTTGCATCTCGTCACAGCGACCACAACTTCGCCGGCGAGAGCAAGCGGATCTACTCTTTGATCTCTTTAATTATCAGCCATTGGATTATTCTACTGAGGATATTCCTTCCTATATTATTGATGTTGTCGTTAAAATCCGCTAGTGTGGGATTCAACGATAGTGCATAAATGCACAATCCACTACAACGAAATAATTTAAAGCAAATAATAAAAATATTTTTGTTGTTTTTTGTTTTTAATTTTTATATTTATTGAAAATGAAAAGATTTAAAAACTTTTTAATTAAAATTCTCACCGGCAATGGTGCAAAACTTCATGTGTTTAAAAACCTTTACAGGTGCATAAGACTATTGTAGAATAGATATATGGAAGCAAGAGTCGAACCTCAGGAAGAATGAATTAAAAAGGATTTAATCTAAATTAATTAAAACAATTGCAATTAAATAAAAGAGGGGTTTTTGCTTTGAAATGAATTTAAATTCTAAATTAATAAAATAACTCTAAATTAAATACTTGCAGAAGACAGAATTAAGTGAAAGTTTTATGGATGAGAATGGTCTAGGTATTGGAATTCACCTGTATCTCCTTTTATGTGTAATGATTTAAAAGTATCTATCAATTATGGGTCCTATCGCTAGATAAAGGATTCTGACTTACTGGTCGAGGATTGCAACCCTTAGTACTCCGCTTTGGCTGTGCTTTCTTGGTCCATCCACACAGTAATTAAGAGTCCATTAAGTTCCTTAGGAATTAAAGCATGGAGGAACGATTTCTATTGCATTCCACCACACAATACGAACCTAGATTAACTCCTTAGCCTATGGTCAGGAATCAGGGAGACCTATTTACGAATTAGGTTGGCTAGTGTATGATTTATGCATATGGTCATGCAATTCATCATACCCAAGAGCCTAGACATTCATTAACGCAGCCATTATGCGATAATTTCAATGTAAACAAATTATAATCTAATATGATAAACAGTAATTGGATAGAATGAAAGTTATATTAACACATAAAAGTTGATACAAAGTTACCTCCAATACCTAGGGTGCAAAAGTTAGTTCATCATAGACGATGAAATGTAAGGCCAATGCTTCGCTGTGTTCGACCAGAAATGACCCAAGAGCTTTTATATGAGGTTCACCAGGGAGAATGTGGGGGTCATCCAGGTGCTCGAACTTTGGCACACTGCAGAGTGACGCAACCTTATATGTACAAAAATGCGACAAGTGTCTGAGATTTGCAGATATACCCAGATTGCCATCAACCGAACAAACGTCAGTAGTTGCAGAATGGCCATTCGACATGTGGGGGATTGACTTGATCGGACTTTTTCCTCTGGCACGATCTCAGTTCAAGTATGTAGTGGTGGCATTGGCAATCGATTATTTCACCAAATGGATTGAAACAAAACCATTAGCCACCATAATTGAGAACAACATCATTAATTTTGTGCATAATCATATACTAGAAAGCGTGCCTTTAGCGACGGAATTTTTAGCGACGGCAATTGAGCATCACGACGAATTCTATCGCTATTGTATTTTTCACTTTATGACGGAATTTTCCGTCGCCGAAAATAAACTGAAATTACCCAAAAAACTTTCAAATAAGGAAAATTGTCGCTAGTAGACCTTCAGCGACGGAAAATTCCGTCGCTGAATATTTCAAAATTTAATTTCAGTTTATTTTCAGCGAAGGAAAATTCTGTCGCTAAAGGTCACCTTTAGCGACGGAAAATTTCGTCGCTGAATATAAATTGAAACTAAATTCTAATGATTGATAAAATATCAATATTATTTGAAATTAAATTAAATTAATATTTGAAATGTTAATTTAATAATATAATATCAATAATTAAAATGATTAGCATCAATATAATTACAAAAATTAAAACATTCACATTACAACTTAACTTAAGTTAACTTAATTTAACTTTACGTAACGTAACGTAACTTAAATATCAATAATATTAAATTTAACATTTCAATAATTTAAAATTTCAAATATTAAATTAAATTAATATTTGAAATGTTAATTTAATTAATGATAAAATATCAATAATATTTGAAATTAAATTAAATTAATATTTGAAATCTTAATTTAATAATATAATATCAATAATTAAAATGATTAGCATCAATATAATTACAAAAATTAAAACATTCACATTACAACTTAACTTAACTTAATTTAACGTAACGTAATGTAATGTAACGTAACGTAATGTAACTTAACTTAACTTAACTTAACGTAATGTAACTTAACATAACTTTACTTTACTTTACTTTACTTAACTTAACTTAACTTAACTTAACTTAACTTAACATGAAAACACACTACGTCTATTGGCCAAATGGTATAATAGACTACGATGGACCATTATAATATGAAAACACGCTACGCCTATTGGCGAAATGGTATAATGGAGTACGATGGACCATTATAACATGAAAACATGTTATGCCCATTGGCGAAATAGTATAATGGACTACGATGGACCATTATAACATGAAAACACGCTACGCCTATTGACGAAAAGGTGTAATGGAGTACGATGGACCATTATAACATGAAACATGATACGCCTATTGGCGAAATGCTATAATGGAGTACGATAGACCATTATAACATGAAAACACGCAACGCCTATTGTCGAAATGTTATAATGGAGTACGATGGACCATCATAACATGAAATTACGTTACGCCTATTAGCGAAATGTTATAATGGACTACGATGGACCATTATAACATGAAAACACGCTACGCCTATTGACAAAATGGTGTAATGGAGTACGATGGACCATTATAAGATGAAACATGATACGCCTATTGGTGAAATGGTATAATGGACTACGATGGACCATTATAACATGAAAACACGCTACGCCTATTGGCGAAATGGTATAATGGAGTACGATGAACCATTATAACATGAAAACACGTTACGCCTATTGGCGAAATGTTATAATGGACTACGATGGACCATTATAACATTAAAACACGCTACGCCTGTTGACGAAAATGGTATAATGGAGTACGATGGACCATTATAACATGAAACACGCTACGCTATTGGCGAAATGGTATAATGGAGTACGATGGACCATTATAACATGAAACAACCTACGCCTATTGGCGAAATGGTATAATGGAGTACGATGGACCATTATAACATGAAAACACGCTTACGCCTATTGGCGAAATGTTATAATGGAATGTACGATGGACCATTATAACATGAAAACACGCTACGCCTATTGGCGATTTAATGGTATAATGGAGTACGACTCCATTTGATGGACCATTATAACATGAAAACATGTTACGCCTATTGACGAAATGGTATAATGGAGTACGATGGAGCATTATAACATGAAAACACGCGACGCCTATTCGCGAAATCTTATAATGGACTACGATGGACCATTATAACATGAAAACACGCTATCCCTATTGGCAAAATGTTATAACTTAACGTAACGTAACGTAACTTAACGTAATGTAACTTAACTTAACGTAACTTAACTAAACTTAGCTTAACGTAACATACTTTAACTTAACTTAACTTAACTTAACTTAACTTAACTTAATTTAACTTAACTTAAACTTAGCTTAACTTAACTTAGCTTAACTTAACTTAACTTAATCTCTTAACGTAACGAACTTAACTTAACTAACTTAACGCAACGCAACTTAACTTAACTAACTAACTTCGCTTAACTTCTAACTTACTTACTTAACGTGAACTTAACTTTAATTTAACTTAACTTAATTACTAATTTAACTTAACTTAACTTAACGCAACGTAACGTAACGCAACGCAACTTAACTTAACTTAACTTCTAACTTAACTTAACTTAACTTAACTTAACGCAACGCAACGTAATTAACGCAACTTAACGCAATAATGTAACGCAACTAACATAACGCAACATAACGTAACGCAATGTAACGCACGCTTAACGTAACGTAATCTTAACGTGGCGTAACTTCAACGTAACTTAACTTAACTTCTAGCAGCAACTTAACGCAACTTAACTTAACTTAACTTAACTTAACAGCTTAACTTCTAATTAATCTAACGTAACTTGGCGTGTGCTTAACTTAACGTAATAACTTATCGTAACGTAACATAACTTAACTTAACAGCTTAACGTAATGTAACTTCTAACTTAACGTAACGAAATGGTCCATAACTTAACTTAACTTAACTTAAACTTAAAATTAACTTAACTTAACGTGGCAACCTTAACTCTAACCCATCTCTTAACTTAACGTGGCAACCTAACTTAATCTAGCTTAACTTCTTAACTTAACGTAACTTAACCTGTAACAACTTGGCGTGGCAACCCAACTTAACTTGTAACTTAACTTAACGTAACTTAACTTCTTAACGCAATGTAACATAACTTAACATAGCTTAACGTAACGTAACGTGCGTAAGTTAACTTAACCTAACTTAACTTAACGTAACATAACGTAACGTAAGTTAACTTAACTTAACTTAACTTAACTTAATTTAACTTAAGTTAATTTTAACTTAACTTAACTTAATTTAACTTAACTTAACTTTAACTTAACTTAACTTAACTTTAACACTTAACAACTTTAACTTGGCAATGTAGCGTAATGGTCCGCCAGCAACTTCTTAACTTAACGTAACGTAACGTAGCGTAACTTAACTGCGTGGCAACAGCAGCTTAGCAATGTGGCATAACGTGGCGTGGCGTGGCGTGGCGTAACGCGTTAACGTAATTTAACATTAGCGTAACGTGGCGTGGCAACGCAGCAACTTAATGTAACTTTAGCTTAACTTAGCAGCAGCAACTTAACGTGGCAACTTGGCAGCAACAGCAGCAGCAACTTAGCGTGGCGTAACATAACAACAACTTAACGTGGCGTGGCTTAGCAAGCGAGGCGTAACGTAGCAACTTAGCGTAGCGTAATGGTCCAACTTAGCTTAACTTGGCGTAGCGTAACGTAACTTAACATGAAAACACGCTAAGCCTATTGACGAAATGGTATAATGGACTACGATGGACCATTATAACATGAAAACACGCTACTCCTATTGACGAAATGGTATAATGGAGTACGAAGGACCATTATAACATGAAAAAACGCTACTTAACGTAACGTAACTTAACTTACATGAATATGCCATTCTCCAAGACAATGTTGTATAGAATGATGAACACAACAGATTCTGGTTACATTTTTGTCTCGACCCAATCCGATCAGGTAAAACCCAATCAGATCAAATATTTGTTTACGACAAAGCATCAATTCATTTAGTGGGTTTCCCTAATTTTAAATTATAAAAATATTTAGCGACGAAAAATTCCGTTGCTGGAATTAAATTGAAATTAAATTATGAAAATATTTAGCGACGGAATGTGCTAGAGACATGCAACACAGTATGACCACATGCAAATTCAAATTTACTCTATTTATATAATTTTGTTATTTTATTTTCTTTAATATATAAATTAAGTTGTAATGTGAATATTTTTATTTTTGTAATTATATTGATTAGCATCATTTTTTGAATGATATTATATTATTAAATTAATATTTCAAATTTTAATTTAATGATAAAATATCATTCATTAAAATGATTATAATATTTCCTATATATATATATATATAAATACAAAGGGATTTTACAAAAACACAAATATTTCAAAACATTATTTATTTACAAAAACAAATATTTCAAAACAAATACTCCCTCCGTCCCTAAATTATTGTCCTGGTTGACCCGGCGCACAGATTAAGAAAAAACAATTGACTTGATTATTTATATTGGTTTAATGTGTAGTTTCCTTTAAAGCCCATGTGTATGTGGCCCATAATTAAAGTAAGGTGAAAAAGTAAGAGTAAAGTGGTAAAAGTGATGTTCTAAAAAGGTAAGTTTCAAAGTGGACAATTATTTTGGGACGGACAAAAAAGGAAAGGAGGACGATAATTTAGGGACGGGGGGAGTATTAATTTCAGTGACGGAATTTTCCGCCGCTGGAACTAAAACTCATGCTCCCGAAAAATTAAAACTCCCTCCACCGCCAACCCCAAAATCCCCAAATACCGCCAAAAACAATCTTCCTTTTAGTGAAATACCTAAATCAACTATCCAAATCTGTTCATTCCAAGCCGCCCCTTCATCTTTTCTTCTCCGGCGAATCCCCAAGCTCGTCATCTTCTTCACCTTCGCCTGCAAATCAACAGCCACATCCCCAGCCGCTTTTCCCCAAAATGACTTCCGATTCAAATTCTTCGTCCTCCTCCGACGAATCTACCGACCAAGACCCTAATCCTGACCGAAACATTGATTCAATCGATCATTCTCTTGGCGCTTCTCGAAACTTCGGTTGACCTCAATCGCATTGAACCAGTAGGACACTCTAATTGGCGATGACGAAGAAGCAACGGCAAATTTTACTAAAGAAGAACCAGGTATTGGAAATCTCTAACGATTGATTGAAGGAGGAAATTACAGGGCGAGGTAGAGTCGAGAGCAACAATTTGATACCTGGGAAAGTTCTTAAATCGTCGTGTTTGTGGAGGAACAATTCAGAGCTAGACATGGACGGGCAGTCAAGCCCTAGTAGTAGTCGATATGCTGGAGAGAGGGGTAGTAGTAGTACTACTAGTGATGGATTGCTGGATTCCTCTTCTTGGTCGCAGTGGTTTCCTGGGAAACGACACCTGAATGAGGTGAGTTTTGAGAGATGCAATTTTAATTTCCCTAATTTGTGGAATTAGGTACTGTTGTGGAGTAGGCATAAGCTATTGGCTACCTAGATAATGGAGTCATTCTATTAGAAATGGGTTCAAAAAGGCATTTACTGCATTGCTACATATATGGACATATCAGTGTTCTTGTTCATTTGCTGGTTGATAAATGGTGTGTAGATATCCCTTATGTGCACTATATTCTGGGATTATTCAGGATTGCGATGAATGAGGATGGAAATGATAGTAATGGATTGTTATGCTAGTTGTACCTTTATTCCCATTCTCATAACAAACATAAAGTGTGTGCATGCAAATATGGTTTCTGTCTAGGTTCTTCATGGTTAAAAGTCCTCAGTCATCACTGGATGACGGGTGTCTGCTTGATTTCTTATACTCATAAAAATTGTTATTTATGTACTTGTTTTGCATCCTTGGGCAGGTGGGTATGTTGTGGTGCCAGAGAAGCTGCCAAAGTATGTAGTCCCAGATTTGACAGACTTCAAGGTATTCCGTATTTTTCTTTGAAAATAATTAAGATGAAATTAATTTGATTAATTTCCTTGCTGTGTGAGAGATAGAATTATAAGGGAGTTGAAATGCTGAGTATCTAATACACCAATATCATATGTCTAGGAATTCCCAGTTTTATTTGCTTCCCCAGTTAATAAGCAAATTTAAATCGCTTCTGGGTTTTTTAATAAGTTTAACTACAGAAATGATACTCCTTCCACTTAGAGTAAGTGACCATTTTTAGTTTTTCCACGAGAAAATTTTACCATTCACATGTATACTTATGTCCTTAGTATCCATATTATATCATTTATTGCAAGAGCACACTTGGTGCTTTATCAATTTGGAAAAGAAAAATTTCACTCATTTGAGGACTCACGAAAGGGTTGGCTTAGTGGCTTGACCACCACCGAGCTTGAGTTTCAGTGTGGAGTCATCCATTTAGTTGGATTAGTCTCACACCCTATGTGGAATGCAGATGATAAAAAGTTGTTTGAAATTGGGTTTTCTTCAACATACATTGTTTCTAAATTAGATTGTTTAAATTGTTTGTATATCAAGCTGAATTATGAAATTACCTTATAAAGTTATTATGATGAAAGATGAAGTTGAAAATTTGACAATTTTATGATTTCTGTTGAAACTATTGAGCTTTTTTTTTTTTTAAGGAAACAGGGGCGGCACCCTGCAGAATTTTATTAAAAAAATAAAAGGGGATACAAACTTGAGGGGGACAACCAGCCTTGCCCTTATAAATGGGAGGACAGAGGAGCCTAACCTCGAAAAGGAAATACAGAGCTAAACAGTTAAGAAATTCTAATATAAGAAGTATTACAAGCATCAAGAATAATTAGACCCCGGGTGGTCCGAGGAATGTCATTTATGGAGTGGAAAGTAATACTAGCTTGAGAGTCGCAGGCTAAGTTTGCAAGACAATCTGCTACTTTGTTGACCTCGCGGAAGCAATGAGAGAAGTAATAATGACCCTCTGATTGAATACAAAGAATATCTCGAATAAGATAAGAATGCTTCCAAGGAAAACTATGACCCTTGGAAATGCTATCAAATATAATCTTAGAATCAATCTCAATATCAGCATTGAGAAAACCATGGGAATGAATCCAAGACATGCCATAGCGGAGAGCACGAATCTCAGCAACTGTGTTAGAGCAGTTTCCAAAAAAGCAAGAAAAAGCAAATAGGACATCCCCCGAAGAGTCTCGAAGAACACCACCGCCACCACCTAGACCAGGATTACCCCTACTCGTACCATCAGAGTTAAGCTTAACTCTACCTGAAGGAGGATTTTTCCAGGCCAACGAAGAAATAGAAACCTTCTTGCGCCTACCAAAGGAAATTCCGGCAGAATTCAAGGGATCCGAAATAAAATAATTGCTGCTTGTAAGATATCTTGAAGATCCATAAAAACCTTTCGAGATATGACAGAAGAGGGCATACGCATCTGATCATAGGCAGCCTTGTTACGGAACTTCCAAAGATGCCATAAAATAAGTGATGGAAGCAAGGAATAAATAGGAGATGAATTATGAAGCCACCAACTGAAGCAGCGTTGACGGATGGAACAATGTTGAAAAGGGATATCAAAAGTGACATGAAAGGAGCGCCAAACAGACCAAGCTGAATTGCTAGACAGAAAAACATGCTCAAATGATTCAATATTGCCCGATAAACAACAATGGCATTTAGAAGCCAAAGAAAAACCCTTACTCCATATACCTTCATCAATAAGAAGTTTTTTGAGAAGAAGGCGCCACATAAATATACTAATGTGTTTGGGCAGATATTTGTGCCAGATAAACTTAGCCGAAAGCAGGCTAGAAGAAGAGGGGAAAATAGTATCCATGGCAGAAGATAACAAAAACTCTCGAATTATTAGGGGTCCAACACGATTACGTCATCCTCATCAATTAAGGTAATCTGTTGATCGAAATAGTGTTCATGATGGATCTTTGGAAGGGGAAGAACAAGAGAAGCGTGAACCAGCTCACAAACCGAATAAATAGAGCAATCAGGAGGACGATCTAAACGGATTGGAAGCCAAGAGTCAAACCAAGGGAAAATTGAACCTCGGCCTACAATCCAGAAAATATAAGGCTCGGCAATGTCACGAGCTTTGATCATACGCTGCCAAACATGGGATCCCTTTTGGGTCGAAGAGCAAGGATGCTGCCGGGAGCAATATCTGAGATTGAGGTAATTCGACCACAAGTTTGAGACTGAACGAAACCGCCACCAAAGCTTTAAACCATAAGCCTTAACCAAGTGAGAGATGGAATTCAACCCGATTCCCCCCTCTGAGATTGGACGACAACATTTTTCCCATGATACCCAGTGAGCTTTGTTTCTGCCTTCAATATGACCCTAGAAAAAATTAGAAAACAGCTTCTCGATCAAAGTTATTACCGAAATTGGAGGGTCCAAAGAAGCTAGAAGATAGCTGGAAATAGAATGAAGGACACTTCTGATAAGAGTAATCCGCCCAGCTGAATTGAGAAAATTTCCCAGCCATGTTTCAATGCGGTTTTTCAATTTAATGATAAGAGGGTCGAAAAACTGTCTCTTCTTACGACCAAAGTAGATCGGACACCCAAGCTAAGAAATCGGGAGAGAGCCATGTTTAAAACCCAACAAGGTCTAAATAGGAAGAATACGACTTGCCGCAGTGGAAGGAGCTACAAAAAAGAGCTCTTGGAAATATTTATCTGTTGGCCTGAAACTGCTTCATAAGTCTGGAAGAAAGATTTATGACGGAGAAGCGAATCTTTACTTCCATTATAGAAAATAATTACATCGTCGGCGAAAGCGAGGTGCGATATAACGGGGCATCCACTAACCGTAGAGAAAATGGAGGAAGGAGCTTGTTGTTGGAGATGGTTAAGACCCCGACTAAAAAATTCAGCCATAATAATAAACAAACTCGGAGAGAGAGGGTCCCCTTGCCTTAGACCTCGAGACGAGGGAAAGTAGCCGACGGAAGCACCATTAAATTAAACAGAGAACCAGTTTTCAGAAAGAAGCCGCCAAATCAGATCTATAAAAATTTCGTGAAATCCAAACTTCCGGAGAATATTTATGAGAAAGACCCAGGAGACACGGTCGAAAGCCTTTGCCATGTCTAGTTTAATAACCACATTCGAGCCAGGAACTTTTTTCCCCAGGTGACACATCAATTCTTGCGCCAAAAGAATATTGTCCTGAATCAAACGACCTTTAACAAAGGCACTTTGGTTCTCTGAAATAATATGAGGAAGAACAGCCGCAAGTCTGGAAGAAAGGATTTTAGATATCACTTTTTTCGCAAAAATTGCAAAGACTAATAGGACGAAGATCTTTAAAAGATTTTGGCCTATCAGTCTTCGGAATAGGAATTATCAGGGTACTAGACCACGCCCGAGGGAAAGAAAAACCGGAAAAAAAATTCCAGAATAGCATGGCAGAAGTCATCTCCAATAATAGGCCAACAGGCTGAATAAAATTTCCCATTAAAACCATCAGGCCCCGCGGCACTATCACCATTAAGATTATTCACAGCAGTTTTAATTTCCGAGATTGAAGGGGAGGCGATAAACGTCATTCATAGCATCGATACAATGGAAGGAATCGAATCAAAGGAGAAGGAGCAATACCTTGACTCGAAGTTGGGCGGAGAAATGAAAATAAGACCTTGTTGGATGGCTTGGTCCAAATCCAGAATAAGACCATTATCATCCATAGTAGAGTGAATTGAGAGACGAAGACGAGCCTGCTTAACCGAAGCATGAAATAATTTAGTGTTTCCTTGACCCTCTTTCAGCCAACGAATTTTTGATTTTTGCTGCCAATATTCCTCCTCTCGCTTAAGAAAAGATTGAAGTTTAGCCTTAGCTGCCATCATGTTTTCTCGATTAGAAGGGGAATTATTAAGTTCATAATAAAGCTCCATTTCAAGGGCTTCTTCTTGACTGCCGGAGGTTATCGAAAATATTACCAAAAGCTGTTTTGTTCAATCTTTAGGCGTTCTTCACATTAAAGAGTTTGCGGGAAAAAAGAGCCATAGGCCTCTGGTCTCGAATTTGCCAAGCTTTAGCAACAACATCCTTAAAGCCAGTGACCAATCCAAGCATTGATAAACCGAAAAGAAGAAGAACCACGAGAACTTGACGAGTAATAGTAGTGGCGGCCAGTGATCGAAACAAGTTCTATTCGGATCTTTGGATAGAAGTAGCATGAAAATTATTGAGCCATATGGGTTGCAAAGAACTCTATCTATTCGCTCATAAATAATAGCGATACCTTCCCTCTTATTCACCAAGTATAATCGCTCCCAGAGTATCCCAGTGCATCGGACCATGACAGCGATAGACAAGAATGGAAATCCATAGCACCCTTACGATTCCAACCCGAGCCACGGATTTTCGGAAGGATGCAAAATAATATTAAAATCTCCGACAATCATCCAAGGGAGATTCGGAAAAGAAGAGCTAATCTGAAGGATTTCTTCCCATAAATCTTGGCGTTCCCGATCATCGCATTTAGCATAAACACAAGTCAAGAGAGCAGGTGAAGGCCGCGAAAAGTGCTGAATCTGAAAGGTAACTTGTTGAACAGATTCAAATAATAAAGAAACTGTAAAGCAGGATTTAACAAATACCCAAATTGAGCTAGAAGGGTTGGAAGCGTAAGCACTGAATTTAAGGCGGCGAGAGATGAGATCAATTTTTTCCTTTTCAAGTTTGGGTTCAAAAAGCGACCTAATAGAAACTCCATGAAGGCGAATGAGATGTTTGAGGCAGCGGGCGAAGATTCGTTACCAATACCCGTATATTCCAAAACATAGCTTTAATATCCATAAAAAAAAAATTAGGAAGAAGCTGAAGCGGGAGGCTTTGAAGCCTTTGATCTGGTGAGTCTGCCCGGTATAGGAATGTTAGGATTACTTTGCTTAGACGTAGACTAAAGATTAAGAGCTTGGATGGTTGAAGAATCATCTTCATTTTCTAATTCAATTGTCTCAAGAACAGCGAAGCGATTGGGAGAAATAGTGAAATCCTTCTATTGTGGGGGATCTAGAGGAGGATCTTGAGGAGGATCAGGAAGATCCGAGGCATTATCCCGTTGGGGACTAGGTTGAGTTTCATGAGGGGAGACTTCGGGGTCTGTATGCATGGGGGTTGAAGACTTACCATTCGTCAAATTAGGATCACCACCTGTGTCTCCTGAATCTTGACAAGGAGATGAAGAAGAAGGATCAATATTGGGGGTAGACTCATTAAGGACTGCATCTTTTCAAATACTCGCCGTACCCGTCACTGGATTAGGGTGAGAAGGTTTTGCATCATGCTTGGAAGTATTAAGGTTTGCATGGGAGTTCTTCAAAGGCTCAGTTGTTTTTTTAGGGGTCCATCTTTGAGAAATCGGCTTAGGCATGATAGGATCTGAAGGAGGGATAGAATTGGGCTGATCCGATCCCTTAAACTTACAGTTAAGATCTTGGTGGCCTTGATGAAAACAATTATTGCAATAAGAGGGTTTATTCTCAGCCTCTAAAGGTTGCGGAAAGGCTGGGGAAGCGAGAACCACAATCAATCCATACTCTATTGGGACAAGGCTTCAAAAGATCCACTTCCACGCAAATGCAAGCAACACTAGGGCGAGTGAGATTTATGGTAGGCTGATCCAACATTAACGGCCGACCAAATAAAGAAGCTAAGGAGAAAAGAGCAGATTTATTAAATAAGTGAATAGGGAGGCCTAGAAGAGAAAACCAAACAGGAACTATGGAACTCTCTATATCAGGTCGGAAGGCGGGCGTCCATTTGAAAACTCGCATCGGATACTTTCCCAAGAACCATTGATCTTTGATCCACAGGCGTTGAAAGTCGTCATCATGGCTGGCCTGAATGAGGATGTGTTTGGGATCCAAAAGGCCAATGGAGACGGAAGCTTTGAGACCAAAAGTGTTGAAATACTTGCGAGTAGCCTCCATTGAAGGTCTGTCATGTGAAAAGTTCCCGATGAGAGCAAGGCGAAAAGGATGAGCAAGAGAATTTATTATCTCCGGAGAAAGCTTAAGCGAAGGTTCCCCTTTGAAGGTTGCTGGGGGAATAATAGAACAAGAAGGGTTTAGAGGAGGAGAAGATGAAGAACATAAGGCCGAGGCAAAGGATTTGGGCATGGGATCTGGAGGCGCTGGGGTGGCTCGCCCATTGCGAGCAAGAAAGAAAAACCCTACTAAGGGCGCCGAAGGAGAGAGCAAAAAGCGCACCTTCACTGTGTGAAAAAGAGTGTGTTTTAAACTATTGAGCTTGAACTACCTTATTACAATGAAGATTTGATGTTACTGTTACTTGTGTCAAACCCCTTTTCTTTGACCCTATTTTGGTCTTTGATTATGGATATTGCATTCCTTTATTGTTCAAGGCAGATGTTAGTCCCTTGGTGGCCAAATGCGATGATCCGAACATGGCTGATGATGAGGGTGTTGCTGAAGTTGTTAGACAACTAGATCAAGCTTGTAGAGAAGCTGAATTCTTTTATGTGGTAATTACCTTTGCAAAGATTTGAAAGTTTCAGGTTGCTTTCTTTGTGTTTTCTTCTGTTTTTGATGGATAGGTGACCGAAATCCTGACAAGAATACACCCATTATGTATTCTAAGGACTTTCTTTGGTAGGCAAGGTTACTACATAAGTAAAGAAAAAAAGTAAAAGAATGAAAATATAACTTAGAATTTGAGGTACAGAGCATGGAACAGTTATTTGATGTAACAAATGCATATTAAATTCTCACACTAGATTTTTATGGAGTGTCTGCTGACTTCTATACTCCCTGCCTGTCCAAATTAAGCCCTTTCCGTATTAGGATGTCCCAAAAACATTATTTGTTATAAATTTTCAATTTAATGATGACTGCTCTTCCAGATATGCCTTTTATTTTTCGAACTTTTGAAAAGTTGACTTCAACCAAAAGTAATCTAGTAAGCGCATTCAAACATCTTCATTAATTTATGTGATCACATTCTTGAGGTCGGTTGAGTTTTACATTTTTATCAAAAGCTAAGAAATCATTTTTTGTAAAATAAGTTCTGAAAAATCTGATATAGTACTTCAATGAAACATTTTTTTTCCCAGTATAGTTCTTATATTTGCACTTAAAGAAGTTATGTTATATGTATGAAGCTTTTTCTGATTCTGCTAATATGTTGTCATTGAAGCGACGGGCATGGTATTCTGATTCTCTTATCAAAGAGGTAAGAATTGTGACAAAAGAGTTCTTCAATCTACCATACGAAAAGAAAATCAAGATCAAATTGTCTAACGCAACTGGATACATGTTTAATTTCTAATCATAGTCAATCAATATATTTCGCCAATTAGTTTCTATCCATGCTCTATCATTATTTAAACCTTAAACCCCAACCCCAACCCCAACCCTAACCCTAAAACTTAAACCTTAAACCTAAACCCTAAACCATAAACCTAATTCGTAACACTAACCTTAAACCTAAACCATAACAATAACCCTAAACTTAACCCTAAACCTAACCCCAACCCCAACCCCAACCCCCCCCACCCCCAACCAACCCTAACTGAACCCCAACTGACCCTATCCCGTCCCATCCCCAACTCAACCCCACCCCCACCCCATCCTCACCCCACCCCACCCCATCCCCCAATGACCCCCCCAACCCCAACCCTAACCCTAAAATTTAAACCTTAAACCTAAAACCTAAAACCTAAACCTAAACCATAAACCTAATTCGTAACACTAACCTTAAACCTAAACCATAACACTAACCCTAAACTTAACCCTAAACCTAACTGACCCCCCATCCCTATCCCCAAACCCACCCCCCACCCCACCCCACCCCATCCCACCCCAACCTTAACCCTAAAACCTAAAACCTAAACCTAAAACCTAAACCTTAAACCTAAACCTAAACGTAAACCATACACCATAACACTAAACCTAAACCATAACACTAAACTTAAACCATAAACCTAATTTAGTTCCTTTTTGTTTTATATAAAATTCATTAACCTTTAAGTTGATTCGTTATTGTATAAATATACTTGGCAGGTTTGTAGGTACATACCCTACGCCCGGCAAATGGATTGGGGAGTATTGGCGGCGTCGAGTACTCCGTGAGATTTGGCCCTCGTTTAAAAAGTTGCCCAACGAGGAGAAGGACAATATTTGGATGGCCTTCAAGGTAATGTCTTAATATTTTTTTTATTTTTATTAAATGTTAGTTTGTAATTAAAATGTTATAATTCTAATTTTATATTGTAAATGAAATATACATGGGAGGAGGTCTATGAGGAGGCCACGATGCGTATGGTACGTATGCTAGTGTAAATTTAGTGTATTAATGTTTAAACATCGATTTATGTAAGTTTGTTAGTTGGGTAGCCATGTTGATGCTATGAAATCCATGGTTGTAGTTTAATTGACTTTGAAACCAAAAAAGATAATTGTATGTACATTTGGGGGGTGTTAGTGTAAATAGTAAGAAATAAAAGGGTGTTAGTGTAAATTTAGTGTATTAATGCTTAAATATCGATTTATATACGTTTGTTAGCTGGGCAGCCATGTTGATGTTATGAAATCCATGGTTTTAGTTTAATCGACTTTGAAAGAAAAGAAGATAACTATATGTACGTTGGGGGGTGTTAGTGTAAATGGTAAGAAATAAAGGGGGTGTTAGTGTAAATTTAATGTATTAATGCTTAAACATCAATTTATGTACATTTGTTAGCTGGGTAGCCATGTTGATGCTATGAAATCCATGGTTGTAGTCTAATTGATTTTGAAACAAAAAAAAATGTATGTACGTTGAGGGGTGTTAGTGTAAATGGTAAGAAATAAAGTGGGGTTTGTGTAAATTTCCTGTATTAATGCTTAAACATCGATTTATGTACGTTTGTTAGCTGGGTAGCCATGTTGATGCTATGAAATCCATGGTTGTAGTTTAATTGACTTTGAAACCAAAAAAGATAATTGTATGTACGTTGAGGGGTGTTAGTGTAAATGGTAAGAAATAAATGGATATTAGTGTAAATTTAGTGTATTAATGCTTAAACATCGGTTTATGTACGTTTGTTAGCTGGGTAGCCATGTTGATGCTATGAAATCCATGGTTTTAGTTTAATTGACTTTGAAACCAAAGAAGAGAACTGTATGTACGTTGGGTGGATGTTAGTGTAAATGGTAAAAAATAAAGGGGGTGTTAGTGTAAATTTAGTGTATTAATGCTTAAACATCGATTTATGTACGTTTGTTAGCTGAGTAGCCATGTTGATGCTATGAAATCCATGGTTTTATTTTAATTGACTTCAAAACCAAACAGTGTGTGTTCGTGTAAATGCTATGGATTGATGCCTCAGTCGATGACCCTCCACAGTGGGTTGATGATAGATCATCATCTATATTTGTAAGTAAACTTTAATTGAAAGACTTTCCTTTGAATATGTAAATTTATTTGTGTATATGATAATATTTGTTTGTTTTAATTATTGACAGTATGGATATAAGACATCGGTATTGGAGGAAGTTGCTGATCCTACGCAGCCCCCTACGTAACCCTTTCCATTTAATCCTCGGGTTTGGAAAGAAATCACGCTTGCAGGACGTAAAAAGAGGGGAGATAGAGTGCTCGGAAAGGGGGAGATACATTTAATCCTCATTGTTTGATTTTGTATGTATATATTTGGTACTTCGATGTAATGACATTTAGAGTTTGATGTTTTTAAATTGGTTTTATATTATTGTTTATTTTGTATGTTCAGTTTTGTATTAATTGTTAAATTATCAGGTACAAAAATTTATAATGATAGTATTTTTGTGTATTTTTTTAAAAATATTTTCCATTATTAGCGACGGAATTTTTCGTCGCTGAAATTCAAATTTAATTAACTTTTAAAAGACTTTAGCGACAGAATTTTCCGTCGCTGAAATTCAAATTTAATTATTTTTTAAAACCTTTTAGCGACGAAAATTAAAATTTAATTATTTTTTAAAAGCCTTTAGTGACAGAAATTTCCGTCGCTAAAATTAAAATTTAATTATTGTTTAAAAGCCTTTAGCGACAAAAATTTCCGTCGCTGAAATTAAAATTTAATTATTTTTAAAAATCCTTTAGCGACGAAAATTTCCGTCGCTGAAATTAAATTTTAATTATTTTTTAAAAGCCTTTAGCGACGAAAATTTCCATCGCTGATATTAACCTTTAGCGACGGAAATCGATCCGTCGGACATTTGCGACGGCAAATCAGTGATGGGCCACCGATAGAAAAATTCCGTCGCTGGGGAGCCATTAGCCACAGAATCTTGCCTTTAGCAACGGAAAATTCCGTCGCTAAAGGTCATTTTTCTAGTAGTGATATTTGGTGTAGTTTTGGGTTACCCAGAGATATTGTTTCTGATCATAGCACACAGTTCTCGGATAAATTTACGGCATAATGTAACAGGATGTATGTTAAGCATTGACAATCTTCAGTTGCATATCCACAAGGAAATGGACAAGCGGAAGCTGTGAACAAACAAATCATGCACACTCTAAAACGAAATTTTGACGATCAAGCATGGAAATGGGCTGATGAGCTGCCAGCCGTTTTATGGTCGATTAGGACAACAGTAAGGAGCTCAACATGTTGTGGGTCGCCCGGGATGCGTCCGCGCCCCGCGCGCCCTTGGATAGGGGTGCGCGTACGTGCGGATGCGGGACACCGCTGCTCTCATTCCATTCTCCCTTGTTTAGGGGAAAACAAAATTAAAAGTGCGAGAGTAGTGTTGTCTAAAATAGCGCGTTGGAATACGCCTCGGTTGACTTTAGTGGATTTTTGGTCCAATATGGGAGCTTTGGATTTCCTGCATCATGATATAGGAATACATCACCCTTTCATTCCCATTCTCCCTTTTTTTAGGGGAAAACGGAAAACTGCAAAAAAAGATGTTGCGAGGCCCCACTATGGATTTTATGAAAATAGCCTTATGGCCTATTTCGGATCACTATGGGTGCTTTGGGTTTCCTGCATCAAGTTATCCCCTGTTTAGGGGATACCAGGATATAGGAATACATCACCCTTTCATTCTCATTCTCCCTTTTTTAGGGGAAAACGGAAAAGTGCAAGAAAGGAGTATTGCGACGCCCCATTGGATCCAAAATGTTTTATAGAGTCGCCATCTTTATTGTAAGGCAAAAATAAAGCAAAACCAAAAGAAAAGAAAAACCAGAGATTGCAAAACGGGTTCGGAGGCTAAGTTACGAGTTGGGAAGGTGCTAGGCACACAACTCGCCCTTTCGGTCTGAAAAGCGGTTTTTGGCTAAAGTATGCTTTTTGTTATATTTATTTAGCAAATAAACAAAGCATTTCAAAGACAGTAGATAAAAGTAAATACATCCACGGCTACATTATTTACGGACTTGCAGCCGTCTCCTAACAATAATTACAAATATATTTAAAAATATTTGGTCATAATAACGGCTCTTTTACATAGTATTTTCTAACTAAATCCGGGCAGCACAACGGCTTATATTTTCTACATTGGGCCGGATTTAAAAAATAACTTTTATAAAAATAACGCCCTTAAAGGCTATTACCTTTTAGAGCGGAGGGTAATCGCTCTGTCCTTCTCGAGAGAGGGAGACTTTTATGCTGTTGCTGCTGTGATTTGGGCAGAGTGACGACTTATTTTTGGTGTTTTTTGCCTTGTTTATTTGGGCAGAGTGACAGCTTGTTTTTGGTGGTTTTGGCCTATTTATTTGGGCGGAGTAACAGCTTACTTTTGGTGGTTTTAGCCTATTTACTCGGGCAGAGTAACGTCTTACTTTATGGTTTTTGGGCCGGGGAAATAGGATGGATATCTAACTAAGGGCAGGGATCACTTTAACCGGTTGGTTTTTGGTTTGGCGGAGTTTTGGCAGGGTTTTAAGGCTTTATAGAAGGATCACTCCCTATCTCACTTCACTCTCGATTTTTCTCAGCGTTAGGACGACGCAGAGAAATTTTATCGGCGTTTTCTCTCTTTTCTTCCGGGCTCTGAAAGTGAGCCCCAAGGCCTCTATTTATAGCTGAAGGAGAGGACTCATCCGGGATAACAAATTCCTTCTTTGTGCTCAAAATCCTTGTACACCGCGCTTCAGAAATTGCACAATGCATTAAGTCCGGAGTGTACTGCAGCTAGCTGGGCGCTGCCATATGCTCTTCTTGGAGCCGCGCCAATGGGGCCTTTAGGCGGCGCCAGCCCACTATTCCTCTTTTCAAATTTTGCACTTTTATCCCTCGCATTTTACTATTTTGCGCATCCTGCTTTGTCTTTTGCATTTTTTAACTCCTGTAACTTGACATTTTTTAAGTTTAAACAGTTCTTGATATCACATGCCAGAGTCACATATCAAGGGTACGAAATTGGGGTGTCTACACATGTTAAACACCTTTTACTCTCACATATGATTCTGAGGCTGTAATCCAGACAGAAACAACTTTTTCCAATTACAGAATGACTCACTATAACGAGCAGGACAATCAAATTGCTCGAGCAATCGACATTGACCTGCTCGAAGAGCGCAGACTCGAAGCTTACATCAGAATGGTTAATTACAAGCAGAAAGCTAAGGCTCATCACGACAGGAAGGTTCGGGGAAGAGCATTTCAAATCGGGGATTGGGTCCTCAGGAAAATCAAAGTTACAAGACATCGACTAGAGCGAGGAAAATTGTCACCTAATTGGGAAGGCCCATTTAAAGTTACGGGAATCATTAGGGATGGCACTTATACATTACAAAATCAAGAGTGCAAAAATTTGAAGCATCCCTGGCACGCTGATCATCTGAAGAATTATTACCATTAATGTTGTATTAATTTGACAGTTACTTTTTCTTTTTGTACTTACATTGAAGGATTTTTTAATAAAAGTCTTTTGAAAGTTCTTGATCAAAGTTGTTTGAAAATTATTACTTTATTTTTTGAAAAGTTTTGAGCCCCGCCCGTCAAAATGAAAATATTTTCGAACAGATATAAACATAGCTTTGTCCGATAAATCGAGTAAAGTAGGGCCCTACCCGGTTTGTATTTTAAGTATGAATGTGTGGGTTCCCAGGGCTGCGCCCGCGCCCCGCGCGCCCTTGGATAATGGTGCGCATACGTGCGGATGCAGGACACCACTGCTCTCATTCCATTCTCCCTTGTTTATGGGAAAACGAAATTAAAAGTGCGAGAGGAGTGTTGTCTAAGATAGCGCGATGGAATGCGCCTCGGTTGCCTTTAGTGGATTTTTGATCCAATATGGGAACTTTTGGGCTTCCCGCATCAAGTTATCCCTTGTTTAGGGGATACCAGGATATGTGAATGCATCACCCTTTCATTCCCATTTTCCCTTTTTTAGGGGAAAACAAAAAAATACAAGAAAGGATGTTGCTACGCCCTCACTATGGATTTTATAAAAATAGCCTTATGGCCTATTTCGGATCACTATGGGAGCTTTGGGTTTCCCGCATCAAGTTATCCCTTGTTTAGGGTATACCAGGATATGGGAATACATCACCCTTTCATTCCCATTCTCCCTTTTTTAGGGGAAAACGGAAAAGTGCAAGAAAGGAGTGTTGCGAGGCCCCACGGATCCAAGATGTTTTAGAGTCGTCATCTTTATTTTAAGGCAAAAATAAAGCAAAAGCAAAAAAAGAAAAAAGAAAAACCAGAGATTATGAAAACGGGTTCGGAGGCTAAGTTACGAGTTGGGAAGGTGCTAGGCACCCAACTCGCCCTTTCGGTCTCAAAAGTGGTTTTTGGCTAAACTATGCTTATTGTTATATTTATTTAGCAAATAAACAAAGCATTAAAAGACAGGGAAAAAAGAAAAAATACATCTGCGGCTACATTATTTACGGACTTGTAGCCGTTTCCTTACAATAATTACAAATATACTTAAAAAAATATTTGGTCATTATAACGGCTCTTTTACATAACATTTTCTAACTAAATCCGGGCAGCACAACGGCTTATAATTGCTACATTGGGCCAGATTTTAAATAACGACTTTATAAATAAAACGCCTTTAAAGGCTATTACCTTTTAGAGCGAAGTGTGCTCGCTATGTCCTTCAGGGAGAGGGAGTCTTTTGTTGTTGTTGTTGTTGTTGTTGTTGTTGTTGTTGTGATTTGGGCAGAGTGACTGCTTATTTGTGGTGGTTTTGGCTCGCTCACTCGGGCTGAATGACGACTTATTTGTGGTGTTTTTGGCTCACTCACTCGGCCAGAATGACAGCTTATTTGTGGTAGTTTTGGCCTTTTAAATCGGCAGAGGAACTGCTCTTTCCACGATTTTTGGATCGGGGAAATAGGGTGGAAACCTAGCTGGGGGGGCTAAGGCTCACTTTAACCGATGGGTTTAAAGTTTGGAGGAGTTTTGGCAGGGTTTTAAGGCTTTGGATAGATCACTCACTATCTCACTTCGCTCTCTATTCTTTCAGCGTAACGAGAACGCGGAAAGCTTTGCGGAAGAAAAGGTGTGCTGAAGGTCGACCCCAAAGGCTATATTTATAGCCTGGGATGAGGATTCATCGGGGATTAAAATTCCTTCTTCCGTGCTTCAGTGCATTATACAGACAGCGAAAAAGGTGGGACTTTATGGCAAACTGTAGCAGTTCTGTAGCAAACTAGAGAGCACTGTGGAAAACTTTGGGCACCACGGGCACCACCCATGAAGGAACCTGGTGCCACTCCCACATTGAGCAATGGTGTCACCAGCTTAGGCTTGGCTGTTTCATTTTTGGCACCTTTGGCCCATGCACTTCACTATTTCGTGCATCATGCTTTGTCCATTTGCATTTTCAACCATGTAACTTGACATTTGTTAATGTTTTAACTGGTCTTGATATTTTATGTCATGTTAGATACCAAGGGTACGAAATTAGGGTGTATACAGAGCCCCTCAACGATGGAGTCTACGGGTAACCCGCAGCTTACTGAGTAGACGAACATCGTTGATAAGAAATAGACTCTCCAATTTCGTGCAATTAATATGAGGGAGAGATACAATAGGTAGCAGTTATAATGCAACAGTTTATAATGCAAACCAAACCTCCATATCCTAGACTTTTTTAGTTAGTTATAGCAGGTTATCGCAAATTTTTAAGCAGATATGCAAATTAAGTGCTCTGATGGTCGAACCTACTGATGTAGGCTGCCTACGTATTCCTTAATAAAGGAAATCAGACCAAACGTAGTTCGGCCAAAAACAAGCAAGCCGAACAACAACCGAGGATATCATGTCTTTCGAGTCAAAAACACGTTCAAGAACACAACGGGAAAAAGATTTTCATGTTTTTCGAAAAAGCCATATTCAAACGGTCGAAAACGGCCGTCAAATACGGTATAAAGATTTTAAAGTTTTCCGGAAACCATTTTTCAACAGGGCAAAACCTGTTATCGAAACATATTAAGAGAAATTTTCAAAAATTGTGCTCGACCGGTCAATACCTTGTCGCCAGACACAAATAAGAAAAATTTCAAAATTTTCGAAAACTACACTCAACCGATCAAAATCTGTCGCCAAGCACGGCAAAAAAGATTTTTCTTCAGGTTTTTCGAAAACTGTATAAGACCGATAAAAATATGTCGCCAGATACAGCAAAAAAGATTGTTCTTTTTCCCCTTCCTTTCTCTTTTTTTTTTTGTCTTTTCAACATTCCTTTTTTTTTTTTCAATATTCCTCTTTTTTTGTTCTTTTTTTTTTGAAAATCAAAACCTTTTGAAAAAGGCTTTTCTTTTATTATTATTATTTTATTGAAGGTAGGATAAGAATACTTTACCTTTCTTACCTTTTCGCACTTCGGCCGCTGCTGCTGATTCAACTGATTTTGATATTTCTGTAATCTTTACTTCTTCGAGTCGGGGACCTCTTTTCCTTTCATCTTTTTCTGTTTCTCTTTTTTCTCTTTTCTTTTTTTATTACTTTTTTTCTTTTTTTTTTCTTTTCTTTTTTTTCTTTTTTTTTCTTTTTTGAAAAATTCTAAATTCTTACCTTTGCCGTCGATTTTTTTTGGCTTTTCTGCTTATCTGGCGGCGGATCTGCTAAGGATATGACTTTTCCTTACTCCTGGATGGATGGCCGCCGGATATGGTTAACAAAAATACTTTTGTTAACTTTCTGTTAAGTCTTAGGGGCTACTTTGCAACTTTGAAATTTCGAGGACTTGGGTGCTGAAGTTGAGTTGTTTGGAGGGGAAAAAGTGAAAATTCCACTTTTCCTCCTTTCTTCATTACGGGATGAAGGCAGAAGCCTTCATTTCTCTGTTCTTCAGTTGTTCAGCCTCCATTGCCGACGAAGGAACGAGATTTTCCCTATTTTCTTCATTTCTTCTCATTTTCTCAATTTTCTTCCACCAAATTGTTTATTTTTCTGCATAGATGGCTTCCTCCTCGAGATCTAGGAAAGGAAAAGCGCCAATGCACCCGGATTCGAGTGAAGAGACGAAGGAACTTCCTCCTTTGACCCGGAATCATATTGATTATTTTTATTCAAAGGATGACTGGGGTAATTTGGTGCGAGATTGGCACAAACATATCTCAAATTTTCAAAATCCCGATGTAAGTATGTTCTTTCATCAACCCATTCGGCTAATTTCTTCAGATCTTTTCAATTCCTTTATTGTTTTGGATTTACGGAGTATATATATGCTTCTTATAATGCCTATGCATGCAATTTATGAGCTAAAATGATGCAATCTTAGTAATGAGGCATGAAATTCACGCAATTTATTTTTGCGATGCATAATTGAACTAGTGGTCACTATTTGACCTTACTATGCATGATTTATACTATTAATGCAAATGGGGCTATACGATGCATGTTTTAGACTAAAATGTATTTTTGCATGCGCTATGTTCACGAAACGGACTTTTCGGAATATAATTCAAATTTTTCTGAACACATTTTCAGGCAAATTTTCTGATGAATACATGACAAAACAGTTATATTTTATACCCTAAAATTTATTTTTCATGCATGCTAATGCTTCAGGGATATAGGAAATGCCATGGGGATATATATTTTTATGATTGGTGACATTTTATTCTCTTGTTATCGATACCACAATACAACTTATTGGATATTAAATGCAAATGATGGATGCATGTATTACTTTATTTGATGCAAATGTGATGCCTAAAAATTATAGGTTGCTTACTATCATGATGTATGGGTACACTTATTTTATTATGCATGTGAAATGCAAAATGCAGTACATATCTTTAAAATGTAAAATACATTATTATGATGCCTAGAATGCGAAAACGTCTATTTAGATGCAAAACAACACATATAATCTTTTTTCTTTTTTTTTTTCTTTTTTATGCCTAAAACCTGTTCAAACATTTATTATATAATGCAATATAATCTTATATGATGCAAAAAAAGTTTAAAAAATGCAGACTCAAACACACGCATAAAATAAAGCTATACCGATAATGGCACGCTGTATCTTAGAAACATATTTTAAAGGAATATACCTTCGGGCTTGAGAGAGCTTTTTTGGAGATATTTGGGGAGAAGGAGGCAGCCGCCTTCTCCTGTGTCTGGGTATATAATTGCCTCCAATCTACTAGCCGTAGCCTTTCTTTTTAGCTTCCTCAATTTTCTTGCGATCAGACACAGCAGCAGTCGATGGTCGGGGTAGAAAACCAGGACACCAGGCTACACAGCTATCCAGGATAATGGGGATGCTGATGACGGGGACGAGGACACTTCTGGGGGCTCTCATATTGGTGAGACTGGAGTTTTTTTTTTTTTTTTTGTGCCTTGCAGAAGGAGTATATGGGCCCGGCTGGGCGGACGCCGCATATATTGATGGACCACCCTGGGGCTTAAGCTGCAAAAGAAGGGATATTTCTGGGGAAACAAAAAGGAGATATAGGCAATATATATATATATATGTATAGACAATTAATGTATAACCTAAATTCCTTTATCATTACTTCTAAGTTGCATCTTAGGACCTGAAAATTTCATATTTTAGTGTTTTATTGTAAGCTTTCTATCGTGGTTTTCCCTTTCCTTTTAGTTGAGCCTCTCGTATGTAGAAGACCGGAGGTAGAACGCCGAGGACTCAAATAGTGCCTTCCCTCTCCTTTTTCTTATGATTATATGTATATATATATATGCTCTAATTTTTGCCTAGGCTGCCCTTTCGGGTTTTCAACCTAGCGAGCCCTTATTTCTCATTTTTATTGTTTTTATTATTATTTTTTATATGTTCTAACTTTTGCCTAGGCTGCCCTTTCGGGTTTTTAGCCTAGTGAGCTGGAGAGGGAAGCAACTACTGGATAAATCAGCTCAGGCATAGTACCTTTTAAGCTTATCGAGGTTAAAGGGCTGAACAAGGTCTTCTCCTTCTTGGTTTGTGAGAAGTACGACACCTCCTGACCAGATCTCCTTGACAATATATGGTCCCATCCATGAAGACTTCCATTTTCTCCTAGTATCAACATAACTAGGGGGTTTTTCTTGAAGCACGAGATCTCCGACTTGGATGTCACGGCCTTTGACTTTTTTATTGAAGGCCCGGGCTATGCGCCTTTGATACGCCCGGGTATGTTCTAGGGCTAGTAGGCGTCGCTCGTCGATTAGGGCCAATTCTTCGAATCGCCCTTTGACCCAGTCAATATCTGCTACGTCAGATTCCATCATCACTCTCAGTGATGGAATTTCAACTTCTATCGGCAGTACCGCCTCCATGCCATATGCTAGAGAATAGGGGGTAGCCCTAGTGAGTGTGCGGACTGAGGTGCGATAGCCCAGAGGGCTGGCGGAAATTTTTCTGGCCAATCTCTTCCTGTATTAGCCATTTTTCTGATGATATTTTCAAGTGTTTTGTTGGCTGCTTCAACGGCACCATTGGCTTGCGGCCGGTAGGGGAGGATTTATGCCTTTGGATCTTGAACTCGTCGAGCAGACGGTTCACGTCCCCTTCAAAATGTGAGCTGTTGTCAGAGATTATCTCGAAAGGTGCCCCGTAGCGGTATATAATGTTGGCCCGGATGAATTCGGACACCTTTCGGGCATTCAGAATTTTATAGGAAGAGGCTTCCACCCACTTTGTAAAGTAATCAACGGCTACTAAGACATATTCATGGCCATTAGATCCCTTCGGGTGAATTTGGCCTATGACATCGATTCCCCATGTTGAGAAGGGCCAGGGGGCTGTGGAGTTATATAAGACGTGCGGGGGCACGTGCTGCAGATTGGCAAAGCGTTGGCACTTGTCGCAATGGCGCACCCACCGAATATAATCGGTTTCAAGCGTGCTCCAATAGTACCCCTGCCGGATAACCATTTTGGACAGCATATGGCCATTCATGTGGGGCCCGCAGGTACCACCATGTAGCTGATCCATGATTTGCTCAGCCTTGGCCTGATCGACATATAATAAGTTGAGGCCTTGATAGTGCCTCTTATACAGGCTGCCACCGATGAGTACAAATTGTGAGGGCCACCTTCGCAAGGAGACTCTTCCTCTTTTGTCTAGGCCGGGAGGATAGATGCCTTTCTGAAGCAGATTTAGGATATCAGCGTACCAGGGCTCGTGATTTGCTTCAGGGGCTGCATTAATTTTGAAGCAGTATGCCGGGGTGACCTTTTTCCCGACTTCGAATGCCTGAACATTAGTTTCTGCGGGAATCTGGACTAGCGATGCTAGAGTAGCTAAGGCATCGGTGAATTGATTCCTATCTCGTGGCAGATAATGGAACGAGATAGAGTCAAATCGGGCGGCAAGTGCTGTTAGTTTGGCATGATAGAGCTGCAGCCCGGGATCTTGGGTTTTCCATCTCCCTTCGACTTGATTTATGATTAGGGCAGAGTCTCCTTAGACTTCGAGAGCTCTGGCTCCTATTTGGATAGCTTCTTCCAGGCCAGCAATGCAGGCTTCATATTCCGCCATATTATTTGAGCATTCGAATTCTAACCTTATGGCCAGCAGAGTATGAGAATCGGCTGGGTCGATGAGGAAGATTCCTATGCCAAAACCGCTTTTATTTGCAGCTCCGTCAAAGAACATTTGCCAGTTGGTGTCATGATCAGTGATTTGTAGGACACCTTCGTCTCGGAAGCCAGGCTCGGTTGCATCTTCTGCCATCAAGGGTAGATCGGCTAAGTGGTCTGCGATCACACTTCCTTTGATAGATTTGAGTGTGACATAGGTTATGTCAAACTCGTTGAGAAGAAAGGACCACTTGGCCATTCGACTGGACAGTGATGGTTTGCCAAAGATGTATTTGATAGGGTCCATTCTAGATATGAGTTTGATGGACCGTCCTTGGAGATAGGTCTTGAGCCTTTGAATGGCCTAGATTAGGTCGGTGCAGCTTTTCGCTAGTGCTGAATAGTTTAGCTCGCTCCCTTGCAGCTTCCTACTTATGAAATATATAGCATTTTCAATGTAGGAATTTTCTTTCTCTTGGGTGAGCATAGCCCCTACTGACGTGACTGTGACGGTTAAATATATGAGGAGAGGTTTATGTGTATGGGGTGGAGCTAGCACATGGGGATTGGCAAGATAGGCTTCTATTTTTTCGAAGGCTAACTGGCACTTTTCGTCCTAGACTTGGTCAGTATTCTTTTTTAGGAGTTTGAAGAGGGGCTCACATGTGGTTGTCAGCTGCCGGATGAAGTGGCTGATGTACTGCAGTCGGCCTAGGAAGCCTTTGACTTCGATTGGAGTTTTTGGCCGTGGCATCTCTAAGATGGCTTTGATCTTTGCTGGCTAGATCTCGATTCCCTGCTCGGTCACTAAGAATCCCAGGACCTTGCCTTTGGTAACCCCAAATGTGCATTTGGTGGGGTTAAGCTTCATTTGGTGCTTCCTTAACCTTTCGAAGAATTTTCGAAGGTCTTTGATATGGGCACCGTTGGCGTCGTTGGAATGCACGATCATGTCATCAACATAGACCTTCATTTCTTTGTGGATCATGTCATGGAAGAGGGTAGTGGCAGCCCTCTGATAAGTAGCCCCAGCATTTTTCAGCCCAAATGGCATGACAGTATAGCAATAAGTTCCCCAGGGAGTAGTAAATGAGGTCTTCTCTTGGTCCTCTGCTGCCATTTTGATTTAATTATAGCCCAGCATGCCGTCGACGAAGGATCGGACTTTGTGAGCAGCGACGACGTCTACCATAATATCAATATTGGGTAGGGGAAGTCATCTTTGGGCGACGCCTTGTTGAGGTCGCGAAAATCTATACAGATTCGGACTTTCCCGTTGGGCTTGGGAACAGTCACTATATTGGACAGCCAGATCGGGTATTCAACTATCCAAATGAAATTGACGCGCAGCTGCTTCATAATTTCTTCCTTAGCTTGTAGTGACCATTCCGGCTTGATGCGGCGGAGCTTTTGCTTGACTGGCCGAGCATCCGGATATATGGGAATCTGGTGTTCGGCTATGGCTGGGTCCAGCCCTGGCATATCTTCGTAGGACTAGGCAAATATGTCGACGAACTCTTTGAGGAGATCAATGAATGCTACCCTTTCAGAGCCTTGCAGGTAGCTGCCGATTTTGATTTCTTTAATTTCATTGTCCAGCCCCAGATTGATAATGGACAAGTCTTCAGTTGCTGCTGATGAATGATGTTCCTGGTGCTCGACTGACTTACAAGCTCAAGCAAATAATTTTTATCTTTTGGGTTCATTTCATTAAATAACTCATTATCATAATAATTATTATTTAATGCGTCTTTCAATGAAGGTGCAACTAAGGAATAAGCAAAGACATTTCGATTATTATTAAAAGTGAACTGTACAGGGTTTATTACATTATTGAGGACCTGGGGTTTGAGATCCTCAATTTTAGATAGCGGATCGGTAGATGACCAATCCGTAAAGCTATAGGAAGGAATAGGGATAGTATATCCAAAGCGGTCCACCAGATCTGCGGGCGTCAGGAGCGGGTCGGTCGTGGTATACCAATTCTGCAGAGGCTTATCAGCAATAAGCTCAAACTCAGCAGGGAGCTCTTTATAATAAGTGCCTCCTTCTATCATACCCAGGAAGTTGTGTCTTAGACCATCATCATCTAGCAGGGCCAAAGCATAATCATCTTGGTCTATAGACCAAGTATTCTCAATAGTGACAGTCTTATATGCAGTGCTACGGGGCTCCAGGTAACCTGTTCCATTCAATCTGTGAGAAGACTAACATCTTCAAAGATTTCCCAACCAGGGCATCTTTTCCCATTTTGATCTAACCAGGGCTCAGGAAACATGAGATAGGCTTCTGTTTCCCCTTTCCTTACAAAGTAACCATTTAAGGTTTTTCTATATGGTTGGAGTGGGGGATATTCATAAGGACGCTTTTCTCTTTCTGCCTTTCTTTTCTCACGTTTTTGTTTCATGACTGCGGCCACTTCAGCTGCAGTAGGCGTGTATCCTAGACCAAAAGGAGGGATACATTCCTTAAGTTCATCCTGGACTAAATTAACAAGCCCTTGCTGATTTCTGCCGAGACCCAGACCAGGCATATAATTCATTTTCCGAAACATGTTCAAGGGGACCATGTTTCCTAGGGAAGTGACTTTCTTTCCAATGATGTCAGTTTCTCGGCCATATTCAATGGCGTTGACCACAACTTGGGGGATAACCTCAAAGCCACTGAGGAAAATACCAGTGTCCTCATGCTCTATCTTGAGGATTAGGATATCCTCGTTTTCCTTATTCTCCATGATCTTATCAGCCAAAATAATCACTATGTGGTCATCGTGGATGAATTTGACACGTTGGTGTAACGAAGAGGCTACCCCTTTTACTCCATGAATCCAAGGGCGTCCCAGCAACAAGCTAAAGGTGGCTGGTATGTCCAGGACTTGGAATTCTATCAGCATGTTTAATGGCCCAATTGTTAGCATTAAAGTAGCCACCCCTAAGACACATCGACTGGTGTTGTCGTATGCCTTGACTGTCTGCGAGGAACGAGTGAGTTCTGATATTTTTGTTCCCAGTTTGGCTAATGTGCTGGCGGGACATAAATTCAATGAAGACCAATTATCTATCAAAACTCAGGGAACCCGTTTCTCCAAAATTCCCATAGTGATATGGAGAGCATCAATGTGGTTGGTTCCTTCCTTTGACAGATCTAGATCAGTGAACATTATCACGTTCCCAAAGTGAATGTTCCCGATCATTTGAGTAAGCTCATTTGGGGAGGTTTCAATAGGAATGACTGTCTGACTTAAAAATTTAGCCAGTGCATCACGGTGGGTCTTTATTTGAGCTAATAAAGTATCTTCCACCATTTTAGCCCCAATATCTGTTTCTTGATCTTTACCAGAGTGGTCACCTCTTTCCAGGTTTGGCTGGTAGGCTCGGCCAAATCGGGTAAGGTGGTTAACATCTCCACCAACCCAGTGGCGTTTTCAATATTACAGGTATTTTGGCTACCCAGGATAGTGTCCCAAGAGAGCATATTACAGCTAGGCTCTTTTATGGATAAGGATGGAGGAAAAGGAACAAGGATGTATGGTTATGGATGTTTATTTATTTCAAACTTGGATACACATATTTTTTCATCAACCTCAATCATATTGATTTGAGGTAGGGGGTTATTGACTATATTTGGTCTGGGTGGAGGCTTTTCATTAACCTTATCATCTATAAGGTCCTAGATAGCATTTTTTAGAGTATAGCATTTATCGATGAGGTGACCACTGCAGCGATGGTATTCACAGTACTGGGCATGATTCCAATTCCTAGGTAGGGGGTTTGGTGGCTTATAATTCTCCAAAGGCTTTAGCACTCCCTGTGCCATTAGCCCTTGCAGTATTACAGACTGAGGAGCTTGCAGTTCATCATAATACCGGTTCACCCTGTTCTGATTTCTGAAATTTCTGCCAGGGCCATCATTTCCTCCCACTGTATTGACAGACCTATCTGACCCGTAGTACCATGGAACAGAACTATAATTTTGGGTAGGAAATGGGGCTGAGGCATTTCCTACCATATTGACGGCTGGCGATGGTGCGGCTGTCTTTCCTTTAGAGTAACGGAAAGAACTAGGAGGCGTATTGGTTTTTAGTTGCCCCGTCTGTATATCTTCATCAATACGGGCTCCTATCTCCACTATTTCTTTAAAATTGGTCTAGGGGAGACACCGCATATGTTCATGGTAAATGGGCTGGGGGTTTTTAATGAACATTCTGCATGACTCAGCTAGATTAGGTCTGTCAAAAGTCTGGGCCAACTTTCTTTTCCACCTGACTGCAAACTCAGCACATGTCTCTTTTTCCCTTTGGGTGCACGACTCGAGGTCCCTTCTATTTTTAAGACTGGTGTTGTCTTTGTATCTTTCAAGGAACCCTTTAGCTATTTGGTTCCAAATGTTCATGGTACTGCTATCAGACAACATTAACCATTGTTTGGCAGCTCCTATTAGGGTGAGGTGAAAATTGGAAGCCATAGCTTCAAAGCTAGCTCCCCTTGACTGCATGCCAATGGAATAAGATTTCAAATGGGATATAGGACAACCAGTCCCATCAAATTTTTCTATCTCGGGCATTTTGAACTTTGAGGGTAGTATTGCTGAATGTTGCAATGCTAGTGCCCGCGTAGAAAATTCCCCTTTGTTAAGAAATTTGAGCATCATGGTCTTTATATTTTCCATGTCGGCCTTCATTTTGGTGGCTGGAGGAGTTGGCTTTTGGTATATACTGGCTGGATTAGGGAAGGCTGGGTTAATTTCTGGCTGAGGTATTTGGTAAGGATTTTGGGTGGGGTAAGGGTTTTGAGCTGGATATGGATATTGGGCTGGATAAGGGTTCTGGGTTGGTGGATTTTGGGCAGTATATGGATTCTGGGCTGGGGGATTATTGACGGTTTCGGCTGGGCGACCAGGATCATTGAAAGGTAAGTAAGTGGTAACTTGGCCTGGTGGGTTATAGCTTTTTGGGTCCATTTGTGGGCTATTTTGGAGTGGGTTGATCATGGGGAAAGGGAGGTCATTTGGGCTCTGGGGAATATTGGCGCTTGGGAGAGGATATGGAGGATAGGACGGGTAAGGACTAATATTTGGATAGTAGGGACTCGGTGGGGGATTTGGATTCGGGGTAGTGGAAATATTTGGTGGGTTAGTGTTTGGTTGGTGAGTTGGGTTTGGAGGCACATGAGATGTTGATGCTTCCTGGGGGACTACAGGGGAAGAGTTCACCTCACCACCGGGCTTTGGACCTTGCATAAGACTTGTTATTTGGCTTAGCAAGCGATCATGTCGTGCATCCAGATTTTGGTCTAGCCACCGCCGCATTGCCGAGTCCGAGCGCATCCCGAGCCCCCAGACTGCACCTACAGCGCACGCCACTTTTCGCATACACGCTCTGGATCTGTACTCCTCTCGATTGATTCTCGCCCTGTCTGTCCGGGATACCGATACCTTCTGCTCGAGCTGCACTTATTTCCCGTATCAACCGGCCAGTACTATCTCTGCCTTTCAAAATCCGGGCCAGGTTTCTGAAGAAAATGGATTTGGAGGTATCACAAGGCTGGCTGAAGGCTTTCTGGGCTTGGAGTACAGCGTTCCTTTATCAGTATTTATTATTATTATTTATTTTCCCTACGATTGACCGGATAAGCACCTACTTTATGTTGACAGTCTCAGGACTTTTCCTGGAACAGTGGATTCTTTCCCCAGAGTATAGGATCAACGTATTCCGCCTTCTTTTCAACTCCCTAAGATCGGACTGATCCCAGGCGAAGGGCCTATACTCTTTCCAGGATCCACCATTCGAAATGTTCTAGGTCGACCATCAAAGAATAACCAATCAGCCCCTGCGTATTTATTTTTTTATGCGCACTTATTTTTTCATCATCATTATTTTTTTCATAACTAGCGCATTTTTTTTGACTAAATATATATTTATTTATTTTTACTTTTTTTTTTTCCATCATTTATTATTTTTTTTTGACAAGGCTGACTCACGATTCAAAGATGCAAAAACCGGTCGATCATATGGAGTCCCTGAGAATCTAAATGCATTCTAACGTTGGCTTTGCATGGGTAGGCCATGGGTAGTAACAGTCGAATATATATATGCGTGCATCGTGTGTGTGTATCTAAAAGCAGAAAATCCTTATTCTTTTAGA
>CM028379.1:56128239-56166338 GCA_013146195.2 Codonopsis lanceolata | reverse complement strand
CTATTCTCTACAATAATCTTGACCATCAGGAATAATTAAAATAAGACACGATCATGCAAAGAAACCAAAAGTTGACAATGTATCTATTAATCAAACATGGCTTAGCCTGTCTTTTGCCCTAGTAAACTACTCTATTTTCCAATTTTAGTCTATTTTCATAGAAATAGTATAGTAAACTCAAACCGAGGGAGTATGTATTATGACATAAAAGTGAAAGATGCACCATAAACATGCCTAAAGTTCCATTAAAACAAATAAAAATTCAATCTTTTTCGACTTTCTTTTGATTTTTGATTTTAGGTTATATGATAGTATTAATAATGGTTAACACATACCATCAAACACAATCGCTAGTTTGGGTTGTTGTAATTATCCTGGTTACGATAATTGATCAATTTACTACTAGTAGTAGGCCACCGCGTAAATTGCAAAGATTTAAAATTGAACTTTTCAAAGGGCAAGATTTTCAATTGGGCGACATCACGCCCATATGTAAAGAAATCCTTAAAACCTTCAAAATGTCAATATTCACACTAAAAAGATGTAGGGTTAATAGTGCGATTGGGAGACTAAGCAAAGAAGACAAGAGGTACCACCCCATGATACAAATTAGTTAGCTTGTCTCGACAAAAGAGATTAATGATTGGCTTCATCTCAAGCCACCACCACGTTGTTCCGTCATTATTATTGCCACATCCATCTCTTTCTAAAGTCTCATATAAATCCATACATATCAACAACAAATCTCTCATCTATCTTTTTTCATTTAGCATTTATCGCTTGATTTTGAGTTTCTTAATCGTAACCACATACGTAGTTTGCATGTATCTTGATATTTAATTTGTAAGAGAATAATAACTTGGGGCATCTTGTTGTTCCAATCTCATAAAGTGGCATTAATAAGCAAGTTTCTCAACACTCATAAGCAAAAGACGCCTCCCCAGAAAGTTATTTCGAGTGTTGAAACAATACGGCACATGATATTAGACCTCGTGAAAGACAACTCAGAACCCTTTTGTTACATTTAGTAGCATACAATCCATGCCTTATAATAGAACACATTAGCTTTAGAGTTGAACTAAATGAGTTTGAAACCTGATGCTAGCAAATTTAGCCTTGAAATTGACCTATCTATGCTCCAAATCCAATTCCAATTCCAAGGCTTGGATTCTATGCTCCCAAACACTACCGCAAAATATTTATAATACCAATAAAACATTCAAGATGCAAGTTTCCTCATGAAGCCTATCTTCATGCTTATGTACATATTCTTGTGCATGTTTTGATTTCTTCCCAACATCTAACTCCGATTCGTTGACATGACTCCTAGTTTACAATATACCAACCAAATCAAATCAATCAACACGCCTCCTATGAAAACTAAACTTTTGATATCTATACAAACAAATGAGAATATGTAAATTGAAATACAACTCAAGATCAAGAATAAATGAGCTATACTGATTATGGTTCAAGTATATACTACTCCATGATTATGTGACAATCTTGCTAAATTCACCAAATATTTATGACAACTCCAAACATCACCAATCTTACAAATTCAGAAACTAGACACTTTAAACTATAACTTTCCACCTTGAATCACTCGATTTGGATATATAATCAAGTTTTGATCATATCAAATTCAGATTACCTCCCAAATTTTCTGATAACGCTTCAACGCAACGATGATTCATAGATCGATTAAGGTACTTCTGACCTTAGAATTTTATGAAAATTACAGAGAGTTATTTAACATGTACAAGTACAATATATCCAAAAATCATAACATTTCCTTGGACGGATTTGCTACAAAATTTCGTAAAAATCGTCGAAAATAGGGACGCATTACGATTTAAAACATATGAGTTTGGCTCTATCTCTTCCAATTGACTTCCCAATTCCATATCTAAGAGCTTATTTATACTCCTATTTCGTTAATCTTTAACTAACAACTTCCAACAAAATCAATTACCTAGATGCGCCTGTTTAACAAAGAGAGAGAGAGAAACGTAAAATTGGTCGAGCTAAAATAACCCAGTAGTAAAAAAAAACAACTAACTCCATGGGATAAATTCCCCATTACATGACTATAGCTAGTGCCCTCCTAGGAAGGTGATAAGGATGATAAGGTTGATTATGATATGGCTCAATCTCTATCACCGAAACCAAGAAGCCCGACAGTCGCCAAGTTGGTTAGTTAGTTAGCGCTAGTCGTGACAAGAGATGAAATTTTACACCAACAAATGAACTAGGTAACCAAATACCATGTCATGCATAACCAAATATATTACTTTTGAAACATAAGCCAGGCAAAGTCGAATGCCATGTCATGCATAACCAAATACATTACTTTTGAAACATTGTTCTTTAAAAACATGCCAACTACTCTATAACGAATGAGATATCGTACCAAAATATTGTCGACAATTGTGTATGAACCTTGAAATGGATCAAATAGAGCACAAATACATACATGTAAACAAAAAGCTTCATGTGGCCGAGATAGGCCATCATCGGTGTTTTCTCGAAGGGTTTCAGAGATATGGAAGCATCGATAATTGCCGTATCCAAGTCACAGGGCCATAACGACTGATTAGAGAGGATCTAATCCACATCCACAACCCAACCCGAAAATACCAAATCTTCTTACCTTAGCATCAACCTCCTCCTCTCCATCCTTCATGAACTTAGTATTTCCATGGAGATTATGTTTTCTTATTGACTAAAATTAACTATGTGTTTGGTGCAAGGAAAATATGAGGGAGAAGAATTGAAAGAATTTTAAAAATAAAACAATTTTGGCTATGATTTATCACACTAAATATTTTTAACAACTAATGAATTTAGTTTATTTCAATTGAACTTTCCCTAAACCAAAGGGACCTTAAAGTGTGTTTGTAAATCAAGAAAGCTATGGAAAACACTCTCGACCCTTACACTTCCTTCTTGCTTTAGTTTTGTTTTGTTTTCAATTGTTCGTAAAATAAGCCATGTTGAACTAGTCAGAGACACCCTTCCACTGCACGGTATGTGACATGACATAAAATATCAAGACTCGTTAAAACATTAACAAATGTCAAGTTACAGGTCAAAAGTGCAAAAGGACAAAGCGAATCGCAAAAGGATGAACCTAGGGACCAAAGTGCACAAAAATGGAAACTTTGAAAAGCCGGGCGCCACCACATCAAAATTGGGCATGGCCCCAATTTCCTCTTCCAAGACCCGCTTTGGGCTAGATTGCGCCAGCTTCCTTCTCGACGACTGCTCATTTGTCAGAAATACACTGCCACGTGTACAAACTGTTGATAAGAAGGAATTTTAAATTTTAGTGTCCTCACTCCACTTATAAATACAGCCCCTGCTCCTCATTCAAAGACACCTTTCATCGATAAAAATTCTCCGCTGCTTCACGCTTAGAGAAATAGAGAAGTGAGATAGTGAGCGATCACCTCAAAAGCCTCGAAACTCGCCAAACCTCCTTCAAAACACAAAACCAATCAGAAGTGAGCCTTAGCCCCCTGTAGGTATCCACCCTATTTCGGCCCAAAAACCATAAAGTAAGCCGTTACTCACAGTAATAGGCTGAAACCAACCCATATAAGCCGTTATTCCGCCCAACCAAATAAGCCAAAACCAACAAAACTAAGTCACATCACCGAGTGAGTGAGTCAAAACACCACAAATAAGCCGCCACTCGCCCAAACCACAGCAGTAGCAATAAAAGACTCCTCTCCCGAGAAGGACGAGCGAGCACACCCTAGTCCGTTAGTAGGTAAGTTTTAAATTTCTTATTTTGTAAAGTGTTATTTTCAATCCGCCCAATGTAGATATATAAAGTTGTTCGATTTAGTTAGAAAATAGCACTAAAAAGAGCTTATATTATGCCAAATATTTTCAAGTATATCCGTAATTATTTGTAAAGAGATAGTCAAGTCTGTAAATAATGTAGACAAATGGATGTATTTGTAGGCGTTAATGCTTTATTTATCCGTTAAATAAATATAACAAAAACATACTTTAGCCAAAAACTGCTTTTGAGATCGAAGGCGAGTTGGGTGCCTAGCACCTTCCCAACTCGTAACTTAGCCTCCGACCCGCTTATTATATCCGGTTTTCTTTTTTTGGTTTTGCTTTATTTCTTCCTCAAAATAAAGATGGTGAATCTAAAACATTTTTGATCCAAGGGGCCTCGCAACATCTTTCCTTGCACTTTTCCGCTTTCCCTAAAAAAGGGAGATCGAGAATGGAAGGGTGATGCATTCCTATATCCTGGTATCCCCTAAACAAGGGATAACTTGACATAGAAAACTCAAACCTCCCATATTGGATCAAAAATCCACTAAAGGCAACCGAGGCGCATTCAAACGCGCTATTCGACAAAGACTCCTCTCGCACTTTTGATTTTCTCGCCCTCCCTAAAAAAGGGAGGGTGGAACGAGCAAAGGATGTCATCGCATTCGCACGCACGCCACACTCTATCCAAGGGCGCGGGCGCTGAACACTTTTCCTGAACCCACGGTGGCGACTCTTTGGGAGATCGTTTTTATTTTAATAAATAAAAATGGAGGGCTAGACTCGATAACCAAAACTTTTTTCTTTTTTTTCGCTAAAGTATGCTTGTTATATTAATTTAAACAGTTGAATATTGCGTTCCTTTAACATCCGTGTCTATATTTGTGGATATGATTCTCCATCTTGCAGCAGTTTCATTTCAAACACTGTTACGGATATACTTGAAAATATTCGTATTTTATTTTTTCAAAAAAAATTGCAAAAAATAAATAAATAAATAAATAAATAAATAAATATATATATATATATATATATATATATATATATATATATATATATATATATATATTGCAGATATTTATGTGCAATAATTTCAGGGCGACAACTTGAAAGCGTTGGGGCTTTATTTTATTTTCGGCTCTATATTATTATTTCCTTACATTCATTTTTCTTTTTATACGTACATTTGTACATATTTGCATTCATACATCATTTTATTTTAGGGGCATAGGACCAAATTTGTAATTAATAGGGATAGATAGATTCCGCTTTTCTTTCTATTTCTTAATGTGATGTGCTTGCTTGCTCACGCTCAAACTAAAAAGCAGAAAATCCATAAATAACGACAGCAGGGACATATCTGTTTTATTTTACTGCTTTTATATAAAAAACTTTTTGCTTTTTAGATACCGCACACACCACATGCATATAAATATATTCGAATTGCTACCTACACCATGACCGGCCTACCTGCATGAATAGCGTTTAGAATGCATAATATAGATTCTCGGGGACACTTCAAGACCGATCGGTTTTGCATTTTAAATCGTGGGTCAGCCCTTGTCAAAAAAAAAAAATGCGCAAGTCAAAAAAAAAAGTGTGCAAGTCAAAAAAAAAAATCACATGCGCAAGTCAAAAAAAAAAACTGCGCAAGTCAAAAAAATATACTACGAGTGATTTATTATTTTCTAATGCTCGACCTAGACCATTTCGAATGGTGGATCCGGAAGAGTATAGGCCCTTCGCCTGGATCGATTCGATCTAGGGAAGTCGAAAAGCCAGTGGAATCACGTTGGTCCTATACTGCGGAGAAAAGAATCAAGCTGCTCCTAGGAAAAGTCTGAGGCATCAAAATTAAGCAGTGCTTATCCGGTCAATTGTAGGAACAAAATAAATAATAATAATAAAATATACTAATAAAGGCACATGCTCCTCCAAGCCCAAAGCTTCGGCCCGACCTTTTGATACATCCAAAACCCATTTTCCTCGAAACCCGGCTGCCGAATCTGAAAGCGAGAGATAATCTTGGCCAGTTGATCACGGAAAGAAATATTATTAAATCGGAAACGAGGTATCGAGTATCATATCGCAGAAGAGGCGAATCGATTCAAAGGGAATATGATCCGGCGGATGGCAAAAAGAAGGTAATCTCTTCCCATCCGGTCCCCAAGAAGTATCAACCTTCCATGTTCCTCCAAATCAATTTCCGACCAAACACCAACCCACCAAATACCTATTATTACCAAAATTTTAACCCTTTTCATTATACCCTCCTTATCCTACCCAATATCCATATCCGTCAATATCCCTATCCTACCCAAAATCTATATTCTATCCAAAATCCTTATCCTCACCCAATATCCATATCACGCCTAATATCCTTATCACCGCCCAAAATCCTTACAGTCGCAACCAAAAAATTAACCCAGCCTTCCCTAATCCTACGCGGCATCTACCAAAACCCAACTTTCCCACCCGCCAAGATGGAGGTTGACATTGAAAATTTGAAAACCATGATGCTCAAAATTCTAAACCAAGAGGTTTCTAATGGAAATTTGGGGGGACAACTTCACTGGGTATGATGGATGAAGGCACTTATTATAAAAAATAAAAAATAAAAAAGCTCCATGCTGAGTTTGAGTCCATTTCTAATAAGCCTCTGCAGAACTAGTATACTGCGACCGACCTACTTTTGACACCCAGATCTGGCGGACCGCCGGATATATTATCCCTATTCTTTCCTAGCTAGCCTTACTGGATTGGTCATAACCGATCCGCCCTAAAGTGAGGATCTCAAACCCGGATCCTCAATAATGTAATAAACTCACACTGTTGTGCTTTTAATAATAATCTAAAGGTCTTTGCTTATTTCTTAGTTGCACCTACATTTAAAAGACACATTAAATAATTATAATGATGAGTCATTTAAAAGGACCAATATATATATATATATATATATATATATCTTTATATATATATATATATATATATATGTATATATATATATATATATATAGCGTATATATATATATATATATATATATATATGCAGAGCTTCTAAAGTCGATCGAGCACCGGGACAACATCATCCACCAAAGAAGACAAGGAGATCCATACCAACTGGAGTGGACAATGAAATCAAAGGAATCAAAATCGGCAACTACTGCAAGGAAACTCTGAAAGGATAACACTCATTGACCTCCTCAAAGAGTTCGTGGACCTGTAAACATGCTTAATGGTCCTATGAAGATGTGTGAGGGTAGACCCGGCCATAGTCAAACAGGATCCCCATACATCCGGATGCTTGGCGAGATCGGAACAAAAAGCTCCACGCATCAAGCCGGGAATGGTCACTACAAGTAAAAAAATCATGAAAGCCGCATCAACTTCATTCGGGTAAAAAAAGTAGAAAAAAATGAAAGGAAAGAAAAAGAAAAAAAAAGTAAAAAAAAGTAAAGAAGAAGGAAAATACGATGCGGTGTTCAATATAGTGACCATTCCCAAGTCAACAGGTTTTTCTTATCAACGGCATCTTTGGGCTATAAAGTCAAATCAAAGGCGCGAGGAGACCAAGAAAAGAGCTCATTCACTACCCCTTTGGGAAACCTCGCTATCATGTTATCTTTATGGGGCCAAAAAAATGCTGGGGCTACTTATCAAAAGGCTGCTACCACTCTCTTCCACGATGTGTCGTATATTGTCAAAGAGATCCGATCAGGAGGTGCCATATTCCTCGCAAGCCAGGAAAAAGAAGATTTTGTTCGACCCTCAATCTCAATGAGCTCAAAGGTATTATGCTTAAGACACCCTATCCGGCAAGTGCTTCCCTCTCGACCCGCTAGAAAACCCGAAGAAAGGCGGCCTAGGCAAAAGTTAGGGCATAAAAGAAAAAAAACAAACAAACAAATAAAAAGGAGAAATAAGGGCTCGCTAGGCTGAAAACCCGAAAGGGCGGCCTAGGCAAAAATTAGAGCGAGTAAAAAAATTAAAGGCTCGCTAGGTTGAAAATCGAAAGGCGGATTAGGCAAAAGTTAGAGCCAAATAAAAAATATATATATCGGAGAATAAGGAGAGGGAAAACACTCTTTGAAACCTCAGCATCCTACCTCCAGTCTTCGGCGTGCAAGTGGGCTCGACTGACAAAGGAAAAAGAAAAACCACGACAGGAAGCTCGCAATCAAAACACTAAAATATAAAATTTTCGGGTCCTAAGGTGCAACTTGAGAATAATTGCTAAAGAAATTTAGATTATACATTAATTGCCTGTACATATCTATTATTTCATATACCCCTTTGTTTCCCCAAAACTATCCTTCATTTGCGGCTTAAGCCGGGAGCGATCCATCAATGTTTGCGATGTCCGTAGGGCCATATACTTCTTATGCAAGGCACAAGAAAAGGCTCGTTCTCATCGGAATGAGAAACACCAGAAGTGTCCTCGTCCTATTCATCATCTGCGTTGCCATTATCCCTGAAATACCCAGACGACTTGGATTCCGATCATTCACGGCTGCCCTGTCTGATTATGAAGAAAAATGCAGGGGCTATGAGAATAGCCTTATGCCAAGTATAGCCATGCAACAAATATATGGCCAAGAACATGAGGGGATATCGTCTTTTTCTTTCCCGCATACCACAAAAAAAAAGAAAGCTTTGTTCGAACCAAGGTATATTCCTTTAAAATCCATTTGGAGAAACATCGTGCCATTACAGTAGGTCGGTATAGCTTTGCTTTGTGCGTGCGTTTTGAGTCTGCATGTGTTTTTTTATTTATTTTGCATCATATAAAATTAAATTGCATTGTAAATGTTTGTACAAGTTCTTTAAAAAAAAAACAAACAAACAAACAAAAATTATGTATTGTTTTGCATCTAGATAAACGTTTTTGCATTATAGGCATTGTAAAAATACATTTTGCATCTTAAAGATATGTATTGTATTTTGCATTATTGCATGCATGATAGAATAGGAGAATATCCATGCATCATGTTAATAGGCATCCTATAATTCTTAGGCATCACATTTGCATTAAATAAAGTAAGTACATGCATCCAGCATTTGCATTTATCATCCAATAAGCTGCATTAGGGGTGTGCTAAAAAGAAAATAAAATGCCCCCAATCATGAAAATAAATATTCCCATGGCATTCACTATATCCCTGCAGCATAAGCATGCATCATGAAGCCCCATTTGCATTTATAGTATAAATCATGCATAATAAGGTCAAGTAGTGACCACTAGCTCAATCATGCATCGTAAGAATAAATTGCATGCATCATTACTTAATTGCATCATTTAGGCATAAATAGGACATGCATAAGCATTATTAATAAAGTCGAGGAATGCTTCAAAGTGCCACACTGCCAAAATCCAGCAAATCTGAAGTATATCCAGGCAGACCAAATAAAAAAAAAGAAAAAAAGAGGTAATAAGCATGCAAAAAAAGAAAAATGGCGAGCATGCAGAAAAAAAAACAAAAACAACAAAAAAAAATCGAGAGAGGGGAAAATGCATGTACAAGAGAAGAAAAGAAAATTTATAGGTGCATGCAACAAAAGGAAATGCGGCGGCAGAAGAAGAAATCTTCGGCTGAAGCTAGAAAATGAAACAAAAAACAAAAGAAAAGATGATTTCGGTGGTACCAAAAATCGGCGACAAGGAAAGTAAATTCGACCAAGGTTAGAGCGATAAAGAAAGATGTAGCGACATCAAAGAAAATTTTCGGCTAAAGCCAAAAACATAAGCGAGCAGGGAAAAGATTTTCCGGCGGCGGAGCGACAAAAGAAGAATCCCGACAAAGTGCGCAAGAGAAGCAAACGACATAAAGCGGCAAGCGGCGGTAAAAGCAACAGCAGCAGCAATTTGCCGCACGGGCATGGCAAGGGTAAGAAAAGGAAGGTATTTTTTCCTTTTTGCAGTGCATTTGTTTGATGTTTGGAAACTTTCCTTTAAGGGGCACGCAACCCCAGATTCATAGGGAAAAGTCTTGTTCTCCGGTGAAGGCTGAGTTCCTAAAGAGGCAGTACATTCCATGCATTTTTTGATGTGTTGGAAAACTTTCTTTTAAGGGGCACGCAACCCCGGATTCATAGGGAAAGGTCTTGTTCTCCAGTAGAGGCTGAGTTCCTAAGGAAACAATTCATGCCGCACAGCCGCAGGCCGAACTACGTTTGGTCTGATTCCTTTTATTAAGGGATATGTAGGCAGCCTGCATTAGTAGGTCCGACCATCAGAGCACTTAATTTGGATATCTGCTTAAAAACTGCGATAACCTTCTATAACTGACTAAAAATGTCTAGGATATGGAGGTTTGTCTCATGTTATAAATTGCTGCATTATAACTGCTACATGTTGCATCTTTCTCCCTCGTTTTATAATTGAACGAAATTGGAGAGTCTATTCTTATCAACGATGTTCGTCTACTCGGTAAACTGCGGGTTACATGTAGACTCCATCGTTGAGGGGCTCTGTAGACACCCCAATTTCGTACCCCTGGTATGTGACATGACATAAAATATCAAGTCCTGTTAAAACATTAACAAATGTCAAGTTATAGGGTCAAAAGTGCAAAAGGACAAAGAAGAATGCGCAAAAGGATGAACTGCAGGGACCAAAGTGCACAAAAAATTGAAACTTTGAAAAGTTGGCGCCACCCACATCAAAATTGGGCATGGCACCCAATTTCCTCTTCCAGCGCCCAGTTTGGGCTTGATTGCGCCCAGTTTCCTTCACGACGCATTGCTCATTTGTCGTAAAATACAATTCGCTCTGCGCTGTTTACAAATTGTTGATACGCGAAGAAGGAATTTTAAATTCCCTCAGTATCCTCACTCCATCCTATAAATACAAGCCCCGGGCTCCTCATTTAGCACACCTTTCATCGATAAAAATTCTTCGCGTTCTCGTTACGCTGGAGAAATAGAGAGCGAAGTGAGATAGTGAGCGATCACCTCAAAAAGCCTCGAAAATCTGCCAAACCTCCTTCAAACACAAAACCAACCGGTAGAAGTGAGCCTTAGCCCCCCAGGTAGGTATCCACCCTATTTCCTTGGCCCAAAAACCATAAAGTAAGCCGTTACTCTGCCAGAGTAATAGGCTGAAAACCAACCCATATAAGTTGTTATTCCACCCAACCAAATAAGCCAAAACCAACAAAACTAAGCCGTCATTCTGCCCGAGTGAGTGAGCCAAAAACACCACAAATAAGCCGTCACTCTGCCCAAATCACAGCAGCAGTAGCAATAAAAGACTCCCTCTCCCGATAAGGACAGAGCGAGCACACCCTAGTCCGTTAGTAGGTAAGTTTTAAATTTCTTATTTTGTAAAAGTGTTATTTTCAATCCGGCCCAATGTAGATATATAAGCAATTGTGCTGCCCGGATTTAGTTAGAAAATAGCACTAAAAAGAGCCGTTATTATTGCCAAATATTTTCAAGTATATCGGTAATTATTTATAAAGAGATAGCTGCAAGTCTGTAAATAATGTAGACAAATGGATGTATTTGTAGGCAGTTAATGCTTTATTTATCTGTTAAATAAATATAACAAAAAGCATACTTTAGCCAAAAACTGTTTTGAGATCGAAAGGGCGAGTTGGGTGCCTAGCACCTTCCCAACTCGTAACTTAGCCTCCGGACCCGTTTTTATTATCTCTGGTTTTCTTTTTTTTTGTTTTGCTTTATTTCTTCCTCAAAATAAAGATGACGACTCTAAAACATTTTGGATCCAGTGGGGCCTCGCAACATATTTCCTTACACTTTTCCGCTTTCCCCTGAAAAAGGGAGATCGGGAATGGAAGGGTGATGCATTCCTATATCCTGGTATCCCCTAAACAAGGGATAACTTGACATAGAAAACTCAAAGCTCCCATATTGGATAAAAAATCTACTAAAGGCAACCGAGGCGCATTCAAACGCACTATTCTGACAGCACTCCTCTCGCACTTTTGATTTTGTCCTCCCCTAAAAAAGGGAGGGTGGAACGAGCGTGGATGTCACCGCATCCGCACGCACGCCGCACCTATCCAAGAGGCGCGGGCAAAGCACGCTTCCGGAACCCACACTAGCATAAGTCAAAAAAAAAAAAGAAAGCTCATCTCAAGAAAATCGATAACTTATGACATGTTGAGTTGTTAATGTTCTAAGTCTTCTAAGTTATCTATACAAGTTCTTTGTGTACTTCAAATGGACATTGAATTTCCATCCCTTCGTATTTCTTGCTTTATGTTCGTTAATTGGCGTTGTCCTATTGTGATTGAGCCTAAGACGCTCAACTTCATCAGGATACTATAAAAGCCTACAACAATATTTACCTAATGCTACTGCAAATCTATTTGAATCCATAAAGAACTACAAAACATTTCGAAAAGTAAATCACTAATCTAGTAACATACTAGATTAGTGCTATACCAAAAGTTGGTTCGGGAACACCACTCAAAACTAGAAGAGGGACTTATGAAATTGCAGAGAGAGGGTGCAGAGAATACCCAAATAGTCTCAAGTAGCATTGGCACAGGAGAAGAGATGGTGATGCTAATAAGTAGATTGGGAACTAGATTACAAAATAAGTTCAAAAGAAAAAAAAACGCCTAAATTTGAATAGAATTTGAAACAATATTTATTATTAAGAGATCCTAACTTGCCCTAAACTCAAAAAAGTTTCACCAACAAATTGAAATACAAACTACAGAATAAGTCCCAAACTATTTACCCACTCATAAGCATCACGATCAACCTCCTAATCACATGCACCCTTCTTCCTTTATATCACCATTTTACTCCCTTTCTTTTCTCTTCTCATCCCTCCTCTCCCTCTCTCATCAATATTAAATTCAAGTCAAAAGAACCGCATACTTCCCCCTTGCTCGCACACATTATCTCCCCCCCCCATTTTTTAAATATTTTCTGATTTCTTTTCAACACACTATCATCAACAACCCACAAACATTACCATCACCATCAGCAATCCTCTTTCCCCTTCGGTGCATCGCCACAAATCTTAATTATATCGTACCAACAAAAGAAATTAGAGATACTTCAATTCAAAACGAAGAAGAAGCTTATGACAAAAGGGGTTTACCTCGCAATACTGCATTCGATTCTTCACCGTTGTGTGTCTCTCTAGTTGACCCAAGCTATCTGTTCGCTTCACACCTTGCGCCGTCATTCTCTGTCGATCGTGAGAGAATTGGAGATTTGAGCATTTTGGTTAGTTGATTTAGGGATTTCTTTAAGGGGATAGGTATTCTTGGCGGTACTTAGAATATTTGGGGATTTTGGGATTGGGCGGTGGAGGGAGTTTTAATTTTTAGGGACCATAGATTATTAATTGACTTAAACGTATATACTCTTGGGTTCCGGGAAAAGAGTACCCATTCGAAAGTCAAACCTTTTTAAAAAATGACATTTTTAATTGTTAATTAGTACCCTTTCGTCCCAAAATTATTGTCTTGTTTGAAACTTTCATTTTTAGAACAATAAGTTTACTACTTACCCTTACTTTTTCATCTTATTTTAATTATGAGTCACATACACATTAGCTTTAAAGTAAACTACAAATCAAACTAATATTAATAATCAAGTCAAATATGTTTTCTTAAACTGTGCACCAAGTCAACCCAGACAATAATTTTGAGACAGAGGGAATAATAAAATGACATTTTTATATCTTAATATTTAAAAGTAGACTTTTAAAGTGAAACATCCTAAAATAGAATAGTGGACTGTTTGCCTTGAACGTAGGGAGTATTTTTTTTTATTTCAAATATAAGGGATTGTTTCATGCATATCTTTATTATTTTAAAAAATTAAAAAACTAATGTCCTTATTTAATAATACAACCAGATTTCAAATAAATTACAAATGTAATGGTTTTGAGTATAAATATTATTTTGAAATAATTAATATTTCATATATTATTCTTATTATCATTTTAATATGACCACCAATTCTACTGGCACCACCATCACCCAAAAATATATAGCTCTACCACCCTCACAACTACTACTGAAGCATTTTGCAAACCATGGCTACCATTAACACTCCATCCCACCACAAACATCACTATAACAATAACAATCCTACCACCACTCTATAATCGTAACTATGTGGCTGCACACAAACTACCACTACCACCACCACCATCTATCCATTACCACCATATCCCTATATTTCCCTCAGTACACCATCGATGCTGCCATCGCTATCACCCACGTGTCTACGTGACATCTACGACCATTCAACATCTCGTTTGTCTCTAATTTAAAGACTAAAGTCGACTACTCTTATTTAGAGACCAAAATATTTCCCTTTCTAAATGTCCCTCTCTAAAATGCGTATTTTTATTGGTGGTCACAGTGTTAGTTACTCATACAAGGGTTTAGGCATGATTGCGATGGCCGATGGAAAAGAAGGGTTGGTAGCAGTGAAGGGGTGTGGCGACTATGGTCGTAATAGTGGCATGGTAGATGGGTAGTGTATGCCAGGTTAAGCATGGTGGTGATAGTGATGGTAGTGGTAAGAGAGGTGGACGTGATGGTGGTTTGGTGGTGGGTAGGAGGTGATAGCTTTCCTAGGGAAGGGAGGCATATTACACGTAATAATTGTGGTGGATCCATGGTTATAGAGTGGTAATAACTAGGTTTAGGCTTAATGATAATAGGAATAGGATACTAATAGTCAAGTGTCTTATTAGTTGCACCATAATAGGAAACTAAGAGTTAGGCGTCCTACTAGCTGCATCATAATAGGACTCGAAGTGTTAGGCGTCCTATTAGTCATACCATAATAGGACACGAGGAGTCAGGCGCCCTATATATTAGCCATACCATGATAGGACATTAACAACCAGGTGTCTTATTAGACTGTATCATAATAGGACACTAAGAATTAGTGTTCTCTTAGGCATACCTCAATAGGACACGAAGAATCAGGCGTCCTATTAAGCATACCATAATAGGACACTAACAATTTGGTGTCTTATTAGATTGTGTCATAACAAGACACTAAGAATTAGTATCCTCTTAGGCATCCATAATAGGACATGAAGAGTCGAGCATCTTATTAGGTCATACTATGATAGGACCCAAATACCCAATGAGTAAGTCGTCCTATTGGGACTTTTATAGGACGAATTTTTAAAAGCGTCTCTAAGGGTCTTAAAACATCCTTTTTGTTGTAGTGAAATCAGTGTCCTTGTTTACCTAACTGGAATACCAACTCCTACAATTCAATTATCTCCTTCTCTAATGCAATTGTGTCATATCATGCTTTCATCTCATCAAGTAATCTACAACCCGCAAAATATTTCGCCACATAGACCATGTTTAATTTTTCTACTCATGTGCCCAATTAAGGAAATAAGCTAGCAATAGAAGTTGTGAAGAGTACTCAACTATATGAACTCATACATGAATGCCTACATAATTGTTTGTATTTTGTATGTGTCTATATATTACTCTTTCAGCAGTCATATTGGTACCAAAGAAGAAATCTTTGAATTGCCTAGAATTACAATGGATTTATATTTCCTTTGAAACTTGTCCTTGATAATCCAAAGGTGTTTCGTAGTGATAATTTTACCTTAATTTAATTCTCACTTTAATTGATGGACCTCATTATCACATACGTATCCTTAAAAAATTACACACTCTTAAATATCATAACAAAGTTGATCAATTATAGTATCCCCCCCCCCGGTTATAAAATTATTGTCCTCATTTCATTTTTCGTCCGTTCAAAAATAATTGTCTTCTTTTAAAACTTTCCCTTTTAGAAAAACATTTTACCACTTTACCCTTAGCTTTTCTACATACTTTGATTATAACCACATGCTCAAAGGCATTAAAGAGACCCACACATTTCACTAATATTTATAATACAATCAATTAATTTTTCTTAAACTGTGTGCGGCCGGGATAAAGAAAACGATAATTTGAAAACAAATGGAGTATATATTTTCTTAATTTTTTTCTCGATCGGGGTAAACATGACACTCTTTTAGAAACGAATGAAGCAATTAATTTTGTAATAAATAATTAGTAATTTTGCATCAACCACTACATGTCCATTAGATTCATTTGCAATTGTTTATGTTTTAAAAACAAATGTTAGAATTCTTTATAGTCTCGGGTGATGGCACTACTGATTGTAAAGCAATCACATAAACATAACACGATTGAAGAAACAGAGATGAAAAAAGCAATCGCTAAAAAGAAGATTAAGCGATGGTTTCAAAAGTCATCGCAACCAATTCAAAGGCGATGACACTAGCAACTGTAAAACAATCGCATAAACATAAGGCAATTGAAGAAAAAAACAATGAAAAAAGTAATCGCAAAAAAAAAAAAAGATTAAGTGATGCCTTTTGAAGCCATCACAACCAACAATCACGAAAAAACATTTGTCTACTTTTTATTTTTCTATTTTTATTTTGTTATTTATAAATGCAATGGCAAAATCATCGCTCGGCATTAGGCAAATTTTGGGACTACAAATACAACCGTGTATTTACGAAAACCATCACATTATCTTTCTATTTTCCGTTGGGCCTATTTTCTTTGGTTAATTCCCCTCAAATATTCAAAGATGATGGCACTAGCGATTGTTAAGCAATCGCATGTACATAAGGTGATTGGAGAAAAGCGAAGGAAAAAAGCAATCGTGAAAAAGAAGATTATGTGATGGTTTCAAAAGCCATTGCAGCCAACAATCACGTAAAACCAATTTTCTAGTAGTGCCCCCCTTCTAGCTTATTATTGTGCCCTTTGGGAACAACACACCTCCTCCTTGATGGCTATTTTCTTTTCCCCTAAAAAAATTTGTGCCTTGTGTTGTATGGGTATAAAGTCTGGATCGATACTCAACTGGTGCATAGGGACATTCTCACTAATACCCTCCATGTCCTCGATCCTTCAAATGAACACATCCAAGCTTTCTTTTAATAGTTTGATGATTGCTTCTCGCTCTTCTTTTGGTATTTCTATTCCTACCCTGACCTTTTGCTCGGGGAAATTGAGGTTAATTACAATTTCATCTAGCTCTTTGTTCGGCTCGATAGCTGGATGATGATCGACGTCCAAGCTTTCAATTGTGATTACTTTTTCGGTGATCTCATCCCCCTTGTTGTTATGCTCGGTGCTTATTGATGTGTCGAGCATATGGTCCTCACTTCTTTCTTTTTCGGGCGAGCTGGCATTCCCAGCTCGCTTTAATTGCTAGGCTTGTGCTAGCTCGGGAGAAGCTGGTATTATTTCCTCCGTTTCTCAGAACCGCTTAGTCGGTCTGTTATCATTGACCAATTTTCCTTCGGCGGGGTGAGTTCCCCCTTCTCTTTACCCTTCCTTTCCCTGTAGATGTACTCTAGTGTGCTCGCCGAGTCGTTTAGGACCATTCCTATTCCCCTTTCAGTGGGGAATTTTATTCGCTGATGCGTCATTGACGCGACCATTTGGAACTTTGTTTGAGAAGGGGTGCCCAGTATGGCATTGTATGGAGAGGGTAGATCAAGTACTAAAAACTCGACCTCCTCCGTTCGAGGAGCCATGTTTTCTTTGGCCAAGGTTACTATAAGAACGATAGTTCCTTTTACCGCCACCTTGTGGCCGTTAAACCCTTCCAACTGTATGTCGTTTGGTCGGAGGTGGGCGTTCCCCAACTCCATCCCTTTAAAGCATGTGTAGTACAAAATATCTTTTCCATTCCCCGTGTCTACCAATACTCGCTTCACCTCACTATCATGTATCCTTACTCAGAGAGTTAGAGTGTGACAGCCCGAACCAGACTCCAATGCGAAATCCCAAGGTCGTGCCGTCAAGACAAGCTAAAAGACGGACAAGCACCTGCTAAGCGTAGTGGTGCGAGTCAAGAGTTGAACCAACAAACTCTAAACAGGAATGTAAAGCCATAACGGCAAAACCGAATAACCAAAACTAAAATCTGCGGAAGCAAATCATAAGTGGAACCCAAGCTCATAATTATAAACGAAGGAATACAAGGCTGAGAGACGACTATCTCTCGACAAATCTACGACTCGCGTGACGCAACATTGCGCACGGACAACAAACCATCGGCAACCTAACGCCGGTTAAGCAACAAGAACCCAACCTGATAAACAACAACTCTACGGCTATAACATGCCGGAGGAATAAATCAACTAAAAGAAATAAGAGATTCAAATACTAACAACTGAACCAAGGACTCACGACTAAAATTGTCGGAGATAGAAATAACCATAACACAATACTAGAATAAGCGAGCTAAAACCTTGCTCGGGAAGACAACGGAATAACTTCTAATTAAATACAACAGCTCGACCCAACAAGTCGGCTCCCAAAATAAACGACAATAAAATACTAACATAACTACCCAAGTAAAGTTTACATAACTTCACATCCGTGTCTCACAAGATAATAAATACAATAATAATAAAATCTCCAAGCTTAAAGCCTGGAAGACCACCTGCTAACCAACAAGCGCCCGAAGCTGCAACGCGCACTAACGAGCTTACTGCAAAAACTAAGGAAAACAAACACACGAAATGAGTCATAATGACCCAGTAAGTTACTAAATGCAATGTATGGCATAGCATGGCGTGGCATGGTATAATGCACAAGCACGCACAAAATCATGGCATCTTAATAGCATACCAATAATAAACTTGTATTAAGTCACCAAGTAACTTAAACTTCATAAACCTCTTAGCACATTATCTTTCATATAAGTGCTTATAGTAAGCCACATAAGGGATAGAGAAGTTACCCAAATAGTGTCGTTGTGTTGCTCCTGCAATACACAATGTTATACTTTATCGTGCAACATCGATGCTCTGTGATGTCATCGACTTTTATCGAGAATCATTCGATTTAGCTAGCAGCCAATGTCGCACGTATTGTTACGGCAAGGGGGCTACTTCCCCATCGCGGCCAACAATGGAGGGGTGTGTGAGGTCCCAGGTACGGCGATCCATAGCGAATACGGATCTTACGATTCGTATAGGCGATGTATCGTCCTACCCTGACAGAAAAACCAAATCCAAATAATGCCAGCTGGGCTTTTATGAAATGAACAAGTAGATATTTACTCGCATGCTCAAACAAGAACCAAGACCGATCATAGCGGACATATCAAATCAAGTAGGACATAAAGTTCTACACACCAATTTAACAATGCACATATTCGCGCATACTTAACAAATCCACTAACTTATCAGTATAGTCCAAGAACCACATACTGAGGTATTCATAACCCTCAAGTCACAACCCAATCAAACGTAGCATATAAGCTCAAGAAATCACAATATGAGGTCTACTATAGCCCTTTACTCGTGATTAAACCAAAGACTATTATTTAGTCTAAAAACAATCATAAATCAAGACTTAGCATTTAGTCTATACATAAAGGCATACCGGACTCAACCATAGTCCTAACCGTCGTACATAATCGACATCCTCAAAACCATTCTCATGAATGACAAGACTACACCGTAGTCCAAGACCCGCAAGTTTACCATGTAAAACGCTCATCTGAGTTTCCTAAAAGAAATCTCATTCAAATAATCATTTCTTAAGGATACACGAGATCATAGGTTGGTCTCTAATGCTCCGTGCTCAAACGAGCACGCTCTCAATAAATCCCCAATAAGCCTCTATATCGTGGGTGTCACAAATGGTACACAATTCAAGATGCTCGGGTACTCACAATCAAAACCAACCCAACCCGAACATCGTAGGATTTTAACCTAAGGCTCACCAACATAATATTGAACCTATAACAACTCCATTGAGTCTTAATATCGCATTTCATTAAATACACATTTCATACAACCCAAAATTAGCACATCATTCAAGTTTATAGAAATTATCCTAAAAATAATCCGGGCTTATTTCCCAAGCCTAAAATCCAAGAATTCATCATAGTCATAGTCAACGAAACCCAAATGACGTAGGACTTCAACCCGAGTTCGTTAACACAATATCGAACCTATTACGACTCCGTAGAGTCTACATACTAAGTTTCATTCGTAAACCTTTCATCCATATCAACACTAACACCCGCTTCAAACAACAACAATTTCTCCAATGATTTGGGGGTTGATTCTCAAGCCCTAAATTCATAACAAAACCCAATCAAAAATCATAACCCATTTCATAAATCACTTAATTTCAATTAAATGGTCATACTCATATAATCTAGTGAAATCACACATCGAAATTCCCAAACTTATGCATACTTTCATAATAAACCCAAATAAAATGTAAACATGATTTCTAGCATGCTCACAATCCTAGAAACACAAGATGAGGAGTAACAATATACTTCAACAATCATAGAATTCATCCTACATATGCTCTTAACAAGTTCACATGTTCAAATCACAAATTAAAAATCACACAAGGCAAGTATGTGTACTCATTGACCTCAAATAGCATAGAGTTTGTTTTCCTTAGGATCAATGAGTACAAAATCAAAGAGAGAAGAAGTAACTTACTTGAATACTACACCAAAGAAAGCAAATGAGAAAACCGTTCGGTTGAAAATGATCTATTCTTCAAGCTCTATACTTTTGATGAAGGTGGCTTGAGCAAATGGAGAAGGGTTGAGGGAAGACCAAGAGGAAATCTTCAAGAAGCCATGGAAGAACTCTCAAGAACTCTCTCTCACGTTTTTGGAAAAGCTTTCAGCAAATGAGGAGTCCAATGGCTGATTTGTGGCTTATAAGAAGTCAAATGTTGAATGGGACAAGTGTCAAGACCTTGTGGTCTCATAGAATCAGATTTTTGTGGCTTAATTGGTCACTAATGCACTCTTAATCCACTCTAAAAACATGTTACTAATGTTAGGACATAATCAAGGAGGGTTAGGGAGGTTTAGGAAAGGTTTAGATAGGGGGTTTGGGTGTATAAGTCGTTCAGCATCAAAACAGGGGAAAAATCCCGTAAGTGTGTATCTGATGTTGAGGCGGGCGCCTCAACATTCTCCAGGCGGGTGCCTCATCTTCTGAGGCTTGGGCTGAATCAGAACTACTCTCAGTACTTGAGGCGGGCGCCTCACAAGATGCCAGGCGGGCGCCTGGGCTTCTGGACCTTCTTTATGTCCTCAAAACTTGGTCTAAACATGCCCTAAATGGTCCCAAACTTATGGGCAACCATTCTAAGGTCTAACCCAAGTCAAAACAAGTCGGAAACGCACCCGAACAACTCCCGAAACAACTCGGAGCGAAACCGGGAAGGGGTGCAACAACGTGCAACCGGAACGACGAATGAACTCGCAATCGAACGAGCAATGAAAGGAGACTTTTAAGGCAAGTCTAAGGGCTAATGAAGAAGCTTAAATACTTCTAGAAAGTTGAATAACAACTAGGGAAATAAGAATTCCAAAGGAGAGACGATTACGCGACTCAATCCCCGAACTACGCGATAGAGACGAACGCTATCTCCAAAGCTTCCAAATCATCGATAGACTTAAGGAACACCTCCAACTTGAAGTCTAATGCATCTAAACATGTTAATAAACCTTCATACAGAGGTCTAGGACCAAACCGAGGTCACAAACACAAAACGCAAGCAAACCCTCAATCGCGTCGCATTCCGACTATCGTCGAGTCACGACTTGTGACTTTAGCAAGTCAACAACTATATGGAGTCTCTTAATAATGTTTTGGTCTTAACGTGGTCTCTCATACATATCTAGACCCTCTCGCAAACCAATCATACAATCAACAAAGGAAGAAGTGCAAGTATAGCACGCAAACCGAGCTAACGAAGGAGCGGGGTGTTACACTCTCTCCACCTTAAAAAGAATTCGTCCCGAATTCTAAATCATGATACAAACCAACATTAGGTCCACACTCAACCACAATACATCGAGACAATGATTCGTGTCTCTTAATCCCGAGTTAACACTCGATCTCAAAACCACCAACCTTGACTCGAATCTCCGAGTCCACCACCACAATATACACGAGGGTCGAACTATAATAATCCAAATTCAAAAGTCTACGAACTCTCAATAGGCATAACAACATCAAACACCTTCGATTGGAAACAATATGACTCATACTTGAGTCACGAATACACATACGAACAACACTAGGCCAATCATGTAAAAAAAACACATTCAAGGACACTTTAAACATTCAACTACCGAAACTATTTGTCTCGGGGCACATAAAGAAATTCAAGCACAAGAGATTCTAAGTTACAAGAATTAATAATTGCCTATGGAGCAATTCGCAAACAAATCAAAGATAATCAAATCGGCATTTCAAACCATGTAAATCATACTCGCGATTTTCCTATCGCGTGTAACAACACATAAGAGCACATTAATGAAATGTTTTGAAAATTCATTCCATTTCTGTCCATTCCATTTGGTAACGGGTATAGTCAATTTCTAACTTAATTCTTACCAATCCTAGTCCAACGAAGAATTCCTTTTGCTCACCAATTCAGGGTACCTACTGAATTAGCTTCAAAAGTTTCCGTCGTAAGGATACGAAGGTTCATGAATAAAAAGTTTAAGCTTCCTTCAAACAGTCCCCTATACTAATGAAATGAATGAACATGAGATAATAATTATGAAATGAGAATTTAGTATACTACAATGTAATGCATCAAGTAGGTGTTTCCTACAACTAATGCACGTAACTGAATAAAATCAAGCCAAGTAACAAGGTCTATTACCTTGACAAACAACAATCATAGCTATCATAAAACCCGTGTACCTAGTACACTCAACCAAGATAATTTCCTAGTAATCACAATGAATCGACAAGTTCACCGATACTCGTAACGTCTATACTTCGCAAGACTATCCCTTCTTAAGCTCTAGACCAAGTCTACAACCAATGCATATACTAAGCATCCTATCGCAACGTTAACGTCTCAATACTCACGGTGAAGCGTCAATCTCTCCCGTGCAGCCGAAATCAACTGATCAATCGCAGCACTTTAACCTTCTCACAAGTTGAGTGTATATCCTACTCGCATAATAACCACTTACAATAATATGGTATTATATTATTCATTACATAAAACATATCTTTATAGAATATACAAACATCATACCAAACCGATAAGTGTCAACATACAATTCATGCTTCATATATATATTCATATATATACATATACATACTATGGCCCTTATATATAACCACAACTCTATATATAGCATAGTCTTATATATATATATATATAGACTAAACAAGAATCCATACACCACGTGCGATTACTTACCGGTAATCCACAAAACAAACCATATCATATATCGATCTCACGTTGGGGTATTATCCCCGATCGAGCAAATAACCAATATTACACAATACACCATGTAATGTATGTATGAATGCACATGAGCTACCAATTAAAGCGCGTACTCATAATAACGGTAATAGTAGCAACGGTATAATTTACCTATATATATACAAGAATATACCTTCCTATTTCGGATAGGTCTCAAAACTCCACAATGGTCAACCGCCACGCACGCACTGCCTCAAACTCTAGGCTGACCGTCACCATCTCTCTTGGAGCCACTGGATTGCTGACTAGTATTCCTAGACTGACTAACTCTCATCCTTGGGCAATCTTTACGAACATGATCGCCACCACAAGCAAAGCATTTTTCCGGATTTACCCAACACCTAATCTCGGCGTGTCCTATCCTCTTACAAAAGTTACATACCAACTCGTCATCTCGTCGTCTCCGTCTAGAGGTAAAAGTATCACTCCTAATAGTCTCTGAGGTTATCTCCTTGTTCTAACGATAGGAATTCCATCTCTCTTCTTTCTCGAATTACTGTCGGACTAAACCGTACCATAAACTCTTTGACAAAGTTCTCCCACACTCGAGGCACTCCGTGCCATCTCCAACGATCTTGTATTTCAAGCCACCAAGGCTCGGCCGCACCATCCAATCTAAACATCGTTAAGGTAACCATTTCTTCTGATGTACAACCCAAAACTACAAAGATCTTCTCCATGCTTTCTAGCCAATGTTTCGTCTTAATAGTATCTGGCTCTCCATCGAAACTTTCCGGTTTAAACTTCAAGAATTTCGCAAGGACAGTAGAATCGTCTTCCAGTCCAAACATCTGTTGAGGAGTCACACGCGGATCGTTAACATTCTCTCCCCTCTCGTCGCCACGAGCTGTACTCGAACAAGGTATAATAGAACTAGCTCCACGCCAAGTTCCCGACATAAAACGCCTACAAAGAACACTCAACGTTAATAACTCAACAATAAACCCAACCCAAACAAGGCCAAGGAACCTATCCTGGCGAAATAGCTAACCTATAGCTCTGATACCAACTGTGACAGCCCGACCCAGACTCCAATGCGAAATCCCAAGGTCGTGCCGTCAAGACAAGCTAAAAGACGGACAAGCACCCGCTAAGCGTAGTGGTGCGAGTCAAGAGTTGAACCAACAAACTCTAAACAGGAATGTAAAGCCATAACGGCAAAACCGAATAACCAAAACTAAAATCTGCGGAAGCAAATCATAAGTGGAACCCAAGCTCATAATTATAAACGAAGGAATACAAGGCTGAGAGACGACTATCTCTCGACAAATCTACGACTCGCGTGACGCAACATTGCGCACAGACAACAAACCATCGGCAACCTAAGGCCGGTTAAGCAACAAGAACCCAACCTGATAAACAACAACTCTACGGCTATAACATGCCGGATGAATAAATCAACTAAAAGAATAAGAGATTCAAATACTAACAACTGAACCAAGGACTCACGACTAAAATTGTCGGAGATAGAAATAACCATAACACAATACTAGAATAAGCGAGCTAAAACCTTGCTCGGGAAGACAACGGAATAACTTCTAATTAAATACAACAGCTCGACCCAACAAGTCGGCTCCCAAAATAAACGACAATAAAATACTAACATAACTACCCAAGTAAAGTTTACATAACTTCACATCCGTGTCTCACAAGATAATAAATACAATAATAATAAAATCTCCAAGCTTAAAGCCTGGAAGACCACCTGCTAACCAACAAGCGCCCGAAGCTGCAACGCGCACTAACGAGCTTACTGCAAAAACTAAGGAAAACAAACACACGAAATGAGTCATAATGACCCAGTAAGTTACTAAATGCAATGTATGGCATAGCATGGCGTGGCATGGTATAATGCACAAGCATGCATAAAATCATGGCATCTTAATAGCATACCAATAATAAACTTGTATTAAGTCACCAAGTAACATAAACTTCATAAACCTCTTAGCACATTATCTTTCATATAAGTGCTTATAGTAAGCCACATAAGGGATAGAGAAGTTACCCAAATAGTGTCGTTGTGTTGCTCCTGCAATACACAATGTTATACTTTATCGTGCAACATCGATGCTCTGTGATGTCATCGACTTTTATCGAGAATCATTCGATTTAGCTAGCAGCCAATGTCGCACGTATTGTTACGGCAAGGGGGCTACTTCCCCATCGCGGCCAACAATGGAGGGGTGTGTGAGGTCCCAGGTACGGCGATCCATAGCGAATACGGATCTTACGATTCGTATAGGCGATGTATCGTCCTACCCTGACAGAAAAACCAAATCCAAATAATGCCAGCTGGGCTTTTATAAAATGCACAAGTAGATATTTACTCGCATGCTCAAACAAGAACCAAGACCGATCATAGCGGACATATCAAATCAAGTAGGACATAAAGTTCTACACACCAATTTAACAATGCACATATTCGCGCATACTTAACAAATCCACTAACTTATCAGTATAGTCCAAGAACCACATATTGAGGTATTCATAACCCTCAAGTCACAACCCAATCAAACGTAGCATATAAGCTCAAGAAATCACAATATGAGGTCTACTATAGCCCTCTACTCGGGATTAAACCAAAGACTATTATTTAGTCTAAAAACAATCATAAATCAAGACTTAGCATTTAGTCTATACATAAAGGCATACCGGACTCAACCATAGTCCTAACCGTCGTACATAATCGACATCCTCAAAACCATTCTCATGAATGACAAGACTACACCGTAGTCCAAGACCCGCAAGTTTACCATGTAAAACGCTCATCTGAGTTTCCTAAAAGAAATCTCATTCAAATAATCATTTCTTAAGGATACACGAGATCATAGGTTGGTCTCTAATGCTCCGTGCTCAAACGAGCACACTCTCAATAAATCCCCAATAAGCCTCTATATCGGTGGGTGTCACAAATGGTACACAATTCAAGATGCTCTGTACTCACAATCAAAACCAACCCAACCCGAACATCGTAGGATTTTAACCTAAGGCTCACCAACATAATATTGAACCTATAACAACTCCATTGAGTCTTAATATCGCATTTCATTAAATACACATTTCATACAACCCAAAATTAGCACATCATTCAAGTTTATAGAAATTATCCTAAAAATAATCCGGGCTTATTTCCCAAGCCTAAAATCCAAGAATTCATCATAGTCATAGTCAACGAAACCCAAATGACGTAGGACTTCAACCCGAGTTCGTTAACACAATATCGAACCTATTTCGACTCCGTAGAGTCTACATACTAAGTTTCATTCGTAAACCTTTCATCCATATCAACACTAACACCCGCTTCAAACAACAACAATTTCTCCAATGATTTGGGGGTTGATTCTCAAGCCCTAAATTCATAACAAAACCCAATCAAAAATCATAACCCATTTCATAAATCACTTAATTTCAATTAAATGGTCATACTCATATAATCTAGTGAAATCACACATCGAAATTCCCAAACTTATGCATACTTTCATAATAAACCCAAATAAAATGTAAACATGATTTCTAGCATGCTCACAATCCTAGAAACACAAGATGAGGAGTAACAATATACTTCAACAATCATAGAATTCATCCTACATATGCTCTTAACAAGTTCACATGTTCAAATCACAAATTAAAAATCACACAAGGCAAGTATGTGTACTCATTGACCTCAAATAGCATAGAGTTTGTTTTCCTTAGGATCAATGAGTACAAAATCAAAGAGAGAAGAAGAAGTAACTTACTTTAATACTACACCAAAGAAAGCAAATGAGAAAACCGTTCGGTTGAAAATGATCTATTCTTCAAGCTCTATACTTTTGATGAAGGTGGCTTGAGCAAATGGAGAAGGGTTGAGGGAAGACCAAGAGGAAATCTTCAAGAAGCCATGGAAGAACTCTCAAGAACTCTCTCTCACGTTTTTGGAAAAGCTTTCAGCAAATGAGGAGTCTAATGGCTGATTTGTGGCTTATAAGAAGTCAAATGTTGAGTGGGACAAGTGTCAAGACCTTGTGGTCTCATAGAATCAGATTTTTGTGGCTTAATTGGTCACTAATGCACTCTTAATCCACTCTAAAAACATGTTACTAATGTTAGGACATAATCAAGGAGGGTTAGGGAGGTTTAGGAAAGGTTTAGATAGGGGGTTTGGGTGTATAAGTCGTTCAGCATCAAAACAGGGGAAAAATCCCGTAAGTGTGTATCTGATGTTGAGGCGGGCGCCTCAACATTCTCCAGGCGGGCGCCTCATCTTCTGAGGCTTGGGCTGAATCAGAACTACTCTCAGTACTTGAGGCGGGCGCCTCACAAGATGCCAGGCGGGCGCCTGGGCTTCTGGACCTTCTTTATGTCCTCAAAACTTGGTCTAAACATGCCCTAAATGGTCCCAAACTTATGGGCAACCATTCTAAGGTCTAACCCAAGTCAAAACAAGTCGGAAACGCACCCGAACAACTCCCGAAACAACTCGGAGCGAAACCGGGAAGGGGTGCAACAACGTGCAACCGGAACGACGAATGAACTCGCAATCGAACGAGCAATGAAAGGAGACTTTTAAGGCAAGTCTAAGGGATAATGAAGAAGCTTATATACTTCTAGAAAGTTGAATAACAACTAGGGAAATAAGAATTCCAAAGGAGAGACGATTACGCGACTCAATCCCCGAACTATGCGATAGAGACGAACGCTATCTCCAAAGCTTCCAAATCATCGATAGACTTAATGAACACCTCCAACTTGAAGTCTAATGCATCTAAACATGTTAATAAACCTTCATACAGAGGTCTAGGACCAAACCGAGGTCACAAACACAAAACGCAAGCAAACCCTCAATCGCGTCGCATTACGACTATCGTCGAGTCACGACTTGTGACTTTAGCAAGTCAACAACTATATGGAGTCTCTTAATAATGTTTTGGTCTTAACGTGGTCTCTCATACATATCTAGACCCTCTCGTAAACCAATCATACAATCAACAAAGGAAGAAGTGCAAGTATAGCACGCAAACCGAGCTAACGAAGGAGCGGGGTGTTACATAGAGGCTGTTGATGAGCTGTTTCAGTGGTAGCTACCTAACTTGGCCAAAAGGTTACTCCTCCTGTTTCATCGGGTTGTGGCATGATGTTAACCACATGCTTCAAGTTATAAATCATGTGTTTTAACTGAGTACCACTTGGTGTTGCTTCCCGAATGGTGTCGATCACATTCCTGGGGCCCCCGTTATTTGGTCGAGGGTTCTGGTTTCTCTCCGGCTTTCTCTCTCTTCCTCCCTGATTATTTCTTTTCTGCTTGAACCTCTTGAGCTCCCCCTATCGATCAACTTATGAATAGCTTTCTTCAGATTAATAAATTCCTCAGTCATATGACCGACATCCTTGTGAAAGGCGCACTATTTATTGGGGTTACGAGGATATCGAGTATCCTTTAGCGGCCATGGCCTATCTATCTTGTCTTGATCGAGCAGGAAATTCATTATATGCTTGCGAGTTGTTGTGAATAGAGTCCAATCGATTTCTTCCCACCTGTTCCTGCCTCAATTATCCTTTTCTTTATGGGTTTGGCCCTGACCTCCCTTGCTCGAATTGTCTTGAGCCCGATGCGTTCCATCGTGCTCCTTCTTCTTAGCTTCTTTCACATCCTTCTTCGCTCCCTCGGTATTAATCACATGAATGGCGTGGGCATACATCTCCCCAACTGAGATTTGATCGCAGAGCATCATCTCATGTCTCATCAGCCCTTGCTGTAGGCCTGAAATGAAGCACATCTTGATTGACTCCTTTGAGATATACGGTATTTTATCGACCATGGCCATGAACCTATCCATGCACGTTTGGTTCGACTCGTTTATTTGCTGATGTATACTGCATAGGTCGGTTTGCTTCTTTGGCTGGAGTCGGGTCAAGGAAAACTATGTAACGAACATCTGCCTGAATTCATCGCAGCTTTTGACTGAATCCAATGGAAGGCTCGTATACCATTTTAATGTTTTTCCCTTTAAGGTCCCCGCAAATATCTTTCCCCATACGTCCTCGTCGTTAGGGGCCACCGCGTTCATTTTGACCTCAAAATTTGCCATGTGATCAACTGCGTTGGTAAGGCCTTGATATATTTCAAAAATGGGGATTTTTTAAATAGGTAATGGGGCTTTCCTCATCCTCTCTTGGAATGGCCCATTTTTTACTAGGGGTAACAGCATTGGTTTTCCCTTCTCCATGGCCTCGAGCCTGCCCTGAAGAAATTTCACCTCTTGTTCGACTGCTAAGGATGGCTTATTGGTCGAATTTTTCACCTCGGTGGTCGCGTTCCGACCACTTTTTGGGTGCCCCGCTCCTGACTGTTGGGAATGGGTGCAATGCCCACATGTTTTATTCTTCATCACCTCGGTCCTCGGCCTGGACTCTCCTTCCTCGCTCCTTTCTCTAGTGCGGCAAGGGTGATTGTTCTCGCTTGGATAAGTTAGCCGGTTATGAATACTGGGCTTGGGTGTCTTCTCGCTCATCCTATCCCCTAACTGGGATCTCACACTAGGCCAAGGTACAGTCTTCTTCTTTTCCTTGCCTTTGGAGGTAGCTTTTTTAAGAATTTGGGCCCGCTCCTCCTGGGGTACAGTATTGGTCACTGCTCTTCCTTTTTTATGGAGCATGAACATCTTGAGCTCGGTCTCTTGAATTCCCATGAGGTAAAGCTTTTGGCGTTCCCAGAACCTTGCCTCTTCTAAATATTCGTCATGCTCGGTGGCTTTGTTCTTTTCCACTTGGGAATGTTCAATCTGGGCTTCCTCCTCGTCTACATCAAAGAAGGTGCTCACCTGGCCCGTGGCGGCCCCTAAGTTGCGAGCATCCTCTTGGGTGCCCTTTCCTTCTAACACCTTTGAAGTGGCGGTGGCGAGGTTCATATTAGTTATCTTGCTCGCTGGTGAGGGGGGTAGTATGTTTGTTCCTGGTTGATCTTGTTTTGTGGGAGTTTGTTTATCCATTTCTTTAAGTCAGTTTGAGAACAATGAAAAAGGTAACTGAAATATGAGTATTTCCGGCAACGGAACCACTTGATCACGCCACAAAGATGGGGTGACTATGCTGGTGATCCACGAAATGGACCGGAGCTGACGTGTTTTTGATGAGTGTCTACGTTGATGTACGGAGGTACTTGATGTACGAAACTGGAAAGGATATATGGGCTTTGGTTCACTTGTAAGCTAGTTGGTTATGCTTTGTCTTTGATCTTTAATGACCTGAAACGGAACTACCGTTAGGGTGCCGGGGGTTTTCCTAGCTACAGCCCTCCGGTGTGAGAGTCAGTAATCAAGGAATATATGTGCCAGAGCTAAGCGTTCCCTTCAACTTCCGGTGATAGTGTATATTTAGCTTAGTGTTTGAATACAATTGTGTGTGTAATTCATAGATTGAACCTACCTTTCTTGTAAGGGAAGTCTTTCTTTTATAGTAGTTGTCCCTTAGGGATCATGTAAGTCCAGATGCCAACAAACAAGGCTAGAAAGGGGGTGAATAGCCTTTTTTTTAACTAGAGGGTTGATTTTTAAAAATTTTAAGTTAGCAGTGGAAAATTGGTTTTGTCAGTCAGCTGATATTGGTCAGATGGCTGATACTTTTAAAATGCCTTAAGCTGATGAAAGTTGGTCAGCTGGTTGACACAACAGTTTTTAAAGAGGTTGGCTTTTAAAGTAGATCATTGTATACAAAGAAGAAACTGAAAAACAACTTTTTTTTTTTTTTGGGGAAGCAGGGCGGCACCTGCGAAAATATTATTAAAAAACACAATAAACAGGGAGGGGGACAACCAGCCTTACCCAAAGAGGGGGGACAAAGGAGCCTTACCTCTAAAAATCACACAAGGCCTAGAACAAACTATTTTCGAAAAGAAAATAAACCTCTATCATCTAACAACAAAGCCTTGCGAACAATAGACGGAAGATCAGCCTTATTATGATAAATGACACACCCAGGGTGCAGAGAGCCACAGTAGGCAAGACGGTCTGCCACTCTATTTTGTTCTCTAAAAACATGAGCAAGAGCAAAACCACCAAGCAGGGATTGACATTCACGAATTCCATATACGTAGTTCCACGGGATCTGATGAATACCTGAGATGCCATTAACAGCCACCAGAGAGTCGGATTCAACTAAAACATTATTCAGCCCCAAGTTCTTACATAAACGAAGGCCATCCCGAAGAGCCATAATTTCAGCATACATATTAGAGCCGTCACCATAATTATTGGAAAAAGCCGCCACCATAGTCCCGTCATGACGACGAATAACCCCCCCTCCAGAACATCTGCCCTGAATAGCCGATCCATCGGTATTAAGTTTTAGGAAATCCAACTCGGGAGACTCCCACCGCAGCCATTGTCCACGAGGGACTGTAACGTTTTTGATGCTCAAATGAAGGCCCTGAATAGAAAGATTTTCTAGCAATGACATACTAACTTTCGGCTGGAACATAAACAAAATATCTTCAAGTCCCTTCATAATCCTCCCATGAATGCAGTCAACCGACATATTAATATTGTCAAACGTGGCCGAGCAACGAGCCTTCCAAATCTCCCAGCAAACGAGGATACAGATGCCAATTTTACACGCACCAAACTGGCTACGAGTCGATGAATGAGTGATCCACGAATTCACCAAATGAACCATAGAAGAATACCGGCCTACCATGTTAAATACCTGTGCAAAACGGCTCCAAAGCGTTGTAGCGATCTCGGAATGAATAAGAAGATGCTCCAAGGATTCTTGCGCAGATTGTCGACAACAGTGGCATTTGGAAGCCAATTGAACTTTAAAACGGTGGAGAGCAAGATCTACTGGAAGAGCTCGGTGCAAAACTTTCCAAAGAAATCCGCTCATGCGCATCGGAATCCAAGGCTGCCAAAGTTTGCTAGCCCACGTAATCTTAGGCCACGGATGTCTGAAAGATTTCCAATATAGAGAAGCCGAGAAAACACCCTCTTTAGACAGCATGAATACCTGTTTATCTTCCGTATTATCATGCAGCTTCACTTTGTAAATCTCTGTGTGAAGTGTCGAAGGAATCAGAGGCAACAAATCCTGAATAAAAGGAACCGCCTCCCGGACTGTTAACTGGAGGTCCATAGGGCGCGGGCCAATCAAAGTAGAGCCACACCAGTTCGTGTTCCAGAATGAAATATCACCCCGACCTACAACCCATCTGGTATTCTCCAACACTCTCGGCATATGCTCCATAACAGCCTTCCAAACATGAGAAGAGAAGGCAGGAACATTAAACCCATCTGCATTCCCATATTTGGCGCGAACAAAACGAGCCCAAAGACTCTTTCCTTGAATGGCACTCCAAGCAAGTTTGGCATGAAGAGAACCCATAACTTGGGAAAGGGGACGGATACCAAGCCCTCCTTCCTTAATCGGCCTACAAACATGATCCCAAGATATCCAATGAGCACGATCTTCCCCTGCCGAGCTCCAAAGAAAATTTGCCATATGCTTTTCCAGCTTTAGAAGAAACTTTTTGGGGAGTTTAAAAGCAGCTAGAGCATAAATCGGAATGCTACATAAAACCGATTTGAGCAAAACAATTTTGGCACCAAAGGACAATTATGTTAGTAACTGGCTGACACTTAATCAGTTGAAAAACTTCTTAAGTGTTAGGTCAGTTTGCAAGAGTATGGACAATAACTGACAAAACAATTGAAGTGGTTCACAGTAAAACTGCTACGTCCACTACCAAGCTGGTCAGACTTGGATTTTTGAAATGCACTAATTTTATTTAAAATCTGATTGATCTCTAATGGATCAGTGTACAACAAAAGACCAGTGTTTATGGAGAATGATTTAGTAACAATCAAACTCGTGAGACAAACTGACTGATTTCAAAATGATATGGAAAGGATCACTCAGTGTTTGCCTAAACAATAACTAGAAAGAAATATACAAGAAAGATTATCTAGCTATGGTTTTTAAGAAGACTAAGGCACAGAGAGAATTTCTTGAGAGTATATGGCTTCAGACTTCTATATCTTCAAAAATGCTTCCAGAGGGTATTTATAGATGAACTTCAAGAATAACCCGTTAGGAACACATTTGAATTTGAAAATGTGTTTGGCAGAGTACACATATCTTCACAAGATCACAAAAGATCCTGGGAAAGAATATCTAACATAATATCTACCAAAAGCACAAAATGAGAAAGTGTCAGTACAAGTATTAGTTCAATCAAATGAGGAAAGCAAGCTGACACTTGAAACGTTATGGTCAGTTGAACAAGTAACTGACAGATTATTTTAAGCTGGATAAAATATCTTAAAGCTTTTGGCTGACAATCAAGTGGAATGATTTTAAGCAAATTCAATTTAATGCAATATTCAACAATCTCCTCCTATTTGCTTAAAACCATTCACTTGAAAGCAGAAAGCCAAAAATACTTGAGTTCCTGCAAGAACGAAGTTAGTACAGCAAATAGATAACATATGAAGGAAAGTAGCTAGAAATTAAAAGGAGATGATTGTATGCTACAAGTAAAACAGAAGTTCCAGATAGTTCAAAGTTTTGAGAGAATGAAAAGTTATGTTTGCTGATGTGGATCCTTCGGTTGGCTTTTCTACTTCAACTGATGGACTAACTTCAGCTACATTTCCAACATCCTGTTCAGCTTCAGTGTTCTGTTCGTCTTGTTGTCCAGCTTCAGCTTCAGTTCCTTGTGCTGCTTGTTATTCAGCTTCTGTCTCTTGTTCAGCTTCAGTTTCATGCTCTTTGACTGCTTCAGTCACTGGCTGATCAGGAAGAAGTTTCAATCGCTGCCTAAGGATCCTGTTCTCAACTAGATAAGTATCAACCCTTGCTTTCTGCTTCCTCTCCTCCTGAATGGTTTGAAGTAGTGTAGCTTCAGCATTGAAAGCCCTGTTGGCCCATTCTTGCTGATAGAGCAGTATGGTCCTCCAATCATCCATGTGGGCTTCTCGAGGAGCACCGCCAGAATGGCAGCTGCACCTCGCTTGTGATGATCCGGTAAGGTTGGGAAGCAGAGATGCAACTTGCTGTTGAAGGGTGGCAAGTTGATTGGTGTGATGAGCAAAGGCTGACTTCATCTGAAGATGATGAACATAGAGGAGGTCTAGCTTGGCTGACAGAGAGAGAGAGCCTGGTGGAGTAGATTCTGGAGATGGTGGCTGTGAGGTTTCAGGATCACTGGAGAACAGCTGAAAGGTGTGAATGTCAGCATCCTCAAGGTCAGGAGGGAAGAAGACATCCATAAGGTAGGCTGGAACTTGGGCTTCAGGTTCAGGTGCAGGTTCAGGAATAGGCATTTCTTCAGGGAAAACAATTTTGGTGCCTGTGGGGTGAAGAAGAGCTTTAGAGATGATTTGCCTTTGCTTTCGTGCCTTTCTGCAGGCTAGTTGAGAAGGGCTGAGGAGAGACTCATCTTCAGAACTAGATTTGGAAGAGTCAGAAGAGGAGCCTATTGAAGAGGTTTCCACAGATTCCTCAGTGGTGTGATGAGTAGAGTCATCAGCTGAAGAATCATCAGCTTGGGTAGGTTTGTGAGCATTTAGAGGACTGACAGATAGAGGGAGAGAGGAATGAAGAAATAGGTCAGTCATGATAATTATAGGGGAGGCCTGGTTTGGATGAGAAGGTAAGTCAGTTTTAAGAAGAGTGAGAGAAGCAGCTACAGTGTCAGCTGAAGAAAGAATGATGGCAATTGAAGGATCAGCTGGAGGAATAGGAGCAGCTGACACTGGTAGGATAGGTTGAGAAACAGTATCAGGCAAGGGGGGAATTGGAATGAGAGGAGTGACTGACACAACCGGGGCTGAAGTGGGTATGGCTGACATAGCTGGGGCAGATGCTGGAGTGACTGACACATGAATGACTGTCACTGGGACTGATGTTGGTGTGACTGACACTGGAATAGCTAGTGTTGAAAGAGGAACAGAGACTGGAAAAATTGAGGTGGAGGCTGCAATAGTAGGGGTGAATGAAGGTAGGGAGATAGGTTGGAGAGTGCAGGTGAATGTAGGTGTTGGTTCAGCTGAGGTAGAGACTGGTAAAGCTGTGGATGAAACAACAAATGGGACTGAAGATGGAATTATATGAGGGATGGTAGGAATGGATTCAGTGATTAAGGGGGCAGGATGACTAGAGAATGCATCTGTGAAAGCAGTACTCATAGAAACTCCTCCTGGAATGGAGGCCATCTGTCTGTGTAATTCTATATAGGCTTCATTTGCAGCATTTACTGCATCTTAGACATATTTATTTGCAACCCTTTGGATTCTAGCTAGCTTGGCTGGTTCTACAAAAGTTTCTTCCCAATCCTGGTTTATTTCCTCATCTTCAGGCAAGGCAAGTCTGCCTACAAGGAAGGAATCATTGTGGGGAAGGGCTGGCAGTTCATGCACCTTGTTGTATATGGTCCAAGCTAAGAAAATGAGCTCATCTTGAACAAATCTATCATTTGAGAGATAGAATCTATTCCAGAGCAGTGGTAGAGGGTCAAAGTATTTGCCATAATTGGCCACAAGGTCTTCTTGACTTAGGTTTGGGGTGACAGGATACAAGACATAAGGTCTTCTCTTAAGATTGTGGTCAATGTACTTTATGGGATTGACAGGAGGTTTCTCGATTTCTTCTCCTCATGGAAAGAGAGGAGAAACCGAACGAAGTATGGAAGATGGTCTATCGGGAATACCCGCTAGAGGAACGGGAACTGGATTGGTCTGGTAGTAGGAGTGTCTAGGATGGAAAGTTGGATTCCTAATAGGAGGGAAGAACTTGATTGGTGCAATGTTAGGAGACCTCAAATTGGAGGGGGGAGAGACTGGTACAGGATCAGTGACAGGAACAACAGGAGTTGGGGAAAAAGGAACAAATGTACCTGGATTCAATTCAGGATTTCTTCTTTGCCTCTTAGGAGCATTATCAGCTGCTAATGTCAGTCTTCTCCTTCTAGTTTGCCTCCTTTCGAGTATTTGTTTGCTTGCACATCAGCCAGACCGACCAACATCGCTTGGTGGAGCATCTCGGTGGTGACCGGTTCTTCGCCGACCTCCGATCGGCCGACCACTTGGTCGAATTTGGTGACCACTTGGTGATCGATTCGAAAGTTGCTTAGCAACGCCAATCGGCCGACTAGATGAAACAAGAAGAGCTTGGGTCCCGGTTCTTCTTGGTCTTCGCTTGGCTTGTGGAAATTTCACGACCAAAAGCGACTTGAAACATTGGCCCTGCCTCGATGTCGGTACAACATACTTCTTGACTTTAACAGCTTCCAGGTCACCAATCTTGAAGAGTTGATGCTGAAGAGCGGGGAGTGAACGAAGAAATTGAGTGATGATTAAATGGTGGGTAAGCCTTGGGTTCCCCGTAGCCATATTCTCCTTCTACTTGGCTATATTCACCTTTACACACTCAACTAGAACCACTCCCCAGTTCATTTCACAGTTTTCCACTATACCTTCCATAAGAAATAGCTGAGCTTCCGTGATTTTGTCGTGCCCTCCAGATTTAATAATGAGGCACTTGTCCAAAATAGTAGCTAGGGCATAATGAAGTGGTGCAAATCGATGCTTGTCCCTGTCGAATGCAAGTTCAACTGGTACTTCACCTCTCATAGTTATCCATCCTGTTCTTTGAGTGTCTTCTGGAATGGTGTAAGTTGTTGATCCATCATCGTACAGATCTGGAAAGGCGGCTGTGATAGATTCAGAGTTAAAGATAATGGGGACTCCTCTGATAGTGCCGGTGAGAGAGAAAGGATCGGCTGGGTTATCTTCCATGGCCATGAAAAACTCTTCAATCAGCTGGCAACTGTAAGTGCCAATGTTGAAGGAGAGTAGAGGCATTAACCCAGATGCACTAACAAGGTGGATAAGCTCGAACCCTAATGGTTCTTCATTCAGTGAGACGACATCCAGAAGACATCTGATTGCAGTGCTAGAAGCCATTTTCCTGCATTCACAGAATAGTTAGAGAAGAAATAGAGCTAAAGAAAATGAGAAAGAAGAAAGAAGATTGTTGTTACCAGAAGAGTTTGTATTTAGGGTTTGAAGAAGGGAGAGTTTTGAAAGAGAAAAGATTTTTAGTGAGAAAGAGATAAGTGAAAAATGAAGAGAGTGTGTTTTAAATATAGAAGGGATAGGTACGGATGCTTATAAGTGTTAATGGGTTTTAAAAGTGAAGATATGGAGTGTAGTGATAAAGTACACATAATTTTGGTTTTTGTGATAAAAATAGTGATTTATGACAGAAAGTTATTATCACAATGATGAGCCGTTTTTGTGTAAACACGTCATTTCAACCGCCATAGTTGGCGGGATAGTGGAAGGTCAATTTGGCTTTTCAAAAAAGCTTCGCGAGTTCCAAGGGAGAATAAAAGGCGGGAATTAAATAAGGAAATTTTTTATGATTTTTAGAGTAAATCTTAGCTGAGATACGATCAGCTTTGACTTAAGGCTCAGAGGCTACCTGGACAGTGACTATATGTCAATCACTAAGATGTCAGTTAATGAGTATGTGTCAGCTACTGGTTGACCAGTCTTTGTAATGTCAGTCAAACATTTGATTTTCGACAAGGTTCCAACGAAGTGAGATTCATTTTTGTCGGTGACGATGGTGTCAATATTTATCGACTTTGGTGATCAACCATAAAATTTGAAGCTGAAGAACTTCATATGTCGACTCTTCTGGGGTGGTCAATTCTTACTATCTTCACAATGTCGGTCATCACATGAGAGTAGTAGGAGGCGGAAGTGCAGTGAAGAGGTGTCAGTTGATGTAATTTTTGTCAGCTAGATAAGTATCAACTGACAAGCTGAAGAATGCTAATGCCCTGCAAAGATTAGAAAATTCAAAGTACCTTTCTATGACATTATAAGCATTCCCAATTCACCTCTTAAGAATTCAAACCTATCGGATTTTAAGGCTTTTGTAAAATGTCGGCTAATTGAAATTCGGTAGGAACATATTCAGGCTGAACATTAACTTTTCAACATGATCTTTTAAGAAGTGATATCTAAA
>CM028379.1:56094071-56128139 GCA_013146195.2 Codonopsis lanceolata | reverse complement strand
CTTAGGTAAAGGGGAGAACTTACGTCTTAGATCGAGTCTAAAACTAGGTCTACGGTATGAAAGACATTAACAAATAACTTTGAAAATTAAGCGGTAGGATCAATCATACCAAGATTTCTCCTTAAATAAGCAAACACGTGGCATCCGGTGGTTTTGTGAGAATGTACGCCAATTGATGCTCGGTTGGAACATATTCCAAAGCGATGTTACCTTTTTCCACATGATCTTTGAGGAAGTGATAACGGATATCAATGTGCTTTGTCTTGGAGTGCATCACTGGATTTTTGGAGGCGAAATTCTGATGTGTTGTCACACATGATTGGGCGGTTCTTGATCTTGATGTTGTAGTCCACTAGTTGTTGCTTCATCCGAGTTGAGGCAGGCGGTACTTGCGACAATGTATTCGGCTTACGTGGTTGAGTTTGCAAGCGATCCTTGTTTCTTGCAAGACCATGAGACAAGTCTATTTCCAAGGAATTGACAAGTCCCAGCTGTGCTTCTTACGCTCACTTTGCAGTGTCTGCGTCGAGTATCCAACTAGATTGAAATTGTTGGTTTTGGAATACGGATGCCTAGATTTGTTGTTTTGAAACATATCGATGATACGTTTGGCGGCAAGCAAATGTGACTCCTTTGGATCTGCAAATCTAGCACAAACACAAGCAGACAAACATAATGTCGGTCTACTAGCGGTAAGGTAAAGAAGTGAACCTATGATTCCTCGGTACTTGGTCATGTTCTCTTGCTTTCCCTTTTCATCTTTGTCAAGATGGCGGTCGGTGAACATTGGATTTCAGATCCTTTAATTTGAATCAAGAATAGAACTTCTTGATTAGTTCTTTTGCATATTTGGTTTGGTGATGAAGATTCCATCGAAGTCTGTTGTATCTCTTGATCTAGAAAGTAGAGTAAGTTCACCCCGTCATGCTCATCTCGAACTTGCTTTGCATCGACTTCTCGAATCTTTTACATAGGCTTTGGTTAGTTGATCAAAGATGATGTAATCCACATAGATTTGTACCGGAAGAGTGGCCTTTGTGCTTGAGGATGAATAAAGTAGTGTATATTCTTCCTCTCACGAATCCTTGTTCTATTAAGAACTTAGATAGAGTTTCATACAGCTCTAGGAGCTTGCTTAAGGCCGAGAGCTTTCTTGAGTCGGTAGGCGTGATCGATTTATGCGAAATGACAAATCACGTGAGTTGTTCCACGTATCTGATTTCTTGAAGATCACCATTCGAGAAGGGCACTCTTTACATCCATCTGGTACACCTTGAAGTCCATGAGCGATGCATAGGCTAGAAAGATTCGATTGCTTCTAGTCTAGCGAGGAACAAAAGTTTCATCAAAGTCAATTCCTTCTTCACGCCATGGTAGCCTGCAACGGTCTAGCTTTATTTACGGTGACATTTCCTTCTTCATCTCTTTTGTTTAAAAACACTTGGTGCCGATTGATTTGGATGATCGGTCGGTCTTGAACTAAGCTCCACACCTTACATCTTTCAAGCTGGTTCAGCTCTTCTTGCGTAGCTTCAATCCGAGTTATAATCTTTGATAGCTTCATCAATCTTCTTTGGTTCGAGTTCGATACAAATGCATAAGCAAACATAGTTTCTTCTCGAACTTTATTTCTCGTGCGAACTCCACGTGTTGAGATCACCAATGATTTGAGAAATGGGATGATCTCTTGTTTCAATAATGGTTGGAGGAAGATCACTTGGTGGGTTCTTCCGTCCGGAGTCGGAGTAGGTTGAGAGGGTGATTCACCAAAATCGGTTCGGAAGAAATAGGATCTTCAAAACCTTCATTTTTCGGTGAACAAGAAGGATGAGTGATCGTAAAGGTGCTTGGGGTAAAAAGCGAGAAGAGATGGGTTCAGGGTCAACGAGAAGAGTTGTTATCGGTATCGGCGAGTTCTTGTCTACAGTGAGGGGTTATCGGTACTTGAGGGTTAGTGCCGCTAGGAGTGCCGTTTGTGATGAGGAGTGGAAGTAGATGCTATTATTAGTACATCTCATCATTATCGAGAATCATTAGCAACGTTCGAGCCTTTCTAGGCTCTAACAAGTCATATTCATCAAAAGAAACATGCAGATTCTACAATTTTCAAATTAGTTTTCTTGAAAATGCGAAATGCTTTTGAATGTTTGGAATACCCAGAAAAAATTCTTTCATCGATTTTGCATCAAATTTTCCTCTATATTCTTTTTAGTTATAAAGAATAAAACATTTCTGACCGAAGATTTTAAGAAATCCTATGTTTGGGGATCTTCCTTTCCATATTTCATATGGAGTTTTGTTATGAAACTTGTTTACCGGGGATCTATTACAGGGTAAAACATGCGATGTTATTTATACAAAATACTTCGGAAGTTTAGCTTACGCGGCATTGTTCTAGGCTGCTTCAATCGGTGTTACGTTCTTCCGTTCAGCTACACCGTTTTGTTGAGAATGCCGGCGAGAGAAGTTGTGGTCAATCCCGTGGTCATCGCGGATACTTTCTACACCATTGTTCTTGAATTCGATGTCCATTGTCGATCTTATGTCGCATGTCTTCAAGCTTTTGAGTTTGAAGTCTTACGAAAAAAACGCGTTGACTAGATCATACGTTTCATCTTTAGATGTCATGGTTTCAATCCAAGTGAATCTAGAGTAGTCGTCAACTACTACAAGTGTGTACTTGTCTCTGAAATCTTGTTTGTGATAGGTCCAAAGAGATCCATATGCGAGAAGTTGAAGAGGTCTGTTTGTAGACAATACGGACTTTCTTTTGAAGGAAGACTTGGAAAGTTTTCCTAGTTGGCAAGCTTTACAACCGTCATGGTCGGCGGACACCGTAGGTAGACCTTTGACAAGCCCATTTTTGGAGAGCTTGGAGAGGTGCTTGAAGTTGAGGTGGCGAGGCAGCTTGTGCCATAGCCGACTATTGTCACGAACATTGTTGGCTACTAGACATAGGTTTGAGAATCTCCTAGAAGATTTAAGTCCACGACATAGGCGTTTCCTTGTCTATTGCCGGTCGATATTGTAGAGCAGATTCACTTGTCTTTGATGAGGCAGGTTGGAGTTGAATTGGCATAGAAGTCCTTTGTCACGGACTGAGATATGCTCGGAAGATTGTGCTTTAAACCACTCACTAGAGAAACTTTGTTGATGGAGAAACTTCCTCTAGTGATTGAGCCATATCCAATTGTTTTCCTCTTGCATTATCTCGAAAATAACGGTGGATCCTTTTGCTTGACTATATATGTAAGAAGACTTACGTTCCCGATCATGTGTCTTGAGCGACCAACATCTAGGTACGGATGTCTTTGTTTTTCGATTCTATAGCCATGAAGCATTCCTCCCAAGCGATCGTATGCTTGTCTCAAGGTTTCCTTAGGATCCTTTTTGAAAGAATCAAGCTATTTGGATGTATGTATATTTTTGTTATCTCTTGTGTCTTGGTCTCCTTCCAAGTATTCCACAAGAGCTTCCCATCTCTTTTGCGGTTGTACATCGAATCACTTCTTTGGTATGTGCTTGTGTCTAGAGAGGCTGGTGATTATGTTGATTGCTTCTTGTCAAGTTCTACCAGCTTTCTATCATCCTCTGTCCATTCGATTCTTCTTTAGGTATACGAGGATTCCCAGCAATGGAGGCTAGAAGATTTGCCTTTATTGGTACATGTTGACCTGTAGTAACACATTTCCATAATCTGTTGTCAATGGAGTTCATAAATCTCATTACTTTATCTTTCCATACATCAAAATGTCCTTCGTCCAATATTGGGACGTGGTTAGCATTAGATGTAGGCAGCATGTAGTGTGTTTGTGCCATTGTATCGTATCTCTCAAGAGTTTAATCTTGGAAAAACTTGTTTTCAAAGAGTAAGGCTCTGATACCAATTGTGGGTCCCAATGAGCACAATAATAAGCTAGAAGGGGGGTTGAATAGCTTATTAATCACTTAAAACTTTTTGGTAAATACTTTGAAAGATACTTGCAATCTATCGAAAAGATTCAAGTAGCGGAAGACCTTCAAAGTAGTTGTTCCAGGTCTGCCGATAAGGACTACCGGTAGACCTTACAAGTTACTTAAGTTCTGCTGTAAAAAGATAAAGATAATCAAAGTAATTATGCAGTTCAAATATCAGACAAACAGTAAGGAATAACACAAGTATTTTGGGATGGTTCACACTATAATGAGTGCTACGTCCACCACCAAGGCAGTCAACCTTGGATTTAAATTGTGCACTATGTTTTCCACTAGATCAATTACAAAGAATATGTCTAATGGATCGTGTACAAAATATTGACTTGTGTTTGGGTTCTAGGGAATTCGTGCAGAAGTATAGTTAATGGAAGTAAACAACAAGAAGATAAAACAATAAGTGTTGATGAGCAGCTTCTTGTTGTTGACGATGACTTCTAGATATGTTGAGGATCTCTTGATTGCACTGAGTTGAAAGACTTGGAGTTCTGGAAAGTTTCAGAGCAATCATTTAAGTGTTCGATTGATTCTGTACAGTGCTTGTTTCAGTCTTCAATGGCAGTATTTATAGCAGGTGCTTCATCAAAAGATCCGTTGGAGAAGACGAATACTTCAACAGCTCTTTTCATCAATGCATTAAATACATGGGGCTGTCAGTCAAGGATTTTCGTCTTCACAGATATCTAGAGCAGGGAATGATTTCTGAGATCTTCAAAAAAGGTGGGCGATATAGGTGTCGGATCGAGAGTTGTTGCGAAAACTAGGGGACGATGCGCTTTTCACCTTTTTGCTTCGGGACGAAAAGTCTTCCTGCTTTTCGGAGAGTTGCTTTTGGCGGCTTGACATGTCAGGGAATGTCTTGGATTAATTCAAATAAAGATGTAGAATAAGTTTGAATTAATCCAATGAGTCATTGATGGATTGGACACGTCATAGGAGACCAGGTGGACACAAGGTCTGCCGTTCTTAAGCTTTAAGCAGGTCTTCCAGTGAAGCTGTGAAGAGGTCTTCCGCTGAACCTGTGAAGTCCTATAAAAACTATACTAGGCAAAGTTCTATACACAGTTGCCACGCTAATCGATCAGCTTTGATTAGCCAGCAAGTATAAAACTAATGTAATGAATTGAGCAGATATAAATTTAACAAAAGAATCAACAACACTCATGGGAATTAGTGGGAGACAGAGATGAGACAGAATCATGAACTGAAGATATTCCCCCTGAAGCTGGACCTCCGTCATGAGCAGCGAAATGAAAATGGGAGAGGTTTACAACAACTTCAAAATCAGGGTCACCCTCTTCATCTGAAGTTGAAACAACACAAGTAGTATCTTCTTGCAACAAATTAACCTTAGACCTCTTCACAACAGCACTTACCTTGGGAGGTAGGTTCGAGGTTTGGCCCATAACCACGAATACGCTTGGACTTATGATGAGATAGACTTCTATATAGCCCTGCAAAAATAATTAGTGCACTCCTAAACAAACACAATAAGATTGCCCTAAGCAAACTGAAACACAACAGGAAGCTGAAGGGATAAAATAAAACAGTTAGAAGAAGATAAATTTTTTAAAAATATTTTGAATTTTTATTATTATTTTTTAAACAAGGAGAAGGAAGGAAGGACTTCAATAAACAAAAGAAATGAACCAGAATATCTTGACAAACCCTAGCCATGAAGATCAAGCAGAGAATCCAACAATTTCTTTCACATCGATAACATTTGATATCAATCAAAAATCAAAATAGGAGAAACTAAACATGACATACAGAGCATTTATCTAGGAAACAAAAATAAGTTAGAAGATATGGACACCAAAGATAAAAATGCCTTAAAGTGTATGCCTAGAATGATATCGGAGGGAGATGAGAAGCACAAAAGTGACGGACTAATCCAACTGATGAGAGACCCAATGATGCTACATTTAGAATCTTATCGAAAAATCAGAGTCAAAAAGTCAAGATTTCTTTTCTCCCAAAGGCAGTTTTACAGAAAAAATTCCCTTTGGGAATTTGGGCTTTACTTTATTTCAAGCCATTCTTGGCCACTAGGTAGCTTTCACACTTTTCCAAGGACAACAACCATCTCTCACAAGATCAACCCACAGAAACATGAAGCTCGTCCATGCACCATAGAACCAAGTGAAAAGCTACATACCTTGTACACAGGTAGCTCTTTCCTTTATGGGCATCGATATTTTTTCTTGACCATTAGCTAGCTTTCACACTTTTCCATGGATAGCCATATTTCACAAAGATCAATCCATGGAAACATGAAGCTTGTGCATGTACCATAGTACCAGGTGAAAGGCTATATACCTTACACACATGTAGCACTTTCCTTTATGGGCAAAAAAAAATTTGTAAAACTTTTACAAGAGCAACGAAAACTTCCAAAGGCTCGGAGAATATGCCAAAAAAAAAATATGACTCTCAATTGATTTAATAAGATAAAGCATAAGCAACCATAGGTGGGAAAAATCAGATGGAACAATCGTGCAAGCCTATAATGTAGGATGCTTGATTTTTTTTTCTTAAGAGAGAGTGAATCAAATGGCACACAGTCTGAGAGACTTCCTAAGATAAGAAAATCTCTCAAATGCTAAAGCTTTGGTGAAAATATCTGCCAACTGATTTTCAGTCCTAACAAACTCCATGCATATTATGCCTTGTTCAACCCGGTCTCGAATAAAGTGATATGTAATGTCAATATGTCTAGTACGAGAATGTTGAACAGGATTTTCGAAATATCTATGGCACTAGAGTTGTCACAATAAACTATTAATAGTTCACTATGTAACCCATAGTGTGATGACCCGACCCAGATTCTGGAAAGGAATCCCAAGGTCGTGCCGCAAGGACAAGGCAAGAAGAGGACAAGGCAAGAAGTGGACAAGCACTTGTAAAATAGTAGTGAAAGTCGAACAGTGCAACTAGCAAAAGCTTACAAACAAAATATAAAGCGATACTAAAATACGGGTTTAAAAAAATCGAATTTGCGGAAGCGATAGGAAAGGAAGTACCGAGTTGTGAAGCTCGAAACCAAAGTCAAAAGACTAGGAAAGACATAAATCTCACATAGGGGAAAACAAAACTCGCGTGTCGTAACAATACAGACGCTGAACAAACCATCAGTACTCCAGGCCGACATTTGCACAAAGAACCAACCTGATATAACATTTACCCACGGCTAAAGCATACTAGGGTGAACCAACAACAAAACGACTAGAATTAAGAAAAATCCCAAAGCTACTGCGTGCCCGAGAGACAACTTAAATAAATACCATAAAGTGAAGTGTACACGGCTAACTAATAAAATCGGGGACATGAATGTACAACAAGACTATAATTGCTATCTAATAGTAAAGTTTATATAACTTTACTCAAGGCGTCCTTAACAGAAAAGAAGGACAAAACAGAAGAAACAACACAATGATAAAGATGACTCTGTGAGCTATGACTCGGAAGGAACGACAACTGCGACAATCACGAGCACACGAGCTCAACTCAGCTATCAATCCATTGTGCACAGCTACATGATCTACACGACCTCAGCACGGCTAACAGATAACTGCAACCTAGAAACAAGGCACGGAGTGAGTCATAAAGTCTCAGTACGCTACTACAACTACAACATAACATAAGATGAAACATTGCTATAAAGGATCCTGTAATCGCGTTACTACGATGATAACCCATTGATACGTGTCGGATACTTAAGATACTTCAAAAGATACCATTTCTCATGAAAACAAGGTGAAATTCACATCAACTCAAGGTGAAATTCCTTGTTCAACAAAAACCAAATGAATTAGAAAGTAATTCTCATGAAAACATTACATGTAAGTATGTATAACTTTATATATACACATCAAGTCATTCATGAAATTATAAAGTATAGACATGTATATTCACATATGTGCAGATCAATTCTTTCATAGAATTATCAAGTATAAGTATGTATACCTACAGATATACACATCATGAAATTCAATAATGCGCAATCATGATAAACATGGTCACTTTCGATCCCATGTCCCAATTAACACTTTGTTGTCACATAAATGCTTGAAATAAACTACATAACAGGAGGATATGTTATATAGCCGCTACCACAACGTAGATCCTAAAATGAAAACGGTTATCACGAGTGCGAGTTGTCGGATGCACGTGAGTGATACATTGACCAAGTACACGATAACATTATTCCAAATGCCCTAATAGTTACGAAAAGATACTCTTCTCCACTGTGATCAAATAGTAGAGGGTAGGTGCATGATTATGGTGTGGCGACCCATCACTACACGAATCTTACTATTCGTGACGGCGATGTGTCGTTTACCATCGAAACAAGACAAGTATGCCAGCTGGACTAATGGAATGACAAGTAGAAGTTTACTTGGCATTAAAAATTAAGTAGGGAACGAGCTCGACAAGAGTGCACTCGTCCATGTCAAGTAGATGTTTACTCATATTAAATCAAGTAGGAAGCGAGCTCGACAAGAGTGAGCTCGTTCAAGACAAGCAGGCATGTTATTCATGACATGTTCACGATTAATCATATAGATTATCACAGGAGCTTGATCGAGTCTCGAAAGTATCAGTGTCAAGTTGTCTACTCAATTCTATTCATGTTCCAAAGGCTAGTAATCTAGTCAAATGGATTTCTAAGTTCCTTAACTCGACTCCGTTGAGTCTTTGCTACAATTATTTCCAAGTAGAATTCAAATGCTATATGCATTTCTATCCTTTCTATATGTGTACAGTTCACGTGTATCTAGGTCCATACTTCATTAAGAAGCCCTAGTTCAACAAGTTCATCATTCCACTTATTTGTGGAATCCAAGTTCAATACATGTACACGAAGCAACCTTCAATGTGGTATTCAAGAGTAAATCATGTTTTGAGCCAAGATATGCAATATGCTTATTAAATCATATTAAAAAAAAGTAATAACAACTCAATCATTAACAAGGATCATGGTCAAGCTTTCTCATATCACAATGTAAATTAGAGGTAGGAATTCATATTATCAAGACTTGATATAATTATGTCTTATAATTCATAATATTGGAATAGACATGGAAGGTTATTTCTAGCACAATACAAGCTAACTTTATAACTTAATATTCATAATTCACATGATTCTCGAGGCTACCTAGATTGTCTAGGTTTACCAAGCGACAAGGTTACACGCTACTCTTTCCACATTCAAGTCCGTAAGGGTTTAAGATAAACCATGTTATAACACTACGAAACTCCATTGAAGTTCTCTAAATGATAAGGGCCGTGAAATACACTCAAAGGATAAACTCATAGGTTAAAGTCAAGAATCCTTAAGTTGTCCGGGGGATACTAATTCGTAAGACCGAGACAATACAAGATTATCGAACAAGGTTTCAAACGAGTCAAGGTAGGTTCATGCTCACAAGGCGACTCTTGGGAGTTGGGGTTCCTATCATATTAAATTATACTTCCCTAGGGTCCAATACAGTCTATGTCGCATTCTTACAAGACTTAGGACTTCGTTTGAAGTCCACAAAATATCAATAATTTTAGTTCATAATTTGACCATTTCAAATGTCCTTTATTTGAATCACACCTTTATGACCCAAACGTCCTCAATTCAATGGCTAGCGATAAATTCACACTTAACATTATCAAAGGACTTCGGTTGATGTCCTAAATCATAATTTAACACCAAATACCAAATCGGTCTCAACCAATAAATTCTTGAGATCTCACTATTGAGATCCAACGAACAATATTAGTTTGGGGATTTATCCCTAGTCTCAAAATAACATTTTAGAGACGCAAAAGATTTCCTTTGAGTTAACTTACAACTATACAAATTCTAGGTCAAATCCAAATTTGGGATTTAATAATCTTTCGGGTTTCTAAACCCAATTAAAAAGTGATTCCATATTAAATTACTCCCATAAACACAATAAACCCATAGAGATTCAAACTCACTTGTTCACTAATCAAAGCCCCAATTAAATCATTCGATTTAGACATGCAATAACACGAGGAACTAAGGGAGAAAAGCCTCGAACAACCTAGCATCATTTTAAGCTAGAAAGGGAAGGTAGGGGGTGTAGTCACGTACCTATATCAACTGACAAATCTATTCGGTTCAAAGATTGAATCGGTGGAAGGTGTGCTACTTGCCATGGGCTTTGATTTTGTGGTCTCCAATCGAAAATCGGATGGTTGGATCTCCTGCAATCATGCAAGCAAGGTGAAGGACTCCCAAGCTCTCTTTCTCTCTCTAAGAACCCCACCCAACAATAATAATGGAGGATGAACAATGGCTGTCAATTTGGAGTTTGGGGATGATGAAGTCACTAAAGGGTCAATCCAATGTTTGAGTTATTAAGCTTTCTATTTATGAATTCATGCGAGCCCTTGATTAAAACTTATCAAAGGGTTAAAAGTAAACCTAAAAAGGTCACAAGTAAGGTGGGGGTTTGAATTGGGTCAGATAGGGTTCAAGGGTTCAGACCAAAAATCAAAATTGAAAAACTTCCGTAATGCTGGTAATAGGCTGGGCAGTATGAATGGCTGAGCGATCGCTCAGTGCCCATTTCAATTTTTGAGCTGCTGGGTTTTGTGCACTCGTTCAGTCACTTGGCTGGGTGAGTGCTCAAGTGTCTGGGAGACGAAAATGACTTGATAACAAGTCCCAAATGTGTCCAACAAAACCCCAAACCATAAGGGATATTTAACACACTCAAAACACGTCCGAAACAGGTCCGCACATCACCCGAAACAAGGAGGAATAAAGGGACAAACACGCAACAAACATCAAACGATTCAACAACGAGTTAAACAAGGATACTACAAGCATGAATGAACATTCTTAAACATGTTAAGGACTAGTAAACAAGGTCTAGGATTCAAGTTAACATCTCACGAGTCTCAAAGACACGAAACAAGAAAAAAGGAAACACAAACCGAGAGAATCTAAGAGTCAAATGCTCAAATGAAGCAACAATGCTTTCGAACTCTCACCCAAGCATACTATGGCGAAGATTAAAGTTATAAAACATACGATAAAGGTTATGATATGGACTAGAGTACTCCTATAAGGTCCAACAATGATACACGAGTATAGAAACTCCAAAGACACGATACACGCAAGGTTCAGTTTCACGCAACGCGATAGGCAATCTATTCCTTAGGAAGTTTAATAATCAAAGTCTACTCAAGATACTCAAAAAATGACCTAGGCTATAACCGAGATCACAAGAAAGAACTACGCGAGAACACTCAACCGAGTCGGCTTCCGACTATCGTCAAGTTACAACTTGTAACTTAAACAAGTTAAAGTCTTGAGGATCATAAAGAACTAAAGTATAGGCCTCTAAATAGCCTACCTACACGTCTAAAGATTCTCATATCAAGTTGGACACGAGTTGCAATGGTTATTCAGTCCATAAAGCAAGTAATTCAAACACATGAAGGTTCGGGGTCTTACATCCTCACCACCTAAAAAGAATTCATCGAGACTTTCCACTTAGGGTGCCTCTTATCTCAGGGTAGCACTTAATCATCAACTCAAATCATTCTCAAAGTCTAGTCATTCCTGACTCTCGACAATGTACAACAACATTGGAGCAACCTTTTGTAGCTCGATCAAACGTGGATGCCGAGGCCTAACGTCTCTCAATCAGAAGTAAGCAAGTCATTCCAAGATACTAATAATATTCATGTGTAACCTTAAGATATTAAGTTACAAAATCCCTAAATTATACACATAAGATTTGCACATAGTAAGCTTTTTTATCAGTAGCAACACTTTCATATACAACATGCACATAATTGTCGAAGTATAACAATACCTAATTTTCTGTTCCATTCCAATTTGGTAACGGGTTCAGTCAATTCCTATCTTATATCATACTATTCTAATTTTTCGATGAAGACCTCTTGATAATCAAGTCAGGGCCCCTCTGAAGTGACTTCAAAAACTTTCATCGTATAGGATGCGGGGTGTCCGTGATTCACATAAAAGCATCATTTTTCTTGGTCTCAAGAACACATAGTGTAAACATGTACATGCAAGACATCAAGTAATACAAAAACACATGGTTAAGCACTATAGTAATTTTATGTACCTATATAGAACTATATAGAATTCCACTAGATATTACGGGAGGGTTAGTCACTCCACTCTCGATACGGATACCCACGAACATTGGCTCCATATGAATACCATGAAGATCGCCCTTGGGACTGACGGTCTAACATCTCCAATCTCAATAACGGATCAAGAACAATGGCTCTACTAGAACGCAGTACTCATTATTGGTATAACTGCAACTCGGAAGCAACAAGGGAGAAGTATGGTACTCTTCGACACAAACTTTGCACTCACGGTAATCTAGACCAAAAACAACTAAGTGCTCCAAGTCCTATACTTGTTAAAAAGAACATGTCGATAAGGCACTAACCAGAACACTCGACGGTAAATACAAGACAACACACCCAACCCAATCTAGGCCATGGATCCTATCCTGGCTTATAGCTAACAAAAGCTCTAATACCAACTATGATGACCCAACCCAAATTCCAGAACGGAATCCCAAGGCCATGCCGCAAGGACAAGGCAAGTAGGGGACAAGCACTTGTAAAATAGTAGTGCAAGTTGAACAGTACAACTAGTGAAAGCTTACAAACTGTAAGTCCAGTTGGCAACTAACAGGGCTAGAGGGGGTTGAATAGCATTTTAAAAACTTTGAGGGTTGACTTGAAAGACTTTAAAAGTTTGGAACGCAAAAGGTAACTTTGTCAGTCAGCTGATACTGTGTTAGGTGGCTGATGTTTTAAAGGGATTGAAGCTGATGAATATTGGTCAGATGACTGACACAAATGTTTAAAAAAATTTCTTTTTCAAATAGATCATTGAATATAAAGAAAGAGCTGAAGAACAATTTTATCAAAACAAATAAGTAAACAATTTATATAACTAGCTGACTGACACTTAAGTAGATCAAGACTTCTTAAGTGTTAGATCAGTTTGTAAGAGCTGGAGTAATAACTGACAGAGAATTTGATGTGGTTCACAATAAAACTGCTACATCCATTACCAAGTTTGTCAAACTTGGATTTTTGAAGTGCACTAATTTTATTAAAAATGTAGATGATCTCTGATGGATCAATGTACAACAAAAGACCAGTGCTTATGGAGTATGATTGAATAACAATCAAACTCATGAGACAAACTAACTGATTTATAAAGAATATGAAGTGAGTCACTTAGTGTTTGTCTAAATAATAACTAGAGAGAAATTATCTGTGAAGAATATCTAGCTAAAGTTTAAGAAGGCTAAGGCATAGAGAGTATTTCTTTTAAAGTATGAATGCTTCAGACTTTTGTATATCTTCAATTGATTACTGAGGGAATTTATAGATGATCTTGAAATATAGCCCGTTAGGAACACATTTGTATTTGAAATGTGCTTGAGCAATACAGACGTATATTCTCACAAGATCACAGGGATCCTGTTAGAAAGATAACGTACAAAAATATCTAACAAACACAAAACAAGAAAATGTTAGTACCAGGGAATGTTCAAGTAAAAAAGGTAAAGAAGCTAACACTTTTAAAGCTGTGGTCAGCTGATAAAAGTGACTGACAAAGAGTTATGCCATAAGCTGACCAAAATAAAATAACTTATAAGTTCTTGGCTGACAACAAGTAGAATGATTTTAAGCAAATTTAATTTTACGGCAAGATTCAACAATCTCCTCCTATTTGCTTAAAACCATTCACATTAAAGAAGAGAGCAATTAAAGTACTTATATTCTTGCAAAATAAATGTTAGTAGGCCAAGTAGATAACATATGAATTAAAGTAGTTAGAAATTAACACTAGAAAGAAGTTATGTGGCTACTACAAGTAAAACTGATGGCTTAAAAGGTTTAAGAGTTTCAAGAGAGAGTTTAGTTCAATTCATTCGATTGGACGTGGATCCTTGAAGAGGCTTGTCGGCTCAGTGGCGATGGACCAACTTCACTTCTTCTCTCAAAGATCATCATCCTCTTTTTCAGCTTCCTTTTCAGCTTTAGCTTTAGTCACTGATTGAGATGGCTTAAGACCAAGTCTTTGTCTTAGAATCTTGTTCTCAACCAAGTAAGCATCAGCTCTTGCTCTCTGTTTCTTCTCTTCCTGAATGGTTTGAAGCAAGGTAGCTTCAGCATTGAAGGTCCTATTTTCCCATTCTTGCTGATAAAGAAGGATTGTTCTCCAGTCATCCACGTGAGCTTCCCTAGGTGCACTAGAAACAATGGCAGCCTGGACTTCAGCTGTGATTATCTGCATAAGATTATGGAGAAGAGAAGCAACCTGTTGCTGAAAAGTGGCAAGTTGATTAGTGTGATGTGTGAAAGATGTTTTCATCTGTAACTGATGGACATAAAGCAAGTCCAATTTGGCTGAAACAGATAATGTGTGAGGTGGAGAAGGGTTAGCAGACTCAGGGGCTAGAGAGTGAGAAGGGCCTAGGTCATTTGTGAAGAGTTGAAAATTCTGAATGCCTTCATCCTCAGGGTCAGGAGGGAAGAAGGTAGACATGGGATAAACAGGAGCAAGAGAAGTGGGTTCTGGATCAATTTTAGGAGATTCATCAGGGAAAACAATTTTCTTCCCAGTAGGTTGCTGAAGAGCTTGAGAGATGATGGCTTGGTGCTTTTTGGCCTTCCTTGAAGCTAATTGAGATGGAGAAAGAAGAGACTCATCAACAGAAGTGGATTTTGAAGAGTCAGATGAGGAGGCCAAAGACGATTCTTCAGTTGTATCTTCAGCTGACAGATGTGCAGAATCATCAGATGAAGAGTCATTTGTCCGGGCAGTTCTTTGGGCAATGTTGGGGCTGAATGACAAAGGAAGAGTGGAGTGTAGAGATAAGTTTGGTAGAATAAGCTGAGGAGAGGTTGGGATTGGGTGAGCAGGTTGATCTGTATCAATAATGGTAAGAAGATCAAGAGTAGGAACCACAATGTCAGCTGGAATGAAAGAGACCATAATATCAGCTAAAAGATCAGCTGGGGGAATAGGAGTGGCTGACACATGAATGGCTGACACAATAGTGGCTGACACAGGAATTTGTGCAGGGATGGGAGCAGAGGCTAGAAGGACGGAAGGAGAGGCTGTAACTGTTAAGGCAAAAGGAGGTAAAGAGATGGGTTACAGAGTATATGTGAAGGTGCGTACTAGTTCAGCTGGAGTAGAAACAGGTAAAATGGTTGAAGAAACAGGAAAAGGGATAGTAAAAGGTACCACAACATGAGTTGTAGAGATTGTCTTAGAGATTAGTGGAGCATGATCACTTGAAAATGCATCAAGAAAAGCTGTGGACATAGAAGCTCCTCCTTGCATGGAGGCCATCTGTCTGTGTAGTTCAATGTAGGCCTAGTTGGTTGTATTGACAGCATCTTGTACATACTTGTTGGCTGCTCTCTGAATTTTGGCTAGTTTGGCTGTATCCACTGATGGTTGTTCCCAGTCTTGATGCAACAAATCATCTTCTGGCAGAGCAGGTCTTCCTACCAGATATGGATCATCATGGGGCAATGCAGGCAGTTCATGCACTTTGCTATATATGGTCCAGGCCAGAAAGATAAGCTCATCCTGAACAAAACGATCATTTGACAGGTAGAACATATTCCAGAGTAGAGGGAGAGGTTCAAAGTATTTGCCATAATTTGCCACTAGATCTTCTTGGGACAAATTTGGGGTGACTGGATATAGAGCATAGGGTCTTCTTTTCAAATTGTGGTCAATGTATTTGATGGGATTAACAAGAGGTTTTTCATTTTTCTTTTCTTTATGAAAAGAAAGAAGAAATTGAACAAAATATGGTAAGTGATCTATTGGAAATACCCAGTTTGGAGGAATGGGAATAGGATTAGCTTGGTAGTAGGAATGTCGGGGATGAAAGGTAGGATTTATAATGGGGGGGGGGGAATTTTGATAGGAGCAGTGTTTGGGGAACGAGGATTTGAGGGGGAAGAATTTGGTGTAGGATCAATGGCTGGAATGTCTGGGGTTGGATAGAAAGGAACAAAATTACCCGGATTGAGATCTAGATTTCTTCTTTGTCTTTTGGAAAGAGGAAGTACTGAGGGAGAAAGTGCTGGCAGAGCAGGCTCATCATTATCAGTTGTTATCAATCTCCTTCTTTTGGACCTTCTCGGCATAAGAATATAAGAGATGTCAGCTATGGGTACATCAGTTGACTGACCAATGTCAGGACCAATGTGACCACCTACTGGCTGACCACTTGCGTTTCTGACCAATGACAGCTGGCTGATTAGTAGATGTAGCAGTAAGAGCTGGGGTCCTTGTCCTTTGAGGTCTTTGACCTGTTTGAGCTGTGGAGATTTCTTGACCATAGCGGCTGGATACATTAGCTCGTTTGATGTCTGCAGCCATATACTTTTTGATTCTCACAGGTTCCAAATCTCCAATACTAATGAGATGATGCTGAAGAGTTGGAAGAGACCTAAAGAATTGATTGATGATAAGATGATGTGTAAGCCTTGGGTTGCCAGTAGCCATATTCTCCTTGTATTTGGCAATGTTTGCTTTCACACAGTCCACCAGAACAGCTCCCCAGTTCATTTCAAAATTCTCCACAATGGCTTCCATGAGAAACAGTTGAGACTCATTAATCTTGTCATGCCCACCGGACTTGATGGTGAGACAGTTGTCTAGCACAGTTGCAAGGGCATAGTGGACAGGAGCGAATCTTTTCTTGTGCCTATTGAAGGCAAGTTCTACAGGGACTTCGCCTATCATGGAAATCCACCCAGCCTGTTACGTTTCTTCTAGAATGGTGTAGATGGTAGAGCCATCATCTGATAGATTAGGGATGGTTGTTGTGATGGTTTCATAATCGAAAACAATAGGTACTCCTCTGATAGTTCCGGTAAGCGAGAAGGTATCAACTGGATTTTCCTCCATAGACATGAAGAATTCCTCAATTAACTGGCAGCTATAAGTTCTGATGTTGAAGGTCAAAAGAGGAACTACCCCAGACGTAGTTAAGAGATGGTGGAGTTCAAGCCCTGGCGGTTCTGAGTTAAGAGATACGACATCCAAAAGGCATCCTAAAGCAGTGTTGTTAGCCATTTCCTGAAATAAACACGAAAACGAGGTTAAAAATTGAGATGGAATGGGAAGAGAAGATAAATGGGGGAGAGAAATGATACTAGAAAAGGTTAGGGTTAGGGTTTGAGGAACAGGTAGAGGTTGAAGAAGAAGAAGAAGTTGTGGAGGTGATGAGTAGAGAGTAGAAGTTGCAGTAAGGTGGATAATATATATAAAGGGAGTTTTATAAATACGGATGCTTATAAAAGTAGGTGGGTTTTAAAAGCGTAGATATGGCGTGTAGTGAAAAAGTACACAAAATTTTGATTTTTGAGATAAAAAGGTGAATTTTGACAGGTGACAATGTGTGAGGTTCCCGGGATGTGCTCCCGAGCCCCGCGCGCCCTTGAATATGGGTGCGCGTACGTGCGGATGTGGTGACACCACTGCTCTCGTTCCACCCTCCCTTGTTTAGGGGAAGACGAAATCAAAAGTGCGAGAGGAGTGCTGTCTATGTTAGCACGTTGGAATGTGCCTCGGTTGCCTTTAGTGGATTTTGTATCCAATATGGGAACTTACGGTTTCGCGCATCAAGTTATCCCTTTTTTAGGGGATACCAGGATATGGGAATGCATTACCCTTTCATTCCTATTTTCCCTTTTTTAGGGGAAAACGGAAAAGTACAAAAAAGGATATTGCGACGCCTCCACTATGGATTTTATTAAAAATAGCCTTATGGCCCGTTCAGATCGCTATGGGAGATTTGGGTTTCCCGCATCAAGTTATCCATTTTTTAGGGGATACCAGGATATGGGAATACATCACCCTTCCATTCCCATTCTCCTGTTTTTAGGGAAGAACGGAAAAGTGCAAAGAAGGAGTGTTGCGAGGCCCCACTGGATCTGAAAGTTTTAGAGTCGCCATCTTTATTTTAAGGCAAATAAAGCAAAACCAAAGAAAAGAAAAATAAACCAGAGAAAAAGAAAATGGGTTCGGAGGCTAAGTTACGAGTTGGGAAGGTGCTAGGCACCCAACTCGCCCTTTCGGTCTCAAAAGTTGTTTTTGGCTGGAGTATGCTTATTGTTATATTTATTTAGCAAATAAATAAAGTATTAAAAGACAGGAAATTAAAACAAATACATCAGTGGCTACATTATTTACGGATTTTGTTTTGTTTTTTTTTTTTAAGGAAATAAGGGCGGCACCCTGCAGAATTTTATTAAAAAATAAAAGGGGATACAAACTTGAGGGGGACAACCAGCCTTGCCTTTATAAATGGGAGGACAGAGGAGTGATCGATGTTTTAATTAATCTTTTTCCTTGCAAGTGGACAAGACTATTATAGAATAGTATTGGAAGCAAGGGTCGAACCCACAGAGACAAGTGATCACGAACAGTGCAATTTATCAATAGCAATTTATTAATCTAAAGGGGGTTTTTATATTTAATTCTACTCTAAACTACTAGTTATAGATGTTTAACTAATTAGACAGTAATAACAGATATGGAGATCTTATGGTGGGTGGCAATCTAGGATTCTGGGTTTCACTTATATCTCTTTTATGTTCAATTCATAATAATATCATTCAATGTCTTGGGTTCGTTCACTAAAAATAGATATAGTCTGTTGAACAATTGGTTCAGCCTCCATCCCCGCAAAATTCACCCATTCTATATCCTAAGCACAGGAACTGTCAATCTAGCTGTCACCTAGATTTATGATCTATCTGTCACCTAGATCATGTAAGAACCTGGTCCTAACTTATCACTCTCGTGCATCGATAGGTCCAATTTATTGTGTTGGTGAGCCAGTGTACGACATATGCACTTGGTCATGCAGTTATCCGCACCTCTAAGCCTTTATTATTTGCGATTACATTCATTTGTTCAAAGCAAAATAATATAGGGGTTGATAAACAACACAATCAACAAGCATTGAATGAACATAAATAAGAATCAAAACATAAATTTGATACAAGTTACCTCCCACCTCCTAGATTAGGATGAATTAGTTCATCATAGACAATGAACAGCACATGGAGATGATCGGATACATGATTTGATCTTCAATACTTGAAATTACAAAACCTAACTATGTTATACAATCTAAAAACTACCTAAAATCTATTAAAGAGAGCTTCCAGCCGTCCTCCTCTTTGGCTCGGCATCTGACTTCTATATATACTCGGGAGTTGTAATTCAATCGAATGACTGTGTGAAAATCCGACTTTAACGCATTCTGACCACCTGCGGTTGCAAGGTGCTGGATACCTTGCGTCCGCAAGGTCTCCAGTATGCCTTGGAAATCTTGACTTCTGGCTTTAAGTCTCGTACCGCCTACCTTGCGGTCGCAAGGTGCAGGGCACCTGCGTCCGCAGGTCTCTAGATTCATTCTTTCTTCATTTTTCCTTTTTGGCCCTTCTTGAAATTTGCACTTAAAACCCTGGAGTTTCGCATATTTTCACAAATAACCCTGAAACTTACAAAACTCACCGAAAACATATATTAGTAGCCAAAAGCCTCGTGAAATAGCATAATTTAAGTCATAGAAGCATATAAAATCGACGTATAAAATACATCGATCAAGGAGTCCTAACCTCGAAAAGGAAATACAGAGCTAAACAGTTAAGAAATTCTAATATAAGAAGTATTACAAGCATCAATAATAATTAGACCCCGGGTGGTCCGAGGAATGTCATTTATGGAGTGGAAAGTAATACTAGCTTGAGAGTCACAGGCTAAGTTTGCAAGAGAATCCGCTACTTTGTTGACCTCGCGGAAGCAATGAGAGAAGTTATAATGACCCTCTGATTGAATACGAAGAATATCTCGAATAAGATAAGAATGCTTCCATGGAAAACTATGACCCTTGGAGATGCTATCAAAGATAATCTTAGAATCAATCTCAATATCAGCATTGAGAAAACCATGGGAATGAATCCAAGACATGCCATAGTGGAGAGCACGAATCTCAGCAACTGTGTTAGAGCAGTTTCCAAAAAAGCAAGAAAAAGCAAATAGGACATCCCCCGAAGAGTCTCGAAGAACACCACCGCCACCACCTAGACCAGGATTACCCCTACTCACACCATCAGAGTTAAGCTTAACTCTACCTGAAGGAGGATTTTTCTAGGCCAACGAAGAAATAGAAACCTTCTTGCGCCTACCAAAGGAAATTCGGGCAGAATTCAAGGGATCCGAAATAAAATAATTTGCTGCTTGTAAGATATCTTGAAGATCCATAAAAACCTTTCGAGATATGACAGAAGAGGGCATACGCATCTGATCATAGGCAGCCTTGTTACAGAACTTCCAAAGATGCCATAAAATAAGGGATGGAAGCAAAGAATAAATAGGAGATGAATTATGAAGCCACCAACTGAAGCAGCGTTGACGGATGGAACAATGTTGAAAAGGGATATCAAAAGTGATGTGAAAGGAGCGCCAAACAGACCAAGCTGAATTGCTAGACAGAAAAACATGCTCAAATGATTCAATATTGCCCGATGAACAACAATGGCATTTAGAAGTCAAAGAAAAACCCTTACTCCATATACCTTCATCAATAGGAAGTTTTTTGAGAAGAAGGCGCCACATAAATATACTAATGTGTTTGGGCAGATATTTGTGCCAGATAAACTTAGCCGAAAGCAGGCTAGAAGAAGAGGGGAAAATAATATCCATGGCAGAAGATAAAGAAAACTCTCCAGAATTATTAGGGGTCCAACACGGTGTGTCATCCTCATCAATTAAGGTAATGCGCTGGTCCGAAATAGTGTTCATGATGGATGCTGGAAGGGGGGAAGAACCAAAAGAGAAACTGTGAACCAGCTCACACACCGAAGAAATAGAGCAATTAGGAGGACGATCTAAACGGACTGGAAGCCAAGAGTCAAACCAAGGGGAAATGGAACCTCGACCTACAATCCAGAAAATATAAGGCTCAGCAATGTCACGAGCTTTGATCATACGCTGCCAAACATGGGATCCCTTTTGGGTCGAAGAGCAAGGATGCTGCCGGGAGCAATATTTGAGATTGAGGTAATTCGACCACAAGTTTGAGACTGAACGAAACCGCCACCAAAGCTTTAAACCATAAGCCTTAATCAAGTGAGAGATGGAATTCAACCCGATTCCCCCCTCTGAGATTGGACGACATCATTTTTCCCATGATACCCAGTGAGCTTTGTTTCTGCCTTCAATATGACCCCAGAAAAAAATTAGAAAACAGCTTCTCGATCAAAGTTATCACCGAAACTGGAGGGTCCAAAGAAGCTAGAAGATAGCTAGAAATAGAATGAAGGACACTTCTGATAAGAGTAATCCGCCCAGCCGAATTGAGAAAATTTCCCAGCCATGTTTCAATGCGGTTTTTCAATTTAACGATAAGAGGGTCGAAAAACTGCCTCTTCTTACGACCAAAGTAGATCGGACACCCAAGATAAGAAATCAGGAGAGAGCCATGTTTAAAACCCAACAAGGTCTGAATAGGAAGAATACGGCTTGCCGTTGTGGAATGAGCTACAAAAAAAGAGCTCTTGGAAATATTTATCTATTGGCCTGAAACTGCTTCATAAGTCTGGAAGAAAGATTTATGACGGAGAAGAGAATCTTTACTTCCATTACAGAAAATAATTACATCGTCGGCGAAAGCGAGATGCGATATAACGGGGCAGCCACTAACCGTGGAGAAAATGGAGGAAGGAGCTTGTTGTTGGAGATGGTTAAGACCCCGACTAAAAAATTCAGCCATAATAATAAACAAACTCGGAGAGAGAGGGTCCCCTTGCCTTAGACCTCGAGACGAGGGAAAGTAGCCGACGGAAGCACCATTAAATAAAACAGAGAACCAGTTTTCAGAAAGAAGCCGCCAAATCAGATCTATAAAAATTCGTGAAACCCAAACTTCCGGAGAATATTTATGAGAAAGACCCAGGAGACACGGTCGAAAGCCTTTGCCATGTCTAGCTTAATAACCACATTTGAACCAGGAACTTTTTTCCCCAGGTGACACATCAATTCTTGCGCCAAAAGAATATTGTCCTGAATCAAACGAACTTTAACAAAGGCACTTTGGTTCTCTGAAATAATATGAGGATGAACAGCCGCAAGTCTAGAAGAAAGGATTTTAGATATCACTTTTTGGCAAAAGTTGCAAAGACTAATAGGACGAAGATCTTTAAAAGATTTTGGCCTATCAGTCTTCGGAATAGGAATTATCAGGGTACTAGACCACGCCCGAGGGAAAGAAAAACCGGAAAAAAATTCGAAGATAGCATGGCAGAAGTCATCTCCAATAATAGGCCAACAGATTGAATAAAATTTCCCATTAAAACCATCAGGCCCCGCGGCACTATCACCATTAAGATTATTCACAACAGTTTTAATTTCCGAGATTGAAGGAGGAGTGATAAGAACGTCATTCATAGCATCGATACAATGGAAGGAATCGAATCCAAAGGAGAAGGAGCAATACCTTCAGCTCGAAGTTGGGCAGAGAAATGAGAAATAAGACCTTGTTGGATGGCTTGGTCCGAATCCAGAATAAGACCATTATCATCCATAATAGAGTGAATGGAGAGACGAAGACGAGCCTGCTTAACCGAAGCATGAAATAATTTAGTGTTTCCTTGACCCTCTTTCAGCCAACGAATCCTTGATTTTTGTTGCCAATATTCCTCCTCTCGCTTAAGAAAAGATTGAAGTTTAGCCTTAGCTTCCATCATGTTTTCTCGGTTAGAAGGGGAATTATTAAGATCATAATAAAGCTCCATTTCAAGGGCTTCTTCTTCAGCCTGCCGGAGGTTATCGAAAATATTACCAAAAACTGTTTTGTTCCAATCTTTCAGAGCGTTCTTCACATTAAAGAGTTTGCGGGAAAAAAGAGCCATAGGCCTACCGGTCTCCGGGATTTGCCAAGCTTTAGCAACAACATCCTTAAAGCCCGAGTGACTAATCCAAGCATTGATAAACCGAAAAGAAGAAGAACCACGAGAAACTTGACGAGTAATAGTAGTGAGCAGCGGCGAGTGATCAGAACAAGTTCTATTCAGATGCTGGATAGAAGTAGCATGAAAATTATTGAGCCACATGGAGTTGCAAAGAACTCTATCTATTCGCTCATAAATAATAGCAGTACCTTCCCTCTTATTCAGCCAAGTATAATCGCTCCCCGAGTATCCCAGATCTGTCAGACCCGCAGCAGATAGACAAGAATGGAAATCCATAGCACCCTTACGATTCCAACCCGAGCCACCAGATTTTTCGGAAGGATGAAAAATAATATTAAAATCTCCGCCAATCATCCAAGGGAGATTCGGGAAAGAAGAACTAATCTGAAGGATTTCTTCCAATAAATCTTGGCGTTCTCGATCATCGCATTTAGCATAAACACAAGTCAAGAGAGCAGGTGAAGGCCACGAAAAGTGCTTACTCTGAAAGGTAACTTGTTGAACAGATTCAAATAATAAAGAAACTGTAAAGTAGGATTTAACAAAAACCCAAATTGAGCTAGAAGGGTTGGAAGCCGTAAACCTGAATTTAAGACGACGAGAGATGAAATCAATCTTTTCCTTTTCAAGTTTGGGTTCAAAAACAGCCACAATAGAAACTCCATGAAGACGAATGAGATGTTTGAGACGACGAACTGAAGATTCGTTACCAATACCCCGTATATTCCAAAAGATAGCTTTAATATCCATAAAAAAATTAGGAAGAAGCTGAAGCGGGAGGCTTTGAAGCCTTTGATCTGGTGAGTCTGCCCGGCATAGGAATGTTAGGCTTACTTTGCTTAGACGTAGACTGAAGATTAAGAGCTTGGATGGTTGAAGAATCATCATCATTTTCTAATTCAATTGTCTCAAGAACAGCGAAGCGATTGGGAGAAATAGTGACATCCTTCTGTTGTCGGGGATCTGGAGGAGGATCTTGAGGAGGATCAGGAAGATCCGAGGCATTATCCCCTTGGGGACTAGATTGAGTTTCATGAGGGGAGACTTCGGGGTGTGTTTGCATGGGGGTTGAAGGCTTACCATTCGTCAAATTAGGATCACCACCGTGTCTCCTGAATCTTGACAAGGAGATGAAGAAGAAGGATCAATATTGGGCGTAGACTCATTAAGGACTGCATCTTTTCCACTACTCGCCGTACCCGTCACTGGATTAGGGTGAGAAGGTTCTGCATCATGCTTGGAAGTATTAGGGTTTGCATGGGAGTTCTTCAAAGGCTTAGTAGTTTTTTTAGGGGTCCATCTTTGAGAAATCGGCTGAGGCATGATAGGATCTGAAGGAGGTACTGAATTGGGCTGATCTGATCCCTTAAACTTACAGTTAAGATCATGGTGGCCTTGATGAAAACAATTATTGCAATAAGAGGGTTTATTCTCAACCTCTAAAGGCTGCCAGAAGCTGGGGGAAGCAGAACCACAATCAATCCATACTCTATTGGGACAAGGCTTCAAAAGATCCACTTCCACGCAAATGCGAGCAACACTAGGGCGAGTGAGATTTATGGTAGGCTGATCCAACATTAACGGCCGACCAAATAAAGAAGCTAAGGAGAAAAGAGCAGATTTATTAAATAAGTGAATAGGGAGGCTCGAAGAGAAAACCAAACAGGAACTATGGAACTCTCTATATCAGGTCAGAAGGCGGGCGTCCATTTGAAAACTTGCATCGGATACTTTCCCAAGAACCATTGATCTTTGATCCACAGGCGTTGAAAGTCGTCATCATGGCTGGCCTGAATGAGGATGTGTTTGGGATCCAAAAGGCCAATGGAGATGGAAGCTTTGAGACCAATAGTGTTGAAATACTTGCAAGTAGCCTCCATTGAAGGTCGGCCATGTGAAAATTTACGGACTTGCAGCCATTTTCTTACAATAATTACAGACATATTTAAGAATATTTGGCCATTATAACGGCTCTTTTACATAATATTTCCTATTCTAATCCGGGCAGCACAACGGCTTATATTGGCTACATTGTGTCGGATTTAACTAACAATTTTAAAATAATAAAAGACAAAAAAGTAAATAAATACAATAAATAACGCCCTTAAAGGCTTTACCTTTTAGAGCGGTGGTGTGCTTCTTTTTGAGGAGAGAGTCTTTTTTTGTTGTTTGTTGTGTGGTTGTTGTTTTGATTTGGGCAGAGTGACTGCTTATTTCGGAGACTTTTAGCTTGTCAACTCGGGCAGAGTGACAGCTTATTTTGGTAGGTTTTAGCATTTTTGGTTGGGCGGAACCACGGCTTGGTTTTCTGGTTTTTCGGCTCGTTACTCGGGCAGAGTAACGACTTACTTTGGGATTTTTGGGCTAGGTAAGTGAGGTGGATACCTAACAACTAAGCTAGGGATCACTTATAACCTATGGATATTTATTTTGGCGGAGTTTGGATGGGGTTTGAAGACTTTAGGGTCTTCCACTCACCTATCTCGCACCTCTCGTACTAATATTTCAGCGGAGAGACAGAGCTTCGTCTCGGTCTTTCTCTACCGATTTCTGAACAAGTGAGAAGGGACCCGGGGCCTTCTATTTATAGTCGAGGAGCAGGGAGTCTTCGGGAATTTTGGAGTTTCTTCCAGCTGCTTTGATCAGTTGTACTCCAAGCTTCAAGACTTGTACTTTCCGTTTTCTGAGAGTAACAGTGGAATCTTTGGTGCGGCCAAGGGACTCCTTAGTGCGGCACCAGCAGCTTCATGTGGTGGCACCAAGGCCCTTGGTGCGGCATCCATACAACTATTCAAGTTTGTTTTTTAGCACTTTCACCTCGCGGTTCAACATTTGCGCATCTGCTTTGCCTTTCGCATTTTAACTCACGTAACTTGACATTTGTTAAATTTTGACAGTTCTTGATATCTTATGTCGAGTCACATCTTGAGGGGGGGTGTCTGAGCCCTCAACAATGGAGTCTACGGGTAACCCAAGGCTTACTGAGTAGACGAACATCGTTGATAAACAATAGACTCTCCAATTTCGTTCATTTAAAAACGGGAGAATGCAATTGGTAGCAGTTATAATGCACAGTTTATCATGCTATCTAGACTCCATAACCTAGACATTTTTAGTCGATTATAAAAGGTTATCGTAGTTTTTAAGCAGATATGAATTTAACGTGCTCTGATGGTCGGACCTACTAATGTAGGCTGCCTACGTATTCCCTATTAAAGGAAATCAGACCAAATGTAGTTCAGGCCAAAAACCTAAACTACAACCAAGTGAGGATTGTCATGTTCTTCGGGTCCAGCCCGATCGAGAACACAACAGGAAAAAGATTTTTGTGTTTTTCGAAAAAGCCATATTCAACAGTCGAGAACGGCCGCCGAATACGGTATGAAGATTTGAATGTTTTTCTGGAACCATATTTCAACCGGTTAAGACCTTGTCATTGAAACATGTTAAGAAGAATTTTCAAAGTTGTGTCTGGTTGGTCGATGCCTTGTTTCCAAACATAACCAGAAAACTTTCAAATTTCCAGAAAACTGCACTCGATCGATAAAAATCCGTCGTCGAGCACGACAAGGAAAACTTTCTTCAAGTATTTTCGAAAATTGTGAAGTAGAAAACATTCTTGTTTCTTTCCTTTTTTCTCGCTCTCTCTGTTTTTTTTTCACATATTCCTTTTTTTTTTGTATTTTTGAAATATTCCTCTTTTTTTGTTTTTGAAATATTCATCTTTTTTTTTTGAAATCAAAACTCATTTTTGAAAAGAGTTTTTTTTTTCTTATTTGAAAAACAAAACAAACTTTCCTTAAAAGGAAATTATTCTAAAGTCAGAGTAAGAATACTGTACCTGACTTACCTTTTTGCGCCTGGGTGGATGCCGCGGATTCGGCTGATCTTGGCTTTTCTGCCATTCTTGCCGGGGAATTTATTATTATCTCTTTTCTTTTTTTCTTTTTCTTTCCTTCTCTTTTTTTTTCTTTCCTTCTTTCGCTTTTTTTTTCTTTTTTCTTTTGACCCGGTGGGGATATTATTTTCTTTGTCCTCTGATGGATGGTCATTAATTTTTGGTTAACAAGATTAACTTTGTTAACTCTTCGTTAGGTGCAGGGACCATTTTGGAAACTTTGAAACCTGAGGACCAAAGTGTCGCAGCCTCAAACTTTGGAGGGGGAAAAGGAAAAATTCCCTTTTCCTCCCTTTATCAATGATGGGAGTGAGGGAGAGAAGCTTACTGCTTCTCTTTCTTTCCTTTCTTATTTCTTTCCTTTGTTCTGCCATAGCCACTGTCTTCCGTTTCTTTTTTAATTTTTTTATTTTTGCTCATTTTCTCGATTTTCTTCCGCCAATTTCAGTGTTTTACTTAGCAGATGACATCTTCTTCATGATCCAGGAAGGGGAAGGCACCCATGCACCCAGAATCTGATGAGAGGAGGAGAGAGCCTCCTCGCTTGGTCCGGAATAAACTCAACTACCGGTACTCCAATAATGACTAGGGCAATATTTTGCGAGATCGGAACACTCACGTGTCTAATCTTCCTCCCACCACTATAAGATCCTTTCTTTTCTCGAGATTTTCCTGGCTATATTTCAGATCTGCTAAATTTCTACACTGTTTGGAACCTTTGGAGCACTCCTGACTTTATTAGTAATGCATATGTATGTCCTATTTATGTCTAAATGATGTAATTAAGTGATAATGCATGAAATTTCAATGATTTATTTTTGCGATGCATGATTTGAACTAGTGGTCACTATTTGACCCTACTATGCATGATTTATATTCTAAATGCAAATGAGGCTATACGGTGCATGTTTTACACTAAAACATATTTTTGCATGCAATAGAATCGCGAAACGGATTTTTCGGAATACAATTTAAGTTTTTCCGAAACACATTTTCAGGCATATTTTCGGATAAAAGCAGGATAAAACAGATATTTTTCATGCCCTTAGATTTATTTTTCAAGCATGCAACTGCTGCAGTGACATAGTAAATGCCACAAAAATATTTATTTTGATGGTTGATGACACTTTATCTTCTTTTTAGCGTACCCCTATGGCAGCTTATTGAACAATGAAATGCATATAATGGATGCATAAATTATTCTACTTGATGCAGATGCAATTGTAGAACAATTATAAGATGATGCATGAATATTTTCATCTTTTATCATACTTATGGTAAATGCAGCCTAACATGCATTTTTACTATGTTTAAGATGCAAATATAGTTATTTACATACAAAATAAATTTTTTTATTTTATTTATTTTATTTTTCAAATATATTATTATTATTATTATTATTATTTATTATGTAAAAGAATACAGTATGTATGTACAACATGCAAATTTCTCTGTTTCTTTTATTTATTTTTCGCGTAAAAGAATGATATTTAATAAATGTTTATTCACATGTAAATTTATGTACATGTATGAAAATGGTATGTGTTAACTTAAAGAATTATTTATTTTCTTTTACTATGAACAAGGTTTTTGTTTTCTTCTTTTTTTTTTGTTTTGTTTTTTATGCTAATTTTTTTTTTTTAAAAAAATTATGAAGTATAAGGCATGCAATATGTTCACCATTTATTTATTTTTGCTTATTTAAAAGACTGTGCAGAGAAGAAAATAAGAATAGAGGACTTACCTTTTCTCCTCTTCTTTTTTTTTTTTTAGATTCGCAGGGAATTCCAGAGGGCAGCGGGTATCATGTGCCAATGTTGCTGAGATCTACGCCATGTTGCCCGAGGCGGCGAAGTTATGGAGGGGTCTGGTTTTAGTGTCTTCATGCATTCCTTCACCCACTTCACCAGCTATCTGCCCATCTTTGATGTGCTCAGGGACTTCTGGTGGGACACCACCCATACTTTCCACTTCAGCTGGGGGGAGGCGACCATGACCCCGTGCGACTTTGCCGCGATCACGGGAATTCCTACCAGCATAGGGGAGACCCTGGCCCCTGATTTCACTCTCCGTCATCGTAGGGAGGAGGTTGTGGACCTCCTGGGTTTTGAGCCACGTTTCAAATCGACGGATGAGGTTTTTATCAGCAGCGTTTGAAGTTGGCTTCTCAACAATGCCGGGCGGGTGCCGGCTGATGATGACGCTGCCGTAACTCGAGTGGCAAGAGCGTTTCTGTTTTTCTTTCTTAGCACATCGCTCTTTGCCAACTCCTTTGTCACCCTGAGAGTTTCTGTCATGGCTTGTCTGGCGGACTTTGATCGGATCCCTTTATACGACTGGGGACAGGCAGGCTTGGCCGAACTATATGCTTCTATAGATAAGGCCAGCCGGAATGACTCGCCGACTCTGAATGGGTTTGCCCCGGCGTGGGAGGTACATGCCTTTTCCTGTTTCTTTTCTATCTTTTTTTTTTTTATGTATTATTGTTTTTTTCTTTTTTCAGCACATATATGTTTTTTTTGACAACATACATATTCTATCTTTTTTTTTTTTCTGCAGGTCTGGGTCTTCTCATTTTTCACATTTTTGCCGGGTCGTCTCTTTCGGCGAAGTTTACGATCCATACATCCCCAAGATGTTGATAGTAACGAGGTAGATCCGGTAGGGGCGATGGTTGTAATGATAGGGAAAGAGTGCTGGAGCGAATTATTAGCTCGAGTCCTGGTTCGGTGTACTTCCTTCCTTGGGAGGGCCTGGACGGTCATTATTCTGTTACTTGGATGTTCAGCCGCTGCCGGGTATTGATGGTTTCCATCATGGTGGACTCTTTATATATGGGCGAGCAGGTGAACTGTCAACATCAGTCTTTTCAAGTAGCTCCAGTGGTGCCTCCTCGGCCTCCTTCCTGGGTGATAGAGCCCGATCGACTGCCCAATAGGTATCAGTATCTGGGGAAATACCTAATTCCCGCAACAGACTATCCAGTGATGGCGTATCAGGATTTCCTGAGATTGATGCTGCATCCCCCACCTCCTGCTCCTGTTGCGCCCAGGCGGCATTCTGATGCTTCTGCCAGGCCAGGGTCGTCTACTTCATTTCTCGACGAGAACCTGATGTTTACAAAGCCCGATGATATTTTCTCTACTTTCCAGTATGAGTGGGGCGGTGGCTTGGTAGAGCAGGTTCTTCCTGATGTCGAGATCCCGGAGGAGTGTCATGTCCCGGAGCAGGCTCGTTCGGTAGACACATTCACCTTTATTGTCCCTTTTCTTTATTTTCTTTTATTATTATATTATTTTTTTTATACACATTTTTTTCGAGACTAAATACATTTTTTTATTCTTTTTTTTAGACTAATGCATTTTTTTTATTCTTTGTTTTTGTAGGTGAACATGTCCACTTATAAGAGACTGCTGCGGGGCTTTTTTAGCATCAGCAAGCTGTATCAGAAATTGGCTGATGAATTTTCTTGCAGGGGAAGCAGCTCAGCACGGTGCCCTAGACGTCGAGATGACGATGATGATGATGATGATGATATCGGGTCAGCCGCGGCCGGGGCAGAGGTCGGGGATTCAGAATCGGTGGCACAATGGGTAGGGTCATGCGTGGTGGTCTTCACAGAAGCCAGTCGTCCCGAGCACATTAGCTTTGGATTCCTGCGAATATTAGTATCTTCCCTTTTTTTTGTATATATTTTTTTTATAAAAGAAACATGTACAAACATTATGATATAATGCAATATAATGTATATGATGCAATATATTACACATGCAAAAATAAGTTCACACAAAAAATAAAACTATGCCAGACATCTAAAATGTAATGGCACGCTGTACTTTAAAGAAAGGGATTTATAAGAATACACCTTTGAATCAGAGTGGGCTTTTCTGGTGATATCGGAACAGGAAAACGGCCGCATCTCTTATCATTTTGATGCCATGTGGTTGTTGAGCCCGTGCTCGTAGCCACCTTTCATAGGCCTTCTTTTCTTTTCGCGATCAGACGCAGGAATAGCGGAGTGTCGGATCATCAAACCGGGATACTGGGCAGGAATTCCATGGCACAGTGGAGATTTTCGGTGCTGTCATAGGGGACCTATGGTGCGGCACCAAGAAGCCTTTTGGTGGCACCATAGTTTCTCTATACAGCCACTGTTTCTTCACTATTCGGGCACTGTGCACTGAACTTGTCCGTTTTCTTAATTCTTGGTATAAATTCTGACGGAAACCAGCGCGGTTCTTCATCAATTCTCTTCGTTCCTTCCTTAAAAATTCACCAGCTTCTGTCCTGCCTGCAATTGCTCTTTCAAGCCGCATAAAATTTCTCGCATTCCCTTTTATAAATGGCCGCTCGTATTCCTACGGCTCTGGAAATTGAGATTTACGAGAACACCCTGGATTTTTGGATCCTTTCTTTGCAATCTAACGAGAGGGATTGGTTTGAACATCTTTTCGGGTTCAGGTGCCTTCTGCCCTGGCGGAATGTCATAATTAATTGGGACATGTTGAGGGGAGCCGCCAGGTTTTGGTCTCCTGAGGATCAGTTATTTAATTTCGGCATGAACGAGATGTGTCCTACATTTGAGGAGTTCTGCGCGATGCTGGGGGTGCCACCTACTCGTCAGATTGCGGTACCCGCCTACAGAAGGCGTCTGTACATGGCTATCCGAGAGCTCTTCAATTCTACCAATAGTGCTACTCCAGGATTCTTTGATGGAGAATCTTTTAATTTGATGGTTCTGCCTGGAGTCTTCACAGAATACATGGAAGATGACGTAGACTATTAGCGGCGTAGATTAACAGCACTCTTTCTCTGCTTGGTAGGGAGATATTTGATAGTTGGTCTACCCGAATTTGTAGATGTGCGGGTCGTGGACTTGGCATTACAGGCTCGGGATCGCCGACTGAACATTGTTCCGGTGATTTTGGCAGAGACTTCCGCGAGCCTTACTGCTTTCGCTACTGGAAATGAACTGTTCCCTACCGGTAGCCCCATTCTGGTCCACATGTGGCTAGAAGAGCACTTCCTTTGGTTTCAAGCTCCCGTGCCGCATGGAGCTCCTTATGATCCATCATTTTATGGTATGCGCGGGCATTTTCCCCAGACTAATTATTCTGAGATTGACTGGGCAGATCACTTCTATTTCCGGGGCTCGATGGACATAATATGGGTCGTTCGCCACTGGGAGATCCGTCTTTTTCTTCGTCACTCCGATGAGTACAGTCAAGTGGTCATGTTGGGCCTTTATCGGACTTCTTTTTACCAATCGGACCGGATCTTGCGGCAATTTGGAAGAGAGCAAGTGATACCGGACACCTCCCGTCATATATACATGGGAAGGGAGCTTCAGAGATCGTGCAGGTCCCACTATCCAGGGGCATGTGGCTCGAGAGACTCGAAAGACTGGAGGTAGCATACCCATACTCGGATTATATGTACATCCCTTGGGTATTTGGCGTGGGTTATGGTAGGCTTTGGCGAGGGTCGTCTCGCGCCATCCGTATGGTGATTTGAGACATTTGCTTTGGGCGTCATATAACTAATGGGATGGATGCTCGAAATCGATGGAAGTAGGCGAGGACATTGATAGCTTCGGGGTTGGTTGTTCCTCGGGCTCTGGAGAGCGGGAGAGGTCGAGGCAGTACATGGTCTTAATACTCGGGCGGCCCTGGACCGGATCTTTGCGGGTCAACAATACATCCATGATTGAGTGATGTCGGCATCGGCGGCATAACCCATGGGAACAAGAAGCATTTGCTCCTCCTCCTCGAGGCGGTTGGGAAGTCTTGCTTTGAGGCGGTAGTCACGAGCCTCACGGTGAGCTTGGGAGGCCAGACGGGACAACCCCATGGGAACAGAGAGATAGTTGTTCCTCCTCCCCCTTGTAAATTGTGTGGTCTTGGTCTCGAAATGATGGAGCTGGTCAGAACAGCAACCACGGTTTGCCCGGGAGAGCAGGGATCAGATGATGAAGAGGAGACACATCGGTGGCTCTCATCTTTGATAAGTCTAGGGCTTCTTCTGCGCCTCGCGAGAAGGAGTATATGGGCCGGCTCGGTGGGCGTCGTGGCAAGCGATGAAGCCGCTCGGGGCTAAAGTTGCAAGAAAAGGAATTGTTTCTGGGGAACACCAAAGGTGGTATAGGCAATATTTGTAGATATGTACAATGCAATTAATGTATAATATAGACGTCTTAATAAATATTCCTAAGTTGCACCTTAGGACCTGTACTATAAAATTATATTTTAGTGTTTTAATATTAGGCTGCTTTGTCGTGGTTTTTCTCTTGGTCGGTTGAGCCTCGATGTCTTGGCTGGAGGCGGTAAGTCTGTTGAGGCTTCAAATAATGTCTTCCCTCTCCTTTTTGTCTCCTTATTATTTTATTATTTATTATATATATATTTTTTTTATTTTTTTTACATTATTTTTTTGTGCTCTAATTTTTGCCTAGGCCGTCCTTTCGGGTTTTCAACCTAGCGATCCCTTATTTCTGCTTTTATTTTCAATTTTTTTATATATATGCCCTAATTTTTGCCTAGGTCGCCCTTTCGGGTTTTCGGCCTAGCGGGCTGGAGAGGGAAGCATTAGCTGGATAGGATGGCTTAGGCGTAGTACCTTTTGAGTTTGTCGAGGTTGAAGGGCTGGACAAGATCTTCCCCATCCTGGTTCGTGAGAAGCACGGCACCTCTGATCGGATCTCATTAACGATGTGCGGTCCCATCAGTGAACTTCATTTCCCCTAGTATCAACATAACTAGGGGGTTTCTCTCAACACGAGGTCTCAACTTGAATATCACGACCTTTGACTTTTTATTGGCTTCGAGGCGTCGCCTTTGGTATGCCGGGTATGCTCCAAGGCTAACAGGCGTCGTTCATCAATTAGGGCCAGTTCTTCATATAGCCCTTTGTCCCAGTCAATTTCTGCTATATCAGTTTCCATCATCACTCTCAATGATGTAATTTCCACTTCTATTGGTAGTACCGCTTCCATGCCATATGCCAGGGAGTAAGGGGTAGCCCTAGTGGGTGTCGGTGCGTGCGGTAGCCCAGAGGGCTAGTGGCAATTTTTACTGGCCAGTCTCTTCTGTACAACCATTTTTCGATGATGTTCTCGAGAGTTTTGTTGGGTTCTTCAAGCGGCACCATGGTAG
>CM028379.1:56058252-56093971 GCA_013146195.2 Codonopsis lanceolata | reverse complement strand
TGTGAAGCATCATCGGTTTTATGACACAATAGTGTGCCAATTTTGAAAACCTATCAACTACCACAAATATAGAATCACTCCCATGTTTGGTTCTAGGCATCCCTAACACGAAGTCCATGGATATATCCACCCAAGGATGATCTCGAATAGGTAGAGGCATGTATAACCCATGGGCTTGCACTCTTGACTTAGCTTGTAAGCAAGTCACACACCTCCCACAAATTCTCTCTACATCTCGTTTCATGTGGCCAAAAGAAATGTTCTTGCAGAATTGACAAAGTCTTAGCCACCCCAAATGACCCATTAATCCCCCACCATGGGATTCTTTCACTAGCAAGTCTCTCAAGGAACAATGAGGTATACAAAGTTTACTTTCTCTAAACAGAAAATCCTCATACCTATAGTACTTTCCATATGCAATTCTTTCACAATTTTTATACTCTTCATTAAAATCAAGGTCATCATGATACAATTGCTTAATATGTTCGAATCCTAGAATTCTAGCATCTAAAGAGTTAAAAGTGTACCTTCGAAAGGGCATCGGCTACCACATTCTCTTTACTTTTTTACTCTTGAGGATGGCGTAAGAAACATTTCGATGAATTCCATCCATCTTGCATGTCGTCGGTTCGACTTGTGTTGTCCCTTTAAATTCTTCAATGTCTCATGATCCGTGTGAATGACAAACTCCTTAGGCCACAGGTAGTGTTGCCATTTCTCTAAAGCGCGTACCAATGCATATAACTCCTTGTCGTAAGAAGGGTAGTTCAACGATGCCCCATTTAACTTCTCGCTGAAGAATGCAATTGGTCTACCCTCTTGCATCAAGACTGCTCCAATTCCAATGTCGGATGCATCACATTCTATCTCAAAGGCTTTCTCAAAATTTGGTAGGACAAGAAGTGGTGCATTTGTTAATCTCTCCTTGAGTGTCACGAACGCTTTCTCTTGTTCTTCTCCCCACTTGAATCCCACGCTCTTCTTTATTACCTCGGTCAAGGGAGCAGCAATACTGCTGAAATCTTTCACGAACCTTCTATAGAAACTAGCAAGTCCATGAAAACTACGAACTTCTCCCACAGTCGTTGGGCTCTTCCACTCTTGTATAGCCCTCACCTTTTCTTCATCAACCTGAATACCCTGTGAACTAACAACAAAACCAAGGAAAACCAGACTATCCGTGCAAAAAGTACACTTTTTAAGATTAGCAAATAACCTTTCTTTTCGCAAAACATCTAAAACAGATTTCAAATGATTAACATGCTCATCTAAGTCTTTGCTATAAATTAAAATGTCATCAAAGTATGCTACTACGAATCCATGTATGCACGTAAGATGTGGTTCATTAATCTCATGAAAGTACTAGGTGCATTAGTTAACCCAAAAGGTATAACTAACCATTCATACAATCCATGTTTAGTTTTAAAAGCAGTTTTCCACTCATCTCCCTCTTTAATCCTAATCTGATGGTATCCTTGTTTTAAATCAAGTTTTGTAAAATATCGAGCACCATGCCATTCATCAAGCATATCCTCTAGCCTAAGAATGGGAAAGCGATACTTTACCGTGATGTTATTTATGGCTCGACAATCCACGCACATCCTCCAAGATCCATCTTTCTTTGGTACCAACAAGACTGGTACTGCACAAGGACTCATACTTTCCTTTATTTGTCCCTTGATTAAGAGCTCATCAACTTGCCTTTGAAGCTCCTTTGTTTCCTCGGGATTACTTCTATATGCTGGTCGGTTAGGAATCGATGCGCTAGGTACAAAATCAATCTGATGTTCAATACCTCTAACTGAAGGTAACCCACTTGGAATCGCTTCGGGAAACACGTCCTCATAAATCTGTATGACAGAAGATATACAACTAGGCAAAGCATTAAGTAAATCATCGTTAGTACTCAAATATGCCTCTCGATACATAAGTACGATCATTGGCCTGTTAAGAAACATTGCCTTTTTTACCTCACTTGCCCTAGCATAGAAACTCTTATCTTTTCTCTCTTGGTTTTTCCCCTCATTTCTCTCTTTTATATTTTTATTGCTCACTTTGCTCTCCTTTTGCCCGGCTATCTCACTACTAGCTCTCATGTTTTCAGCCGGCCCCTCACTCTTGTTTGATCTCAATCTCTCCTTTTGTTCGGCTTCTTTTATCTCTATGTTCTTTTCCTCACAAGCCGCACTCTTTTGTACACTAAGCTGATCTTCATATACTTGCTTTGGAATAAGTGGTGCAAGTATGATATTTTTGTTGTTGAAAACAAATGAGTACTTGTTCGTGTACCCATCATGGTGAACTCTCCTATCAAACTGCCAAGGCCTCCCTAGCAACATATGACTCGCCTGCATAGGTACCACATCACATAACACCTCATCCTCATATCTCCCAATCCTAAATTGTACCATCACTTGCTTATTCACCTTCACCTCTCCACTATCATTCAACCATTGCAATTTGTATGGTCTCGGATGTCGAATCAAAGGTAACTCCAATTTTGTAACCATGGTAGTACTAGCCACGTTAGTGCAACTACCCCCCATCTATGATCACTCCACAATTCCTACCCTTCACCTGACAACGAGTATGAAATATGTTCTCCCTTTGCAAAGTCTCATCCTCCTCTCTAGCTTGGACATTCATTACCCTCCTAGTCACCAAACTCACCCTATCTACTATCTCCTCCTCAACCTCCTCTAAAGGCGGTATTTGTGAACACGCCTCCTCTTCATCCTCAGAAGAAAACTCTCCATTCTCCCTCATAACTAACACCTTCTTGTTCACACACTCATTGGCAAAATGCCCATACCTTGACACTTGTAACATCGAATGTCTCTTGTCTTGGTTCTAGTGTGTTCGGGTTTTGAAGTAGTAGTAGGTGTAGATGTCGTTCCCTTTGGTGTTTCAAACCTAGACGTCACAACAGTTTTATCTTCCCTTTGATTTCCATAATTAGGCTTCCAATTAGAGTTAGGGAAAACCCGTGCATTACCCCTCCTCTTGTGTTGTTGCTCTACCTTAATGGACTTTTGAACTAGTTCATTAATGTCAACATACGTTTGCAACTCCACTACATTGGCAATCTCCTTATTTAACCCCATTAGAAAACGTGCCATGGTTGCCTCACTATCCTCCTCTATGTGTGCTCTAATCATAGCAACCTCCATCTCCTTGTAGTACTCCTCTACACTCTTAGTTCCTTGCCTCAAGGTTTGTAATTTTTGGTGTAGGTCCCTATAATAATGAGATGGTATGAACCGTCTCCTCATCACTCTTTTCATCTCCTCCCAAGTCTCAACTTGAGGTTCCCTATATCTCGTTCTATCCACCCTCATCTTCTCCCACCAAACCGCAACATAGTCGGAGAATTCAATGGCGGCTAGTTTGACCTTCTTCAAGTCGGTATAGTTATGGCACCCAAATATTCTCTCCATCTTCATCTCCCACTCTAGGTATAATTCTGGATCATTTTTACCCGTGAAAGTAGGCACCCTCAATTTTATTCCATTCATATTATTATCTTCTCTATTTCCTCCCCATCTATTCCTGTCTCTCATATCATTTGAGTCCCAATTCTCTCATTCAAACTCCTCTAGATTACGTTTAGGTAATTCTTTAGGCTCAACTGGACTTTGACTCTTAGTTGCATTACCTATCACATCTAGTTTCTCATTAAACTCCTCACTCATCTTACCCATCACCTCATGCATCTCCTCCCTTTGTTCCCTCATCATCTTTTCCATTTTAGCCATCATGACTTCCATGAACAATTTATAATCATTTGCCATTTTTTTTTTAAAATTCCTCGCAAAACTCCCTTACGTGTATCTAAGCCTATATATGTGGTGAGCATCAAACTGAGATTACTTGCATACCATACACTTATAACTTGAAGGATGAAGCCAAAAAGATTTTATGTTTTATTCGTAGTTTAAATTTTACCTGTTTTTGTATTTATCTGTTTTTGTATTTATCTGCTTAGTCGAGTCACTCGAAAGAGTCTCCTCGAGTTTGTGGGTTTATAGAGGAGTGTAAATAGTGTCACCCTCCAAAAAGATTTTTCATTTATGTTATTTATATGCTTTTGTATTTATATGTTTATTGTTTACTCGTGGACGAGCAAAGTTTAAGTTTGAGGGTATTTGATCGATGTATTTTATACGTCGATTTTATATACTTCTATGACTTAAATTATCCTATTTCACGAGGCTTTTGGCTACTAATATATGTTTTCGGTGAGCTTTGTAAGTTTCAGGGTTATTAGGGAAAATATTCCAAACTCCAGGGTTTTAAGTGCAAATTTCAAGAAGGACCAAAAAGGAAAAAATGAAGAAGAAACGAAGACTGTTGATTCTGGAGACCTTGCGGACGCAAGGTGCATCAGACCTTGCGACCGCAAGGTAGGCAGTACGGGCACAAGTCAAGTTTTCCAAAGCCAGACACACTGGAGACCTTGCGGACGCAAGGTACCCAAAACCTTGCGACCGCAAGGTGGTCAGAATGCTTGATTTTCGGATTTTCAGACAGTTATTCGATTGGATCACAACTCCCGAGTATATATAGAAGTCAGATGCCAAGCCAAAGGGAGAGGAGACGGCTGGAACCTCTCTTTAGTAGATTTTAGGTAGTTTTTAGATTGTATAACATAGTTAGACGTTGTAATTTCAAGTATTGAAGATCAAATCATGTATCCGATCATCTCCATGTGCTGTTCATTGTCTATGATGAACTAATTCATCCATAATCTAGGAGGTGGGAGGTAACTTGTATCAAATTTATGCTTTAATTCTTATATATATGATCATTCAATGCTTGTTGATTGTGTTGTTTATCAACCCCTATATATATATATATATATATATATATATATATATATATATATATATATATATATATATATTTTTAGGAAACAGGGGCGGCACCCTGCAGCATTTTATTAATGAAAGAAAAATAGAGAACAAACTTGAGGGGGACAACCAGCCTGGCCCTTATAAATGGGAGGGCAAAGGGGCCTAACCTCGAAAAAGAAATACAGTTAAGAAATTCTAATGTAAGGCGTGGAACTAACATCAAGCAAAATAAGACCACGAAGACTAGGAGGAAGATCGGAGATGGAGGAAAAGGTCGAATCCATCATAGTGTCGCAAGCTAAATTAGCAAAGCCATCTGCAACTTTATTAGCTTCGCGAAAACAGTGAAGGAAGGAGAATCGACCAATAGCCTTGAGACGAAGAATATCTCGAATGATGTAAGAATGCTGCCAAGGAAATTTTGTCCCCTTAGTGATACAGTCAAACAGGATCTTAGAATCTGTCTCGATAACAGCTTCAGTATAGCCATGGGAACTCAGCCATAATAAACCATAATGAAGAGCGCGAACTTCAGCCACCATATTTGAACTAGATCCATAGTAACAGGAAAAACCAAAGATAAAGCTGCCAGAAGAATCCCGCACAACCCCACCACCGCCACTTAAACCCGGATTTCCACGACTGGCGCCATCAGTATTCAATTTAATACAGCCAAGAGACGGTTTATGCCAAGCAACAGACTGAATAGAAATTTTCCTACGATATCCATAAGAAATGCGAGGAAAATTATAAGAATCCGAGAGATGATAATTGGCTGCTTGCAGGATATCACGAAGATCAGAATTAATCTTGTTAATCACAACCTGAGAAGGAGGGCGAATATTATCAAAGACTGCTTTATTCCGGTATTTCCAAAGGTTCCAGAGAATTAACGAAGGCATTAAAGCAAAAAGAAGGGAATTGCAATGAAGCCACCATGTCAAACAGCGCTGCTGGATCGAGGCGGGTTGGGAGGTCACTCCAAATTTGGAATGGAAATATTGCCGCAGCAGTAGTCAGAGCTCCAGAGAAAAACGTGATCAAAAGTTTCCAGATTACCAAAGGAACAACATTGGCATTTAGAGGCCAACGAAAAACCTTTTCGCCAAAGGACTTCATCGAGAGGAAGCTTTTTAAGAAAGAGGCGCCATAAGAATATACTGAGCTGAGAAGGGAGATGTTTATGCCAGATAAATTTTGCCGAAAGCATCAATTGACGTGAAGACTTGATCAGATTGTAGGCGGAAACAAGAGAGAAGTCGCTGTAAGAAGAAGTCGCCCAAAGCACGCTTTGTCTTCGGAATCGTGAAGAGAGATATGCTGCTCAGTAAATTTGGAAACAAGGGAAGCCGGAATATCCTACTTAGGATTGATAAGGATCTCACGAACCGAGGAAATCTGACAGTCCACTGGTCTGTTTATGAGGGGAGAATTCATCAGCCATTTATCAAACCAAGGCGAGCAAGAGCCATTACCAATGATCCAGAAGATATGTGGTTCAGCAACATCACGAATTCTGATCATACGGTGCCAAATATGAGATCCTTTAGAAGAGACTTGAGAAGGATGGAGGCGAGAACAATAACGAGCAGATAAATAAGAGGTCCAAATATTGTGTTGGGAGCGGAATCTCCACCAGAGTTTAAGACCATAAGATTGAGTAAGATCTGACATAGAGATCAGACCTAGCCCTCCTTCCAGAACAGGCCTACAACAATCCTTCCAAGAGATCCAATGGCTTTTGTTTTTACCGTCTAGTTGACCCCAAAAGAAGTTGGCAAGCATACGATCTATAAGGGACAAGACCGAAACTGGGGGGTCAAGGGAGGCAAGCTGATAGCTTGTGATGGAATTAAGAACATGTTTAATAAGCGTAAGACGGCCAGCCATATTGAGAAGGGCTCCAGTCCACGAACCAATACGATGTTGCAGTTTAAGAACAAGAGAGTCAAAAAAACTCTTCTTTTTCCTTCCAAAATAAAGGGGGCAGCCAAGATAACTAATAGGAAGGCAACCAACATTGAAACCCAGCATTGAGTGAATGAGAGCCACACGTCTTGCATCAGTGGATGGAGCAACAAAGAAAGAGCTTTTAGAATTGTTTATAAGCTGACCGGAAACAGCTTCATAATTCTTAATGATGTTCTTGTGCTGGGTGATAGAGTTTTTACTACCATTGCAGAAGATGATGACATCGTCGGCGAAAGCTAGATGGGAGATTATAGGGCACCCACTAACTGTAGAATAAACAGAAGTAGAAACTTGGGATTGAAGGAAGTTGAGACTTCTACTCAGCACTTCAGCCGAAATGAGAAAAAGACTAGGAGAGAGAGGATCTCCCTGTCTAAGACCACGAGAAGAGGGAAAAAAACCAACTGGGTCTCCATTAATCAATACCGAAAACCAGTTGTCAGAAATAAGGCGCCAAACAATATCAATGAAGACTTCATGGAAACCAAATTTACGTAGAACTCGAGTGAGGAAAACCCAAGAAACTCTATCAAACGCCTTGGCCATATCCAATTTAATAACAACATTTGATCCCGCAACTTTTTTCCCCAAATGGCACATAAGCTCCTGAGCCAATAAAATATTGTCTTGAATAATTCTCCCTTTGGTAAAAGCACTTTGGTTGTCAGATATAATAAATGGCAGAATGGAAGCAAGACGAGTAGACATAATTTTTGAAACAACCTTGGAGCAGAAGTTGCACAGGCTGATGGGCCTGAGATCTTTGAATGTTGCCGGACGCTCGACTTTAGGAATGGTAACAACCAAAGTACTTGACCAAGTCTTGGGAAGGGAAAAACCAGAGAAGAATTCAGAAATGGCTTCGCAGAAGTCGGCCGCAATAATATCCCAGCAAACTGTATAGAAAGTCCCAGTAAAGCCGTCTGGGCCTGCCGAACTTTCGCCATTCAGGCTTTTAACAGCTTTTTTAATTTCCAAAATAGAGGGAGGAGCTATAAGAGAAGCGTTCCATTCTTCAGTAATAAGAGCTGGAATAACATCCAAATTGGAAGAGAGTTCACCTTCAGATTGGAGCTGGGACTGAAAGTGGCGAACAGCAGCTTCTTTGATGTCTTGCTCATTTGTAAGAGTATTGCCGTGGTCATCAGTAATAGAGTGAATATGAAGCTGTCGATGCGATTGCTTAACTGAAGCATGAAATAGTCTGGTATTTCCTTGCCCCTCGCTGAGCCACTTGAGATTGGACTTTTGACGCCAATAAGCTTCCTCCCTAGAAAGGTGAAGCCGAAGTTTAGCTTGAGCAGCCATAAGATTCTCTCGGTTTGTGGGCGAACTATTTAATTCAAACAGAAGTTCCATTTCAAGAGCATCCTCTTCAGCTTTCCGAAGATTCTCAAAAATGTTACCAAAGACCAGTTTATTCCAGGATTTTAAAGCAACTTTCACATTTCGAAGCTTGCTTGAAAAACGTGACATAGGTCTCCCCGAAGCAGGAATGTTCCAAGCATTCTGAACTGTGTCCTTGAAGGTTTCATGAGTAGCCCAAACATTGAGGAATCTGAAAGAAGAGGCTTTGCGGGAGGATTGACGAGTGATGGTAGTAAGAAGGGGAGTGTGGTCAGAGCAAGTTCGATTAAGGTACTGAATAGAAGTATTGTGGAAAACATCCATCCATTGCACGTTGCAAAGCACTCGATCAATGCGCTCAAAAATAATGGCATTACCATCTCTCTTGTTCCACCAGGTAAAATCACTGCCGGAATACCCCAGATCTGCCAATCCCGCTGCTGAAATACAAGCGTGAAATTCCAGAGCTCCATTGCGATCCCAGCCTGAACCCCCAGACTTTTCATGAGGATGAAGGATGATATTGAAGTCACCCCCCACCAATCTAGGAGTTGAAGGAAATCTGGTGCTAACATTGATGATATCCTCCCATAAATCTTGTCGATCATGAATGTCACACCTCGCATAAACACAAGTAAGAAGAGTGTGAAAGGACCAAGAGAAATGTTGGAGTTGAAGGGTAATTTGCTGAGAAGTTTCAGAAATTAAAGAGCAAGTAAAACATGATTTAACAAAAACCCATATCGAACTATTAGAGTTTGAAGCAAAGAACTTGAATCTGAGACGGCGAGAAATAATCTGAACTTTAGCCAGGTCCAGTTTAGGTTCGAAAATTGCCACAACTGAAATGCCATGAAGTTTCACAAGCTGCTTGAGACGACTAACAGAAGCGTCGTTACCAATGCCACGAATGTTCCAAAAAAGGACTTTAATATCCATGAGACACATTAAGAGAGGCAGCATCTGAGGGCTTTGAAGCCTGTGATCTGGTAAGTCTGTCAAAAGGGGGAATTGGGGGCTTGGTTTTGTGTTTGATTTGGGCGTGAGGAAGCTCAATATTAAGAGCATGCAACGACGTGCAGTCTTCTCCGCCGTCATAATCAATGGAGGAAAGGACCGCGAATCTATTGGGAGAGATAGGTAAGTCCATAGGATCTTGTGCTTGATGAGCCTGATCTTGAGCATGAGAAGTGGGAGATTCCAGATTTGCATTGGGAGAAGTATCAAACGGGGTTGTTTGTTCCGTAGTGGATGCTTTAGGATCGGTTTTGTCCAGGTCAGAAACTGGTTCCAGAATGTGAGCATCATTAATATTGGCTGTGGGCGACGGTTGGGGAGCAATTGAGGTAGGGTTTGCCTGGCTCACGGTAGGAGGTTCCTTGGGATCGACTTTGGCAGGATCAGAAACTGGTTCCATAGAAGGAACATTATTGATATTGGCTGAGGGAGTTGGTTGAGTAGGGTTTGCATGGCTTGCGACAGGGGGATTAACACGAACTGTATCCAATTTCTTAGGAGTCCAACGTTGTGTTGTAGGAGCCGGCTTGGGAGGAGGATCTTGATGGTTCAGATCAGGGTTTTTTACTTTACAAATCAACTCATGATGACCTTGCCGAAGACAGTGAGTGCAATAGGAGGGCTTGTTCTCTGCTTCAATAGGTTGCCAAAAGCTGGGGTACGCGTTGCCACAATCGACCCAAATACGATTGGGACAAGGTTTCAAGAGATCTATTTCCACACAAATGCGAGCAACACTTGGCCGAGTTAGATTGATTGTGGGTTGATCCAACATCAAAGGCTTACCAAATAATGATGCGAGCGAAAACAAGGCTGATCTGTTGAACAGGTGAATGGGGAGACCTGGGATTGAAAACCAAACTGGGACAACCGAGCTTTCAACATCAGGGCGAAAGTTCGGCGACCATTTAAATACGCGCATAGGATGCCTTCCCAAAAACCACTGATCTTTTATCCAAAGCCTTTGGAAATCTTCATCATGGCTAACTTGGATAAGAATGTGCTTGGGATCAAGGTGCCCTACAGTGAAAGCGGATTTGAGGCCGATGGTATTAAGATGCTTGCGCGTCGCTTCCATAGAGGGTCGGCCATGAGAAAATTTCCCTATTAGAGCATGGCGGAATGGTTTTGCAAGGGTTTCAATGAGTTCCGGGGATAGTTTCAGAGATGGTTCACCTTTATAAGAGGAGGCCGGAATAACAAAAGGAGCGGCTGGAGGAGAAGACGAAGAACCAACAGCCGCAGCAAAAGATTTGGGAGGATCTGGGGGTGCCGGAGGAGTAGGTTCAGCCATGGCCGGCGGAGAAGAAACCCTAGGGTTTCTTAGAGAAGATTAGTCTCTATGTATATCAACCCCTATATTATTTTGCTTTGAACAAATGAATGTAATCGCAAATAATAAAGGCCTAGAGGTGCGGATAACTGCATGACCAATGTGCATATATCGTACACTGGCTCACCAACACAATAAATTGGACCTATCGATGCACGAGAGTGATAAGTTAGGACCAGGTTCATATATGATCTAGGTGACAGATTGTAATACCCCGATTATTTCAATTTTAAAATATTAAGTTATATTGACTAAAAATAAAATTTTTGTTTTGGACCTATTTGGTAATTAATTAATTTGGGTTTGGGCTAGGCCCATTTTGACTAAGACTTTAATTCTAGTCCTTTATTAGTGTAACTTAATTAATTTTAGCCCATTTAATATTAGGCTTTTCGATTAGGGTTAAGTAAACCCTAACAACTGGAGTATAAAAGAAAGCTTTAGGGTGAAAAAAAAATATAATAATACTAATAACATTAAAAGGGAGCGGCAAGTTAACAGGCTGGGAGAAGGAAGTCTTCCGGCGGCGCACCAAAACATCCGGCGGACGTAATATTTAGTCTGTGATTTGAGGTAAGAACACATACCTGTCTTGTTTTATGGTTGGGTTAAAATATATATGTATATAAAAAGGGGTTGGTTAGTCTTCAAATCATTTACGAAGTAAGCTAACAGTGTATAGCACAAATGTCCAAGCAAACATGCAGAAAGGAGAAGTATAAATAAAATGGATTGATTTGAAATAGTAGATGAATAGTATAGGTGTGTGTGTGTGTCAGGAAGGTGTGAAGTGTGTGTGAGAGAGGGAATTATACTTATCAATTATTTACGAAGAAAGGAGAAGCATAAATAAAATTGTTTGATTTGAAATAGTAGATGAATAGTATAGGTGTGTGTGTCAGGAAGGTGTGAAGTGTGTGTGAGAGAGAGAATTATATTTATCAATTTGACCACTATATACACATATAGATATATATATAAGTATAGATATAAAGATGTATATAGGTATTAACAATTCAATTAGAATCTGTTTGATGTGTGTGTGTTCCGTGTGTTAATATGTGTGTGTTTGAGTGGTAATTGAATAATCATAATAATAAATAAAATAAAATAATAATAATAACAATCAATTATTTAATAGAGTATAATTATAATTATTGTTATTTAAATTAATAAGTTTTGGTTAGTACATTTTTAGTTAGTAATTATGATATTTTTTGAACTTAGATTTGGACAAAGAAGGTTAGGACGATCATACTTGTTGCGGATCCTTTTTGCTAAGCACTTCGAGGTAAGGGATTACGTTTCTTTTAGGTTCTTTGAAAAAGTATAAAAATACTTTTAATGTTAGGCTTCCGCAAATTCTTGAAATTAATTGTTCCTTCATTTGCCATGCCCGACCTCATGTCGGTAGTTGCTTTGACTCCGTCGTTAGCGTTATTGAATATCTTCGTTGTATCCTCGTTTTTCGCAGATTTCATGTCTACTATGATTTTCATGAAATACCTTTGTTATTGAGAAATTTTCTTGTATTTGTAAACTTTGTCAGTATACTCTTTGGTATTGAAAATGAGGAATTTTGATATTATTTATGTTTTGATAATAGTACATTAACAGTACTATTTATGTTTTGAAATTATTTATGATCACTAAGTATGAACAACCCGTCACGGGGATTTTCGTGACAACATTTGAAATAATTGAAATTTGTACCACTTGGCCTGTGAGTGTGGTTATCCGGATATACCTTAATATTGTACCCTTCGGGGGATTCGTGTACCCTACTGGGGATTTGTGTACCCTTCGGGGGATTTGGTTCTTGGTCAATAGACTCTTATGTGATCATAATAAATATTTTGATGTCCGGTTATTACTGGCTGGTATGGGACAGCCAGTAATGACAAACTTATTTGATCCTAATCGTTTTGTTTGAACTCTCCATTTTTGTTTTAGAAATTATATTCTTGTCGATCGATACTTATCTTTGATTTTTGCAAATTATCAAATTTCTAAATTTTGTTTTTAACTTACAACACGATTATTCTTTGAGTCACCCCTCCTTAGAAACCGGAGGGGCGACGTATGATCTTACTGAGCTTTGTTCGCTCACCCTTCACAACCCTCTTCTTCTAGGTCGAAGTTAAAGACTAAGTTCGAGGCAGAGGATACCGGCGAAGAATCAAGGTTTTTAGGTCATAATTATATGTGTTGGAAGTTAATGAAGACAGAGAAATTTTTAGTAGACTTGGTTCCGAAATTTATTTTGGATGACTGTATTTAAATTTGAGACTTTTGTAATATTAGTTGGATGTCGTTTAATTTAGTATTTATTTTAAGTTTGAATTTGTAGTGACGTGGCCAGATGTGGGCCCATGTAGTGGGACCGAGTTTGGGGCGTTACACAGATAGATCATAAATCTAGGTGACATCTAGATTGATAGTTCATGTGCTTAGGATATAGAATGGATGAATTTTGCGGGGATGGAGGCTGAACCAATTGTTCAACAGACTATATTTATTTTTAGTGAACGAACCTAAGACATTGAATGATAATATTATGAATTAAACATAAAGAAGATACAAGTGAAATCCAGAATCCTAGATTGCCACCCACCATAAGATCTTCATATCTGTTATTACTGCTAATTAGTTAAACATCTAAATATATATAGTAGTTTAGAATATAATTAAATATAAAAACCCCCTTTAGATTAATAATTTGCTATCAATAAATTGCATTGTTCGTGATCACTTGTCTCTGTGGGTTCGACTCTTGCTTCCAATACTATTCTATAATAGTCTTGTCCACTTGCAAGGAAAAAGATTAATTAAAACATCGATCAAGCTTTTGGCGCCGTTGCCGGGGAGTATAATTTCTCACCACATAGAAGCCTTCACAAAAGGAGAGTTTGAGTGAAAATAAAGAGAGTTTGGCTAGAGAGAATAGTGAACTTTGTGAGATAGCCAAGAAAAATGAGAGTGTGTGTCAAAACAAGAGTGAGAGGCCGGTTTTAGAAAGTAGTGAAAGATGTGAGATAACCGGCAAAAGGAGAGGAAAGATAGAGAGAGAGAGGAAAAGAAAGAGTGTGAAAAAAAGAAAGAAAGTGAGGCAAATTTTCATACTAATAAATTTGAATTGTTTTTGCCGAGTTTCATTGTTTCTCATTCACAGATTGTTCATGAGTTAAAGCCTACACCGTCTAAAGAAATTGTGAGACTCAAGGTTGAATGCCAACAAGGTAAGGAGATTGTTGTAGATCCTACACTTTCTCAAAGGTATGATCTTACTCTTTCTTGGAAAAATAAGATATGTGGTGAATTGTTGTATGATAATCACCATGATATTGATCATAAGCTCAATAGTGTAGTTGTTGGATTTGGAAAGTTACATAGTCTTGTAGACACTTCAGTCATAGGTGAGATTATTAGACCAATTAATTTATTACATGATGCACACAATAACTTTGGTGATAAATTCAGAATTGTGAAAGGTATTGCTTTGAAAAATCTAATTAATCTTGTGAATGCCTTATTCATGAAAAAGATTGTTGGACCACTTGACTTGTTTAGAAAGTTTAAATTGCAAAATTTGGTAAGTCACCATGGTCTAAGTGATTGGATTAAATGTGGTGAATACATTGGTGATGATTTAAAATTGACATTGCATATTCCTAATCATGTGTATGTGGATCCATTCATGGATAGTACATTGGTTGATAAATTGATAGGAATGCATTGCGCAATACAAGTTGAGACGAAAATTCTGAATTTTGCTTTGGGAATTTCTAAGTTTCATCAAGATGTGAGTTCTAAACATGTGATTATGCATGATGTTTCTATGATGAATTTTTTTGTTGCATGTCATAAGATTGTTGAAATTCCCCATGATGCGTTGATGTTTCATAAGATTTATGGATTGCATATAGTTTCATTGAGGGACATAAATTATGTTAAGCATGTTAAACCTTGGAAAGGATATGAGCTTCATGATATTAAGGGATATAAGCATGTTTTGACTAATAGTTTGATTGTTGAGCCTAAAGGATGTTTATCCTTGAGATTGCACTCTAGTTGTAATTTCTTATTGTTGCATGATTCGTTATTGCTAAATATGGATATGCAAAAGATAAAATTTGTTAGATTAATCTTCAAACCTGGCGAATTTGGCTGTTGTTTGTTTCAAGTCAAAGGAATAAATGAAAAGACTTCAATCTTTGGTAATTGGAAGAAAGAGACCATAGAGTATGGTAAAATTGTTTGTAGTGAAGAGACCTTGACTTGTGATAAGTTGCTCAAAGAGGAAGGTGACTTTGGTTCTATATTTGATTTTCATGAGGGAACATCGAGTTGTGATAACTTGATGAGTGAGATTATAAGCATTGATGGATTTACTTGTCATGACGGATTTGGATACATGAGTTGGTATGCCATATTGCATATTGTCTTCTTATACTTATTGATATCTTTCATTGACATTCCTTATTTATGATGATCTCATTGTGTTTAATGTTGCATATTTAATGTTGTCATTCATGGAAAATCACCAAGTAATGCAAGTGAGATATGTTAGGTTGATATTTGAACCCGGAGATGAGGTTTGGTTGATGCAAAATATTGAAAGAGACTTTGGTTTTGCTAAATTGAGCATGATGATATATGATTACTTGATGAGTATGAATTGTCGTGCTAACCACTTTGATAATCTTGCATCTCGTAGTGTTGTTATGTTTCTCCTACAGGTTTGGGCAAGGATCAATGTGAAACATAAGGATGGATATGATGCCAATGAAGTTCGATTAATTCATGATCCAGGAAACGTGGTTTATGTGGGTTTAGATGGAAAGCTCGTTCGAGAACGAAGGGACTTTGTGCATGACTACAATATGACTTTTAAAGTGGATTTATGTGGTAAGATTAATGTGAGTTCATACTTTTCAGTTGCTAATTCCCGTCCATTTGATGTAGGTCCAAATTTGAGGACAAATCTTTTTGAAGAGGGAGGGAATGATGAGGACATCCCCAACAATGTCAACAACTCAAAAGAGAGAACCATTTAATCACTGGGAGATGATGAGATCCTGTCAAGCCTAAGTCCGAGTCCAAGTCAAATGTTGATCAAACATGGAGAGTTCAAGATTGATCAAGAAACCAAGTGCCCAAGAAATCAAATTAACTCTTCAAGAGGCGTGGAATATGATTGGAAGATTCAAGAATTCTACACCAACTTGATTCGTGGGTTCATTGGAGATTCGGAGCTACTATAATGGATACTCGTCAAAAGAGGCTAGTGAGCATTTCGAGATCAAGAAGATACTATAATGGATACTCGAACCGAGGCTAGATTTCGGATGATTCGGATCAAGAAGATCGCGAGGTGACATCAGACCTTGCGACGCAAGGTTAAGATAGGCTTGCAACCAAGGCCTTGATATTTCCTGTTCGCCGAACGCAAGGTTCAAGGAGCTGACTTCCCCGGGTTTTGTGCCGAGCATTTAATAACTATTTCCCACATGGAAGACTTTTGGGGCCAAAATGCAACTTCAGAAAATAGGCCCATGTAGAAAAACGGGATTATTAGAGTTTTCATTAGTTTAGTTATTTTTAGGGTTTCTTTTTCTCCAAGTATTAGGGTTTACTTGTTAGCATATAAATAGGCCTCTTTCTTTCATTGTAAAACAGTTAACTTTTCTGATTATTGAATAATATAGTTTTGAGTGTTTTCTTCGAAACCTCCTTGTTCTTCATGAACTTGTGAATGCTTCGGTGTGATTCCGTTGTGTTCGAATCCTAACTTATCAATAGGAATTCCATACCTATTGTGTCATTATTCACAATACTTAGGTTCTTCAATTGCTACGATTGCGGGTTGCGGCTGTACATGCCAAGATTCTTTTCGTGCTAATTGTTGGGTCGAGGTGTCACCCCCGCAAAACATCCTTCGATCCTAAGCTTCCGCCGCGTGTGTAAATCGTTCTTCAATGAAGCCTTCCGAGAAGATCGTATCACACACTAGGAACCACTTTGTGACTAGCCCGACCCTAATGCTAGCTACGTTCCCTGTTCGATTCGTGCTCCCGAGGCTGAGATGGAGCTCCTGCCATTCGCTGGGGTCCCGTACTGGTCTTGACACACTTAACGCCTTACTCGGCGCAGGCATAGTTGGAAGTGGTTCCAATTCGATGGGCAGTGGGGGATTGCCCATAGCAATCAATTGTTGGCTTAGCTGGTGTATCTTCCCCAAATACACTGCCCTCTGACGCAACGATTCCTCCCGAAATTCGTTGGCCAGCCCAACAGCGGCCACAACACTTCAGGCCAATGAATCCAATTCCCGCCTTTGATTAATCTGGTGGCAGGCATTATGAGGGGGAGGAGGAAGTTGAATGTTATCGGCCTGAATCTCCACACTAGGGGTGGTCGTGTGTCCATCCTCCAACACATTCCCACCATTAACATCGTTTGCTGCCATGTCAAAAGCTTGAAAAGTCGTCGGAAAAAGAATTTAATATTTAAAAAACGTTTCCCGGTAATGGAACCAACTGATGTATCCAAAATGAGGAGATACACTAGGCTTGATTATTCGGATATCTGGCTTTCAATTTTATCCGTGTCTTCAAAGGCCCAAACCTGTCAAAAAGGTAACAAGAACCGTGAACTGGGCAGGGGCTTACCCTGCAAATGCACTCCCGCGTAATAAATAGCAAACACTTGATTGAGTTAGCAATTGGACATAGTTTAGCCTATGATTATGTGAACGTATCTTCCCTCTCCATTTTGAGGGGTTTATATAGCCGGCCAAAAGAGCTGGAAACTGCTCATTGAATGCCGGAGCGTGAAAATCGGGCATATTCATGGCCACGTCCGGAACGTGGGGGCGGATTTCCCGGCAGTTACTGCTTACGCTCAAAACAACTGTTATTATGTTACCGAGAAAGGCGAGCATGCTCGCCTTGACCTCTCTCCCTGCTCGTTATGCCCTTGGGCCCTAGGCTTTCTGTAGATGGCTGCTCGCTTATGATGCTAGGGTGGCCAGGGATTTGTCTGTACTGGCTTACAACTTAGAGCTTGGATCTTGAGAAGTGCACGTGATTTACCCGTGACCACGAGGAAGGCGTGCTAGGCACGTGACCGGAATTTGGGCCTTTTGGACTAGGTAGTTCAGTTCATTATTTTATTTGTAAATGTTTCACTTAAATATATATTTTAAAAAATTAAGGCATAAAAGTGTCATGTTATTACTTAATTGTTACTAAAAATAGCACTTTAAAAAAAAAGGAGCAAAACGGTCCAATTTTAAAGCGAAAAATAAAATAAAAAATCCGAACCTCGTTAATGTAAAGGCATTTTGTAGGAATAGGTATTTAAAATAATCCCAAGGAAAAATAAAACTGCAAAACCGTACAACAAATCTTTCCAAAATGAGGATTGACTTTTGGAATTTTCTGGTAACCAATCAGAGCCACTTGCATTGTACTATTTATTCACTACAGTCCAAAACAACAATATTCTTCTTTTAAAAAAAATAAATTTCAAACTGGATAATTATTTTAGGACGGACGAAAAGAAAAAAAGAACGATAATTTAGGCTCCATGCCAATATCCCTAATACCAAGCTCATCAGAGTGATGGACTAATACTAATATATATAGTTCATTTTCTTTCTTAGTCAGAACTTTTGGACAGTTGCCCATTTAGTGATAATTTCTACTATCCAACAAATCAGGACTAATTTTTCCATGTAGATAGTTTATACAAACATTGTATAAAATAATATTATTTCCGTCTTAAAATTATTGACGAGATTTACCCGATTAGAGATCGAAGAAAAAATAATTAATTTGATTATTAATAATGTATTAATTTGATTTTTAATTTCCTTTAAAATTCATCTACATGGGACCAGTGTTCTAAAACTCCCCGTCTAGGCGCTAGGCCCCTCTCTACCGCCGCGACTTTCTTAGTTGTCCCCTAATCGACCAAGTCGATACATACGCCAAACCTTACCGACCTTAATTTATTTTTGTAGCTTTGATTTTGTGGCATGCGGTGACCGGAGAAAGAAGAGGGGGGGCGAACTGGAGAAGGAAGGGGGAGTGGTAATGGTGAGTTAGAGAGGGAGGTAGAAAGAAAATAAGTTTGATTTTGTTGATATTCGGTGAGAAGAGAGAGTGGATAGATTAAAGGGTTAGATTTAGGAGGAAAGAGATTGGAGAATGAAAAAATGAGAAGAGTCGGTCTGCCGGAAAGAGAGAGAGAAGAAAAAAAGGAAAAAAAAGGTTGCCGGTCTGCCAGATAGATAGAAAAAAGAAGAAGAATAAGAAAAAATGAAGAAGAAGTGGGCTGTCTCAAGACTCAGAATTTAGAATGAGGAGTGATTATGAATGATATGTTAGACTGTGGGTTGTAGGGGCAGTAGGTAGGTGGAGTAATATTTTTTTTTTGTTTTTAATTCTAAACTTGACTGGTTTATTGCTTTGGGGTTGTTGAGAATTAGAATTAATTGTAGGTTTGTAAATTTTTGTTCATTTTACAAATATAGACAAGTGTTTAATAAAATGACAAACATAAAAAAAAATTGTAGTCAATGTGTTTGATCTTTGATATAAATTATCAAAAAAATGGTAATTATGCATTAATTCTAGGTCCTGCTTAGGCCCCGATTACGCCTCGACTAGTCCCTTAGGCGCTAGTGTGTCGTCTAGCGGTCGCCTAACGATTTTTAGAACCTTGCATGAGACTCATAATTAATATAAGAAGAAAAAATTAGGAAAAAATAATAAAAGTATCATCTATTTTTCAAAAGACAATTTTTTGGGACATACAATAATAGAAAACGATACAATAAATTTGAAAACGGAGGGAGTAAAAAATTGCGTTAATTACTCAGATACTTAGACCTTTTATATGTATTGTCCAATATGTTATGAGGTGCAACTTATCTCATGTGACCAATTTAATATTTTAACAATGAACAACTTCATTACTAAGATATACTATAACCAATAAATTACTTGTCTATATTGTAACACGAAAGATTTATTGAGACTTGAGAGAAACCTAATCGGAAAGGATTTTAGGGTAATAACTGATAAATGTACGTTTAATGCAATTATACCTACAAATTATAAAAAAGATAATAGTGATTAGAAAAAGAAAATATAATGGAAGGGACGAATGAAAATCTTTTTTTCAGCATACATAGTGTGATCCAACACACTTGTCTTAATAGCTTTGTCAAATTAATGGATCTACAACATATTTAAAAACTAATCCAAACGTAAATTATTCAAATCGACTCACTTTCCCTATTGAGAGAAAACAAAAATATGATTAATTATGGGTTAGCCCTTTTTTCAAAATTTTATTTTCTAAAGCTGAGTGACATTTTTCATTAACCAGAAAATGACACTTTTTTTGATATTACAAAATTACCCCTTCTTGTGTCGAAGGTATAAGTTTACCGTTTATGTTTTTACCGCATTTCACCTTTTTTTTGCATAAAAAGAGTTTGATTTGCATAATCAAAACAATAAGATTAAAAAAAGTAGTTTATTCACTCCGGGTTAAGAGTTCATTATTTCAGTTTGTTATATTTCACTTAAAGAGTTCATTTAAAAAAATTAAACTATAAAACTCTATTCTTTTCAAGTAAATAGTCTACCATTTCTTTTTGGGATATTCCATTTAAAAAATCAACTTTTAAAAAATTATTAAGACGTAAAAATGTGATGTTATTACCTAATTGGCTATTTGTTACATATTTAAAAGTAGAAAAAAAAAGTAAAAAAAGATTACAAAGGTATTGTGGTAGGGAGGAATGATTAAGGTGAGATTTGTTTGCGTGTGGAAGAGTTTAGTTTAATCAGTAAATTAAAAAAATATTTTAGTAAATTACCAATAACTACCTCATTTATGTGTTGATTTTTAATTTTGAATTATATCATTCATCTACCAATTGAAAAAAAAAAATAGGATATAAATTTCACGTCAAAAGTCAAACCATCACAAAGCTGATGTCGGGATAACAGTTCGGGTGAGCTGGCCGAACATCTACCTAGATGTTCGGCTGAGGTGGCTGAACATAAGGTGTTCGGTTGGGCTGGTCAAACATTTCCCAGACTGTTCGGTGGTCAAGTCAGAACGATGATTCAAGTCTAAAACAAAACCAAACATGCCTAGGACCGAAGGTGAAGCACACGTTGGGTAAATGCAATTCAACCAAGCATAAAAGATGTGTACTAAGGCCTTAGGAGGCTCAACTAAACCTCAAGACAAATGAAGGAAAGACCTAGAGTACAACCGAGGTCACAGGAAATAACTACGCGAGAAAACTCACAACCGAGTCAAGTAACGAATAGTGTCAGTTTACGACTTGTAACTTTAACAAGTTAAAGTCTATGGGAGATATAGAACGAAGATATTGGATTCTAGATATCCTACCTACACAAATCAATGTTCTATCCTCAAGTCAAGTAAGGGAGGCTACGGTTAAATGACACGCAAAACGAGAAGGTCAAATACACGAAAGTTCGGGGTCTTACATCCTCACCACCTTAAAAGAATTCGTCCTCAAATTCACAATCCTACAACAACCAAAAGTTCAATACTCTGGTCTACAAATGAAGTCGAGGCAATCACCTAGGTGTGCCCCATAACACGAGGGGGAGAAATACTCAAATACCAACTCCGATCAATTCCAAAGTCGAGTCATTCTTAACTCTGGACGGGGTTCAAAGACACCAGTGAGGCTTACAGAGTTTCCAACAAACATGGATATCGAGGTTTAAATGTCTCTCTATCAACTAATCAAGTAATTCATATGCATGTACAATAATTGCACCGAACTAACAAACTTCCTAACCAAGAATTTTCCGGGCTAAATGAATTATTCTGGTTACAACACGAATCTCTAGGGTCTAACGCCCTTACAATGGAATCATGTAGTCAATCATCTTCATGGACCATATATTCACCCAACAAGGAAGACATTCAATATGATGTAATTCATCCAATCAAATCACAAGTTCAAATCATTCATAGCATGATTTCAATATGCAAGTTGCACGTATTCGCACAAGCAAAACAAGATACCATTTTCAATTTCATTCCATTTTGGTAACGGGTTCACTCAATTCCTATCTTCTATCATACCATTCTAGTTCTTCGACGAAGACCTCTTGATAATCAAGTCAAGGTCCCTCTGAAGTGAATTCAAAAGCTTTTATTGTATAGGATGTGGGGTGTGCGTAAATCACATAAAATCATCCTTTATCATGGTCTCATGAACATATAGTATAGTCACATGAAGGCATGTCAATCAATATCATGTACATAGTATATTAGTCTACTATACCAGTATACAATTCTAATACTTTTATCAATGTATCAGGCTTGAATCAAAACGAATCAACGTCGCGAAGTCACTAGGTAGTAAATACTTACTAGTTAGAATACTACCATCCATATAAGTCGAACCATATACGGCCGACAATCAATCCAATCAATAATCGCATGATCACCTACCGGCTAATCACAAAGTCTCAACTTAAAACCACAACAATACATTGATTAGTCGGGATATTCCCTTCAATACTAGATAACATGCGGTGGGAAAGAGTCCTCAAATTCCTACCGCTAGGTAGCACGAGCACTCACGATTAGGTACTACAATAGTTATATATACTTATATAGAAATCACGGAATACATTAGGTAATACGGGAAGCTTAGCCACTCTGCTCAAGAAACGTGTAACAACTATCAAAGGCACTAATGAACACCAAGACGATCGCACTCGGGATCGGAAACCTGAGCTTATTTGATAACTCACAACGGACAAGAAACAATAGCTCTACAAGGCATCAGCACACACATGGTATAACTGCAACTTAAAAGCGACATAGGAGGAATATAATACTCCTAGACACAACACTCACGGAAATCTAGACCAAATCGAACTTAGTACTCCAAGTCCTATACTTGTACAAAAGAACATGCAAATAAGGCACTAACCAGAACTGTAATACCCCGATTTCCGGTTAGCTTGATTTGGGTGCGATGCTCGTATTTCTTCCTTTGTTGATTGTTTGGTTGGTTTGTGAGAGAGTATATATGTGTATGAGTGACCACATTAAGACCAAAACACTATTACGAGATGACCTATAGTAGTTGACTTGCTAAAGTCACTAGTCGTAACTCGACGTAGTCGGAATGCGACGCGATTGAGAGTTTGCTTGCGCTTTGTATTGTGACCTCGGTTTGATCCAAAATCTTTACATGATGATTGATTAACATGTCTAGATGTATTATACTTATAGTTGGATGCATTCCCTAAGTCTAGTAATGTTTTGACGTTTCGAGGATAGCAATCGTTCTTATCGCGTAGTTCGAGATTGAGTCGTGTGATCGTCTCATCTTCGGGAGTCCTTATTCTCATAGTTGTTGTTTAACTTCTTAGAAGTATTGAAGCCTATTCATTTTAATCTTTACTTGCTTAAGTCTCATGGTATTTCTCGTCTAATCGCTGGTTCATTCGTCGATTAGTTAGCGAGCTGTTGTGCCCTGCTTCGATTTCATTCTGAGTTGTTTCGGGAGTTGTTTGTTGTTGTTCTGTGGGAGTTCTAGACCTAATTTGAATGAGGTTTGAACCTTGTTTGGTTTGGTTAAGTGTTTGGGGTCATTTAGGGTTGAATTATAGACAATTTTGGGTCTAGGAGGCTTGTGGCCGCAAGGGGGAAGGACCTTGCCCCCGCAAGGTCAACAGAAGGAATCACCAAATGGGAATTTGGAGCATGCGCTCGCATGGGTTGAGGACCATGCGGCCGCATGGTCCCCCCGATCAGCCTTTCCATGTTTTGTGAACTTGAAGGTTTTACCCATTCCACCCTTACTAAAACCTATCCTAATCCCTCTCTAACCTTCCTAATTAGTCCTAATTGAGTCATAAAAAAACAAGGGGTCATGTGAAAATTAAATATACTTGTTCCAATCTTCACAGCTGATTGTACCATAGCCATTACCCTCAAAGAACAACCAGATCCACCATAAGAAATTGAAGATCTTTGTTGTTCTTGTTCAGAAGAACCTCGGTGATGTCATAATACATTACAAGTTAACACCTACTTCACACTTGCAACCATGAGCCATTACTTTCTAACAAAACACAAATTTAACAATATTCTTTTACAATACAAAGCTTAGAATATTATAGTTATTCTTTGCACGTTTTCATACTTTAAAGGATGATTAATATATAAGTTGGTCCATGAACTTACCATTTTTATTTAAATGGTAACTAATGTTGAAGATTTCCTATGGTGATTCTTTAAGTTAGCGTTGGGTTGAAGTGAATTATTGGTTCGCTTGCTTAGAGTTGTCAAAAAGGCTAGGACCCATTGGGCTAGCATGTCCTGCCACCTAAAAGAGGTGACTTGTGTTAGTATTTCACTATTATTTCTTAGGCCCGTCATGTTTTTGGGCTGGTTCACCCCGCCCCACCAACCCATTTTGACAGCTCTAGCAAATTGTATCTCCTTCACCTTCACTTTCCATGCCAAAATTAGGGGTGACAATGACTAGCACGATACGATAGCATGAACCAACACGGCACGATTATAAAACACGATTACAGAGACAAATGACACGATAAGCACATCACGACACGACACAACACGAAAGACACGAAATTGTTAATATATTCAAAATAATATTTATTGCTATATTTATGATCAAATAAAATAGATAATATGAAAACACAATAATGAAACACGAACACGATACGATAGCACGAATTGTCACCCTAGCCAAAATTCCTAATACCAGTGATGGACTAATACTAATATATACAGTTCATTTTCGGCTTTCTTAGTTAGAACTTTTGGACAGTTGCCCATTTAGTGAAATAATTTCTACTATCCAAAAAATCAGGACTAATATTTCCATGTAGATAGTTTATACAAACATTGTATAAAACAATATTATTTTCGTCTTAAAATTATTGATGAGATTTACCCGATTAGAGATCGAGGAAAAAATAATTGATTTTATTATTAATAGTGTATTAATTTGATTTTTAATTTCCTTTAAAATTCATCTACATGGGACTCATAATTAATATAAGGAGAAAAAATTAGGAAAAAATAATAAAAGTATCATCTATTTTTTTAAAGACAATTTTGTTGGCACATACAATAAAACAAAACGATACAATAAATTTGAAAATGGAGGGAGTAAAAAAATGCGTTAATTACTCAGATACTTACACCTTTTATATGTATTGTCCAATATGTTATGAGGTGCAACTTATCGCCCGTGACCAATTTAATATTTTAACAATGAACAACTTCATTACTAAGATATACTATAACCAATAAATTACTTGTCTATATTGTAACACGAAAGAATTATTGAGACTCGAGAGAAACCTAATCGAAAAGGATTTTAGGGTAATAATTGATAAATGGTACGTTTAATGCAATTATATCTACAAATTATAAAAAGAAAATAGCAATTAGAAAAAGAAAATATAATGGAAGGAACAAATGAAAATCTTTTCAGCACACATAGTGTGATCCAACACACTTCAATGGAATAGCTTTGTCAAATTAATGGATCTATAAGATACTTAAAGACCAATCCAAACGTAAATATTCAAACCGACTCCCTCCCCATCGAGAGAAAACAAAAATATGATTAATTATGGGTTGGCCGATTTTTTCAAAATTTTATTTTCTAAAGTTGAGTGACATTTTTCATTAACTAGAAAATGACACTTTTTTGTTATTACCAAAATTACCCCTAGTTGTGTTGAAGGTATAAGTTTACCATTTATGTTTTTACCGCATTTCACCTGATGCTACACAATCTGGTCTTGGGCCGTTCCTTACAGTTTGTGGGATATCTGGGCTTATCTGAATGTATGATCTCTTAGAACACTGTCAAAAGAAGAACACCTTAGTAGGAATGCAAGGCAGGGCCTCGCGAAACCTCTCGGGCGTGAGAGTAAGTATTAAGCTTAGTTGAAAGTAAAATAACAGGGTTTCGGCGTATAAAAGAGTGCGTACCTTTCAAATGAGATTTTGTGAAGTATATATAGCCTTTTTGGGAGTAAGATCTGGGCTGGGTCATTATTAAGGAGATAATTTAGGACTTTAATGCCATAAATGCGGGTTGACCGCGTAACTGATGGAATCACGACAGAAATCTCGGGATCAGTGAGGTTATTTCCCAGTTAAGCTCAAAATTGATATCAGGTTCATTCGAGCAGCCATGCTCCCTGCTTGCTGATTGATAGACAAATTCCTGCTCGAGATAGATGTATGGTGTTCACCTCGTAGCTATCCTGCTCGGATAACTTCTTTCTTGGTCTCTATCATACATGTGACTATCACGTGTTGACACATGTGCTTGGCTCGTGACCAGAGTTTGGGCCGAGCTCATCAGTGGCCCCCTGCTCCCTGTTCGGCGAGTATTTATGCTCGGCGCAGGGAGCAATACACTTGTTTAATTTTGTTGTGGCCGAAGCGAGGGGAGCTGCTTCATTGGTGACAGTTGGTGTATTCGAAGCGCCGGTTGCAGGGAAACTGAAAAGGCTTTTCTGAAGTGACAACAGCTGGGTTCAGTCATGATGAGCCGCGTGTTTTCGAGGACAGCATTAATGGTGGGCTTGATCGGGTGCTTCGCAGCCGCCTTTGTTTGAATTCGTGGGCGCGTGATTTGGGAGCCTTTTTCCCAAAATTGTGCCTATAAAAGGGGAAAAACCCTAATCCTGTTTCTTTTTTACTGCCTTTTAGTTCTCAAGTGCTCTACCGTGTTGTTCCAATTGTTTCTCCAGTGGTGACTCTTTGAGTTAACAAGAAATTCGTCTCCTGCCATTCTGGATCATTTCAACATTTCGGCTTCTGGCAAATTGATCCCTGTTCAACGCACAAGTAAGTTTTCTCAGGCCTTAATCCTCTTCTGTTTCTTTATAAAATTCATTTGAACTTTCTGGTTTTCTTTGTGTGTTCTTCATATTCATGGTTTTCTAGGTAGATTCTTAGGTTTTTTCGTCTAGGCTTGGGTAATTTGCAGGGAGATCAAGGAAAGATCTTCGAAGCATCATAAGTTTTCTGGGGATTAATCAAGATATTGCTCGATCTATTGTAGGATGTCTTCCCCTCTTCGACTCTTTGATGACAACTCTGATCATGAGCAAGAAGCTTATGATTATGACCATGGTGCCCAGGAGCATCATTCACCCGTAGATTTTGAGAGAACGGGGTCTGATGTGTTTATTTCAGAGGGAAGGAATACCCAAGAAGCAAATAGTCGAGTTTCCCTTGAAAGGATTGTGAATGATGTGACCACCGACCAGGATGAGGTGGATGAGGCAAGCTCGAGTGGGATGCCTAGCGACGAGGAAGTAGCTGGTCAACCTCGAGCTGGAAGGAGGCACCGTAACGAGGATTACTGTAATTTGAGCTCGCTTGCTCACTGGGAGTCTATTGACTCAGTTATAGAGGTGGGGAACTGGTTTGACTCGATTGGGATTTCCGGGGAGGATTATCGAGGGGTCCCTTATGAATCCGAGATGACTCCTGCTCAGATGAGGAGCAAGACCAAAAGAGTGGTCTTTTTCTATGATTTCTTTCGTGTCGGGATGCGTTTTCCGCTAGATCCTTTTGTTGTCGAGTTCTTAAGGGAGACCAACGCCGTTCCGTGTGATCTCCAACTCACAACGATGCTGATCCTGATCGCTTTTAGCGCGACCTGCCGGTTGATTGGGTTTGAACCGGAGATGACCATACTCCGAAAACTTTTTCAGTTTACTAAGGACAAAAGATCGGGAAGGATTATTGGCCGATCGAAAGCTGGAGCTTTGAAGCTGTTCATTGAGTTTCCCCATAAAGTTGTCAAGTGGGATAAAAGGATTATTGTTGTGGAATCCCGGGTCGGGTGGCCATTTGCCCCTAACCCTTATGAGATGAAACCTCCAACTTATGATCGGTATGCCACCTTCACCGGAGAGGATAGGTGCATGGCCATGTTACGAGGAGCACTGGGAGTGACCGAGCAGGGTCAACAGTGGTTGATTGACTGGAAGTCAATCGTGCAGGATGCACGGATCTTACGCCTGGCCGGGATGTATCCTGCTTCCGTGGAGGGTGTGGATCCTTTGATTGTCATAGCACCTGAGCCAGTTCATCCTTTTTGGGGGACTTGTCATGACCACAAGTTCCCCAGTGAGTGCGAGTTATGCGGTCTAGGGGGAGATTGTACACCTCGATTTGACTTTGAAGATGCTGGTATTTACTCTTTATTGTTGATTATGAGTCTCACGGAAAATATCTTGATGTTTTCTAACTCGTTTTCTTTTTGCTGGTAGTGGTGAAGGATATATTGAGACAGAGAAAAAATGAGTTCAAGGCGAGGTCCGTTGCTCGCCATGGTGAGCTGATGGGCATGAAACAGCTTCTTTACCCAAGGCCCCCTTTACCGAACGGAGCAAAAAATCGTCGCGGGCTCCTGGTTCCTCTACTGAGCCAAGATCTCCTTCTACGACGGTGCCGACCACCGAGCAGTCTTCTCGAAAGAGATCATCTGCGTCCGATTCCCGAACGGGAAATCGGAGCTCCCGACCACGAACAGGGGTGGATGAACCCCAAGAAACAATTCAAGTGGGTCTCGATCCTCGCCTTCCTTCCGGCTTCCGGCCGGGCTGCCTCCTCCTCCTCGTCGTGAAGAGCCATCGCGGAGTGGTACACCTAGTTGGTTGAGAGCCAACTTTGTGGCGCCCGTATCCCGAGATGGGGTTAGGGCCCTCGTGAACGAACTCGCCGCCGTCCCCCCTCTCGAAGGAATCAACATTCGTGATCGGGGAACCATGAGCGCCGTTTGCGGCAGGGGATCCTGAAAAGGGTCGTCCAGCCTGATGTTGTCCGTGGTGATGCTAAAACTCCGAACAGCGTGCTACTCGGTGAAATTGGTTTGCTAGTCAGCGAGGTATGTCATGCCTATTATTTGATGAAGATAACTGCTACTGATAATGTATATTTCCTGCTCATTTATGTTTTTGTTTTGCAGTTCACCTCCAAGGTCACTCTTCTGCACAAACGTGCAGATGAGTATAAAGATAAGGCTGGAGCTTTGTTTGAGCAGAAGCGGAAGTCCGAGGAAGCTGCTCGGTCTTACAAAGAAGACTTGTTGGCTAAGGACAAAGAAGTCCTAACAAAGGTTGTCGAGCTGTCTAAGCTTGAGGAGGAAGTTATCCGCCTGAAAGCCCAGGTGGAGTTCGCTCAGAATGGGGAGGTGGCCGCTTAGAAAATTTTGAGCGAGGAGAGGAAAAAGTTCGAGAGTGCTCAGATCGCGGCCGAGCAGAAAGAGAAAGCTTGGCAGGCCAGGTTGACACGGGAAGTTGCGGCTGCCAAAACTGCTGCTATTGAAGAGTTCAAACAGTCAGCCGAGCTTGACCAGCTCGTAGATGCAAAGCTGGTTCCCTATTATTCCCAAGGGTGCAACCATGTTAGCGTATCTTTGGCGGGCGGCAATGTCTACCGAATATAACTCTGAAATGATGGCGAGAATGGGGAGGCGGTGTGTCGCCCGAAGGAGCCACGCTTTGGTCCCCTATACTGTGGATGAGATGGGGATCATTGCCAATAATGATCGGGAAAGCGATGAGCCGGAGTGGATTCCTCCGACTCCGCTGGCCAATAATGTGGTTGAACAAATGAACGCAATCTTTGAGCGTGAGGCCAACGATGATGAAGATGAGGATCCTGCTCCCCAGCCTGTTGGCCCGGTGATAATAGATGTCGAGGAGAATCAGGCTGCTCCTTCTGCCGGGATAGAAACAAACTTGCCCCCTCCTCCTGATCAAAGTACTGAGCAGCTGCCTCCTCCACCACCTCTTCCTCCCAACTTGCAGTCCGAGATGGATAAAATATTTGCCGAGCTGGACACATCGGGAACATCCACCGAGCAAGGAGGGAATTAGATAGCTTTCGATCATTCTTGTAATGATTTTCCTTTTTCTGTAATTTGAAGTTTTAATGAGAACTTTTTATTTTACAATTGTGTGTGAATGTCCTCTTGCTACTTGTTTTATTTTTAGTTTTATACTTAGCTAAAAACAATTAGAATCATTGGGCAGGGCCCCTTCTGCTAATTCAGCAGGCATCTAAATAATTGCCTACTGCCCGAGTTATCGGGCAGAGTTGTGTGGCCGCGTTAACTGGGCATGGCCCTCGGTTTATCAAACCGTTAACATTATTTAGGCTGGATATTTATTTGAGCGAGACTTATCTCCCTTTGCCGCCAAAGCGAACAAAGCCGTCAAATAATATCGAACACCGGGTTGCTCCCCTTCTCCTGTTGAGGCATTCAAACTTAAAAATATAAACCGGGCAGGGCCCCACTTTGCTCGATTTTTCGAGCGAAGTTTTGTTCATATTTGTTTGAGTATATTTTCCTTTTGACATGCACAATTTCAAAATTTTCAATCCATGTAAGTAGTCACTTTCGTTCGAGACAACTTTATTATTGAAGAACCCTTTATTGAAAATACAGCCAATCAAAAAGCTGGAATTAACGCCCTGTTAATGGTAATATTTCTTCAAATGATCAGAATGCCAGGGATGCTTCAAATGTTTGCCCTCTTGATTCTGCAAGGTGTAAGTACCTTCTCTAACAATTCATGTAACCTTAAATGGCCCCTCCCAATTAGGTGACAATTTCCCTCGTTCTGGTCGCTGTCCTGTAACTTCGATTTTCCTAAGGACCCAGTCTCCAACTTTGAATGCTCTTCCCCGAACCTTCCTATCGTGATGGGCTTTGGCTTTCTGCTTGTAATTAATCATCCTGATACGAGCTTCCAGTCTGCGTTCTTCGAGAAGGTCAAGGTCGATTGCCCGGGCAACCTCATTGTCCTGCTCGCTATAATGGGCCACTCTGTAACTAGGAAAAGCAGTTTCTGTTGGAATTACAGCTTCTGATCCGTATGTGAGAGCAAAAGGTGTTTCGCCCGTTGACCCCCTTACTGTTGTCCTAATTGACCATAGAACAGCCGGTAACTCATCTGCCCATTTCCCTGCTCGATCGTCCAAATTTCGTTTGAGAGCGTGCAGGATTTGTTTGTTCGCGGCTTCTGCTTGTCCGTTGCCTTGTGGATAGGCAACTGAAGACTGCCAATGCTTAACATACATCCTGTTACATTCTGTAAATTTGTCGAGAAGGCGTGTGCCATGATCGAAACAATGGCTTTGGGTAACCCAAAACGACACCAAATGTGGTCATGCACGAAGTTGATGATGTTGTTTTCAGTGATGGTCGCCAATGGTTTTGCTTCAATCCATTTGGTGAAGTAGTCAATTGCCACCACTGCATATTTGAACTGAGACCGTGCTAGAGGAAAAGGTCCAATTAAGTCAATTCCCCACATGTCGAATGGCCATGCCGCCACTACTGGGGTCTGCTCGGTGGATGGCAGTCTAGGTATATCTGCAAATCTTTGACACTTGTCACATTTCTGCACGTACAAGGCTGCATCTCTTCTTAATGTGATCCAATAGTATCCTGCAAACAAAATTTTTTGTGCCAAGGTTCGTGCCCCTGGATGACCGCCACATTCTCCTTGATGAACCTCATATAGAAGTTCTTGGGTCATTTCTGGTCGAACACAACGAAGCATCGGCCTTACCCTTGATCGCTTGTACAATACTCCTCCGACCACCGAGTATCGACATACCTGGTTCCGGACAACTCTTTCTCGGTTTTTATCTTCTGGTAATATACCCTGCTCGATGAAATCTTTATATTCGTCGATCCAGCATCTGCTTGCTGGCTCGATATCCATTATTCGGTCCTTGTCAATCGAAGGTGTTTCCAGATGATCAATCATTACTGCCGGCCTTAACACAGATAATTCGCCCTCTGCTATTTTGGAAAGGTAGTCTGCTCGCATATTATCTGCCCGATCAATCCTGATGATCTCCCAGAACTTGAAGCTCTTCAAAATTTCTTTGACTAACTCGCAGTATTTGACCAATGTAGGATTATGGACTGCATACTCCCCCTGTACTTGGTTCACTACTAACTGTGAATCCGAGTATACCGTAACCGAATCAACATCCATGTCCAACAAGGAAGCCCAAATCCAAAGAATCATGGCCTCATACTCGGCTTGATTATTGGAGGCAGGGAATTTGAATCTAAGTGCCATCTCGAACTCGTCGGCGATCAGTGTGACGTAAGATGCCTCTGCTCCACGCCTGCTTACTTGCCGCCATCCACGAATAATTCCCAACAATGGGCTGGTTTGATCTTAACCGTTTTTTCTTGTTCGGCGGGCAGAGTTGTAATCGGGACGAATTCTTCCTCATGGTTAGAAAAGCTTGTTTCTACCAGAAAGTCGGCCAATGCCTGTGCCTTGATTGCTTTTCGTGGTTGATAGTCGATGTGAAACTCTGTGAGCTCGATGGACCAACCAAGCATTCTTCCTGAAAAATCAGGCTTGTGCAAGATTTTTCGTAATGGTGAGTCAGTGTATACAATTATCACGTGTACAGAAAAGTAAGCTCGTAATTTCCGAGCAGCAATGACAAGAGAGTAGGCCAACTTTTCTATATTAAAATATCGGCTCTCCACAGGTGTGAGAGCTTTTGACACGTAATACACAGGTTTTTGAACATTTGACTCCTCCCTAACCAAAACGGCGGCCACAGCCTGGTCTGTGGCAGCCAAGTACAAGTATAAATTTTCTCCCGTTTTCGGGCTGCTCATTAAGGGTGGTTTACCGAGGTATTTCTTAAGTTGCTTGAACGCTTCTGCACATTCTTCATTCCATTCAAAATTCTTATTGCCACGGAGTACTTTGAAGAAGGGTAGACATCGCTCAGCGGAGCGGGAAATGAAACGGCCAAGAGCGATGAAAGTTCCGTTCAAGCGTTGGACGTCTTTAATACATCTAGGCAGCTTCATGTCGAGTAGAGCTTGAATCTTCTCCGGGTTGGCTTCTATTCCCCTCTGGTTAACCATGAACCCCAAGAATTTTCTAGCCCGGACTCCGAAAACGCATTTGCTTGGGTTTAGTTTCATGTTGTGCTTTCGCAGATTGGTAAAAGTTTCTTCCAAGTCTTTGCTGTGGTCTCTCCCCTTTGTTTTGATGACCATGTCATCAATGTATGCCTCCATGTTTCGGCCAATTTGTTGGCCAAAAACTTTGTTGACCATATGCTGATAGGTAGCCCCAGCGTTTTTCAACCCAAAGGGCATCATTTTATAACAGTAGAGACCGCCAGTTGCTCGAAATGCGGTCAAAAACTTGTCCTGCTCCCACATTTTCACTTGGTGGTATCCTAAATATGCATCCAAGAAGCTGAGCATCTCGAACCTAGCAATGGCATCAACCAGCCTATCAATGCGAGGAAGAGGGTAACTGTCTTTGGGACAAGCCTTATTAAGATCTGTGAAGTCCACACACATTCTCCATTTATCATTGCTCTTTTTAACCATCACTACATTGGCAAGCCAGGACGGGTAATGAATTTCTTCAATGATGTCTGCTTTCCGCAGCTTCTCTACTTCAATCTTTATAGCCTCATTCTTTTCCGTGGAGAATTGTCGAGGTCGCTGTTGAATTGGTTGATATGCTGGATCCACACTTAGCTGGTGAAGAGCTACTTCTTCACTTATGCCCCTCATATCCTCCACCGTCCATGCAAACACATCAAGACTTGACTTTAATTGCTCGATCAGCCGTGTCCGTTCCTCGGGGGAAAGTGTTGTTCCAATTTTTATCTTTTGCTCTGGAAAAGACGGGTTGATGATGATTTCCTCGAGCTCATCTTCACCGAATTCCTCTCCTCACCTGACCTGCAATGTGTCCATTTCAATTTTTCCGCCTTTTGCCCTCTTTCTACGAGAAGGCTTTGACATTTCTTGACGCTCGCCTCCTTGTCCTTAGGTGATCAACCTCCATATCTTCCTTGTCCTTAGGGTGATCTATCTTCGTCGCGAGCATTCTCCTTCTAAATTATCGCTATATTGTCTCTGAGCTTTTTTCTGTCTCGAACAATGATTTCATCATCGGGGATGGAGAGCACGATTTTTCTCTTTTCTTTTTGCTTTCCCGAACAAATTCCCACATTGCTCGGTTGGCCGTGAAGGATCCCAATGCCGTTGTCCAGGTAAACTTTGCTCACGTGAGGTACCGAGGCTACCATCCGAAGCGAGCCATGGAAGGGATGCCCATGATGGCATTGTATGGTGATTTTAGATCGATCACGAGGAAAGTTATGACCTCTAGCCTCGTATGTTCCCCATCACCTATGTAAACTTCCGTGTCAATCGTGCTCCTTAACACCGACTTTATGATTTGTAAAACCTTCTAGAGTTCCTGGCAAGTAAGGTTTTAATCGGGCATCGGTGAGACCAATCTCCTTAAAACAACCGTAGTAGAAGCACGCTCCCAAGATGCTCCCCGTATCTACAAGCACTCGGTGCACCGCCATTGTTAATCAAAGCCGATATAACCAAAGGTCGCTTCTGAAGTGGTTGGCTTGCTAGTTCGCCGCGAGTGAAATGGATAGTCCTCGCCAAATCGAAGTTATCGTGGCATATTCATCACTTTGACAAATAATAAATATGCTTTCCCCAGCTTGAGTCGAGCTAGGTTCCTTCCTCGAGAATAACATTAACCACTCCGCTTATCCGGGGGCATTTCCCCTGCTTTCCGCCGCTTCCCGAGCGTGAGAGGATCACGACGATTGCCACCATTGTTGTTCCCTTGCTTGAACCTATCAAGACGCCCTGATTAATCAAGCGTTGAATTTCTTTTTCGAGGATGAAACATTCTCCTCCGTGACATGCCCCACGCCGCTGTGATAAGCACAAAATTTTGTGCTATCCCTGCATTGGGCAGATCCGATTCATGGGATGTGGGAGCGGAAGATCATTCTCAGATTTGCATCATAATTTCCTCTCCTTGAAGTGTTCAAGGAGTAAAATGCTGCTTCTCGAATCGCTGAGCGGAATCAAGTCCTGCTCCGATCTCTCCGAAAATTATTGTTGTTTCCTCCGAACTAGAATCGCCGCTTGGTCGAGCTATTTTCAACTTTTCCTTCCTTTTCTTCCTTCCGATCCGCTCCTGCCGAAAAGCCGAATGCGCTGTGCCCGAGCAAGCATCTCACCCCGAGTGGGCCGAAGGATGCATCACCAATTCCTCGCTTCAGCCCCCACTTCGCATATTGTTTAAGAAACAAAGCGCAACCTCTCCTTCCTTCCCGCCATGCGTGACTTGTTCGAGCACCCCTTTAGTGAATCTTTCCACATAGCTATGGGAGGATTCATCAACTCCTGACCACTTTGCAAAGGTCGAATCGACTTTGGGGGAGAGCTCCCACGAGCCAAATTCTCGCTAGAAACTTCTCCTCAAGTCCTTCCATGCCGTCAGTAATAGATCCTTTGGGAAACGCCCAACCAACTCGGCTTTACCTCAGATGGCCCCTGCAAATGCCTTCATTTTCAAGGCTTCATTACTAGTTACCAAGCCGATTGAAGCTTCAAATGATCAGAATCAATCTCCGCTCGGGTTTTTCCCGAGTATTTATCAAAATTGAAAACAGCCTCAGGCTGAGGTGTGTTTTCGATCCGCCTCGAATGGACTACCATCCGTAGATCGAGCAGCCTCCATCGAACGGGCGACCTCCCACCCATCCATTCTAGCTTGCACACTGCCGAACCTCGGCCATCATTCTGAGGTTGAGCTGGTAATGGTATGGAATTGCCACTACGGGCCGAGCTATAGTAGCCGAGGTGCCTCAACTTGTCGTGCTCTGAGTCGCTGGGACCCTTGGGGTCTATTGGTCTTATAGCTTCCGTCTGGCCGTGTTCGCGACGCAGTGATGTCCTCCGTCGAACGATGAGAATAAAGGGACCGAGAATGATATGAACGCTCACGCCATCAAGCGACCGCCCGGCCGGCGGTTGTGACTCATCGACCATACTATGCCTTCGGCACGACGCTTATCCCGCCTCGCTCTCTACTCATGGATTTCCATGGCATTAAGCATCTTGATTGTGGTCGCCACCACTTTCTCGCACGATTCTGCCGGCACTGATCGATGGCCAGTGGGGGTTTTGTGGGGCATGGCCGCCAACACTAAGCACCCTTTCAACCACATGTGAACACTAACTCGCGGGCACACCGGGTATTGACTAACG
>CM028379.1:55993112-56058152 GCA_013146195.2 Codonopsis lanceolata | reverse complement strand
TTAAGTTAGAGATTAAGTTATGTTATGTTAAGTTTTAAGTTAAGTTAAAGTTGCGTTAAGTTAGGTTAAGTTATTAGTTAATTAAGTTACGTTAAGTTAAGTTAAGTTAAGTTAGAGTTGCAAGTTAAGTTAAGTTACTTTTAAGTTAAGTTGAAGTTAAGTTAAGTTAGCTAAGTTAAGTTAAGTTATAAGTTAAGTTAGAAGTTAAAGTTACGTTAAGTTGGTTAAGTTAAGTTGCGTTTAGAAGAAGTTAAAGTTAAGTAAGTTAAGTTAAGTTAGTTTTGAATTAAGTTACGTTACATTAGAAGTTAAAGCTAAGTTATTAAGTTAATTAAAAGTTAAGTTAAGATTACGTTACGTTAAGTTAAGTTAAGATTACGTTAATTAAAAGTTAAGTTAAGTTAAGTTAAAAGTTAAAGTTAAGTTAAGTTAAGTTAGAAGTTAGGATTAAGTTACGTTAAGATTAAGTTAAGTTAAGTTAAGTTAAGTTAAGTTAAGTTAAGTTAAGTTAAGTTAAGTTAAGTTGCGTTACGTTAAGTTAAGTTGAGATTAAGTTGCGTTACGTTAAGTTAAGTTAAGAAGTTAAGTTAAGTTAAGTTAAGTTAAGTTAAGTTATGTTAAGTTACGTTAAGTTAAGTTAAGTTAAGTTAAGTTAAGTTATATAATGTTACGTTTAAGTTAAGTTAAGTTATGTTATGTTAAATTCGTTAAGTTAAGTTAAGTTAAGTTAGTTAAGTTAACGTTAAGTTAGAGTTAAGTTAAGTTAAGTTAAGTTAGAAGTTAAGTTAAGTTAAGTTATGTTATGTTACGTTAAGTTAATTTTAAGTTACGTTACGTTACGTTAAGTTAGTGCGTTACTTTAAGTTAAGTTAAGTTAAGTTAAGTTAAATTAAGTTAAGTTTAAGTTACGTTAAGTTAAGAAGTTAAGTTAAGTTAAGAGTTAAGTTAAGTTAAGTTAGAAGTTAAGCTAAGTTAAGTTAAAAGTTAAGTTAAGTTGTGTTAAGTTAAAGTTAATTAAGTTAAGAATTAAGTTAAGTTAAGTTAAGTTAAGTTAAGTTAAGTTAAGTTAAAAGTTAAGTTAAGTTAAGTTAAGTTAAGTTATGTTACGTTTAAGTTAAGTTAAAGTTAAGAAGTTATGTTAAGTTAAGTTAAGTTAAGTTAAAGTTAAGTTAAGTTAAGCTTTAAGTTAAAAATTAAGTTAAGTTAAAATAAAAAGTTAAAGAAGTTAAGTTAGATTAAGTTAAGTTAAAGTTAAATTTAAAGTTAAGTTAGAAGTTAAGTTTAGTTATGTTAAGTTAGAGTTAAGTTAAGATTGAAGTTAAGTTAGAAGTTAGAGTTACATTAAGTTAAGTTAAAAAAAGTTAGAGTCAGAGTTAGAAGTTAATTAAGTTAAGTTAAGGATTAAGTTAAGAAGTTAAGTTGGAGTTAGAATTGAAGTTAAGTTAAAGTTAAGTTAAGTTAAGTTAGAGATTGCGTTGCGTTTAAGTTAATTGCGTTAAGTTGCATTAAGTTAAGTTAAGTTACGTTACGTTAAGTTTGAAGTTAAGTTAAGTTGCTTTAAGTTAGAAGCTAAGTTAAGTTAGAAGTTAAATTGAAGCTAAGTTAGAGGATTGCGTTACGTTAAGTTAAGTTAAGAAGTTAAGTTAGAGTTAAGTTAAAGAAGTTAAGTTAAGTTAAGTTAAGTTAAGTTAAGTTAAGTTAAGTTATGTTAAGTTAAGTTAAGTTAGAATTAAGTTGAGTTAAAGAAGTTAAGATACGTTAAGTTAAGTTAAGTTAAGCAAAGTTAAGTTAAGTTAAGTTAAGTTAAGTTAAGTTAAGTTAAGTTAAGTTAAGTTAAGTTAAGTTAAGTTGAAGTTAAGTTAAGTTAAGTTAAGTTAAAGTAAGTTGCAAAATTAAAAAAAAGTTAAGTTAAGGATTCGTTAAGTTAAGTTAAAGTTAAGTTAGAAGTTAAGTAAGTTAGTTATGTTAAGTTAAGTTAATTAAGTTAAGTTAAGTTAAGTTAAGGATTAAGTTAATTAAGTTACGTTAAGTTAAGTTAAGAAGTTGAAGTTAAGTTAGAATTAAGTTAAGTTAAGTTAAGTTGGTTAGAGATTGTATTTACGTTTAAGTTAGATTAAGTTCGTTAATTAAGTTAAGTTAAGTTAGATTACGTTAAGCTAAGTTGAAGTTACGTTAAGTTAAGTTAAGTTAAGTTAAAGTTGAGATTGCGTTAAAGTTAAGTTAAGTTAGAAGTTAAGCTAAGTTAAAGTTAAGTTACATTAAGATGTTACGTTTAAGCTAAGTTAAGTTAAGTTAAGTTAAGCTAAGTTAAATTGCGATGCGTTAGAGTTAGTTGAGACTATGTTCTTAGATTAAGTTGGATTAAGTTAAGAGTTAAGTTAAGTTAAGGTTGAAGTTGAAGTTAAGATGAGAAGTTAAGTTAAGAAGTTATGTTAAGTTACGTTGTGGATTAGAAGTTAAGTTAAGTTAAGTTTGAAAGCTAGAAATTAAGTTAAGAAGTTAAGTTAAAAATTAAAAAGCCAAGTTGAAGTTAAGTTAAGTTGAAGTTATGTTAAGTTAAGCTACATTATTAGAATTAAGTTAAGTTAAATTTAAGTATTAAGGGTAAAGTTAAGTTAAGTTAAGTTACGTTAAAGAAAAAGTTAAGTTAAGGATATGTTGTTAAGTTGATTAGAAGTTATGTTAGGATTTATGACCCCAAGTTATGTTATGTTAGGACGCGTTAAAATTAAGTTAAAGTTAAGTTAAGTTAAGTTAGGATTTATGTTATTAAGTTATGCGTTTAAAGTTAAGTTAAGTTAAGTTTAGTTCGTTACAAAGCTAAGTTAAGTTAAGAGTTAGGATTTAAGTTAAGTTAAGTTAAAGTTAAGTTAGTTACTTGTTAAGTTATTCGTTTAAGTTAAGTTAAGTTGATTGCGTTATGTTAACTGAAGTTAAGTTGCGTTACGTTAAGTTAAAAGCTAAGTTAAGTTATGTTACATTAGAAGCTAAGTTAAGTTGCTGTTACGTTAAGTTAAGTTAAGTTAAGTTAAGTGAAGAAGTTAAAGTTGAGGATTAAGCTGGATGTTAGTTAATTTAGTTAAGTTAAGTTAAGTTAAGTTAAGTTAAGCTAATTGGAGTTAAAGTTAAGCTAAAGTTACGTTAAGTTAAGTTAAGAAGTTAAGTTAAGTTAAGTTAAGTTAAGTTATGTTTAAGTTAAGTTAGGATTGGGATATGTTAAGTTACGTTAAGTTAAGTTAAGTTAAGTTAAGCTAAGATACGTTAAGTTAAGTTAAGTTAAGCTAAGTTAAGTTAAAGTTAAGTTAAGTTAAGTTACTGTTTTATTGCTGTTTAAAGTTAAGTTAAGTTACGTTACGTTAAGCTAAGTTAAAGTGCGGCTAAATTAGAGTTATGCTAAGTTAGAGATTAAGTTGCATTAAGCTAAGTTAAGTTAAGTTAGATTAAATTTAGGGTATGTTGTTATGTTAAGTTGAGTTAAGAGTCTGGTTGAGTTAGTTAGTTAAGTTGAAGTTACGTTAAGCTAGGATTAAGTTAAGTTAAGTGAAGTTAAGTTAATTGAAGCTTAAAAGCTAAGTTAAGTTAAGAAGTTAGAAGTTAAGTTAAGAATTAGAGTTACGTTGCGTTAAGCAAGATAAGTTAAGTTCGTTACGTTAAACTAGGATGAAGATTCACGTTAAGTTAAGTTAAGTTAAGTTAAGTTAAGTTACGTTAAGTTAAGTTAAGTTAAGTTATGTTACGTTTAAGTTAAGTTAAGTTGAGTTATGTTAAGTTAGGTTAAGTTAAGTTAGGTTAAGCTAAGTTAAGTTAAGTTAAGTTATGTTATGTTATGTTACGTTTAAGTTAAGTTAAGTTACGTTACGTTAAGCTATGTTAAGTTACGTTACTTTAAGTTAAGCTAAGTTAAATTAGGCTATGTTAAGTTACGTTACGTTAAGTTAAGTTAAGTTAAGTTAAGTTAAGTGAAGTTAAATTAAGTTAAGTTAAGCTAAGTTAAGTTAAGTTAAGTTAAGTCAAGTAAAACTAAGTTACGTCAAGTTAAGTTAAGTTAAGCTAAGTTAAGTGAAGTTAAGCTAAGTTAAGTTATGTTACATTTAAGTTAAGTTAAGTTAAGTTATGTTAAGTTACGTTAAGTTAAGTTAAGTTAAGTTAAGCTAAGTTACGTAAAGTTAAGTTAAGTTAAGCTAAGTTAAGTTAAGTTAAGTTATGTATATATTGTTCATATATCTTGTAATTCTTTCATTCCAAATATCAAAGTGATCTTCATCAAAAATGGGTACTTGAGTAACATTATTTGATTGAAAAGCTTTTAGAGTTGCCATGATCGTGCTTTCAAGCTGTTAGGCTCGAAAAAATAATTTTTCAAAAAGCAGGCTCTGATACCAATTGTAAGTCCAGATGGCAACAAACAAGGCTAGAAAGGGGGTGAATAGCCTTTTTTAAACTAGAGGGTTGATTTGTAAAAAAATTAAGTTAGCAGCGGAAAATTGGTTTTGTCAGTCAACTGATATTGGTCAGCTGGCTGATACTTTTAAAATGCCTTAAGCTGATGAAAGTTGGTCAGCTGGTTGACACAACAGTTTTTAAAGAAGTTGGTTTTTAAAGTAGATCACTGTATACAAAGAAGAAACTGAAAAACAATTTATCAGAACAATTAAATAAACAATTATGTTAGTAACTGGCTGACACTTAATCAGGTGAAAAACTTCTTAAGTGTTAGGTCAGTTTGCAAGAGTATGGACAATAACTGACAAAACAATTGAAGTGGTTCACAGTAAAACTGCTACGTCAATTACCAAGCTGGTCAGACTTGGATTTTTGAAGTGCACTAATTTTATTAAAAATCTAATTGATCTCTAATGGATCAGTGTACAACAAAAGACCAGTGTTTATGGAGAATGATTTAGTAACAATCAAACTCGTGAGACAAACTGACTGATTTCAAAATGATATGGAAAGGATCACTCAGTGTTTGCCTAAACAATAACTAGAAAGAAATATACAAGAAAGATTATCTAGCTATGGTTTTTAAGAAGACTAAGTCACAAAGAGAATTTCTTGAGAGTATATGGCTTCAGACTTCTATATCTTCAAAAATGCTTCCAGAGGGTATTTATAGATGAACTTCAAGAATAACCCGTTAGGAACACATTTGAATTTGAAAATGTGTTTGGCAGAGTATACATATCTTCACAAGATCACAAAAGATCCTGGGAAAGAATATCTAACAGAATATCTACCAAAAGCACAAAATTGGAAAGTGTCAGTACAAGTATTAGTTCAATCAAATGAGGAAAGCAAGCTGACACTTAAAACGTTATGGTCAGTTGAACAAGTAACTGACAAATTATTTTAAGCTGACCAAAATATCTTAAAGCTTTTGGCTGACAATCAAGTGGAATGATTTTAAGCAAATTCAATGCAAGATTCAACAGATCATGATCAATGTAGGGTCCCTTGGGCATAGAGACCTGTTGTTGATCGGCTTGTTGGCAGCTTCTTATTGGTTGATAGCCTATGGGTAGCCTTACATAGTTGGTGGTTGCTTACTTGTGAACGACACGTGGCTTCCAATCAGGATATGACATTTGGTAATTACTTGGTCGGAGTGATCGAATGTCGGGTATGTACGTTCCTCGGCTTGGTGGTCGATCTTGCTTGGCTTCTGGAGTGACATTTGGTCGTTCTGAGGATGCTTTGTTCGGTCAAATGAGTAAAGTTCGTCCGTAGTCGGTCTTCAAGTTTGATGAGCTGTTGAGAGATGGGCCTTACCCATGCCTAGCTAGGAGGTAGAGCTCACTCCACGTAGGAGGGTCTAGGTCGGGTCCTTCAGAATCAATTGTGAATGGGAGAATGGAGGATCTCAAGATGGTGTGCTGTATTCATGGACACAAATCGTCCCCGTACTTTTTTCAGTAAAATAACAATATTACCCATAGAAAAAATTACATGGCATGCATATTGGTGGACTTAACGGTAGAAAATTAACCGAATTAGAGGAAGGACCAATTGTGTTAACATTGATATGCACAAGGACAAAGTTTTTCAAAATTTTAGTTCAAGGACCAATTCCGAGAAAACCAAAATGTAAAGGGAATATTTTCGTCATTTTCCTAAAGAGAAATTTATAATAGATCAATATTTCTAATAAAGTTTCTTAGATAGGATTACTCGATTCTTTAATTAACAGCCAAATCCCCTTAAGCAGAACAGAGTGTATGGACTTGTAAGTAATTACCATTGCCGTTGTCCTGCGCGCAGGTTTAGAAACGCGATTGCACATGGTGGCATTAACTCGCAGAGCTTACGTTTGCATGAGCCCGAGGAGACGGAATGTTGGAAAATGGTGCATAAGCGCCTTGGTAACGTGGTGCGGTTGTGCAACGATAAGGAATAGTGGCGCGGGCGTGCGTTGATAGTAACGTGTCTTTTTATTAGGGCTTCATAATGGGGAAGTAGTATATTCAGAAACAGAGTATGTATATGACTTTTCATGTGCGTACGATGTGGGCTTTGACTGGTAACTTTAATAAATTCCAAAAAAAAGAGTCCAAAAAATTCCAATTTCACATAGCTTCGTCAAAACTCTTTTGCTTTTCTATTCATACCAAGACATCATAACAATGCTTTGATGTCACGTAAATGTTAACGTATCACACGCGTAAGGAAAAAAAAAAGAATGATAAACAAGTTCACTGTGGTAAATATTAATTAAAAGATTTACTGATTATAACCAAACATGATAGGGTTAAAAATGGTCAAAAGGATTTGGTCAGAATCAACAAAATTCATTAATAACACTTCAGTTGAAAAAAAATTTGGTCTGGGTTAATTTGGGTATAGATTGACTTTTAACAGTTGACAAATAAAAGTCAAGGATATAATCTTATGAGAGAATTTGTGTATTATGAACACTAGTATAATACCCGTGCGATGCACGGGGAAGAATTTAATTTTGGAAAAAATAAAAAATAAATAAAAAATTAGGGAGTAATTTGGAGACATTGAGTAACATATATGATTAGGGGAGATGAATCAATCAAGTCAGACATTTGATAGTATAATTATGATAAATGACTTCATAAAATGGTCATGTAGTAGTGTACTGACGAAGCAAGTAAATTACACAAACTCCAAACACAATAGTTTTGCCTTCAAATGGAATATGAGCTCTTGTTCAATTATTAATATTAGTAATTTAATTAAATATATTTTTTAAAAACATACGATAAATCAATCTATATGATAATTTTAAGAGATGAAGTAACATATATGATTAGAGAGTAATTAAGAGACATGGAGTAACATATATGATTAGGAAGCAGTCAGGTAAAACGTTTGATAGTCTAATCATGACAAATGGCTTCATAAAATGGGCATGTAGTAATGTACTGACCAAGCTAGTAAATTACACGGGGAAGAATTTAATTTGGAAAAAAAAATAAAATAAATAAATAATTTTTATGCTAATAAATTACACAAACTTGATACAAAATGTAAGGTGCAATCAAATAAAGAAGCAAAAAAATACAAAAAAATATTAAGCAAATTAAACAACCGATGAAAATTTATTTAAAAAACAACATTTATCATACATTTTGGAACACTTCTTTAAATACAACATTCGTCGTAGTACAACAATTTGGTTTATCATTTTCACATAACAAAATTCGAAGCCCTTTCGGATTTGTAACTCTAGATAGTGCGACATACAATTGTCCATGACTGAAAACAGGTTTTTTCAAAAGTAGACCAACGTTGGACAGAGATTGACCCTGGCTTTTATTAATTGACATCGCATAAGACACCATCGACGGAAATTGTCTTCTTTGAAATTTGAAAGGCAATCTTGGATCAGAAGGTGTCAATGACATTCGTGGAATCAGAACAGTTCCATCAGAGTTGCCTTTTGAAAGAAGTCTGCATTCCAAAACGTGATTCCCAAGTCTTGTAATAAGCAGTCTCGTACCATTACATAAACCAAGAGAATGGTCTATGTTACGTAGCAACATTACTGGAGTTCCAATCTTCAAATTCAACTCATGATTTGGAGTTCCTGAACATTTAATTCCATTTAAAAATTCAGGAGTATGAATATCATTCATTAAACCACCAGATTTATCGGAATGACACGTAGAATCAGAGCTCAAATACAATTTTCCTGTTGAGTTGTTAATTGATACCATGTAATCATTGATGTTATTAACAACATCGAGAGTAGGCGCCAAAATAGCTCTATCTTCAAACAACGTTTCATCAAACGAAGCATTTCCAAAACCAGGATACGTACTTTCAACAATTTCAACAATTGGATCGTTGAAGTTCTTAATCAAAAGTTCGTCGGGAATTTCAATAGAAGCACATCCATCATTTGGTTCACCAATTTTCCCATCGCCAACGTTTGCAATCCAATCAGCAAAATATTTTAATTCTTGAAAATCCGCATTCACCCCATTATTTTGTAATCTCATATTCTTTGTCAACCTCAACACAGTGCAATCCTTCCACAGATACGACGAATTAATAGTAGCATGAATGATATCTTGTCTACTACCTTTTGGAATTACAGGTAATATCTGTCGAAAATCTCCTCCAAACACAATAGTTTTGCCTCCAAATGGAATGTGAGCTCTTGTTGAATGAATTACTTTCATGATATCTCTCATGCTGCGATCCAAGGCTTCAAAGCAATATTTATGCATCATTGGAGCTTCATCCCATATAATAAGCTTTGATTTTAGAATAAGCTCGCAAGAGGGAGAACCCTGTTTTATGTTGCAAGTTGATTCTTCATTTATAGTAAACGGAATGGAAAATCTCGAATGTGCAGTTCTACCACCGGGCAATAAAAGAGATGCGATACCACTGGATGCCACATTTAACACAATATGTCCTTGTGATCTCAACCCAGCAGATAAAGTCTTCCAAATAAATGTTTTCCCAGTTCCTCCATAACCATAGACAAAAAAAATTCTTCCACGATCCAAAGTCGTTGATTCGATGATCGTTTCATACACGTGTCGTTGCTCATCATTCAAATTAGAAAGAAGATGTTTGTGTTCTTCACCCAAGGTTCTCCTATCATAACACATTTCATCGTGTAGTAATCTAGAAGGCAAGAATTGGAAAAACTGATCTTCTGGAAATGGCATTGATTGAAAATCACGTAAACTTCTGGCAGAACTTTTTAAAAGTTTCTCAACTTCCACAAGTGCATAACTCTTTATTTGATTCTCATTTAATTGCAATCCTACAATTGAAATCAACAGATATATTATATTCAAACTCTAAAAAAAATATAACTACATTAATATTTCTTATGTACCTTGATATTTGAATAGATTTCTTTGCTTGTATAAAATGTCTTCTGATAAATAAGACCAGCATGATTCCCAAACTACCTCAGGGCGGCTTATAGATCCAGATGTTAGCAACGTCGCAAAAAGAATTCTCATGGCATGAGCTGATGCCCAATGGCTCGCCTCAATAATTCCGTCAATGTACTCCTTATCATCACTTAACAATCCTAAAGCATAGCAAGCATCTCGAAAAGAAGGATATTGAACCCCATTAATTGCGCATAAATCGTCATAGCAGGTAGCTCCACGAACTACATTTAGAAGGCATCGCAAAAAATATAAGTCACCTGATCCTGGAGGAACAAAAAAAATCCGTCCAATTGCAAATCCCTTTTTTCGTGGCGTCCATTCGCGTATATTAGAATTCCAAACAAATTTTGTGGGAAATTCAGAATATGTTAATTTTCTCGCTTCAGCATATTTCTTATTAGCTTCCATCCATGCCAAAATCATACTCTTGCTGATTGACTCTCTATCCATGAGAGACTCAATTTTATCTGAATCTGAAAAAATAACATTTTGTTGATTCGGAAGATGAAAATTTAGTCGCTCCACCGGGGGATACTTGTATTGTATTTCAAAACCAAAAATTCTCCAAGCAGCTTCACAAGATGAGATGTATCTACAATCATAGTACAAATTTACCTCGTCGATATTCCTTTGCGAATTACCTTCATCTGAACTTTGAAAAAATGTCGCAGTCACACGATCATGGCCCTTGTTTATATACTTGAACAAATATTTGATCGCTCGAGATTGATTGCACCACTCCATATTCAAATGAGCTCCATAAGTCAACAATAAGTAGCGATTGTGTGGAACAACATATCTATTGTCCAACCAAACCCCATTCTTAAGAACCGTTCTGCCATTATCTCTTCGCCTATATACTGGATAACCATCATCATCTATCGATGTAGTCTCAACAAATTTTTTCGGAAAATGCTTTGAGCAACGCCCATCAATCATGCAAGGAGAACTCTTTCGATCAAGACCACATGGACCATGAATCATAAAATCTCTAACTACTGCATAATACATTGGATCCTCATTTTCATCCGGGATTTCAGCTGAGATAATACGATCAATTGCATTTGGTGTTGGCGTTTTGTCATCTTTAGAAAGAAATAATAATATGTGAGCATGCGGCAACCCCCTCTTCTGAAACTCAACGCTATAAACAACTGAAAAAAAAACTACAACAAATTAATTTTTTTTAATGAGTTATACTACTAATAATGGAGATGGTAAGCTTTAAAGAGTTGGTGCACCAATTAAACAAATATACCTGCTCCAACATTTCCGAATATCTTGTTTTTACGAAGATCCTCCATAAGTCCATCAAGTTTGACTTTAAAAACTCTGCAAATAATATCTGGACGATCTTCAGATTTTAATCCACGATTTTCAACAAAGCGAACAATTTCAGGCCATTTGGGATTACATGTAAATGTAATGAATAAATCAGGGTAACCTGCCCATTTACATATAGCCATGGCATCTTGATAGTTTTGTATCATATATCTTGCTCCTCCAGTAAAACTTGAAGGCAATATAATTCTTTTTCCCTGAGTGGATGCATCGTTTTCACCACGTAACAAAGCTTCATGCAGGCCTTTGTACATTTCACAGCGCAATTGTTTTTGATGCAATCGGACATAAGTCAGACGTGCACTTTCAATCATAGTGTATGCATCAACGACAAATTGCTGAAATAGTCTTCCTGAAAACATAACGGTTGTCGGCTCACAATCTCTCTCATGCATTCGATATGAGAAGAATTCTCGTATGCTAACTTTATTTCGTGCTCTTGAGCCATCTTTGGATTTAGAAAATGGAATATCTTCTCTGTATCCATCTTCGCCGTATGGAAAAAGCAACGGATATTGCATGGGAAGATAAGCAGCATTCAACTCATTTATACGCTTCAATGTTCCAGTCTGAGTCTCAACTAAAATATCTCTGTCACCCAACATTTCATCAAAATCGCCAACGATTAACGCAGCAACCTCAGAAGTTGATGGAAGATTATACCTTCTTGCATCGCCACTTCGCCTACCAATCAACTTTAATTTGACATCAAATCTTCCTTCTTCAAACATTTTATCCTTTGCCATCCGAAAAGATTTCACCAACACATTATTCGTATCTAGCATAACCTTCAAATCAGATACAATTTCAGCATGAAGATCATGACAATTTGGATCTTCCCTGAAAAAATAAATGCAATCATCATATTGAAATAATATATTTATATTATGCATTAAAAATATAAATTTTTGGAAATTATATGTAAACAATTACCTAACACTCGAAATCCGATTTGCAATTTCATTTTCAGTATCATAAATGTACAACTGCGCAAACTTAGGAGTTGAACCCATTGATGGAAGAAGACTTCCAATTAAATGATAGTTTTGACCATGAAGTTTGAAAATTGGAGGACTTCCACCTTGATTGACACGCTTGTCTATCTTCCCTCCCATTGAAGTGAAACAAAACATACTGTTATACGAACGGATATTTTGTCGAAAGTGTTTACTTTTATTTGTGTTCCCATATAAGAATTCTTGTAATTCAAGAGGTGGTGGTTTTAGAAGTGGAAGTTGTATTTTTCCTTGAATACAACATAAACTATACTTCGGATTGCGGGCTTTATAATGGCGAGCTAATCTTTCTTCATACCAAAACCCAGCACGACAAAAACAACAACTGAAAGTTGGATCACCAATATCCCAGTAACCTACAAAAACGAATCGAAATTGTAATAATCAATGTCAAAAAATAGTTACTAAAATTACAACAAAAACCAAAAAAACACAATTAGATAGTGGTACAAACCGTGTGCTGAAAGAGAAACACGTCCATCATTCACAACAACTGCATCATGTTTGTCCAAATTTGTAATAACAACATCTGGACCTGAAAAAAAAAACTGTCGTCAATCGTGTAAAGTCGGTAAAAATTAAAATACAAACTGCAATAAATTATTTTTTGGCGAATTATTATAGAGCCAATTTATACAATTTATTGTGCATAAAATGGTAATACAACTAACCAATTTATACAATTTATTGTTAAAATTTAAATTAATTTGTTTATCATTTTAATGAGTATAACAAATAGGAGTGACAATAAACAACATAACATTAAAAGTAGTTCACTTTAATTAATGTTTTTCCTTTTAATGTGTATACCAAATAGGAGCGTCATTAAGTAACATCAAATTAAAAGGAGTATGGGATATCAAATAAATTAAACATTCCATTAATATTTTTTCATATACATAACATTAAAAGTATCATTTTAATTTTTATTATTTCATCAAAACTTTACATATATGACCTAAACAACAATTGTAAATACATATTTTTTTCCGTCAAAACATAAACACAATGAACATTTACAAATTTAAATACATCACAAAATTTAAAAACAAAACATCAACAGTATAAACGACACTTACAAAGAGATAACGACAAAGATTTATCGCAACGCAATTTTTTGTGTGCAATTTCATTAACATTATCACTGCAATCATCATCATTACTCATTAAATCAATATCTGTTGAAGTGCTTGCTCTGGAGCCCGAGTAATAATGATTGAAATAATAGATTTCGCTACTCCTCGAACTCACTGCATGAAGATACTTTAGTAATGAGATAAATAAAAATAAAATAATAATAATATATTGCAATAAACAAAGTAGCCTAATACCATTTGTCGGAGTTGGGCCACCTCGAGATGAAGTTGTATTTTGCGTCTCATGATTCATCTTTAAGACTAACCAATTAAAAAAATACAACCAAATTACACCACTTACAAAACTTATTAGGAAAATAAAAATATAAATGACAAAAGACATATCGTTAATTTGGCGATTACAAAGATATATTACAGACTAACTATTATCTTTATATGAAAAAGTCGGGGCAGTCCTCGTTAAACAGTTTTTTGTCGCTCCGTTCCCGTGTTAAAAAGTTAGCCATTACAAATATATTACAGGACATATACTTTTTCAAAGGTTGATTACAACCCCTCTCTATCGCAATACACACAATATCGCTCGACAATGCATTAATTAAAATTTAAAATGTATTAAATTTATTTATTTTTTGATTCGTTATTTATAAAATCTTGCATAGAGATACATCAATTGTAACTCACAATGCATGAATTTTTTAACAATTTTGATACACAAAATTTAGCATCGAGATGCAATAATTGACGTTTTAAGTTTTTTTTTTTTACAAACTTGGGCAAGAGAGCAGTTACAAAGTTTACGAAAATAACACAACATTATTTTGTCCCTAAACGTTTTAGGAAGGTGCACATTTTTAAATACATTAATCATAAAATGGGCTAAATGAAATGGGTTACTTTTTATTTAGTGAGCTCAATTTAAATAATTTTTTTTTTTTTTTTTTTTTTTAGGAAACAGGGGCGGCACCCTGCAGCATTTTATTAATTAAAGAAAAATAGAGAACAAACTTGAGGGGGACAACCCACTGCCCTTATAAATGGGAGGGCAAAGGGGCCTAACCTCGAAAAAAAACGAGCTTAAGAAATTCTAATGTAAGGCGTGGAACTAACATCAAGCAAAATAAGACCACGAAGACTAGGAGGAAGATCGGAGATGGAGGAAAAGGTCGAATCCATCATAGTGTCGCAATCTAAATTAGCAAAGCCATCTGCAACTTTATTAGCTTCGCGAAAACAGTGAAGGAAGGAGAATCGACCAATAGCCTTGAGACGAAGAATATCTCGAATGATGTAAGAATGCTGCCAAGGAAATTTTGTCCCCTTAGTGATACAGTCAAACAGGATCTTAGAATCTGTCTCGATAACAGCTTCAGTATAGCCATGGGAACTCAGCCATAATAAACCATAATGAAGAGCGCGAACTTCAGCCACCATATTTGAACTAGATCCATAGTAACAGGAAAAACCAAAGATAAAGCTGCCAGAAGAATCCCGCACAACCCCACCACCGCCACTTAAACCCGGATTTCCACGACTGGCGCCATCAGTATTCAATTTAATACAGCCAAGAGACGGTTTATGCCAAGCAACAGACTGAATAGAAATTTTCCTACGATATCCATAAGAAATGCGAGGAAAATTATAAGAATCCGAGAGATGATAATTGGCTGCTTGCAGGATATCACGAAGATCAGAATTAATCTTGTTAATCACAACCTGAGAAGGAGGGCGAATATTATCAAAGCGCTTTATTCCGGTATTTCCAAAGGTTCCAGAATTACGAAGGCATTAAAGCAAAAAGAAGGGAATTGCAATGAAGCCACCATGTCAAACAGCGCTGCTGGATCGAGGCGGGTTGGGAGGTCACTCCAAATTTGGAATGGAAATATTGCCAGACGCAGGTAGCTGTAGAGCTCCAGAGAAAAACGTGATCAAAAGTTTCCAGATTACCAAAGGAACAACATTGGCATTTAGAGGCCAACGAAAAACCTTTTCGCCAAAGGACTTCATCGAGAGGAAGCTTTTTAAGAAAGAGGCGCCATAAGAATATCTTGGTGAGAAGGAGATGTTTATGCCAGATAAATTTTGCCGAAAGCATCAATTGACGTGAAGACTTGATCAGATTGTAGGCGGAAACAAGAGAGAAGCTGCCAGAAGAAGAAGCTGTCCAGCACGCTTTGTCTTCGGAATCGTGAAGAGAGATATGCTGCTCAGTAAATTTGGAAACAAGGGAAGCTGGAATATCCGGCAGCCTAGGATTGATAAGGATCTCACGAACCAGAAATCGGCAGTCCAGCAGTACGTTTATGAGGGAGAATTCATCAGCCATTTATCAAACCAAGGCGAGCAAGAGCCATTACCAATGATCCAGAAGATATGTGGTTCAGCAACATCACGAATTCTGATCATACGGTGCCAAATATGAGATCCTTTAGAAGAGACTTGAGAAGGATGGAGGCGAGAACAATAACGAGCAGATAAATAAGAGGTCCAAATATTGTGTTGGGAGCGGAATCTCCACCAGAGTTTAAGACCATAAGATTGAGTAAGATCTGACATAGAGATCAGACCTAGCCCTCCTTCCAGAACAGGCCTACAACAATCCTTCCAAGAGATCCAATGGCTTTTGTTTTTACCGTCTAGTTGACCCCAAAAGAAGTTGGCAAGCATACGATCTATAAGGGACAAGACCGAAACTGGGGGGTCAAGGGAGGCAAGCTGATAGCTTGTGATGGAATTAAGAACATGTTTAATAAGCGTAAGACGGCCGCCACCATATTGAGAAGGGCTCCATCCACTAACCAATACGATGTTGCGGTTTAAGAACAAGAGAGTCAAAAAACTCTTCTTTTTCCTTCCAAAATAAAGGCGCAACCAAGATAACTAATAGGAAGGCAACCAACATTGAAACCCAGCATTGAGTGAATGAGAGCCACACGTCTTGCATCAGTGGATGGAGCAACAAAGAAAGAGCTTTTAGAATTGTTTATAAGGCGAAACAAACTTCATAATTTTAATGATGTTCTTGTCTTTGGGTGATAGAGTTTTTACTACCATTGCAGAAGATGATGACATCGTCGGCGAAAGCTAGATGGGAGATTATAGGGCACCCACTAACTGTAGAATAAACAGAAGTAGAAACTTGGGATTGAAGGAAGTTGAGACTTCTACTCAGCACTTCAGCCGAAATGAGAAAAAGACTAGGAGAGAGAGGATCTCCCTGTCTAAGACCACGAGAAGAGGGAAAAAAACCAACTGGGTCTCCATTAATCAATACCGAAAACCAGTTGTCAGAAATAAGGCGCCAAACAATATCAATGAAGACTTCATGGAAACCAAATTTACGTAGAACTCAAGTGAGGAAAACCCAAGAAACTCTATCAAACGCCTTGGCCATATCCAATTTAATAACAACATTTGATCTCGCAACTTTTTTCCCCAAATGGCACATAAGCTCCTGAGCCAATAAAATATTGTCTTGAATAATTCTCCCTTTGGTAAAAGCACTTTGGTTGTCAGATATAATAAATGGCAGAATGGAAGCAAGACGAGTAGACATAATTTTTGAAACAACCTTGGAGCAGAAGTTGCACAGGCTGATGGGCCTGAGATCTTTGAATGTTGCCGGACGCTCGACTTTAGCAATGGTAACAACCAAAGTACTTGACCAAGTCTTGGGAAGGGAAAAACCAGAGAAGAATTCAGAAATGGCTTCGCAGAAGTCGGCCGCAATAATATCGACAAGAACCGTATAGAAAGTCCCGATAAAGTCGCTCCTGGGCTCCGAACTTTCGCCATTCAAAGCTTTTAATGTTTTTTAATTTCCAAAATAGAGGGAGGAGCTATAAGAGAAGCTGTTCCATTCTTCAGTAATAAGAGCTGGAATAACATCCAAATTGGAAGAGAGTTCACCTTCAGATTGGAGCTGGGACTGAAAGTGACGAACAGCAGCTTCTTTGATGTCTTGCTCATTTGTAAGAGTATTGCCGTGGTCATCAGTAATAGAGTGAATATGAAGCTGTCGATGTTTTCGATAATTGTAACTTGGCCCAAAATTGGCAGCCTATTACTAAGCAGATGTTTTCGATGACATCGTAAATATAAATAGAAACCTATTACCTAGGGTTGAAATAACGATGGAAATAAAAAATTCTCCCACTTCCCAAGTAAAAACCCCCTCCACCGTTCTCCATCAGTCTTCTTCGGGAAGTATCGTCTCCTCAAAATCTCCATCGTTCTCTTCGAATTCCCAGACAGTCTCGTCTCTTCCATTTTCCGTCAACCCCTTATCTTCCAATTTTCCGTGAATAAATTGTCTTGCCTACATTGAACCCTTCAAATTTTTTGTTGAAAGTCTTGTGAAGATTGATATAGTTCATCGATAAACTGATACTCCCCGTTTACACATGTGAAAGCTAAATCAGTAAGGATTCAACGATTTGAGATCAACCATAGCTACTTTATCGTTAGATCGGAGGTATAATCTGAATATGTAAGTATATTTTCTTTAACATTTTAATTTTCATTATAAATTACTTAGATCTGTCAAAGATCTCTATGTAAGTGATAGATCTATAATTTCTTTCAAAAAAAGAAAATAAAAGTATATGAAATTTGTAAATATTACGAATTTCATTTCCAGATCTAGTTTGTTTTTACTAAAATTATGATGGATTGTAAGTTTTGTATGACCAATGTTACAGATTTGTTGACTTAGATACATAAATTTCCAGATCTACAACGTTTTCTTAAAAAAAATTTCGGACTGACAATCGCTGGTTACAATTTTGGTTACCTTACAGCTTTATCGGTGATGGTTACTTGGAGCGTATGGGGATACACAAAATCTGCTAGAAGGGTTTACTGGGTATGCCGGCAGGAAAGTTTCACCTGTTTGATGGGTCGGTCGGGTTCCGGAAATACAAAAAGTATGATCGATTGTAAGTTTCTTATGACCAATGTTACAAAACTGTTGACTTACATACATAAATTAACGGATCAATAACATTTTCTTAATTTTTTTCGGACTGATCAAGATATTGAAAGGCTGTGGTAATATTTAGTATTTGGATGTTTGTGATTGCTGTGGTTTTGATGAAGATAATGAGGAAATATTGAAGTTAGCTTCCCATATCCCTATATTTAACTGTTTTGCTTCAATATCTAACTATCCACTTATTTACTATTATAATGGAGATTGTGGGAAGTATGTTGATAGTTTACTTTTGTGATTAACAAACACTGTAAGGGTTGTAAGCTTTTATCTTATTGGTTAATGGAGTATTTATAATTTATATACTGATGTTTTTTATTCCATTTTCATTTGATGTTTAATTATCTTGGTGCTTGATGTGAAATTTGATGATATAATCCAGTCTTTATTTTTCTCTATTTGGCAGCAAATATTTGTTCGTTTTTCTTGAACATGAAGTTTGTGTTAGTTTGGTTACTTTTCAATTTGGCATCAAAGAAATGTTATTATTAAATACATGGATTTGGTGAATTCATTTTCTCTTGATAATCGTGAGACTGAAAATTAATATCCATTTATTGGTGTCACTAAAATTTTCTTTTGGGGATAGCTTTGGGGATGAAAATTCTGCTTAATTTTGAAGCAAATGAATTTATCTCAGAAATCAATATGCTTCATTAGAATATTTTTAAAATGTGCAGTGACTGTTGCAAATGTTAGCTTCCCATATCCCTATATTTAACTGTATTGAGTCAGTCTCTAGCTATCCACTTAGTTACTATTATAATGGAGTTTGTGGGAATTATGTTGATAGTTTACTTTTGTGATTAACAAACACTGTAAGGATTGTATGCTGTTCCAAAATTGGTTAAAGGAGTATTTATAATTTATATACTGATTTTTTTATTCCATTTTCATTAGAGGTTTAATTATCTTGGTGCTTGATGTGAAATTTGATGTTTTGATTCAGTCTTTATTTTTCTCTCTTTTGCAGCAAATATTTGTTAGTTTTGCTTGAACATGAACTTTGTGTTATTTTGGTTCCTTTCCAATTTTGCATCAAAGAAATGTTATTTTTTCATGAATGAATTTGCTGAATTCTTCTTCTGTTGATAATAGTGAGACTGAAAATTAATATCCATTGATTGGTGTCACTAAAATTTTCTTTTGGGGATAGTGGCATGTCGAACAGATATTTGTTGAGGGTGGCAATGAATTTGGTAGTTTTGGGGTTCTGACATTATTTTTATGTCTTTTGTTGGGGGATTCATGAATGATATTAATTGTGATTATGTCAATTAACTTTATATTTTTTTTACAAATATTTTTTTTCTTTTGGGTCTGTAAATATCTATATCTATCTTTCCCTTCGTTTTCTTGTTAAAGAAAATCCAAACACGCATAAACACACACATATAAGTATATTATAAGTGACTTTTTTTCCTCTTAAGGGTGTATATGAGGTTGTATTAGGTTATCTTCAAGTAAACTTGTGATATTGCTTCTTTTTGTAGTTAGCGATGCAAATTTTCAGAATTTATATGGATTATTCTTACAATGATATAGTTTGATTTAAGCAGTTATCCTTTATCTATTCCTTTAATTTTGTTGTTTTCACTTCATTGTCTTTTCTCTCTACATTAATTGGCTGACCCCAAGATTTTCTCATATGTGAGGGAATGGCGAAATCGTGAAGAGTAGGGAGGCCCGCCAGAACTGCAATTGCGTTGTTATCGGAGCCAAAGGAGTACCAAATCGGAAACAATGAACCGATTTTGAGAAACAAGCCACAAAGAAAAGTTTTGTAAGTTATATAATTGTTTTATTGTTCTGTTTTGGATTTTTGCAAAACATACATAAGTTTTGTTAGCAGTAAAGTATACATATATAAGTTTATTTAGATAAAAATCTAAATGTGTGACGCCCCGCTCCTTCGTTATCTCGGTTTGCGTGCTATACCTGCACTCCTTCCTTTGTCGACTGTATGTTTGGTTTGCGAGAGGGTCTAGATATGTTTGAGAGACCATATTAAGACCAAAAAATTATTAAGAGACTCCATATAGTTGTTGACTTGCTAAAGTCACAAGTCGTGACTCGACGATAGTCTGAATGCGACGCGATTGAGGCCACTTGCGTTTTGTGTTCATGACCCTCGGTTTGGGTCCTAGACCTCTTTAAGATAGTTTATTAACATGTTTAGATGTGTTAGACTTCAAGTTGGAGGTGTTCCTTAAGTCTATCGATGATTTTGGAAGTTTTGAGATAGCGCTCGCTCTCTATCGCAGAAGTTCGAGAATCGAGTCGCTAATCGCCTCTCCCGGGATTCTTATTTCCCTAGTTGTTATTCAACTTCCTAGAAGTGTTTAAGCTTCTTCATTAGCCCTTAGACTTGCCTTTAAAAGTCTCCCTCGTTGCTCGCTCGATTTCGAGTTCATTCGTCGTCCGCAGACGTTGTTGCACCCCTTCCTTGCTTCGCCCGAGTTGTTTCGGGAGTTGTTCGGGTGTGTTTTAGACTTGTTTTGAGTAGGGTTAGACCCTAGAATGGTTGCCCAAAAGTTTGGGACCATTTAGATCAAGTTTAGACCAAGTTTTAGAGGTTCCGAGCCGAGGCGCAGATGGGAGTCTGAGGCGCCCGCCCAAATGCGGAGTAATTGCTGAATGGTCAGAACTTGGGAGAGCCCTCAGCTGAGGCGGCCGCATGGGCCTAGGTGAGGCGCCCGCCACCCGGTTTGTCTACACGGGCCGATTTCCTCCTGTTTCGGAATTGGACGATTTGTACACTTCAAACCCCTACCTAAACCTATCCTAAACCTCCCTAACCCTTCCTACTTAAGTCCTAACATCCCTAACTAGATTTTAAAGTTGGATTAAGGGTTCATTAGTTGGTCATTAAGCCACAAATCAGATTAGAAAAGGGACCACAAGTGTTTGACACTTGTCCCACTCACCCTTTTGACCAATATAAACCACAAATCATTTCTCTTCCTCTTCATTTCGAGAGCTTCTTTCAAAAACGGATTGCATCTTCTCTCAAGGTTCTTCCATGGTTTCTTGAGTCTTCATCTTCATCTTCTCTCATCCATTCATCCTTTGCCCAAGAGCCTTTCATTAAAGTTGTAGAGCTCTTCAAGGGGAGCATTTCCATCCGATTGGTTTCTTCTATTTCTTTCTTTGGTGTTGAACTTGTAAGTTACCTTCTTCATCTTCTTCTTCCTCTTTTGATTTTGTACTCATTGATCCTAAGGAAAACAAACTCTATGCTATTTGAGGTCAATGAGTACACATACTTGCCTTGGGTGATTTTAACTTGTGATTTGAGCATGTGAACTTGTCAAAAGCATATGTAGGATGACCTATATGATTGTTGAGGTATAATGTTACTCTTCATCTTGTGTTTCTAGGTTTATGAACATGCTAGAAATCATGTTTACATTCTATTTGGTTTATTATGAAAGTATGCCTAAAAGTTGGGGCTTTGAGTGTGTGATCTCACTAGGTTGTATGAGTATGACCATCTAATTGAAAGTATGAAATTCCTAAAATGGGTATAGGGTTATGTTGGGTTTTATGAATTTTAGGGTTTGTTAATCAAGCCCGAATTATTTTAGAAGTTGTTGTAATTGAAGAAGATGATAATGTTGGGATTTATGGAAAGTGTAGATAATGAAACTTAATAGTAAGACTCAACGGAGTCACTATAAGTCCAATAATGTGTTAGTGAACTTGGGTCGAAATCCTACGATGTATGGGTTTCGCTTTGATATTGATTGTGGTGCACTTTCCGCTTCTAAACTTCGAGTGAGATTATGATTACGATGAGTTCTTAGGTTTCTAGGCTTGGGAATCAAGCCGAATGAATTTTAGTGTTTTGTCATATATTTGAATGGAGTGTTAATTTGGGGATTTATGATTCATATAAATAATGAAATGTAGTGCTAAGACTCAACGAGTCGTTACAAGTTAAATAACATGTTAATAAGCGTTGGGATGAATTCCTACGATGTTCGGGTTTTGGTTGGTTATAATGGTGAGCACCCGAGCATCTCGATTTGTGTCCAATTGAGACACCCACTCTATAGAGATTTACTATGGGATTTAATTGGAAGCGTGCTCGGGAGAGTACGGTACATTAAAGGCCAACCTATGGTCTTGAGTATGGTTGAAGATAATTATTGAGTTAGTTCTCACTTTTGGGAAATGATCGGTTGCGCATGAACGTATTTGGGTTATGACTACGGTGTAGTCTTTGGTTGATTTCAAATAGAAGTCCATTATAGACTTCATAATATGATTCTTGGTGGGTTTATACTATTCTTGATTTAATTGGTGACTTGAGATCTTTTAAGATTAATTGGTTGTGAGCAATGTATTTGCCTTGACTTGATTTATGGTAGAGAATAATATCCTATTTGGTCGAATGAGTTCGCTCTTGTCGAATTCATTCCTTATTTGTTTATATTGAGTAAATACATACTTGAGTGTTTGGTCGGACGGGTCGCTCTTGTCGAATCCGATCCTTATTTGGTCTTTACGAGTAAACATCTACTTGTGCATTGCATTAAGTCCATTGGCACTATTTGGTTTGATTTTTATGTCGTGGTGGGACGATATCGCCTATACGAATCGCCGATTCAGATTCGCTATGGATCGCCGTGCACAGGACCTCACACCCTCCATTGTAGGCCGCAATGGGGAAGTAGCCCCTTTGCCGTATCAATAAGTGCCACCGTCGCTATCGGCCGGCGGAGTTCGATATATCGATGCGAAGACACGAGCATCGTAGTCACAAACCCGTATAACAATGTTGTTTTTCTTGCAGAGCTACGTAGCGGCCGGCCCATAACATATCCTATTGTGATGTTTAATACCGCACTTACGTGATTAACGTGCTAAGTGCAAATTTGTGATCATTTGAGGGCTAGGCCTGTGTCTTGGTTTTACGTGCTTATGTATAAGCACTTATATGAAAGATAACGCTATGTGGTTTATTTTGGGTATGCTATTAAGATACCATGATCTTATATACGCTTGTGCATTATGCCATGCCACGTCATGCTATGTCATACATTTGCATTTAGTAACTTACTGGGTCATTATGACTCACTCCGTGCGTTTGTTTTCCTTAGTTTTTGAAGTAAGCTCGTTAGTACGCTGCTGAAGCTTCGGCGCTTGATCGATAATGTGGTCTTCCTGCGATAGCTTGGGATTATTAGTATTATTGTATTTACTATCTTGTGAGACACGGACGTGAAGTTATGTAAACTTTGCTTGGGTAGTTGATGTCAGATTTTATTGTCGTTTATTTTGGGAGCCGACTCTCGTTGGGTCGATGTTGTATTTAATTAGAGTTTATTCAGCTTGTTTTCCGAGCAAGGTTTTAGCTCGCTTATTCTAGTATTATGTTATTGTTAATTCTGTCTCCGACAACTTTAGTCGAGAGACATTGGTTTAGCTGTTAGTATTTCATCCTTTAATCATTTAGTTGATGTTTTCCTCCGGCATGTTATAGCCGTTGAGTTGTCGCTTATCGTTGGTATTCTGCTGATTCGCCGCCCTAGGTTGCCGATGGTTTGTTGTCCGTGGCGCAATGTTGCGCCACGCGAGTCGTAGATTTGTAGAGATAGTCGTCTCTCACCTTGTATTCCTTAGTTTATAATTATAGGCTTTGGTCCCATTTATGATTTGCTTCCGCAGATTTTTAGTTTTAGTTGTTCGGTTTTGCCGTTATGGCTTTACATTCTTGTTTAGAGTTTGTTGGTTCAACTCTGGACTCGCACCACTACGCTTAGCGGGTGCTTGTCCGTCTTTTAGCTTGTCTTGACGGCACGACCTTGGGATTCCGCATTGGAGTCCGGGTCGGGTCGTCACAGTTGGTATCAGAGCTATAGGTTAGCTATTTCGCCAGGATAGGTTCCTTGGCCTAGTTTGGGTTGGGTTTATTGTTGAGTTATTAACGCTGAGTGTTCTTTGTAGGCGTATTATGTCGGGAACTTGGCGTGGAGCTAGTTCTATTATACCTTGTTCGAGTACCCTCGTGGCGACAAGAGGGAGAGAATGTTAACGATCCGCGTGTGACTCCTCAACATGTGTTTGGACTGGAAGACGATTCTACTGTCCTTGCGAACTTCCTGAAGTTTAAACCGGAAAGTTTTGATGGAGAGCCAGATACTATTAAGGCGAAACATTGGCTAGAAAGCATGGAGAGGATCTTTGCAGTTTTGGGTTGTACATCAGAGGAGATGGTGACCTTAGCGGTGTTTAGATTGGATGGTGCGGCCGAGCATTGGTGGCTTGAATTACGAGATCGTTGGAGACGGCATGGAGTGCCTCGAGTGTGGGAGAACTTTGTCAATGAGGTTATGGTACGGTTTAATCCGGCAGTAATTCAAGAAAGAAGAGAGATGGAATTCCTAGTATTAGAACAAGGAGATATGACCGTAGCTCAGTATTCAACAAAGTTTGCAGAGTTGGCCTGCTATTGTGGTTACTTGGTACCGGATGAGGCTAGGAAGACCGAGAGGTTTGTGAAAGGCCTGAGGACGAAATATCGTAGGCAGCTTATTCCATTAATGCTTACAGATTACCAAGGGGCTGTGGATCGTGCACATGCGATGGAGTTAGACATCGAGGAGCACGCTCAAAAGGAAATATCGAAGACTAATAGAAGCAATGACGTTAAGAGAGGACAGTCGGCACCTCAAACAGTTAGTCAGGAAAGGTGCTTCGGGTGGCCGGAGTGGTGCTACTACTTCTACCTCGAGGCGGCGAAGTGATGAGTTGATATGCCATTATTGTATGAGGACGGGACATGCCGTGAATAAGTGTTGGGGTAAGTCAGGAAAGTGTTTCGCTTGTGGCGGTGATCATGTTCGTAAGGATTGCCCGAAGATGAGGGTTAGTCAGTCGGGGAGTACTAGTCAACAATCCAGTGGCTCCAAGAGAGATGGTGGTGGACAGCCTAGAGTTTGAGGCAGTGCGCGCGTGGCGGTCGATCATCGTAGAGTTTTGAAACCTATCAGAAATAGGAAGGTATATTCTTGTATATATATATGTAAATTATACTGTTGCTACTATTACCGTTATTATGAGTACGCGCTTTAATCGTTAGCTCATGTGCATTCATACATACATTATATGGTGTATTGTGTATTATTGGTTATTTGCTCGATCGGGAATAATACCCCAATGTGAGATTGATATATTACATGGTTTGTTTTGGGAATTACCGGTAGGTAATCGTACGTCGTATATGGATTCTTGTTTAGTCTATATATATATATGGGACTATGTTATATGTAGAGTTGTGGTTTCTTTTTTTTGGGATTGTGTGTAAAGGCCATAGTATATATATATATGAAGTATGATTTGTATATTGATACTTATCGGTTTAGTATGACGTTTGAGTATTCTATGAAGATATGTACTATGTAATGAATAATATAATACTATATTATTGTTAGTGGTTACTATACGAGTAGGAAACCCACTCGACTCGTGAGAAGGTTGAAGATTGCGATTTAGAAGATAATCATGGTTGCACGGGAGAGATTGACGCTTCACCATGTGTACTGAGACGTTGACGTTGTGATTGGGACGCTTAGGTATGCATTGGTTGTAGACTCGGTCTAGAGCTTAAGAAAGGATAGTTTTGCGGAGTATAAACGTTATTGTGAGACGTTTAGTTTTCTTGTAAATCCTAGGAAGTCACCTTGGTTGGGTGTACTAGGAACACGAGTTTGTGGTAGCTATGATTGTTGTTTATCAAGGTAATAGACCTTGTTACTTGGCTTGATTTTATTCGGTTACGTGCATTAGTTGTAGGAAACACCTACTTGATGCATTTACATAGTAGTATATTAAATTCTCATCTCATAATATCATGTTCATTCATTTCCTTAGCATAGGAGACTATTAAAGGATGCTTAAAACCTTTTTAATCATGAACCTTCGCATCCTTGCAACGAAAAGCTTTTGAAATCCAATTTAGTCGGTACCCTAAATTGGTGATCAAAAGAGGTTCGTTGGTGGACTAGGATTGGTAGTGAGTAGGTTAAACATTGACTATACCCGTTACCAAATGGAATGGACTGAAATGGAATGAATTTTCAAAACATTTCATTAATGTGCTCTTATGTGTTCTCATACGCGATAGGAAAATCGCGAGCGTGATTTATATGGTTTGAAATGCCGATTCGATTGTCTTTGATTTGTTTGTAAATTGCTCCATAGGCAATTATTAATTCTTGTAACTTAGAATCTTTTGTGCTTGAATTTCATGATGTGCCCCGAAACAAATAGTTTCGGTAGTTGAATGTGTTCTTGTGTTAAAGTTTGGGATTTTGCCTACATGATTGGCGTAATGTGATCTTGTGTGTATTTGCGACTCAAGTATGAGTCATGTCATTTTCAATCGTAAGTGTTAATGTCGTTGAGTCTATTGAGGTTTCGTAGACTTTTGGGTTTGGATTATTAGAGTTTAACTCCTCGTATATTGTGGTGGTAGACTCGGAGATCGAGTCTAGGTAGATGACTTTGAACTCGATGTGTTGGTTTGTATCATGAGTTAGAATTCGGGGAATTTAATTCTTTTAATGGAGAGGTGTGACGCCCGCTCCTTCGTTATCTCGGTTTGCCATGCTATACCTGCACTCCTTCCTTTGTCGACTGTATGTTTGGTTTGCGAGAGGGTCTAGATATGTTTGAGAGACCATATTAAGACCAAAACATTATTAAGAGACTCCATATAGTTGTTGACTTGCTAAAGTCACAAGTCGTGACTCGACGATAGTCGGAATGCGACGCGATTGACGGTTTACTTGCGTTTTGTGTTCATGACCTCGGTTTGGGTCCTAGACCTCTTTAAGATAGTTTATTAACATGTTTAGATGTGTTAGACTTCAAGTTGGAGGTGTTCCTTAAGTCTATCGATGTTTTGGAAGTTTTGAGATAGCGTTCGTCTCTATCGCGTAGTTCGAGAATCGAGTCGCGTAATCGCCTCTCCTTCGGGATTCTTATTTCCCTAGTTGTTATTCAACTTCCTAGAAGTGTTTAAGCTTCTTCATTAGCCCTTAGACTTGCCTTAAAAGTCTCCTTTCGCCGCTGATTCGATTTCGAGTTCATTCGTCGCTCGGTTGCACGTTGTTGCACCCCTTCCGGTTTCGCTCCGAGTTGTTTCGGGAGTTGTTCGGTGTGTTTTAGACTTGTTTTGAGTAGGGTTAGACCCTAGAATGGTTGCCCAAAGTTTGGGACCATTTAGATCAAGTTTAGACCAAGTTTTAGAGGTTCGGGAGGCCGAGAAGCGAGGCGCCCGCCTCAAATGCAGGGAGTAATTGCTGAATGGTCTGAACTTGGGGAGAGCCCCAGTTGTTGAGGCGGCCGCATGGGCCTAGGTGAGGCGCCCGCCTCACCTGGTTTGCTGCTACGGGCTGATTTCCTCCTGTTTCGGAATTGGACGATTTGTACACTTCAAACCCCTACCTAAACCTATCCTAAACCTCCCTAACCCTTCCTACTTAAGTCCTAACATCCCTAACTAGATTTTAAAGTTGGATTAAGGGTTCATTAGTTGGTCATTAAGCCACAAATCAGATTAGAAAAGGGACCACAAGTGTTTGACACTTGTCCCACTCACCCTTTTGACCAATATAAACCACAAATCAGCTCTCTTCCTCTTCATTTGCTGAGAGCTTCTTTCAAAAACGGGATTGCATCTTCTCTCAAGGTTCTCCCATGGTTTCTTGAGTCTTCATCTTCATCTTCTCTCATCCATTCATCCTTTGCCCAAGAGCCTTTCATTAAAGTTGTAGAGCTCTTCAAGGGGAGCATTTCCATCCGATTGGTTTCTTCTATTTCTTTCTTTGGTGTTGAACTTGTAAGTTACCTTCTTCATCTTCTTCTTCCTCTTTTGATTTTGTACTCATTGATCCTAAGGAAAACAAACTCTATGCTATTTGAGGTCAATGAGTACACATACTTGCCTTGGGTGATTTTAACTTGTGATTTGAGCATGTGAACTTGTCAAAAGCATATGTAGGATGACCTATATGATTGTTGAGGTATAATGTTACTCTTCATCTTGTGTTTCTAGGTTTATGAACATGCTAGAAATCATGTTTACATTCTATTTGGTTTATTATGAAAGTATGCCTAAAAGTTGGGGCTTTGAGTGTGTGATCTCACTAGGTTGTATGAGTATGACCATCTAATTGAAAGTATGAAATTCCTAAAATGGGTATAGGGTTATGTTGGGTTTTATGAATTTTAGGGCTTGGGAATCAAGCCCGAATTATTTTAGAAGTTGTTGTAATTGAAGAAGATGATAATGTTGGGATTTATGGAAAGTGTAGATAATGAAACTTAATAGTAAGACTCAACGGAGTCACTATAAGTCCAATAATGTGTTAGTGAACTTGGGTGAAATCCCTACGATGTATGGGTTTCGCTTTTGATATTGATTGTGGTGCACTCGCCTCTAAACTTCGAGTGAGATTATGATTACGATGAGTTCTTAGGTTTCTAGGCTTGGGAATCAAGCCGAATGAATTTTAGTGTTTTGTCATATATTTGAATGGAGTGTTAATTTGGGGATTTATGATTCATATAAATAATGAAATGTAGTGCTAAGACTCAACGGAGTCGTTACAAGTTAAATAACATGTTATTAAGCGTTGGGATGAATTCCTACGATGTTCGGGTTTTGGTTGGTTATAATGGTGAGCACCCGAGCATCTCGATTTGTGTCCAATTGAGACACCCACTCTATAGATATTTACTATGGGATTTAATTGGAAGCGTGCTCGGGAGAGTACGGTACATTAAAGGCCAACCTATGGTCTTGAGTATGGTTGAAGATAATTATTGAGTTAGTTCTCACTTTTGGGAAATGATCGGTTGCGCATGAACGTATTGTGGGTTATGACTACGGTGTAGTCTTTGGTTGATTTCAAATAGAAGTCCATTATAGACTTCATAATATGATTCTTGGTGGGTTTATACTATTCTTGATTTAATTGGTGACTTGAGATCTTTTAAGATTAATTGGTTGTGAGCAATGTATTTGCCTTGACTTGATTTATGGTAGAGAATAATATCCTATTTGGTCGAATGAGTTCGCTCTTGTCGAATTCATTCCTTATTTGTTTATATTGAGTAAATACATACTTGAGTGTTTGGTCGGACGGGTCGCTCTTGTCGAATCCGATCCTTATTTGGTCTTTACGAGTAAACATCTACTTGTGCATTGCATTAAGTCCAGCTGGCACTATTTGGTTTGATTTTTATGTCAGGGTGGGACGATACATCGCCTATACGAATCGTCAGATTCGTATTCGCTATGGATCGCCGTACCTGGGACCTCACACACCCCTCCATTGTAGGCCGCAATGGGGAAGTAGCCCCTTTGCCGTATCAATAAGTGCGTCACTGGCTGCTATCAGCCGGCGGAGTTCGGTATATCGATGCGAAGACACGAGCATCGTAGTCACAAACCCGTATAACAAGTGTTTTTCTTGCGGGAGCTACGTGGCGGCCGGCCCATAACATATCCTATTGTGATGTTTAATACTCGCACTTACGTGATTAACGTGCTAAGTGCAAATTTGTGATCATTTGAGGGCTAGGCCCAGGTCTTGGTTTTACGTGCTTATGTATAAGCACTTATATGAAAGATAACGTGCTATGTGGTTTATTTTGGGTATGCTATTAAGATACCATGATCTTATATACGCTTGTGCATTATGCCATGCCACGTCATGCTATGTCATACATTTGCATTTAGTAACTTACTGGGTCATTATGACTCACTCCGTGCGTTTGTTTTCCTTAGTTTTTGAAGTAAGCTCGTTAGTACGCGTTGAAGCTTCGGGCGCTTGATCGATAACAGGTGGTCTTCCGGGCGATAGCTTGGGATTATTAGTATTATTGTATTTACTATCTTGTGAGACACGGACGTGAAGTTATGTAAACTTTGCTTGGGTAGTGATGTCAGTATTTTATTGACGTTTATTTTGGGAGCCGACTCGTTGGGTCGAGCTGTTGTATTTAATTAGAGTTTATTCAGTTGTTTTCCCGAGCAAGGTTTTAGCTCGCTTATTCTAGTATTATGTTATTGTTAATTCTGTCTCCGACGACTTTAGTCGAGAGACATTGGTTTAGCTGTTAGTATTTCATCCTTTAATCATTTAGTTGATGTTTTCCTCCGGCATGTTATAGCCGTTGAGTTGTCGTTTATCAGGTTGGTATTCTGTTGATTCGCCGGCCCTAGGTTGCCGATGGTTGGTTGTCCGTGCGCAATGTTGCGTCACGCGAGTCGTAGATTTGTCGAGAGATAGTCGTCTCTCAGCCTTGTATTCCTTAGTTTATAATTATAGGCTTTGGTCCCACTTATGATTTGCTTCCGCAGATTTTTAGTTTTTAGTTGTTCCGTTTCGCCGTTATGGCTTTACATTCCTGTTTAGAGTTTGTGGGTTCGACTCTTTACTCGCACCACTACGCTTAGCGGGTGCTTGTCCGTCTTTTAGCTTGTCTTGACGGCACGACCTTGGGATTCCGCATTGGAGTCCGGGTCGGGTCGTCACAAAATGTGCAGTTACTGTTGCAAAGGTTAAGCACTTTATTTTGCTTACATTCTTGGGGAAAACTAAGGTTGGATTTCCTGCATCTAACTTAAAGTAAGTTTAGATTTTTTTCAATCTGCATGACTATGTATTGAAAAAAAAGGCAATGTATAAGACAAGCAAATCGATTGAAATTTTTATCGTCTATCTTCTGTTTTGGTGTAAAAGTTTATTTTCGGGAGTCCAAATCTGGAAAAGCAAAGCTGAAGAAACACTGCTTGATTGTGGAATTCCTTATACTGTGAGTTCGTTTGAGCTTTGTTTTAGTGAGATGTGGGACTTGGATAAACTGAAACACATAAATTCACATGTTTTATATTACAATTTCAGATAGGGGGGCCTGGAGGAAAGTTGCGGCCAACATACTCTTATAAAGAAACGCATAACATCAAAGGTCACACATAACTCAAACAAAAATACTAATTTACATTCTCATAAGTATGTTTTAGTTTTACTTTAAATTGTTTTTAGTACAAATTTTAAGATTGGTTACTAACTTAGAATAATTGCAGTGGTTATCGGAGCCAAAGGAGTACCAAAGGAGTGCTGGAAACAATGAACTGATTTTGAGAAACAGTTTAACAGCAAAAGTTTTGTAAGTTATATAACTGTTTCATTGTTCTGTTTTGGATTTTTGCAAAAAATACATAAGTTTTGTTAGCAGTAAAGTATACATATATAAGTTTTGGTGCTATCTTTTGTTTTAAATATTGAAAAAACGACATTAAATGATTTCTAAATTTACATGGTACTATGAATTTTTTTTTGTTTTCGTTGTTTTTGTAAAACATATATCATTGGAAAAACACATTTATTTGTAAAAATCATTTCTTACTTTTAGATTTAATTATGTATTTAATTAAAAAATGTAAAACGATGCACATACATGTAATTCTGAATTAAAACAATACTGACGAATGAGACTAACCAGAAAATGAAGATTCTTTATTTGCAATGTTGTTGGAGATGATTGTTGATTTCGTGATCTTCATTTCAATATTCCCTCAATACCACTTTCAGAACAGCAAAATAATGTTTATTTGTTGACACACGTTCTTGCAGGTAGAAATGAGGAGGCTGAACTGAACATGCATATCTGTTGAAATGCAACAGCGAAAAATGCAAGATAAGATTTCTTTTTCAAATGTATTACAATGGCTAATAGCTTTGAATTCAGAAATTGCGGAAACAGCCACTTAACTATGATTTTCAAACATAAACAAAATAAATTACTTACTTGGAGTACAACTGTTATTCGATGTTATATGGACTTCTTGATTGATTTGCTACTTCAAAACCAGTTGTCAGCTTTACAAATATTTATGAAGTTGCTTATGTTTGTCTTTTTGTTGGCCAGGATTTGGTTGATTGCTCCTTGCAGGTAGAAAGGAAAGGTTGAATTGAAAATGCAGATCGGCTCAGAGGCAACATCTAAATCTGCAAGATAAGATTTCCTTTTCACACTGATTTGCATTTGATTTAGCATTGTTTGGAGAAATTGAGAAAACACAAACTGCACTATCATTTTCAAACATAAACAAACCATATCACTTACATGGAGTTTAACTGATATTGGATGTTATATCCACTATACATTTATTTGCTACTTCACAACAACCTGCCAGATTTAAACATCCATATCCAGCTGCTTACGTTACTCTTTTTGTTGGCATGTATTTGGTTGATTGCTTCATATCAAGCTGAATAAATTTGTTGCTTTATGGTACTAAATGTGGTTGATTTCTGTATATACTAACACTTCATGGAATATGGATAGAGAAAGATTTACATAATGACAATTACAAAGTACTGAAAATGAAAGGCAAATGGTATACTAAACTGATACACAATATATATACTATTTGTGTCCTTGGATTCTGTAATTGTGGTATACAAAACTGCTAGAGCTTATATTTTTTTGGGACTATCCGTGTAACTTGCAGCTTTATGGGTTGACATGATGTGCCCTTTGTTTTAAAAATAATATAACATGTTAATGTAAGTTGCAGCTTTTATGGGTTGACATGATGTTCCATGTTTTTTCAGCTGAACCAATTAACTTATAGATACTTTTAAGTCATTGGTTTACTTCTCAATACAAAGTTAATTATATTACTTGCAGCTTTGTGTTCAGTTTTTTTTGGGTAATTTAGTATAAATATAATCTTTTTTTTATTAACATAAACATCCATGTAATCTAGTATTTATCTACCCAATGCATATCTGGAAAGTAATGTGCCTTTTGTTTATCTAATAAACGACTTTGTTGCCTTTTATTTATCTTGGTATCAATATATAAATATATTTCAACCTGCTTTTTTTTTAGTCAATGCATGTAACTTGCAGCTTTATGGGTTGACATGATGTGCACTCTGGTTTTTAAAATAATATAATCATTAACTTCATATTTTTGGTTCAATGTTTTTTCAGCTGAACCAATTAACTTATGGATACTTTTAAGTAATTGGTTTACTTTTCAATACAAAGTTAATTATATTATTTGCAGCTTTGTGTTCAGTTTTTTTGGGTAATTTAGTATAAATATAATCTTTTTTTATTAACATAAACATCCATGTAATCTAGTATTTATCTACCCAATGCATATCTGGAAAGTAATGTGCCTTTTGTTTATCTAATAAACAACTTTGTTGCCTTTTTATTTATCTTGGTATCAATATATAAATATATTTCAACCTGCAGCTTTTTTTTTAGTCAATGCATGTAACTTGCAGCTTTATGGGTTGACATGATGTGCACTCTGGTTTTTAAAATAATATAATCATTAACTTCATATTTTTTGGTTCAATGTTTTTTTTGCTGAACCAATTAACTTATGGATACTTTTAAGTAATTGGTTTACTTTTCAATACAAAGTTAATTATATTATTTGCAGCTTTGTGTACAGTTTTTTAGGATTATCTAGTATAAATAAAAACTTTTTTTTATTAAGATAAACAACCATGGAAAATAGCTTTTAAATAACTAATGCATATCTGAAAAGTAATGTGCCTTTTGTTTATCTAATAAACAACTTTGTTGCTGGGTAGAAAAATACTGTTTGTCTCCTTGGATTCTGTATTTAGTTTTCTTTTTGATACAAAGTTAATTGTATTACTGCAGCTTTGGGGAAAGGTGCGATTACCCTATCTCTGCCGTCTTTCTTTGAGGCGCCGTCTTCTCCCTTTTTGCGGCTATGGAGGCTGTTCCTCCTATGCCGCCAGATCCTCCTTCTTCCCAAGCACCTCCTCCCACGTTTGCCTCGGTGCTAAATAACTCTCCTCCCACGCTACCATTCTTTTCCATCCCTTCTTCTACTTACAAAGGAGAACCGTCTCTCAAGTTATCACCGGAAATCATTGCTTCCCTCGCAAAACCTTTCAGCCATACATTGGTTGGTAAGTTTTCCCACGGTTGCCCTTCAATGGAAGCCACTCGTAAATATTTCAACACTATCGGCCTTAAAGCTGCGTTCACTATCGGCCATTTGGATGCCAAACATATCCTGATCCAAGTGCATCATGATGAAGACTTTCAACGCTTGTGGATTAAGGATCAGTGGTACCTAGGCAGATATCCGATGCGAGTCTTTAAATGGTCTCCCGACTTCCGTCCTGATGTTGAGAGCTCGATTGTCCCAGTTTGGTTTGCTCTCCCGGGTCTCCCAATTCATCTCTTCAATAAGTCGGCCCTCTTCTCGATTGCCTCTTTGTTTGGAAGACCTCTTATGCTCGATCAACCAACCACCAATCTGTCTCGCCCTAGTGTAGCTCGGGTATGTGTTGAGGTTGATCTATTGAAGCCTTGCCCTTCTCGAATTTGGGTTGACTGTGGGGATGTGTTTCCCAGTTTCTGGCAGCCTTTGGAGGCGGAGAACAAGCCTTTTTATTGCCAGTATTGTTGTCGACAAGGTCACCAAGATATCTCTTGCAAGCTGAAGCATCGAGACCCAAACCCCTTGGATAAATCAAAGGCAACGGAGACCTCTAAGCTATCGGATATTCCTACCACTAAGCCGCCTATGGAAAACCCTACTTCTAAGCCTTCGTCCTCTCGCCAGCATTGGACTCCTAAGAAAAATCCTTCTAAGCCTCCTGAAATCAATCCCATTGCTCCTGATCCTCCAGCCGTCCCTCTCTCCAATTTGCAAGAAAAAGCCCAACCTTCCGATCACCAAGAAAAAGCCCAACCTTCCGATCATAACACTGCCTCTCCAGTCCCTCAAGTGAATACTGATTACGTTGAACTCGCCAAACCCCATCAATGTTGAATCTTCCCTTACATTGAAGTTGATCCAGGGTCTTGTTAATCCCTCTCATCGACTCGGGTAATCCTAATGAAACATCTGATCAGGAACAAGTTGAGCCGGTTACAGAATCATATGTTTCCCCCAACAGGTTTGCGGTTTTAAATACTATAGAGAACGAAGATGAAGTTGATCCCTCTCTTCTTCCGGCCCTTAACCTGGAAATTCCCATACTGCCTCCGAAAGTTAAACCTCCTGTCCCTCCGACTGATCGACTTACTCGATCAAAGGCAACAAAGCCCTCTTCCACTGCTTCTCAATCTCATTGATTATGGATTTTAAAGCCCTCTTCTGGAATGTTCGGGGGATTGGAAACGACCCGACAGTTGGCCGGCTTAAGCGTTTAGTTCGTCTTCATAATATCTCTCTCATTGCTATTTTTGAGCCCATGCTTGATCTCGAAAAAGTTCGGCTTATTACCCGACGTCTAAGGTTTAAGTACTCTTTTTCTAATGGTGCTAGCTCCATTTGGATTTTTGTCAAAGCATGCTATTCTTGTTCCTTTCATTCAGAATCGGCTCAGTATATGTCTATTAAATTACAGCATTTTTCTTGGCCTTTTCATGTGATGTTTTCTTGTGTCTATGCAAGATGTGATTTACGGGATCGTAGAGACCTTTGGGATGATATTATTTCTTCTTGTTCAAGTGCTCCTGATTCCCCTTGGATGATTGGTGGTGACTTCAATATAATCCTTCATCCTCAAGAAAAATCTGGCGGTGTTGGCTGGGACCGAAATGGAGCCTTAGAGTTTCATGCTTGTATTGCTGCCTCGGATCTTATTGATATGGGTTTCCTCGGTAGCCCTTACACTTGGTGGAATAAGCGAGAAGGTTCAGCAACCATTCACGAGCGCATTGATCGGGTCCTTTGTAATCCGAAGTGGCTGGATATTTTTCCTTCAACATCTGTTCATCATCTTAACAGGACATGCTCAGACCATTCTCCCTTCTAGTCACTTTCAAGCAAAGAACTGCCTATCAGTCGGCTTCCTTCCGTTTTATTAATGCATGGACAGCCCATACGACTTTTAAAGAAACCGTTTTGCATGCTTGGGAGAAGCCAGAAGCTGGGCGGCCTTTGGTTCTCTTTTCCCGCAAGCTTCATAATGTCAAGACTGCCCTTAAAAGCTGGAATAAGTTGACTTATGGAAATATTTTTAATGATCTCAAGGCTGCGGAAGATGATGTGTTGGAAAAAGAGTTGCTATTTGAGCTTAATAACTCTGACTCAAATAGGGAACAACTTATGGCAGCTCAAGCAAATTTGAAACAATTTCTTAATCGGGAAGAGCAATATTGGCGGCAAAAGGCGAAAATTAAGTGGCTTAAGGAGGGCCAAGGGAACACTCGCCTTTTCCATTCTTCAGTCCGGCAAACCTAACGTCGGCTTCATATACACTCTATTTCTGATGATGATGGTACGGTCCTTTCTTCGGAACTTGATATTAAAAATGCTGCAGTTCGTCACTTTCAGTCCCTTCTTCAAGCAGAGCCTGTTAGTTTCTCAGATCTTGACATGATCCCTTCTATTGTCACAGAAGAATGGAATGACTCTCTTATCTCTCCTCCTTCTTCTTCAGAAATTAAGGAAGCAATTTATAACCTTAATGGCGATAGTGCAGCTGGTCCGGATGGTTTTACTGGCTGTTTCTACAAATATTGTTGGGATATTATCGGTGAGGATTTCCATCGGGCCATTCTTGAATTTTTTTCGGGGTTCAGCCTTCCCAAAGCTTGGACTAGCACTCTTATTGCTCTGATCCCCAAAGTGGAAAGGCCGAATTCTTTTAAAGATCTTCGCCCAATAAGCTTATGTAACTTCTGCTCAAAGGTGATTTCTAAAGTTCTCTCTACTCGGCTTGCTCCCATATTGCCTTACATCATATCGGATAATCAGAGTGCTTTCACGAAAGGTCGTACCATACAGGATAATATCCTTTTAGCCCAAGAAATGATGAGTTTTCTTAATAAAAAGGTGGTTGGTTCTAACGTGGTCTTAAAACTAGACATGGCGAAGGCCTTTGACAGAGTTTCTTGGACTTTTCTTACTCAGGTTCTTCGCAAATTTGGGTTTCATGAGATTTTTATTGATCTTATTTGGAGATTGTTATCAGACAACTGGTTCTCGGTTTTGATTAATGGTGGTTCTGCGGGCTTTTTTCGCTCTTCTCGAGGTCTTCGACAGGGCGATCCCTTATCTCCCAGCCTTTTCATCATAGCAGCAGAAGTTTTTAGTCGAAGTCTTAATGATCTTCATTCTCATGTGCCTTCCTCTATTTTCTCGACTGCTAGTGGTTGCCCGGTGATTTCACATCTAGCCTTCGCTGATGACTTAATTATTTTTTGTAATGGGAGCAAGAAATCCATCCTTCTTCATAAGGATTTGATCAGCAAATATGAATCTATTTCGGGACAACTTGTTAATGCATCTAAGAGTTCTTTTTACTTGGGATCAAATTCAGATGCTCACCGCTCTTCTCTAATCGCTGCTGCTTTGGGTTTTCGTAGGGGCGACCTCCCGATCATTTATCTTGGCTGTCCTCTTTACACTGGTCGGAAAAAAAAGTCCTATTTTGATTCTTTAGTGTTGAAAATTCAGAACCGTATTAACTCTGGCGGGGTTCTTTCCTAGATGCAAATTGGGCGCATTATTCTCATTAAACACGTTCCTTTCTTCTATTTCCAGCTATCTTATGGCAGCTATTGATCCTCCTTCCTCGGTTACATCCCTAATTGATCGATTGCTTTCCAACTTCTTTTGGGGACAGATAGATGGCAAAAAGAAAAGTCACTGGATTAGTTGGAATTTATGCTGCAGTCCCACAGAAGAGGGGGGCATTGGGGTTACCTCTATGGCGGACCTTTCAAAAGTTTACGGTCTAAAGTTATGGTGGAGATTTCGCTCAGTTCCAAACCTTTGGTCCAATTTCTTGTCGCCGCCATCGTTCTAGAGTTCATCCCACCAAGCTAGCTCGAAGGTTCGCATGTCCTCGAGGCGCCTTATCAAGGCAAGACCGACATGAGTCTTACATTTTTTGGGTCATTGGCAAAGGTGATTGTTCTCCATGGTTCGATAAATGGCTTCACCAAGTTTCTGTAGATAAACCTCCTGATTGTACAGCCTCTTCTGTTCGAGAAGTCCTAACAGATTTGTCTCATAATCCCGCGAACTTTTTCCGCCTCAATTGCAATCCTCATCATTGAGCAACAGATTTCTTTGATGATTCTCCGGATCGGGCATGCCGGATTGCTTCATCGAGGGTATTTTCACTCTTGCTTCAGCTCTTCCTTTAATCAGGCCCTCATTCCTTTTTCTCTCACCAATTACATTTGGCATAAATTTTGCCTAGAAATATCGTTGTCTTTCTTTGGCGGCTTTTCAAATACAAGCTCCCAATTGATGAAGGCCTTTGGAGTAAAGGCTTTTCTTTAGCCTCTAAATGTTACTGTTGTGCAGAGGGCTACATGGAAACATTCGAGCATGTCTTTATATCCAGCCCTTCTGCCATCTCTGTTTGGCAGTTTTTTCATGGTAAGCTTGGGCTTCCTTTTCAGCCTTGTTCTATTCAACAAAGATGTTTTTCTTGGTGGTTAAATCACAAATCGCTGCTTTTGTCTTGCTTCCCTGCTATCCCGTGGCACTTATGGAAGGCTAGGAATCGGGCTTATTTTGATGGTATTCGCATTCCTACACATGTGATTATCCGAATGTTTCGCCGACATCAAGGATATTCTCCATGCAGCAAATTATTATGTTTCTGATCCTTTTGGTCCTTCTTGTATCTCCTTTGGTGCTCGCAAGCAAGTTTTTATTGAGTCTGTGACATGGACTAGACCTCCTGATGGATTTTTCAAGCTCAATTCTGATGGTGCTAGCCGAGGTAACCCGGGCTGTAGTGGTGGTGGAGGTATTGTTCGAGATTCTCTAGGGAATTTTGTTTATGCTTTTGCTTCGTTCTATGGTGAAAGCACTAATATGGTTGCTGAACTGCGTGCTCTTCATTCTGGTCTTTTATGGATCCAAAATCAAAGCATGGTTAATGTCATTGTGGAAGTAGACTCTAAGGTTATTTTCGACTGCATCACCAAGGGCCATAAATTTCCTTGGGCTCTCTCTTATTTATTTCGAGATATTTTTCGCATTCGTGATAGAGGGCATATCTCTTTCAGGCATTGTTTCAGAGAGGCTAACTCTGTGGCGGACAAGCTGGCTAACTTGGCTTGTGATTCTTCCTCCCAGCATATTTTTCGCCATTCTTCTGAAGTCCCTCCTCACATTCGTGGCCTTATTTATTTAGATGCCGTTAGTACCCCTTATGTTAGAATTTCTTAACACTTTGTTGCTTTGTAATCTCTTTTTCGAGGTTAGGCTCCTCTGTCCCCCCATTTATAAGGGTAAGGCTGGTTGTCCCCCTCAAGTTTGTACTTTTACTTCTTTTTAATAAAATTCTGCAGGGTTCCGTCCCTGTTTCTTAAAAAAAAAAAAATACTGCAGCTTTGGGGCGAGTATTTTAGAATTTTAGAATTGAAATCCAATAGTCCTTTTTTTTTACATACACAGCCAAGTAATCTATTATTTATCTGCCCAATGCATATATGGAAAGTAATGTGCCTTTTGTTTATCTAATAAACAGCTTTGTTGCCTTTATATATATATATATATATATATATATATATATATATATATATATATATATATATAATTCAACTTGCAGCCTATATTTTTTTGAGTCTACCAATATAACTTGCAGCTTTATGGGTTGACATGATGTGCACTCTGGTTTTTAAAATAATATAACCATTAACTTCATATTTTTTGGTTCAATGTTTTTTCAGCTGAACCAATTAACTTATGGTTACTTTTAAGTAATTGGTTTACTTTTCAATACAAAGTTAATTATATTACTTGCAGCTTTGTGTTCATTTTTTTAGAGTAATTTAGTATAAATAAAATCTTTTTTTTATTAACATAAACAGGCATGTAAAATAGCATTTAAGTGCCCATGCATATCTGGAAAGTAATCTACCTTTTATTTGTCTGATATATATATATATATATATATATATACTATAACTTGCAGTTTTTTTTTTAGTCTATGCATGTAACTTGCAGCTTTATGGGTTGACATGATGTGCCCTTTGGTTTTTAAAATAATATAATAAATAACTTCATATTTTTTTCGTATTTGGTATTTGGTTTTATTTTCGATACAAAGTTAATTGCATTACTGCAGCTTTGGGGCGAGTATTTTAGAATTTTAGAATTGAATATAAATAATCATTTTTTTTTTACATATACAGCTGTGTGATCTAGTATTTATCTGCACAATGCATATCTGGAAAGTCATCTGCCTTTTGGTTATTTATATAATAAAAAGCTTTAGATATACTCTTTGTTGGACTGTAGTTGGTTGATTACTCTGCAGCCTTTGAACTGCTGCCTTTGAACATTAACTTAAATAACACACCTTGTTTATGAAACATAAACTGAGTAGTTAATTATATAAGTAGGATTAAACATGGAGCTTTACCAAACACACAATTGAAACTTAGATAATGGGAAAACATGTAATTTCATCCCTTACAAAAGAAGTAACAAACTCTTCCAGCTAGATTCCCAATTTCATTCTATTCAGTCTGGCTTGTCAAAAAAGATGAAATATTGATCCCACTGTTAGTTGATTTATCTTATCAATTGCTCCATCTTCAAAAGACGCACAAAAGAACCATCTTAAATTGGTCACTGCCTTGAACATCATTAAGAAACTACTCCAGCTAGATTCGCCATTTCATTCTCTTCAGTCTCACTTGTCAAAAAAGATGCAATATTGATCCAACTGTTGGTTGATTTATTTTATCAATTGCTCCATCTTCAAAAGACACAAAAAAGAACCATCTTATATTGGTCACTGCCCACATCAGTACTCATCCTTTTCAATCTTGACTTCAACTTTAGCCATCTTTTGATTTTCACTCCCACTGAACTCATCCAATAGTGATCTCTTTAATGTTGATGCCACCACATCATTAGAAATAGGAATCTTGGTTACCTTCTTGATAGGGGTTGTAGCATCCACAGTTGCTGGATTCAGCTGAATGAACTATAAAATGATAAGAATAATTTTATTTTGCAATGAATGAAATTTAAATTTACAACATGTACCTCATGTAAGTCTCTCATTTCCGCAGGATCCATCCTTGGTAAGAAATCATAATCATCAATTAGATGCCCAAAATAATTTTCAATTAGTTTTTCATCTCGTATGACTTTTATAACTTGATACACATCGTGATTAGCAGCAGTCTGCTTTCCTCTAATCTGAATCTTGAAGATAAACTTCTTGTCAACCAAAGATTCAATTTCTGTAGGTATTATCTGTTCAATACATTCAATTAATTTTGTTAGAGTTTGTCTATCTAGTTATGTGAATTCATAATATGTACTTAGTCTGCTCACCTGATCAGAATATTTATTTTTGAGCGTCGTTGCTGATTCTCCTATTATTTCAGTGGATTCTTTGTCCCATAGCAAGAAAGATGTATTACCCTGTAATCGACCACACGCAGCTGAAGCTTGTACTGCTTTTAAACATTCTTATTACCAATACCAAAGAATTATAATTAAAAAAACAGTAATAGTTTTGCCATTTTAAAAAATCGCACCTTATTTTACCAATTGAATAAAAAATGCCACATTTGTCGCAATAAAATTTTCCAGCTGCTGGAGTCATTTTCTTAGGACAGCGAGTACATGCAATGTACCACCAATTGCTTCCTGAATCTATAAAATCTACCCTGCCATAGACCCAATAGCTCCCAACCTATTGAAAATATTATTAAATATAAACTTTTAAATCGAAGACAAAATATGTAACAGTTGTTAAAAAGAATTCAAATGAAAGTTAAAATGCATAATTACCTCATTGATCTCATATAGTTGCTCTATTGTCCTAACCAGTTCCTGAGAGCCTTCAAATTCTTGGACTATAGATTGATCTCCTTCTATTGATATGTTATTTATTGGAATGGTTGCTTTACAGTTCGAAATCAAACTATGACGGAATACAAACTGACATTAGTACTTGTTTTAATTTATTATGTGTTTAAAGCTTATTTACTTATATCGTTATCGTTAATCTAAATAATAACTGTCTACATAATAACAAAATTATTAGCACATACCAGTTACGAAAATCTGCTATTTCTTTTATTTCTCCATTGATAACGACTTTGCTAACATAGAACGTGTTTGATATTCTAACCACATCGCGAAACTTCCTTGCGCGACACATTTGCAGGAGAATTATGACAGGCTCATCAACAATTTCAGCTAATTTATTCATTAGCATATCAACATATTCTCCCCACAATGTGCATGACAATGTTTTTCCACTGCAACTAAATAAAAAATACAATATTTTAATTATGGGGAATATAAAATTGGTTGATCATCACATATATATATTTAATTGACTTAACTCATAATCTTCTAACACAATGTCTATCATTTTTGCATGTCGCCCCGCTAACTCTTTCTGTTGTGGTGAATTTCTTGCTGTAAGCTTCCCTATTGCATCTTCACAACATTGTACAACAAAAGATATCAGCTGTGTAATAATAAATTCATAAATATTAACTGATTTTAAGAATTAACTTACCAATCAACTGTGACTCATCAACTTCATCTATGTTGGAAAAATATCCAAACGGCTTAAGATCATAAATTTTAGCTGGAAATTTTTGATCAAAAATTTCTGTCACCAATGTTTTGCCAAGAAACATGATTTTATACTTCTCATTTGTTGTTTTAAACTTCATTATGTTGTCAGCAACAACAAAATCCTTAATGGCATACAAATGATTTTGTTTCAATGTGGATTTGAATTTGCCTACGTGCTGTTGCTTGATAGTTGCGTGAATTCTGGAACCCTGCAATAAGAAAGTGAATTAATTAAAAAACGTATCACAAAATTAACAAAATTGAAAGGAAACTGGAATATGAATGTTTACCTCCTTGTCATGAAAGATGCACTCTAAACTGTAAATTGTAGCATTGTCATTGAACGTTGGCACACTATAAATGTGAGCTAGTCGCACCTTCAGTACCCATTCAATCTTGGATGGGTTCAACTCGTGTATCATACTAAAAAACAAAGGCATTTTTTCAGATTTGCTGGGTATTTTGAATCTTGAATGCACAGAAGCCATTGTTGGTGAGGAAGGAAGGAAGAGGTGTATTTATAGTGATTAAGCTTGGCATATATCTGGTTTGCATCACATCTTTCAAGTCAAAATAATTTCAAATTGGTAATGATTACATTGCAAACTTTTTTTAAGCCAATGAAATTGCATGCAGGGCAATTCAGTTTTATTTTCAAATTGTGAGGAAATCTGGTGGAAGCTTTACCTCGGTTATCCAAACTTCAATAGGCTCCAGCCGGTTAGGATCAAAACTTTGAAGACAAAATTATTTCAAATTTACAATGATTGTATTGCAAACCTTTTTTAAACCTACGGCATTGGTTGCAGGTCACTTCAGCAAAATTTCCCTCGGTTATCCCAACTTGGAAGTTTCAGAAGCAATACAATAAGCTTTACAAATTGTATCTTTTATAGTTGTTTGCATTTTGTTTCTGTTGTCTTTTCAATGTAGGCCACTTTATGGCTGAAAATTTGGCTGTATATGATTTGTTTTATTAGTAAATTAAGCAAACTGTATACTCAAACAACTCAAAACAATGGGCAAATATTAATGTGGGCTACACGGTTTTGTATTAGATTTCGGCTGATTTGAGATTATTACATCTTTAACCCTGACTAACTGCAAATATTACTTTCTTATTTTGGAAATGTGGTTTTGGCGGGAAGTTTCCTGAAAAGGAATACTTTCTTGCTTTTATATATATATAGATTTTTTTTTCTAGGATATGATTAAAGAACTGAAGAATCTTGAAATTTGAGAAAGAGAGTTTTCATCCTATAGATATCATGCAACTAGGCTTCGTGTAATATTTTCCCAACGGAAATTAATATGATCAAACCAATTACACACGGTTGGTATGATGTTTGCGATTGCCCAGACAGTTTAGATGATACTTCCAAAGTCTTGATAGATGAAGATATCCCAAAAAAGAAAAACTCTTCTAAAAAAAGATTATAAAGAAGATTTCAAGAAGTTGACCCTGCTATAGGAATCCTCTATGAACCATCATCCCCATTGAAGTAATTTGGAGTCATTTTTAAAAGTGAACTCTTTATATCAACATTTCTAAAATAATCAATAATTTTTGAAACAAATGTGGAGGTCGTCGTTGTCGTTGTCCAAACAGGGTGCGGATCATCTTTATGTCTAGAATGGCGATGGATTGGGGCTCTGCCAATGAGTTTGGAATTGACAGAGTTAACCTGTTTAAGGTATGTAGCATTTGAAATTGACGAGGGCTGTGGCGATGGATTGGGGTTACACCAATGAGTTCGCAAGCTGTGATACAAAGCATTGACTCGTAGATCTTGCGAGGGTGTTTAAGTTTGACGGTGGCGGAATTGACAGAGTTAGCCTTTTCGGGCATGTAGCACTTGAAATTGACAAAGGCTGTGGGGATTATATTGGGATTGGGTTTTGTTGTTTGGTGAGGACTAAGGAGCAATGGTTCCGAATCACGTTTGCAAGCTTCGTAAGGCTATTTACGAACTCCGACAAGCCCCTAAAGCTTGGTACCAAGAACTTCGTCAATTTCTTTTTTCTGAAGGATTTGTCAACTCCATGACAGATACATATCTCTTCATCTTCAATGCTAAAAATATTATCATCTATTTTCTCATTTATGTAGATAATATAATTGTTACAGGTGATCATTCTGAGGCTGTTAACCAGTTTATACACAACTTCTCTCAAAGGTTTTCGCTCAAAGATCTTGGACAGCTCTCATACTTTCTCAGTGTTGAGGTACTCCGCAAAAGTGATGGCTTGTTCCTTAGTCAACGTCGCTATATTCTTGACCTACTTGATAGGTACCACATGGCCACTGCCAAACCCGTGGCAACCCCTCTAGCCACCATGCCTCCTCTTACCCTTCGTTCTGGCACACCCCTCTCACGAATCCCACCGAATACAAAACTCTCATTGGCAGCCTACAATATCTATTTCTAACTCGCCCCGACATTGCCTACAACATCAATAAAATCTCCCAATTCATGAAACAACAACCACAGAACATTGGCAGGTGGCTCGTACGAGGATCAAGAGGTGGCTCTCATCTTCTGCGGTGTAGCACTTTGGCCCTCACAGCGCGCACTTTGTTCCCGCATTTTCGATCGGGACCCGCTCTGATACCATTTGTAATGCCCCGAGGCCGAAAGCTCAGTCCGTTACGTGTAGCCCACACACTGGCCTACTGATGACCCAAGGTCCTGGGCCGGTGCTCATTGAGGCAGTGTGTGAGCTACACGTAACAGACTGAATTTTCAAGCTCAGGGCGTGACACTTTTTGTACTCCCCTATATATTGTAACTCACTGTAATTGGATGCTTCAAGGAAGAAATACTATTGTTATTCCCTCTCTCAAATTCTATAGATGCGTAGGGACATAAACTAAAGATAAAAGTTAGGGTCAAATGGTCTTGATTAATATTACTTGGATTGAAATTAAGTGAACCCATAATGTAGTATGATTACATAGATATAGACCTCAACAGAGAAGACCATATTAGAGAACTATTCAATGCTGGATCATTATCGAAGACCGTAATAGATATTTATTCTAAGTCGGGTCGTTGTCGCAGAAGAAGAAGAGCATGACCAAAAACGTGTCTGATGTATAGTTTTCTCCGTTTTGACGAAGAGTATTCGTTTTAAAGTTAACTTTTTTAATAAAGGCAAAAATTTATATAAGATGGTTTTACAGATATTTTTTGTAAGATAAATCTTTTTTATCCGACCCATCATGTGTTGATGAATTGAACTGTTAAAGAGTAAAGTTTCGTTCTTACGAATAAGAACCCTTAAGAGGGTCTTACAAGCGATTTACCCTTAAATAAAATGAAACTTTTAATAGACCATAGTAATAAAATGACACTTTAGACCTTAACTTTTTAAAATGAACTTTTTAAGCGAAACATCCCAAAATGGAATAGTTAATTTTTTGCCCGGAACGGTGAGTGTGAGTATAAAATTTTGAGGTATGATATTACAAGATAGAACTTGTAGTATTATTACAAGCTTTAGTGTTAGTACCGTTTGATCAAATCTATTTAGATTTTTACATTGTTAGATCGAAAATATTTTTTTGAAGTACTGACACGGACATTCCAAATCATCACCAACTTAATTATCTAATGACTCTAATCCTAAAGCTTGTAATAATATTACAAGCTCTAGCTCGTAATATCATTTGCCTAAAATTTTAGTTTAGCCCTCTTGTTTTTTATTATCTCTCTTCTCTTCTCTACATATAAAAGTTAAAGTTGTTTCTTACAAATTAAGGGCTCGTTTGGTGCAACGTTTTGAAAACGCAGCTTTTTCAAAACGCAGCGTTTTTAAGACGCAACGTTTTCAAAACGCAGTTTTATTTTTATAAACGCGTTTGGAAATTATTTCAAAACACTATTTTTCATAAACAGACTAGTTGAAAACGTAGCATATTTTTAAAACGCTACAAATTGAAGCGTTTTAAAACGCTCCACGTTTTTAAAACGCTGCGTTTTAAAACGCTGCATTGAAACACTTTTAAAGAGAAAACACTGCGTTTTTTACCAGCGTTTTGACCAAAACGCTCTACCAAACAAGCACTAATTGACGGACAAAAATAACCCTTCACCAAATAAACCACCCACCATTTAATTAAAGACAAAACAAGTAAATTTACCATGACAAAAAATAATGTTTGGACAAAAATAGCCTTAAATATAATTAAATCACCCCCCATTAATTAAGGTCATATAAGTAAATTTGTCATATACTCCCCCCGTCCCTAAATTATCGTCCTTCCTTTCCTTTTTAGTTTGTCTCAAAATAATTGTCCACTTTGAAACTTACCTTTTTAGAACATCACTTTTACCACTTTACCCTTACTTTTTCACCCAACTTTAATTATGAGCCACATACACATGTGTTTTAAAGGAAACTACACATTAAACCAATATTAATAATCCAGTCAAATAGGTTTTCTTAAACGGTGCGCCGGGTCAACCAGGACAATAAATTAGGGACGGAGGGAGTACTAATTAATTCCATTAATAATCAAATAATAATTTGATCCATTAACTTGTACATATTTTAAAATTAGGTCATACAGTTTTGAATTCTATTTATTTTGTCTTGTATTTTTATTTTCTTATCAGTTTCTCCCTCCTACTATTATCGTTACAAATGTCGTCCAATATTTTATAAAATGACCAAAATACACTTACTCAATCGAGAGACTAAAACTTTATTTGAAACTGAAAAATAATATGATTTTACTTTCTTGGTGGACACGTTTCTTGGTGGTGGTGATAACTATGGTAGTAATTAGAGTGATGGGGGTGGTGGTGGTTAGAGGTGGTAGTGGGGGAGATTATAAGTATGACATTAGTGGTTTATGTGGAATATGACCTTGAACAAAGGAGTAAGAAATTAGACAAAGAAATAAGATAAAATTTAAAAAAATTGATTTTGGGCTAATGATGTTATTTGAGGTGGTAGTGGTGTGTCTATGAATGATGGAGTTGGTGAAAAAAAGTGAAAGATAACAAAATAAATTAAATAAAATCTAAATTTAATTATGAGACAAATTATAATAACAACATTGCTAGCCTTACAACTAGCTTTATAACTTTTTTTACTACTAAACCTTCACTGGGAAAAAATGTCTTTGTCCAAAACAACTTTGCGCTTCTTCAAATCTTAGTTTTAAGGAAAATAGTATAATTAGTTCTAAGGATATCATTTTCCTTACCATTTCTCTTCATTCATGTTCGTCTTTTTTCTGATAAATTTGTCGATAAGGGTTATGAGTTTTCTGTTAATCGCATGTTTTTACAAGGGTTTTTAGTAAGTATAGTATATAGCCTCTTATTTCTACTTTAGGCGCAACTTTGCAGGGGAAGGAATGAGGAAGATCAGAGATGAAGTTTGGCTAGAATCAAAGGGGGACGACGCCAAAGCTGCGATAGGCATGACCGAAGTGGGAAGGGTTTGGGCTGGAGATGGCAGCTATTATGGTGGAGCTAGAGATGCGAACTTGCATCGAGAGAAGAGAGAAGGAGATTGTCTGATATTAGAGTTCTTACTTTTAATACATTTACCCCTGAACAAGATAAGGAAAATGTCAGTTTTGCCCTGCATATGGAAGTCCACGTGCTATTTAACGTGAATATTCTAACGTCCATCAAGGATAGGGTGGAAAATAGAAAAGAAAAATGTAACGTCAGATATCATTATGGGATAAACATTAGGTTGGAGAGCATTATACGATTTGGTGGATACTTTGAGGGGAAATTGTAATTTGGCCATATAATTATTTTTGGATTATTGAAACAATTATTTATTATTATTTTTATTTAAAAACATATTTTAAATACTAAATGTTTAATTATATAATGAAGTTATAACCAAATCTTATTTTGCACCCCAAGCTAAATGACCAAAATGAATCTTCACTTGACATGCACATACCATTTTATGTATGTTACTATTTTTAACACCCATAGACGGGAGGGGGCAAAAGGGACAAATAGAAAAAGTAAGGTATGAAAGTGAGATACTTCGTAGGTTGGGGTGCAATATGAGATTTATTGTGTAATTTTGGGAGCTAATCATATTTTGGCCTCATCAAAATTAGTCCAAAATACACATTGGCCCCTAAGGTATCCACTGAATCCACTTTGGCCCTCAATGTAATTTTGTAGCATTTCCATATTTCATATCAAATTTGGTGATTGGAATGTCACGTATGGTAATCGTAGTGATAGAAATAGTAGCTAATAGTATTTAAGATGAGAATTTGCTCCAATGAAACCATAAACCATAAATCATATCAATGGTACCAAGGAGAAATTTATTGGAGTTTAAACTAGAGACGATGAAGGCGGATTGAACCATGACGTGGCTCATTATTGTCGTATACATTTGTGATGAGTTCAAATATGAGTTTTGAAATTCATGGTGTATGCATATGCATTGTGTTGTACAAGAGAGAAAGGGAGAAATGAATTGTGGTTTGGTCATTTAACATCGGCTGTTGTGACAGCTTTAATTTTTTGTACGTTATTATTCATGACGGCCTTGACACATGAGTGCGATCTTCTAATCTTGATTTCTATCTCTCTATCTCTGATATGATTCCACACTATTTTAATTTATTTTTCTATATAAAAAATTGAATAAAATATTTATACACTCTTGAGTTTTATCTCACTTAAAATTTAAATAAGAAGTCATTGTTGGAGAAGAATCAGAGAAAGCGTTGACGGAGAATAAGAAAATGAAGTTTCTCTTTGAGTAATAAAAGCGGAGAAAGCGTTGCCAAAAAATGACTGAAATTCCCTACATGTGAAATATCATGTGCACCTTACCGTCACATTGGTAACCTTTGTAGTGGCTAGGGGGCAAATTAGAAAAAAGTTCTACAATAAAATATGAAAATGACACTAAACTTAGGTTATGTGGTAAAGTGAGACTTTATAGATACTTTGAAGGAATTTTATATTTTAAAGTGTAAATATATGCTTTATTAGGGTTGTGAGTTTGATTTCTATAACACAATTTATTATTTTCTAAAGAGAGTCATAAATTCCAGAAACGACATAAGCAAAGTCTCCAACAACAATGTGCTTATCTAAGAAAGTAAGTTTGAATTGTTTTCAATTCACACACCGATAAAAGTGAATGAATTCATGTTTGATATTAAAATAATGTCAAAATATAAATAGTCTCCCAAAGTATCCACTCAATCCCAAAGTGCACCCCCAACCTAATTTTTTTCCCATATTACCATCCAACGTTACCTTTTGTTCCAGTTTGCACCATGGCTATATAAAATCGAGTGTTTAACACTCATATCTGGTTTCAAAACCATAAAATCATGATGTAAACTGGGATTGAGATTGAGTGGATAATTTGGTATGTAGTGTAGATTTTGTTAAATAAAAGGCTTCGGCTAAAAATGTCTAAAAAATATGGATCAATGATGCATTTAACCTTATTCTTTTTTATTTTTGTAGTAGTGAATTTTTCGGATTTTAAATACTTAATTTGCTAAAATTTATGACATAAATTCTATGGGGACATCTTATATAGCTAAAAGAATTTAAAAAAATTGAGTAAGACGATCTTACGAGTATTTTGTGTTAGACAGATCCTCTTTACCTGACACACTATGTGTTGATGATTTAACTTGTAAAAAATGGGATTCCGTCTTATAAATTAATATCCGTAAGGCGATCTTACATAAGACTTGCTCTAGCGAATTTAACAAAAACCTTTGAATTTCTAGCTCTAGTCTCCACCGGTCCATATATAAAATTTATTTCTTACCAAGTGATTCAGCCGGTCAATATATAGAATTTATTTCTTAACAAGGGAATTAGTCATGGTCCATGTAAGATAATGCAAATCGCCACTTACATGGTACAAAATGGGAGGTTGTCCAATTAAGAACATTGGCTGCTACAATTTTTTAAGAGGAATCACACCTAATTAAATACAATAAGAGCACATGGTTAATTACAGATTATACAAATGCTAACAAGCACTTACGGCTTAAATTGATCTGGATCAAAAACATTTAATATTCTCTAAATCATCTAAAAAATACCTATTTTTCTTTTACATAATATTCAGCATTTGTTATCAACCTTTCATCTTCTAAATTGATTGGATTCATTACTTCTTAGTAACATTTCATCTTTTCGGCATGATTTTTTTTCATTAATGGAAAAGGTCAGTTTAGGTAAAACACTTCTTTATAATTTTTGAATATTACAATATTATCCTCATTAGCCGGATCAAATCAATCGGCTAAGATTTATTGATAAAAAAAATTGCATTTACTCATAAACATGTATAATGTGAAACTCTTGACGCCGAAGAAATATATATGTAATGTGAAATTCTTGAGGATTGAAGAAATATGTACCGAGTAAGTTTCGGAAATTAACCAACATTAAAAATAACAATGAAAATAGATTTTAATTGGAATTAACATTAAAATTAGAAATAACATACTAACAACAAATATTAACAAATTCTAAAATAAACACAAAAATGGAAGATAAAATAGTTCTTCAACAATCAAGATTTTGTTTGGTTTTATCCGTATATATATATATATATATATATATATATATATAAATTATAATATATATGAATAAATCAAAGGTTCAAAATAGTTAATAAATATAATATAATATATATTATATAATAAATAAATAAAAATTTATTACGATACCAAAATGAAGCGTGGTTTTATTAAAATAACTTTTTTTTTTTTTTTTTAAAAGAGACTTTCAAATGAAGAAGTTTTTTCCGAAACGGACGAAGCATGTGATTATTCTTCTTTCAAAACTCATCATAGCAGACAGTACGAAAATCAATTATTGTTCTTCTTCAATGTTTTACCCTTGCAAGGTTGAATTAATCAAAAAGTTGAATTTAGTACAGTTGACATGTTCAAATTCACTGCCACCTTCACCCTCCCCACCACCTCTCTCACCACCCCACGCAAACAATTACCATAGCCTCAAAATGTTTATAAATACTGAGTTTTAGCTTCTACTTCAAACACACGTCTTCAATTCTCATCCATTTCTCTCTAACATATTGATCGATCAACTTCTTATATATACGTGAAAATGGGTACTTGTTCAGCTTCCTGCTGGAGATTGATCAATGCAGCACTACTAGCAGTTCTCTTCTTTCATGGCTTCGGCGTCTCCGAAAAGGGTATCAACTTATTTCTTTTCGTTTGTTTTGTTGGTTTTGCTGGCCTGGCTTGCTGTACTTATGATATTACTTATATTTATTTTAATTTCCTTCTCCTCTGGTCACAGCTCCTAACTACAGCTTCTTACACCATGCAACCACTGCCCCAAACATTTCGTACTACGACTATATCATTGTAGGTGGTGGTACGGCTGGATGCGCATTAGCAGCCACACTCTCAGAGAAATATTCCGTCCTCGTCCTTGAAACTGGTGGCTCCCCTTATGGCAACACCAATATCACCAACCAAGATCGCTGGTTCCAACTCCTCTCGGATGTTTCTCCTAGCTCTCCCTCCCAGCCTTTCACATCCGAGGACGGTATTACAAGTAACCGTCCGCGTGTGCTAGGTGGCGCCACCTCCATCAATGCTGGCTTCTACTCACGTGTCGAGATGAGCTACGTCAGAAGTATCGGATGGGATGGTAGATTGGTCAATGAGTCGTTCTGTTGGGTTGAAAATAAAGTAGTTTTTCAGCCGCAAATAAGTGGGTGGCAATCAGCATTCAGAAATGGCCTGGTGGAGGCTGGGTTGACGCCTAACAACGGGTTCACGTATGATCATTTGATTGGAACAAAGGTTGGTGGCACAACGTTTGATCCAGAAATGCGAAGGCATACTTCTGCCGATTTACTTGAGTACGCTGATCCAAAACAGATTACTGTTTTACTACGCGCAACTGCTCACAAAGTACTTTTTGAAACTAAAGGTTCGCATACCTCTGTCCTCCTTCGGATTCACACACACACACATACATATTTATTTGTACCCTAAGTCTTTTGTGTTGGGCACTAAAAGAAAGTTGGTGTTCATTAATTCGAACAGGAAAATCAAGACCCATGGCTACTGGAGTGGTCTTTGCAGATGCATCTGGGATTATGCATAGAGCATATTTGAAGAAAGGATCATCTAATGAAATTATAACTTTCTAGCGGAGCACTCGGAAGTCCACAACTTTTGATGTTAAGTGGTTTAGGTCCCAAAGAGCATCTTAAGTCTCATAACATCGAAGTTGTTTTGGATCAACCTCTAGTTGGCCAAGGCATGAAAGATAACCCAAGGAATAACATCATCATACCCTCTCCGATCCCTGTAAACATCACCCTCATCAGAGTTGCTGGCATAACTCGCTTTGGAAGCTATATTGAAGGGACTTCCGGCCTTAACGGTGCTGTTATTAACTTTGGGGGGTCTACTTTCACGGTATATATTTAAATTACTCTTTTAAAAGTTTCTTGATTTTAATTATATAAAGTTTTGCTTCTATTACATTAATTAGGGCCATAGTAGAGCATTTTCATGTTTGTAAAATACTCTTTCCGATTCAAAATGTGTTTTTATTTTTGCTCATGATCATGAACAAAAATATAAATAATAGTGAGAAGGGAAGAACCTAATTGGGATACTAACTTATAAGATTGGTTTACATTTTTAGATGGGTGGTACCATGCTTCAAAAGGTCAATGGTCCACGATCATCGGGCCACCTAGAGCTTCGAAACCGCGATCCAAGTGACAATCCTTCCGTCACATTCAACTACTATAAGGACCCCGTAGACTTGCAGATTTGTGTTGATGGTGTTAGAACAATCTTACGAGCTGTCGAATCAAAAGCATTCTCAAATTACAAAGTTTCTTCATTGTCAAGGCAAGACATTCTCAACATTAGTGTAAGTATGCCACAAAGCTTGCCTGTAAATGACAATACATCCACATCCTTAGAACAATTCTGCAAAGATACTGTACGGACTATATGGCATTATCATGGCGGGTGTCAAGTTGGAAGGGTTGTTGATCAAGATTACAAGGTTATGGGGGTTGATGCTCTTCGTGTCATTGATGGATCCACCTTTAATGCCTCTCCAGGAACTAATCCTCAAGCGACTGTGATGATGCTTGGAAGGTAATTCATTTTATTTACAAATATTTAATTACCTTTCAATTATTTCATAGAGTTGAAATTATTTTGAAAATTAACAAGTGATTATATTTTATTGTGGTGTAGGTATATGGGAGTTAAAATACTAAGAGAAAGACTTGTGAAGTAATGGGTTGAGCACATACAAAGATTATACATCTAAGATATATCCTCGTACATTTGTCCACAAATGTTTATTGAATTGTTTTCTCTTGAATATTAATAAATATAACACCACGAAGATGTAATTTAATAAGGTCATAAGTTCAAATGACCCGTGGTTATGTAATTTATTATGCCTTTTTTTTTTTTTTTTTTGCCATTCTTTTTGATTGATTTCATTATTTAATAAATTTGGTATCTTTATCTTTCGATTTTATCTAGGTTTATAAATGGTTGACCTTCATGTCATATCTCATCACCTATATTCTCCGCGTACTGTTTTATTACGTGGTTTTATTACATTCTCCGCTATATTCAAAGTTTGTTTTAACCAACCCAATTGTCAACGATATAAACGATATATATATATATGTAAGGGTAAATTAGGCATAGCCTAATTTGTCTTGTTTTCACTCTCTTGGTCAAAGTAGGATTTAATTGGTGTTAAAGATTAATTAGGTGATAGGATTTGGTTAGGATATTTTTGTTAGTTTTAGGTGATATATTTTTGGTAAATAAATCTTTACAAAAATATTTAGTTATTAGAAGTATCATAATAGGAAACATAATCTTTTGGAATATTGTACTAATCTCTTTCCCAGTTGGAAAAGGGTTGTGACACCCCGTATTTTTGCATGTGCATTGTATGCTTGCCTTCATATTTTCTTGTTGATTGTGAGCATGTTTATTTAGTCCATATATGTTTTAGAAACATTTATAAGTCATTCATGAAGTCCATAACATGTTTAGAATCGTGTAAGCTTGTTTGTTGAATCGCCGGTTCGATTGCGTTGTTTTGGCCTTAGCGATTCTTCCTTCGTTGCTTGTATTCTTTGTGTTTTCAACTTGTGAGAAGTTCATTTGAGTTATAGACCAAGTGTACTAGTAATTATCATTCTTGCACAATCATTGTTCATAGACTTGTTACCTTTGGTTATGAAATGACCAATTTATTCCTTCACAGACCAGTCATGTTTTGGGCAAACTTCGGGAAAATTCTGGTACTAATCCACTGAATAGAATTTTCTAAAAATTTAGTATGTTTTACCTTCATACGTTAGGATACTCTCTGTAAAATTTGGTAATTTTCCAAGGTGTCTAAGTACCTCAATTAGGTCTTGACTTACGGCTGTGCCAGAATTCAGTTTTCAGAAAAACAACTTCTGTACTTGATTTTTGTTGTAACCATATCTTGATGAATATAAGTCCAAATGGAGTAATTTAAAATTCTAAAATATAATTTAATGAGTCTAGTTTCAGAAAAATCAAAAATCACCTCATTTGGAGTTGTGTGCGATTTATGGTCGATTTTACAAGATTGACTGTCCAGCCTCAGCTTCCCAGGCGCCCGCCTCGACTTTAGTGAGGCGCCCGCCTCAACTTCTGGGAGCATTTCAATTTCAGCTTCCAGCCTCAGCTTCCCAGGCGCCCGCCTGGCTTCTTGTGAGGCGCCCGCCTCATCTTCTGAGAGCTGTTACGGGATTTTTTCCCCTGTTTTGATATTGAACGACTTATACACCTTAACCCCCTATCTAAACCTTTCCTAAACCTCCCTAACCCTCCTCACTTAAGTCCTAACATCCCTAACTAGTTTTAATGATGGATTAAGAGAGCTTTGTTAACCTTTAAACCACAAAATCAGATTAGAAATGAGACCACATTGGCTTGACACATGTCCCACTCAATTTCTAGACCAATATAAGCCACATTTTCAGATTTTGACTCTCATTTCTCACCCTCACTCTCCAAAAACGGGATTCATCCTCTCTCAAGCTCTCCCATGGCTTCTTGAAGCTTTTCCCTTGGTCTTCCATCATCCACTCTCCATTTGCTCAAGCCACCTTCATCAAAAGTGTAGAGCTCGACGAGAGGATCGTTTTCAACCGATTGGTTTCTTTCTTTGCTTTCTTTGGTGTTGAGCACTTGTAAGTTACTTCTTCTTCTTTTGATTTTGTACTCATTGATCCTAAGGAAAACAAACTCTATGCTATTTGAGGTCAATGAGTACACATACTTGCCTTGTGTGATTTTTAACTTGTGATTTGAGCATGTGAACTTGTTAAAGGCATATGTAGGATGGATTCTATGATTGTTGAAGTATATTGTTACTCCTCATCTTGTGTTTCTAGGATTGTGAGCATGCTAGAAATCATGTTTACCTTTCATTTGGGTTTAATATAAAAGTATGTCTAAGTTTGGGACTTTGGATGTGTGATTTCACTAGATATCCATTTAATTGAAATTATGTGATTTATAAAATGGGTATATGATTATGTTGAGTTCTATGGATTTGAATCTTGGGAATCTAGTCCGAATGATTTTTGGGAAAATTGTTATAAGTGTGAATGATGTGTTAATTTGGGGACTTATGAGATATGAATTTAATGATGTGTGATATTGAGACTCATTGGAGTCATATTGGGTTCAATATTATGATGGTGAGCCTTAGGTTAAAATCCTACAATGTTCGGGTTTGGTTGGTTTTGATTGTGAGTACCCGAGCATCTTAAATTGTGTACCATTTGTGACTCCCGCGATATAGAGGCTTTGGGGATTTGTTTAGGGCGTGCTCGTTAGGGCACGGAACATTAGAGATCAACCTATGATCTCGTATTAATCTAAGAAATGATTATTTGAATGAGTTCTCTCTTAGGGAATTTGGTCGCGTGCACATGAAAGCACTTGCGAGGTTATGACTACGGCTTAGTTTTGATACCCTTGAGATTGGCTTTAAGGAAGTCGAATTTATGACGGTTGGGACTATGGTTGAGTCCGGTGTACCATTAAGTGAAGCTAAAATGCTAAGTCTTGATTTATGATTGTTCTTAGACTAAAGTAATAGTCTTTGGTTTGATCTCGAGTAGAGGGCTATAGTAGACCTCACATCGTGATTTCTTGGGCTTATATGCTACGTTTGATTGGGTTGTGACTTAAGGGTTATGAATACCTCAATAGGTGGTTCTTGGACTAAACGGATAGGTTGGTTGGTTTTGTTAAGTGTGTACAATATGTGCATTGTTAATATTGGTGTGTAGAACATTATGTCCTATTTGATCTGATATGTCCGCTATGATCGGTCTTGGTTCTTGTTGAGCATGAGAGTAATTATCTACTTGTGCATTTCATAAAAGCCCAGCTGGCATTATTTGGATTTGGTTTTTATGTCAGGGTAGGACGATACATCGCCTATACGAATCGTAAGATTCGTGATTCGCTATGGATCGCCGCACTGGACCTCACACACCCCTCCGTTGTTGGCCGCAATGGGAAGTAGCCCTTTGCCGTATCAATAAGTGCCGCATTGGCTTGCTAGCTAAATCGAATGATTCTCGATAAAAGTCGATGCACTCACAGAGCATCGATGTTGCACGATAAAGTATAACAATGTGTATTGCAGGAGCAACACAACGACACGATTTGGGTATCTTCTCTATCCCTTATGTGGCTTACTATGAGCACTTATATGAAAGATAACGTGCTATGTGATTTATGAAGTTTATGATACTTGATGACTTAGTACAAGTTATTGTTGGTATACGATTAAGATGCCATGATTTTATATATGCTTGTGCATTATACCATGCCACGCCATGCTATGCCATACATTGCATTTAGTAACTTACTGGGTCATTATGACTCATTTCGTGTGTTTGTTTTCCTTAGTTTTTGCAGTTAGCTCGTTAGTGCGCGTTGCTTCGGGCGCTTGACGGATAGCGGTGGTCTTAGGGCAATAGCTTGGATTATTAGTATTATTGTATTTTGTATCTTGCGAGACACGGATGTGAAGTTATGTAAACTTTACTTGGGTAGTTATGTTAGTATCTTATTATTGTTTCATTTTTGGGAGCCGACTTGTTGGGTCGAGCTGTTGTATTTATTAGAGGTTATTCAGTTGTCTTCCCGAGCAAGGTTTTAGCTCGCTTATTCTAGTATTATGTTATTGTTATTTCTGTCCCCGACAACTTTAGTCGAGAGACATGGGTTTAGTGGTTAGTATTTTATACCTTATTCGTTTAGTTGATTTGTTCCTCCGGCATGTTATAGCCGTAGAGTTGTTGTTTATCAGGTTGGGTTCTTGTTGCTTCGCCGGCCTTAGGTGGCCGATGGTTTGTTGTCCGTGCGCAATGTTGCGTCACGCGAGTCGTAGATTTGTCGGGAGATAGTCTCTCGGCCTTGTATTCCTTAGTTTATAATTATAGGCTTTGGTCCCACTTATGATTTGCTTCATGATTTTAGTTTTTGGTTATTCGGTTTTGCCGTTATGGCTTTACCTTCTGTTTAGAGTTTGTGGGTTCAACTCTTGACTCGCACCACTACGCTTAGCGGGTGCTTGTCCGTCTTTTAGCTTGTCTTGACGGCACGACCTTGGGATTTCGCATTGGAGTCCGGGTCGGGCTGTCACACCTTGTGCCGTGTTCTACATCTGGTCCTTCACCCTCTGCTCATCCTCCGACTATGCCTAGTCCATCAACTTCTTCGGATTTTGATGATAGTTCTGATCAGAACTATGATGCAAAGAAAGGGACCCCTGATGTTAGTGAAGATTCAGATGAGATTCCGGTGCGCTTCACAAGAAGAAGTTCTGCTCGGTTCAATGTTGCACCCATTGTTGCAACATCTACAAAATTGAAACCGCTGGGTACTCCCTTTTCATCTTCATTTATCTCTAAGACTGCTTCACGTCGCTATAATATTTCTAGGAATATAATAGATGAACGTAATGTTGTGAGTGAGTTACGTGTTAATTCCTACAATCTCTCTCGCTTATTTTTCTGATCGAAATCTTGTGAAAACAATTTCTCTTGCTGCCCCATACCTTCGAGAATTAATTCATGAATTTTACGCTAATCTTGAGAAAAGGATTTCTGATCCGTGTGATTCCAGTTTTGAGAAGGTTTTCGTTCGCGGTAAATGGTACTCATTTTCCCCAAAAATCATAAATTCTGTTCTTGGTACTCCTTCCTCGGGTATTCTTGATTTCGGTTTAGACCTGAACTCTTGTGTTGCTGAATTGTCGGGTGGCAAAATTTCTATGTGGCCAGCTAAGGGTACTCCTCTCAGTACCTCCCACCTGTCTTCATTGTATGCCTTTTTGCACAAAATTTGCTGTGCAAATTGGTCTCCTTCAAAAAACACTAATGTCATCACCGAGGAACATGGTAAAGTTCTGTATCTTCTTGGGACTCAACGTCCATTTGATTTTGGATTGTATGTATTTAGAAAAGTCTCCTCCATGGCTGAAACAGGAGGAGACAAAAGGTCTCTAATTTTCCCCTCTCTCATATACAAGATCCTGATGGCGCAAGGGTACAAGCCATCTCATTCTACACGACTCTCACCTATCCTTGAACCTCTCCATTTTTCTTCCAAACTCTTAAAAGGAGATAGGCTCGTCAATTTGCCTCTCTCTTCTGATCCAGGTGCCTCCTTCATTGATCCCAGTACCCCTCACGCTCCTGTTTCTCCTTCAGTCACAGTTTCACCTACTGTCCCATCCATTGTTACTCCTGTTGTTGCAACATCAAGTGCAACATCCCTTCTGTTTGCATCCCCTACTGCTCCCATATCTGTCTCGTTTGTCAAAGATCAATTGCAGCTGATTCAGACACAACTCTCTCACATTGCTGCACACCAATCCTTTCTTACTTCCTTGGCTGCTCACTACTCTTCATGGCTGGCTCAACATTCTGGTCAAATAGGGGGTGAAGCTGCAAGGGAAGCTCCTGAAACTGGAAGGGTTCCTGACGATTCTAAAACTGCAGCCACTGAAACTACCAAAAGCTCCTGAAAGATTTTGTGTAATGTGATGGTTGATGGTTGGTTGTTAGCTTTAAACACTTATTTCATTTGAGTCTGTGATAGTTGGATTTTTGGATATTTTGAGTCACATGTAATAAGTAGTTAATTGTGATTGTGGTTTGTTGATCATGACCCTCTCTCTTGATATATTTCTGACCTTCGTTTCAGGGGGTGTTAATAATGATCTTCTTGCAGGTCTTATTTGGATTTGACCAAGAATGCTCAAACAAAGGGGGTGATTGTAAGGGTAAATTAGGCATAGCCTAATTTGTCTTGTTTTCACTCTCTTGGTCAAAGTAGGATTTAATTGGGGTTCAAGATTAATTAGGTGATAGGATTTGGTTAGGATATTTTTGTTAGTTTTAGGTGATATATTTTTGGTAAATAAATCTTTACAAAAATATTTAGTTATTAGAAGTATCATAATAGGAAACATAATCTTTTGGAATATTGTACTAATCTCTTTCCCAGTTGGAAAAGGGTTCCTTGTGCCGTGTTCTATAGGCTGGTGCCCTATATATACAGAGGTGATTTCCTGGTTGAGACACACGCCGAGAGCTTACAAAAGAATTCATTCAGAAGTGCTGTGTACGCATAAGAGAGATCCAATCCAGAATTTTTTGTGAGGCGAGCTTGAGAGAGGAGATCAACAGCCCATACACGAAGACCATTCTGCAGGCAATCTTGATCATACTGCTGCACTTGAAACTTAGAATACGACCTTGTATTTCTGAAGTTTCAATTGTCTTCCTTGTTGATTCACTGTTTGGAAGCTGTTTTTGGTTCTTTCTTCCCACGTTTGTTTTAGTGGTTTATGTGGGTTTTTTGGTTCTCCAAGATTCTATATCTTGTGAGAATTTTTTGTTAACTGTTAAGGTTAAAAACAGTGTTAATTTTAATATATATTGTGTTGCCTTGAGGCTTGATCTACAAGTTTGATACTTGTAGATTGTTTTGAGTTATTTTCTGTCTACTATAATCTGCTTGGTTTAATATCTGAAATCAAAACTTCCGCTGCTATTTTATGTGATATACTTTCTGTTCACATTGTCATTGTCATTGTTGCAACATTCACTGCAACATTGACAATCACATCATCCCATATTGAGATTCTGTGGCATCGCGTTCTTTCATTTGGTATCAGAGCCTTCTCTTGATATCACTAAGAGTCGATTCTCGTTTAAAGGCGTGATGGATTCTCGGTATGAGACGTGGTTCGTCCTCCTACTCTCACAAATGCTAATTATTCTATATGGAAAGTCAAGATGCGCATCTTCATCAAATCCATTGATGAAAGAGCGTGGCTTCTTGTTTAAATGGTTGGAGTCCTCCCAAAGCGTAGATTCGATGGTGATGTCAAGATCACCAAAGAATCAGTGGACCAACGATGATAGGAACAACGCTTCTTTTAACTCGAAAGCCTTTGTCGCAATTTATAAGGCTTTAGAGCAAATACTTTTAGGTGATAGCTAATTATGAATGCCGCCAAAAGATGTGGGAGGCCCTTGGACCTATGTGAAGGACACCCGGTTGTTAAGTTCTTCTAAGCTAAGAATGCTAACCACTCGGTTTGAAAACACGGGATGCAAGAGTCGAGGACATAATGACATATTATGGAAGACTCCTTGATTTGTCCAATGCTCGCTCTAGCCTTAGGAGATCCTATTACTAATGGCGCTTGTCGTGAAGATGACGAGGACTTTGTCTGAAGGTTCAATGTCAAGATATGTGCTATTGAAGAAGCACATGATATTGACAAGTGAATGAGTTTTGAAAGAGGTGGAAGAATTCTTCAAAACTTTGAACCCGAATCTAAGCGATCAAATGAAACGAAGGCAAAAGGAGTCTCATCATCTTCCACACCCATTGTGAAAAATATTGCTATGCACGCACCAATTGATCTCTCATGTGATTTACTTGAAATTCAAAAGACATTGATGAGTCGATTTTGGAGAAGAATCAATTGCTCTATTGACTACTAAATTCAAAAATTTTGAAAAATAAAAGTCAAAATAGAACTCCATCATCAAGCTCGAAAAAGAATTTCAAACACGATTAAAATTTGTTCCCAAAGAGAAATTCTTTCCAAACTCATGAAAAACCCTTCACAAATCCTTTTGCATCTAAGTCATCCTACAATGGTAAGAATCTTGATTCTATCCAATGTAGAGAATGTCAGGTTATGGACACTATGCTAACCAATGTGCTAACACATTAAGAAAGAAAGGATTGGTTTTTTTCACCCCAACAGTGATAGTGATGGAGAATCAGGTGATCTTATCACCTTGAATCTTTGTTATGATTCGATTACGAAAATAAAAGGTGGTTCGGCAAATGTGTCACCGATGTTGCAACATCGGGAGTAACATCGGGGAAACTGTAATGCGAGGCGAGGAATGATTTTTACGTTTTAATTCCGCAGGTTGCGAGAAGATGATGGACACTTTCAGTCGGATCTGGCTGGAAGGGTACAAGGAGGCTGTCTGAGGATTGGGAGAAAGAGCTCGTCAAGTTACACACTTGGTAAAGGCGAATGAATTGCTGAAAAAGAGAATGAGGATCAAAAGAATGCATAATAAAAATTTGAGTGTCCTAAGTAGAAAGATGTGGAGATTGAGCGGAGTTAAAGGCAACTTGCTCAAGCGAGAAGCAACCTGACCAGGTAGATTTCTAGCACGAGAAGGTTGATGATACGCTAAATTCGGTAACTCATCGGATCGGGTATTGGTTTGTCCCTAAGATGTTTGTGAAAGAAGGAGAAAGGAACATACGGAACTAAGAACGATAGAAAGCTTTCCTGACGTTTTACGTGAAAAACAAAGTAAGAAAGAAAAATTATGTTTGTCACTTACTGGCCTTAAGCACAGTCACATACAACCTTTTTGCTTTAGAAAAGGCAATGTATGAGAATGAAATAAGGCAAGATTTCTTTGGAAAAGCTCATTGGCGGAAACGGGATGAAGCGACCAATGCGCGGCGATGCGGCAACATTGCGGCATTGGAAGCCTCATTCAAAGACAAATCATAAATTTTTCCAAAAACACCAACAGCAATCAAACAAATGTGGGTTCCCAAAACTTGTGATGAAAAATGTAGAGCCAAATATTGTGAGCCTTTTGATATACGCCTGGTGCTTCCATGTCACATGATGAAGAATGTAATGTCACATTTACTTCCTTAAAATCTCATGTTCTTTGGATCTTATTTTGGCGGTGGTTGTTCTAGACATATGACAGTGCGGTGAAATTAAATATAAATGTAAGGTGGATCGGTGACATATGGTGGTGGTGCCAAAAAGGATTGTTGGTAAAGGAACATTGAGCGTTGAAGGCCTTAGAACCTCAAAATGTTTACCATGTGGAAGGTCTTAAACAACGATCGGCGCTAAGTCGGTTGTGTGATGATGATCTTGGTAAGTTTGACAAACATTCTTGTGAAGTTCTTGATCATAATAACAAATGTCTTCGGCAGGTTTAAGATCATCGATAAGCGCTATTGTTCAACAATGACCATTCTTGTCAAAGCAAGTCTTGATGTAACAGATCTACGGCACGAGAAACTTGGTCATATGAGTTTTAAATGAGCTCGATGAGCTTGTGAGACATGATCTTTGTTAAAGGATTGCCAAATTTGGAAGGAATTACTCAAAGGTATGTGGATCGTGTCAAAAGGTAACAGACCAAGGCTTCACATCTTCCCATAACACATGCTCCACTTCTAGATGCTGGAGATGATTCACACTGACCTTATGGGTCCCATTGAGGTAGAAAGCCTAGGTAAGAAAAAGTATACATTTGTTTGTGTAGATGACTTCTCTAGATATACTTGGGTAATATTTTTAAGAGAGAAGTCTGAAACTTTGAGGCTTTCAAAATTTGGTATTTGCAGGTGTAATGAACTTGTATGATCTAAAACTTGTTAGGATTAGATCGGATCATGGCACGGAATATGATGCATCCTTTTCTAATTATTGTGCCTCAATGGCATTTCACATGAATTCTGCTCCCAAAACTCCACAACAAAATGGAGTGGCGGAAAGAAAAAACGAGGACATTACAAGAGAAATGGGTGATGTTACATTCAAAAAATTTGGCTAAAAGATTTTGGGATGGAAGCATTAACCTTTGCTTGTCACATTGGAAATAGGGTCTTCTTGAGACCAGGTAGCACAATGACACCTTACGAAATTTTTCTTGGGAAGAAACCTACCTTGAAATATTTTCATGTGTTTGGCTCGTGTGTGTTATACGCTCAATGATAGAGATCAACTTTCCATGTTTGACTCTAAGAGTGATAAATGTGTTTTTATGGGATACTCCACGAATAGTCGAGCATATAGAGTTTTTAATCTTCGAACTAAGACTATTATGGAATCCATGAACATTGTGTTTGATGATCTAACTGGTCTTGGTCACAAAACTTCTGAAGAAGATGTTTCAGGGATTTTAGATTTTGGAGATTTTGATCCACGAATTAGAAAATGAATCAGTAGTTCGGCAAGCGAGCAGCAGATTCAGCGGAATGCGAGGTGGTTCGGTGAAAAATTCGAGGATGTTTTTAATGTTCTTCGAATGTTGCAACATCGGAAGAAACATTGACCCGAACCGGTAGGAGATGAAGTGGAGCAATTCAAATCGGGAGAGATGATCGGTCAGTTGGTGATCGAGGAAGTGTGTTCAAGCAAGATTCGGAAAAAACCATCCACTCACTCAAGTTATAGGTAATGTACAAGATGGTGTGTCAACAAGGAAGAAAGGTAAAGTGGATTACAAGAAACTTGCATGCATGACCACATTCGAATTTGATGATATACATGTCTTATGTTTTGTTTCCACTGTTGAACCTAAAAATGTGCAAGAGGCCCTCAAAGATGAAAGTTGGATAAATGCCATGCAAGAGGAACTAGATCAATTCACAAAAATGATGTTTGGTATCTAGTTCCCAGACCCTTCAATAAATGTTATTGGAACTAAATGGATTTTCAAAAACAAAACGAATGAAGTGGGAGAAATAATAAGGAATAAAAGCTAGATTGGTAGCTCAAGGGTATCTGAGTTGAGGGGTGGATTTTGATGAAACCTTTGCTCACGTAGCACGCATTGAGTCTATCCGTCTACTTCGACAATTGCTTGTTTCCTTGACATCACTCTTCAACAAATGGATGTGAAGAGTGCTTTTTAAATAAGATTCTTGAGGAAGAAGTCTTTGTGGAACAACCAAAAGGGTTTGAGGACCCCATAAACAATCATGTGTATAAGTTGAAAAAAGGCTTTTGTATGGCCTCAAACAAGCTCCTAGGAGCTTGGTATGGTAAACTTACAGATCACCTTTACAAAGTGGGTTTAAACAGGGAGAGGTGGATAAAACACTGTTTATTCAAAACAAGATAAACATATTTTGATTGCTCAAATATATGTTGATGATATTGTGTTTGGATCCACCTCCAAATCCTTGGAAAAAGAGTTTGTGA